>CM066040.1:157620127-158220127 GCA_033557465.1 Ichthyophis bannanicus
TTTTTTCCAGCTCCTCATGCATCCAGTGCAGAGAGGAACCTTCATACTCTAGATTGTAAAAGAGCTCTTGCTTTTTACTTACACAGGACACAGCAACATAGAAAGTCTTCCCAGCTTTTTGTTGCTTTTGATCCTTCTCATTTAGGACTTCCAGTCTCTAAGAGAACACTGTCCAATTGGATTGCTCAGTGTATTTCTTTTGCTTACCAGAGTAAGAACCTTTCTCTGGAGGGCCATGTCACAGCTCACAATGTGAGGGCCATGGCCACCTCTATGGCTCATCTTCATTCTGTGTCCATCGACCAGATCTGTTGAGCAGCCACCTGGGCCTCGGTTCATACCTTCACAGCCCATTACTGTTTGGACAAGGACTCCCGCCGGGATGCCTTGTTTGGTCAGGCTGTCCTCAGACTCCTGTTCCATTCTTGAACAACTCCTGCCCTCCTTCCCTGAATGGATGCCTGAGATCCGTAGGAAGACGAGGAACCCTTCAGGGTCTCATACCCTTGGGGATCTCCCAGGCATCTTAGCTAGGGAGTCCCCATATGTGAGGACTCATTCCTGCTTGTTCCTGGAGATAGCACAGTTACTTACCTGTAACAGGTGATCTCTGGGAACAGCAGGAATTAGTCCTCACAACCCTCCCACCTCCCCTAGGAGTTGTATCTCTCTCTGTCTTTCCTTTCCTCTCTGTCTCTATTGTCTCAGCTTTAAATTCGAACTGAGGAGAGTTGGTTAGGAAAGGCGGGAAGGCAGCGCGCATGCGCTGTGGGATGCTCCCAAAAGCTTTCCTTTCTGGGAAGCTGGGGAGCGTTCCCGCGCAGGCTCCATCGGTACCGACGTACCCATATGTGAGGACTAATTCCTCCTGTTCCCAGAGATCACCTGTTACAGGTAAGTAACTGTGCTTTGGTGGAAGGTGGCACCATGCTTAAGGATTGCTAGGACCATAAGCTGAAGTCCCTGTTAAAGCAGATATCTGAAATTTCTGCTTTGAGTTTGCATGCTTCTGAGTGCTTTCATGTCTTGGGCATGTTTGCGTTAGGTACAAACACTTTCACTGGGGGATGCTGTGGAATCTGACCAGGATCTGCAGGCGTTTGCATGTTTGGAGATAAGTTTGATTTATATGGCCAGTTTGATTTATATGGTCTTATATGATCTTATCCATACCTCCACAAGAATTATGGCAGTATGTTTCGGCCAGGTATCTGTTGTGATGAAGAAACTGGTTGGAAGATACAGCTTTGAAGTGATGGGCCCATGTCTCATGGGCTGCTCTGATTGTTTTTGGATGGAGAGATGCTACTTTTCTTCTTCCCCCTTTGGCCTTCCAGCTTAGTTGGTGCTACACTGTACTAGGGTATGGAACTATGAGCCTCCACTTGCAGCTAACTGGCATTACTCCTTGTTTGTCCTTTTTTGTTTTAGCCCCCTTCACATCATACTGACATAGCTATTATAAAAACAGTCTTGGGCCTTCCAGATCCTTGTGCACCCTGAGAGAAGCCACATTAAATATTACCCTAGTTATAATAGAAATGTTGTTCTAGGGCCTATGAAGTCACTCTGTGTTTTGATATGTTATGTTGGAGTCCATAGGATTTGTATTTCTTTCTGTTAAGTTAGAGACCATTTTGTTTGTAAATAAAGGTTAACAAACAGATATAAGGTGATCCATTTTTATTGAACTTAATACATTCCTTGAGTAGCTTTTTTTGAGTTAACTCATTTCCTCTGGGTTCATTTGAACCTAAATAAAGTCTTGTCATGCCACAAGGACTTGCATGCATTAGTGGCGCTAAGAGCTGTGCTGTTGGTAGCTTAACTACTGGCAGGGTCTCACAGGATAGATAGGTCTCAGCCGAAGTGCCAGATTAAAACAAATGCTCCCATCTGGGCAGCAGCAATATGGGAATGTGTTGTTGGAGGAGGATCATATTTCTGTGACAATGGCAACATGCAATCTCCAGGAACAAGCAGGAATGAGTCTTCACATATGGGTATCGTCGGTACCGACGGAGCCTGCGTGGGAACGCTCTCCAGCGTCCAGTAAGAAAGCTTTTGGGAGCATCCCACAGCGCCTGCGTGCTGCCTTCCCGCCTTTCCTAACCGCCTCTTTCCAGTTCTTCTTTTCCGCGGAGCCAGCAGGTCGTGTTCCTGTCACCGCTGAAGAATTTCTTTTTATTTTATTTCTTTGGTCGCATGTCTGCCTTCTCGACGCCGGACCGGTACCGCTGGTCTTTTCTTTCTGTATTCAAAAAAAACCAAACCTACTATTTTTCTCACTTCACTGCATTTTTTCTTTCTGTGGCCTTAGGCCTACAGAAAATTTTCCTCATGGAAAAGCCCGCCTCCGGGTTTAAAAAGTGCACAAAGTGCACCAACACTATTTCTGTCACCGACACCCATGACTGGTGTCTAAAATGTTTAGGTCCTGACCATTCCATTGCGGACTGAGTCCTGTTCCATGATGTCCAAAAGAGGTCTACAGAATCGAGCAGCCAAGCTCAGTACCCTGTTTCCCTCTGATGCAGCTTCGGTGTGGAGTGGAGGAGTGGCCTAGTGGTTGGGGCAAGGTAATTCAGGCTGGAAGGTCGGGGGTTCAAATCCCACTAGAGGACAGCAACCTTGGGCCGGAAGGACTGGGGTTTCTAGTCCCACAGGTGCTCCTTGTGGTCTTGGGCAAGCCACTTAACCCTCCATAGCCCATGTTCCCTGTAAAATAGTTCTCTGTGTGCTGTGCTTTCCTGTCTAATCAATGTGTTTATACCTCAAAAATTTCCTGTCATGATTTGACAATTTCCAATCTGTAATCAAAAACCGCTGCTGATCGCTGGAAGTAGCGGTATACAAATGTATACTAAATAAATAAAATCGACGTCTTCCAGGGCTGCTTCTTCCTCCCATGGATCTCAGGTAGCCAAACTTAAGTCCAGCCGGTCCTCGAAGAGTAGATCTCCCTCTAAGTATCGAGATGCCTCTGGGCTTGCTCTCGAGGAATCCGCACCGGTAAAATTACCCCGGCGGGAGGCTCCGGCTTCCAAAGCTTTATCTATGGGGTCACAGGTTATTATTATTATTACAATTTCTTATATACCACGCTATTTAGCATCAGCGCGGTTTACATCATAACTTAACGACCATAACAAGCTGTCAGGTTTTACATCGAACAGGAGTACAAACTTGGATAACAGGGTTAACTATATACATAAGCTATTTACACTGGAAGGATAGGTAAAAGTCAGATTGACATCGATGGCTCGGCCTCGACCGATCACCTGTTGCAATGTTCTGGGGTACCGGTGGTTTCCACCTGTACCGACATCCAGACATTGGTGGCTTCGATGGATCAGAATATTCTGACCATGCAGCGTGCCATCACGGCATTCATACAAGCTGCGACGCCTTCGGTACCGCAACAAACTCCGTTGTCAGTACCGGACCCGATATCGGTTCCGGTGCCGGTACCGATTGCGTCGACATCTGCTTTGGCGTCGACGGCAGCGGTACACTGTTCTGTGATGCCCATCGGTACCGAATCGGTACCGATCACTCCCGATGTCGATACCCCCAGGTACGCTTATCGGGCTCTGCAGGGGCATCCAGACAGACGATACTTCGATTCCTCTGAAGACTCTGATGAATCGGAGGCCTCTATCGAAGCATCCTTCCTCAGGAGGCCTCTTCTCCAAAAAGAAGAATGTCTCCTCCAGAAGACTTGTCTTTTCAAGACTTCATTAGGGAAGTGGCCAGGAGTCTTTCCATCTCAGTGGCCTCTGAGACAGAGCCTAGAGCCAAAAAATTAGATATTTTACAATATCCTAAGGCTACTAAAGAGGCAGCCACTTTACCAATACATGAGATTCTTTATGATCACATGTTGGGCATATGGGAGACTCCTCTCACCACCTCCCCTCATTCTCGTAGGTTGGACACCATGTATCGTGTTCCTCCTTGTCCTGGCTTTCATAAGACTCAGCTTCCTCACCACTCCATTGTGGTGGAGTCTGCTATGAAAAAGATCAAGAGTGCAAAAAGGCACTCTTCTACTCCTCCAGGAAGAGAATGCAGAACCTTAGATGCCTTTGGCAGGAGAATTTTCCAGGCCAGTATGCTTGTTGCCAGAATCAACTCCTATAGTCTCTATATGGGGATGTTTCTAAAGGAAGTTACAGATCATCTGCAAACCCTGTCTCCTTTTATTTCAGAAGATAAAATGGAAGAGTTTCTCACCTGGCTTAGACATGCCCAGGATATTTCCAAGTTTTCCAACCGTGCAGCCTTTGACTCTTTTGAAGGTGCCAGCAGAGCCTCGGCTATTGCCATAGGTGCACGCAGAGTTGCTTGGTTACAAGCTTCTGATTTGGAACCCTGGGTTCAGGATGGACTTGGAAACCTTCCTTGTACATGTGAAAACCTTTTTCGCAAAGATTGGCAAGCAAAGGCCACCCAGATGTCTGCTGAAAATTCTGCTCCTTTTAAAAAGAGGTTATTCAAAAAAGGATTTTTCCCCAAAAAAGGGAAATATTACTCTGCTTATGGTCAGCAGACATCTTCTTCTTCTTGCTACAAAGAGACAGCAACAACCGAAACAGGCCAAGCCTAAGGCTGCGAGGACTGCTGCGGCCCAAACAGCCTCAGCCTCAGGGCCTTTGACTTATAACTAGAGAACTTAGCCTTTCTGGCTCTAGAACATCCAGAGCCTCTCACCATTCCAGGAAGGTTAGCTCATTTTGCTCCCAGAAGGGAACAAATCACAGCAGAGCAATGGACCCTCTCCATCATAAGAGACGGGTACAAGCTTCATTTCTTAAACCTTCCTCCTCACACCATGGTGAAACAGTTAAATTCTCCAACATCTCTCCTCGACCTTCTGGGCCAGGAGATTGCTACCCTTCTTGCCCAAGGGGCAATAGAAGAAGTACCCCTTCTTCAACAGGGCTCAGGGTTCTACTCCCCCCTATTTTCTCATTCCAAAGAAAACAGGGGGCTACAGACCCATTTTAGATCTCAGAGAATTGAACAAGTTTCTATGCAAGGAGAAATTCAAGATGACTTCTCTAGGAACTCTCCTTCCATACCTCCAGAGTCAGGACTGGCTTTGTTCTCTAGATCTCAAGGATGCGTACACCCATGTCCTCATCCATCCAACACACAGAAGGTTCCTTCGGTTCCTTTACCAAGGGAAGCACTACTAATACAAAGTGCTTCCTTTCGGTCTGGCCTCTGCACCAAGAGTGTTCACCAAATGCATGGCAATAGTAGCTGCATTTCTACGCACTCTAGGGATATTCGTATTCCCATATCTGGACGACTGGCTCATCCGAGCTCCATCCCAGTCAGAGGCCCAGGCTTCCCTGGCCTGCACAAGGCGTGTTCTTCAGTATCTGGGACTGGTAATAAACATTCCAAAATCCCATCTCACCCCTACTCAATCTCTAGAGTTCATAGGGGCCTTACTGGATACCACAACTGCAAGGGCCTATCTCCCCCAGGCCCGTTGCCTACGCTTGGTGCAGTTGGCCTCACAGATGCAGTTAAAATACCATTTAACTGCTCGAGAGATGTTACAACTGTTAGGCCACATGGCATCCACCGTGCATGTGGTTCCTTATGTTCGCCTTCACATGAGAGCAGCTCAATGGACTTTGTCCACCCAATGGACCCAGGCATCAGGGTGCCTGTCAGACAAGATAGCGACCTCCAGTCGCCTCTTTTCCTCGCTTCATTGGTGGAAGTCCACTCAAAATCTGTTGCTGGGTTCCCCCTTTCAACATGTGTTACCCCAAGCAACCCTTGCCACAGATGCCTCTCCAAAGGGTTGGGGAGCTCATCTGCAAGATCTCTCCACCCAAGGCATCTGGTCTCCACAGGAGACATCTCTACATATCGACCTCTTAGAGCTCAGAGCAATCTTCCTGGCTCTGAGTCTTCCACACCCTGCTCAGCTACAAGACAGTCCTCATCCACACGGACAACATCTCTAGCTGGGGAGTCCCCATATGTGAAGACTCATTCCTGCTTGTTCCTGGAGATAGCACAGTTACTTACCTGTAACAAGTGATCTCTGGGAACAGCAGGAATAAGTCTTCACAACCCACCCACCTCCGCTAGGAGTTGTATCTCTCTATCTTTCCTTTCCTCTCTCTCTCTTTGTCTCAGCTTTAAAACTCGAACTGGAGAGAGGCGGTTAGGAAAGGCGGGAAGGCAGCGCGCAGGCGCTGTGGGATGCTCCCAAAAGCTTTCCTTTTGGACGCTGGGGAGCGTTCCCGCGCAGGCTCCGTCGGTACCGACGATACCCATATGTGAAGACTTATTCCTGCTATTCCCATAGATCACCTGTTACAGGTAAGTAACTGTGCTTTATGGTTACATAGGACATGTGTTCAGGGGATGAGATATGGTGGTTGGGAGGGAGTCAGTGGTGGGTGCTTGTTTCTGGTCCGAGGAATTCTTGGAATAGTATTTCGTTCTTTTGTGAGGGATGGTGAGGGAGTTGTTGGTGGTTTGTCTGGTTGTTCTGTTGTGGGTTGGTTGAGGCAGTAGAGTGCGGAGCTGGGAAGTTTGAGTTTGATAGAGAGCTTTGTGGGTGAGTAGGGTGGATTTGTATTTGATTCTTGCTTTTAGAGGGAGTATGTGTAGCTCCCTCAGGACTGGGGTGATGTGGTCCTGTTTTTTTGCATTCTTGATGATTCTTACTGTGGTGTTTAAGACAGTTCGAAGTGGGTTGGTATGAGTGGCTGGAAGTCCATGGTATATTATATTGCAGTAGTCCAGGTAGGGGTGTGTCAAGGCTTGCATTACTGTTCTGAAGTCCTGTGGTTCAAGGAGAGGTCTGAGGCGTTGTACTGTTTTAGCCTTGTGGTAGATTGTTGCGGTGTTTTTTTTTTTATCTGTTGATTGAGTGTGAGTGCTTGGTCTATGATTACTAGGTATCTTATTTGTGGTTGTATTTGTATTTTTGTGGTGCCAATGTCGAGGTGTGTAGGTGGTGTGAAGTCTGGGTCCTTTGTTACTATGAGGGCTTTATTACAATAACATAGGAACACATTCCTTTTGTTGCTTCTCTTGTTTTATGGTCTTTTACAGGGGTCTTATCTTATCTCCCTCCTCCCAATTCCTGTTTCCCCAGGCCTCAAGGCTCATTTGACTCTGGCCCAAGCAGCTTCTTGGGTGGAATCAGCTTGTGCATCACCCTTGAACAATTGCAGGGTGGCTACTTGGTCCTCCTTGGCTCCTTTGTGTGGCACTACTGGCTAGATGTGCATGTCCAAGTGGCCATGCTGTTTGGCTTGAGTGTTCTTCCACTGCACTTTATTCCCGCCCTGGGAAGGAGTAGTTTTGGTACATTTCACTAGTCTGGACTGGTCTAGCAGGAAGATCTGGAAGGAGACATTTTACTTACCGTTAATTTCCTTTCCTAGAATCCTGCTAGACAGGACCCGCCCTGTTCAGCCTTGTGTGTTGGACTGCAACCTTTTGTATATTTGTCCCTTCAGACCATGCAGAGATTGTATATAGTTGTCCTCTTTGAGGGGTTCCTTGAGAGGATTTGACTATCTTCCATTTCTTGTTACGAAAATACTGAGGACGCCCTCTAGCTGTGCTAGGTTTTATGCCAGTGGTTATGTCACGGCATAGTTTTACTTTCTTTTCTCTGTCTTCCATCTGCTGGCAGGGGGAAATAACCCACTAGTCTGGACTGGTCTAGCAGGATTCCAGGAAAGGAAATTAATGCTAAGTAAAATGTCTCCATTCTGTCCCAAGTAGGATTTAGAGGAGTCCTTAGTCTTACGGTGGCGCCCCTTTTCAAGAGAGGCACTTTAGTGTGGGGTGGGATAAAAAGAGGAATATACTGCAGTCATCTAGAGATCATAAAAAGTTGTTTAAAGGAAGCGGACATTACAATCAGTTGAGCTCAAGTACATAAATATGGCTACATAATAAAATGGTTCACCCTGGTGGGAGAATAGAAAGCTGAAACGTTTTAGGACACAATTTGGTAATATACTTGCAAGTATTTTTTCCACAGGGTGAGTACCCATCTTAATTTGTTATTAAGAACCTATCTCCTGCCACATAGACTATATAAGATCTGGCCACAGTTTTCATTGTTGTGTTGGCGGGATTGTAAAGAGGTGGACTTATTTATTTATTTGACCAGTTTTGTATACCACCTTATGCTTCAATCAAAGTGGTTGACAATACATTGAGGGTCTGCATTGAACAGGGGAGGAGTGACAGGACATACACGTTACATTTGATACACTGCTTACAATAATACATCAATATAGCTGAAAACATGAAAAGAATGCCATTTAAGATAGAAAGAGATATGCCAGACCAACAAAACCTCTACTACAACCACCGCCCCAGAGCAAGATTGCCCAACAGCCCTAACCGTATTCTCTACCCCCACCAAGAAAGGAATTGAAGACACTATTATGGCCCTTAACACCACCACATCCCAGTCCGATCCTTGCCCAGCCTTCTGGATTAAGGAGCTTCGCAGTCACTTCAGCCCAGTACTATCCAAAATAATGAACCTTTCCTTCTCAACCTGCTCTTTCCCTTCAGCCCTTAAGCATACCTCTATCAGACCTCTGCTAAAAAACTGCAAGCTCGATCCCCAACAGGTAGAATCTTACAGACCTATATCCAGCATACCACTACTTGCGAAGATCATTGAAAAGGAGGTTCAACGACAATTACAGGATCACATCCACTCCGCTGCACCTTTAGACCCCTGCCAACATGGTTTTAGGGAATTCCATGGAGTGGAAACTCTTCTTACCACTCTCTTCTGCAAGATAATCACCGGCATTGACGACATCCGTCAAGGATTTGCTCTCATCTTTCTGGACATCGCTGCAGCTTTTGATTCAGTAAGTCATGAGCTTCTTTTAGGACGACTGATTGAGAAAGGCATTAATGGAAGAGCGCTTGAATGGTGCAGATCTTACCTGTCTGCAAGATGGCAGCATGTTCGTTCTGGAGGGATAAATTCAGAACCCTTCCACCAAAGCCAGGGAGTCCCACAAGGATCCTCCCTTTCTGCACTATTCAACATTTACATGCAGCCAATCTGTAATATCATCCGGTCCTTCAATGTTGATTGCATGTTATACGCAGACGATGTCCTGCTTTACATACCCTTCTCTGAGCATTTGGACCTCTCCCCACTGACGAGCTGTTTCAATGCAATATCCGACTGGCTTCTTTCTCAAAACCTCCGAATACAACATAAGAAAACGGAAGTACTCTTCATTACGAGGAACCCTAACTTTACCCCTCCACAATATCTCAAAGTAAAAGAAGCTGAGTTGCAATCTAAACCCTCAATACGCTACCTGGGAGTCATTTTGGATCAACGCTTGGATATGAAGGCCCACATAGGAAACAGTCAGAGCAGTATACTACAAGATCCACTCACTTAGGCATTTACGAACTATGCTGGAACCAAATGATTTCCGGACAATCTACCAGGCGTTGATCATACCTCATTTTGATTATGCCAATGCCATCCTACAAGGTCTTCCCCAATCCACCTTGAACCCGCTGCAGTTCGCCATGAACATGGCAGCAAGGGGTTCTCCATGGAGCCTCCAGGAGCGACCACGTGAAGCCCCTGCTGATACAGTTGCATTGGCTACCCATCCAGGCTAGAATTGTTTTCAAGACCTTATTTCTCACTTTCAAAGCTGTTAACAATCTCTCCTCTGCATCCTTAACTGCCCTCATCCATACCACATCCCCAAATAGAGCAAGAAGATCCATATCTATAAATTCTCTAAAAGTCCCGAAAGCACTAACAGTTTGCACTAAATTGACAGCCAATAGGGCCTTTAGTCTCAGTGTGCCAAGATGCTGGAATGCATTACCTCCTGGTATCCGGGCTATTAAGAGCCTATCACAGTTTAGGAAAGCCCTTAAATGCCACCTTTTCAACAAGTACCTCATTGAACCCAACGACGTCCCCTAGAGCCCAAAGAAACCCAGCGATACCATTCGCCAGGCAAATATATGGTATCTCAACAACACACCAAGTTTGACCCATAGCGGTGCATATGTTTCTATGAAACCTCTGTTCATATGATTCCATGTAGTAAGTTTTGTAAATAGTTTACCCCTGTTATCCAAGTTTTTTGTGCCCTGTTATCTGTAAACTCATGCGTGTTAACTGTACTGAGCCTTTTTGTTCCATGTAAACCGCGCTGATGCTGAATAGTGCGGTATATAAGAGATTGTAAATAAGTAAATAAATAAATAAATAAGAGATAGGAGGATACCAGGAAGAAAAATAGCAGTAGCAAGGAGGCATCAAACGACTGCCTACATTGTCCTTATCTTGTGGCTATTATTAGAAATTGTTATTTCTCTCACCACGGTCCCGTGCCTAAGGGCCACGCCAAAGACCATATATGATAGAGCTACCCATATATAGAACATTTCTGGTCTACAATTCAAAGTATAATTGAAAGCATATTGCATATACAGATACCATGAGAAGTAGAAACATTTTTGGTATTGCCTTTTGATGTGAGGGCCAGCTACGCAGCAGCCTTTAGCCCAAAACCTTTACTTAGGGACCAGATGTGTGGTAGAACAGCAACGGGAAAAGCAGGGTTCTCATTAAAATTGAGATGTTTAGACAGATATGGGATATACTATACATGGAACTGCTAACTGTTAAACTGGGAGGGAGTATGAAATGATTCAAGACTATCTGTACACCTTTTTTTAAATTTCACCCTGGAGAGCTACAGGCCATGTGTTTTGGACATGTAAGGGTACTACTTTGTAAGTTGGGTTAGGTTGGCAGTGAGAATCAAAAAGGGTCACTGGCTACGTGCAGAAGATTTTGCAGAGATCTTCTGTCTACACTTAGTAACTATAGCCATGGAGAGATGTGAGTATGGGGACTTTGGGGTGGGGGGTAGAAAATGATTGTTACCATAAAATGTTTGCAGCCACCAGTCCAATACTGTCCTTCCTTTTTGAAGGACAGTATTGGACATCTGGTGGAGGCATAATGGAGGGAGAGTTATGGAATGGATGTATCCAGGCTATTCCTCTAGGGATAGTAGCATTGAGGATTTGTGGCTGGACATACCCTGCCTGACTTGGAATTTTTTGGTCGCTGCTTTTGATGATTTGTATTTAGTACATGATAACTAAAAGGACAAAAATAAAGAATACATTTATTTTTCTTATGGTCCACAGACAAATTGCAACTTGATTTGCAGTGATGAATATGGCCCTGAAACAAAGCGCTCCATGGCACAACTCAATGAGAAGGAAACTCCTTTAGAACTGATTGAGGCTCTGCTCAAGTACATTGAAAGTTTGAATGTCCCGGGAGCTGTACTGATCTTCTTGCCTGGCTGGAACCTGATCTACACCATGCAGAAATACTTGGAAATGAACCCCTACTTTGGTACAAAGTTCATGTTTTCCTTTCTCTGCCTCTCATTTGGTTTCATTTGGATTTTGCTAACAGTATGACAGTTGTATGCAAGCAAAGTGGTTCATGGCCTCTTTTTAGATACTATTCAGAAAGCTGAATGAGACCTGGAATGTGAACATGTCACTCAACTGTCTGATCATTTTTTACATTTACTGCTGATGATCTGAACTTTCTGTATAGATAATTTGTTCTGTGTTACAGGAAGTCACAGGTTTCGTGTTCTTCCCCTGCATTCTCAGATCCCTCGAGAAGAGCAACGCAAAGTGTTTGATTCTGTTCCTGATGGAGTCACTAAGGCAAGTTGAATTATGGCTTCCCTCGTGTGAGCCCAGGCATTGTGCTCCCTTGAGAAAAGTTGTAATGCTAATGTGAAATGGCTATTGAGTGTCCGATTAATCAGGGTGAACAGTTTGTTACAACCCAGATAAACATAGGAACATAGAAAAATGATGACAGAAAAAGACCACATGGCCTGTCTAGTCTGTCCTTCCATATCAACAACTACAACAGTCCCCTTTTTTCTTTTAGAGATCCTCTGTGTTTGTCCCATGCTTTTTTGAATTGGTAAATAATTGGTATCCTCGTGGAATTTTGCTGCTTCTGCAAAGGATTGATCTTTTACAGAGGGAAAGATTGGGGGCTAAGATCTGAGAAAAGTAGTAAATAGTGCATTAGAGCAAGGAATAAAAAAGAATGCTTCTTCTCATTCTCTATAGATCATCATATCCACCAACATAGCAGAGACCAGTATCACCATCAATGATGTCGTCTATGTCATTGATTCCTGCAAGTAAGTTTATGAAAAATGTCTGTTTTTTGAGAGGCAAGGTTGTGATCCTTGGGATAGCAGCATGATATGGCCTAGAAGAGCAATCAAGATTATGGAGCACTGTATAATTGCTCCCAGAACAACCTTAGTTATCTGCTGTAGTATAGTACAGTTATTTAAACAGAAAACATGACATTCTCCGCTTGTCTTTTTTCACTCAAGCATGGGTGGATAATGCAGATCATAAAGATCTTGCAAACCCATGGGTATATTTATCCCTAAATATTTACATTTCATTCTCTGCCAGGAAAATAGGAAATGCAGGATTAGGTTAACTGTGAATTTTCCAATATTTAACACATCCTGAAATCAGACTATACATAACTTTAGAAAATTTGGAAGCAGAGTTAAGAGACCTCTCACAAAGAAACAAGGCATCTGCATACAAGGCTATTTTCCAGAGCATCCTGCCAGACCAATCCAGACTATTGGGTTATCTTCCCCTGCCAGCAGATCATGGAGACAGAAAACACCAGAAGCTTCCAGGGATGACATCACTGGTACTAAGACTGGTGCAGCTAGGGGCATTCTCCGTATTTTCTCTAGCCACCATCTGTTGGAGACAATCTAGTGCAGTTCACGTTTTGAGCTCCCGGCAGCCATTAGAGAAATGCCTGTCAGTTGAGATACCCCTCTAGGGCTTCCTGCACGTTTGGGGAGGTGGGGCGGCTCCTGGTCTAGAGGATCAATGAATCTCCAGGAACAAGCAGGAATGAGTCTTCACATATGGGTATCGTCTGTGTGAAGACTTATTCCTGCTGTTCCCAGAGATCACCTGTTACAGGTAAGTAACTGTGCTATTCCAGAGAGCGGTCTAGTGTAGGCTTCTTCTCCGGGGTGCCCAGGGCCAATCCTGTCAAATGAGTTTCTAATTAAAGTAAAAAAATAAAAGTTTAAAGTTAAGGAGAGGGCAGTTTTCAAGGAAAAGGCATTTTGACAGAGTGAATGAACAACCCTTCCATCCTACCCCACCCCCCCCAGAGATAACTGCTATAGCTCCATTGTTTCCAAGGCTGTCCTGCTGTGTTCACATCTTGGTGAGGGGAGGGCTGGTCTTGGCAGCACTGGGGATTAGCCTGCAGCCTTTTCTCTGCAGTATGGTTTGAGCCTACATTTCCTTCTCTGCCACATGGCTTGGCTTGTGCACTGCTGGCGCCTAGACCGTCGGGAAGGTCCTTTGAGAGAGGCTCCCTTTTCTCTGGATCCCAGCCAGCTCTGACACTGTGGCTGTATATCATCCAGGAAGCTGGTTAAGGGGGTTTCCAGATCGTCCAGCTAGACCAGTCCAGACAAGTGAGTTAAGTCCCACTGCCAGCAGATGAGACAAAGAAAGGGGGGGTGGGTGTGAAGATTTGTGAGCTACCTCCTCATGCTCTGCCTTAGAGGCTGAGGAAGGGGAAGTTTCCCCTCTGAAAGAGGATTCCGAATCTACGGTGGTCCGTGTCTGTCACTAGGACGAGATCCCAGGACTCTTCTCCCAAATAATTAGGGAACTTCATATACTGGATAACTCCGACCCCGCCCAACTCCTTCAACAACAGATCCTATTATTGCATCAAAAGGCCTCCATGAGCCTTTCCCTTCCCAGCAGAACTACAATATATGGTAGCAGCAGAATAGGTTTTGCCTGAATCACCCTTAAAGCAGGTCTGCCAGCTGAGACGTATCTATTCCTGGTCCAGCGCAGACCTTGACAAGTGGCTACGTTTTCCAAGGGTGGCTGCTTTGATCACGGCAGTGCCTAAACGCACCACCCTCAGGGATATCCAGGTCCGCAAGATGGAGAGTCTTCTCAAGACAGCCTTCTCTACGACTTCAAGCTTCCTTCTGTGGCGGATTAGGAGCCCGCACTTTGCTCTGCTGGATTCAAGTTTTGTCTGAATATGCAACCACTGCTCGCTTGGAGTCATTGGCTGCCTCCCTAGCTGGATATTTTCTCTGATCCTCTGTGCCTTTCAGCCTGGAACATTGCAGTGGTCACGGTAGCCTGCCGATGGCTTTGGCTCTGCAATTGGTCAGCTGGTATAACCTCCAAAGGTCGCCTAGCTAAACTTCCTTTTAAAGGATGACTTCTCTTTGGGGCGGAGAAAGTGGTCAAAGATCTCAGAGAGGCTAAGCCTCAACGCTTGCCTGAAGAATTCCTCCAAAAAGCATCCTCCTGCTGCTGCTTCGTGCCCCAAGTTCTGCGACTTGCGGAAGTACAGGCCAGGCAAGCAATACTCTGCGTCATTGGGATTGGCCAATTGGTCCAATTTTGTTTTGGAACAACCGTCGTCCCTATTCCCAAAGTGCCCCTGCCGGTGTCATGGCCGCTCCCCGACACTCCCATTGACGGGACGGGGGCCATTCCTCCCTGGTGCAGGTGGGAGAGTTCCCTCAACATTCTTACCACGAATGGGCCTGGAGAGCAATGGACAGGTGGGTCCTTGATGATATCAGATTGCTATTTCCTGGATTATGCCACACCCATCAAAGATGCTTTTGTCCTCTCACCCTGTGGGGCGGGTCCAAAACAGGCAGCAGTTTGCAACACCCTCCACAGTCTCCTGCATTTAAGGGCCATTGTACCGGTGCCTCTGGAAGACGGAGGACAAGAGTAATTATTCTATCTATTTCATCGTCCCAAAGAAGGATGGAGCCTTTCGGCCCATTCTGGATCTGCACGGTGTCAACCGCTGCCTCCTGGTACCACGCTTTTGCATGGAAACCCTCAGATCCATCATGCAGGCAGATCAGGCAAGTTCTTGCCTCCTTGGATCTTGCCGGGGCCTGCTTTCACATCCCCATTCCCCCCGTTTAACAACTATTCCTTCGTTTTGCCATTCTTGGGTCTCATTATCAGTTTGCCGCCATGCCTTTCAGTCTCACGACAGCCCCACAGACCTTCATGGTCAAGATGGCCGTCACAGCAGCGCTGTGACGAGAAGAAATTTGCGTCCATCCTTATCTGTACGACTAGCTTCATCCGTGGCAAGTCCTTCCTCAAGACTCAGGCAGCTGGGCAGTGGGTCATTCACATCCTTGAACTCCTAGACTGGATGATCAACCACAGCAAGAGCTGTCTCACACCATTGAACATGTTAAACTTCCTGGGCGCCGGGTTAAACACTTGCACCGGCTGGATCATGCTCCGCGAACAACTACGTCATTTCCTCCAACTGCTCTTGCCCCATGGCCTGGGATTATCTGCAGCTTCTCGGGATAATGACAGCGACTTTGGAACTAGTCCCCTGGGCATGGGTGCACATGCGCCGTCTACAGCTTGCTCTCCTTTCTTGCTGGTCTCCCTGTTCTCAGGAATATCAGGTTCCTCTACCGCTCCCCTCCGCCATCCACCTCAGCCTTTGCTGGTGGTTGCTCAGAAGCAACTTGCTGAAGGGGGTGCCTCTGGAGTCGCCCTCCTGGACTCTCCTAACGACCAGTGCCAGCTTCTCTGACTGGGGCACTCACTTCTTGGGCCGCATGTCTCAGGGCCTGTGGACCTCGAGAGAAACACGCTGGGTCAATCGGCTCAAGGCAAGGGCCATTCGTCTAGCACTGTTGGGTTCTGCCACCTTCTACACGGTCAAATGGTATGTGTACTTTCCGACAATGCCACAGCGGTAGCCTACATCAATCGCCAGGGGGGCAGCACGTGCCGAGGAGTAGCTCAGGAGAACTTCAAAGCAGACTATCTCAGTCATCAGCTGCTCGATCCCAGGGAATGGGAGCTTGCCCCTTGGGCCTTAACCACATCGTCCAGCGCTAAGTAGCTCTGGACATGGACCTCGTGGCGAGACAAGACAACACCAAGACTCTCCCGTAGCCGCTGAAGGGAATCCGCGTCCAGTGGGATAGAAGCTCTGGTCCAATTCTGGCTCACCAGTGTCCTCCTTTACTGTATGCCCTTCCACTGGGTGCAGATTGCTGCTTTAGCATGTTATCGTGGCCGCATCCAGGGAGGTCTCCTGGCAGCTCAACCGGATGTGGTTTTGTTTCTCAGGGCGGTCAAGCTCCTGAAACTGCCTTTGAGGCCCTGTGTTCCTCCTTGATATCTCAATTTGATACTAGGAGCTCTGTTGGGTGTGCCATTTGAGCCTCTAATAGCTGTTTTTCCTTAAGGACCTTACCTTTAAAGGTAGTTTTTTTTGGTAACCATTTGTTTGGCTCGAAGGATTTCGGAGCTGCAGGCTTTGTCTTTTAGGGAGCCTTACCTCGTTTTGGTGAAAGACAGAGTAGTCTTGCATATAGTACCATCCTTTTAGCCTAAAGTGGTCTTGCCATTTCATCTCAATCAATCTGTGGTTCTGCCAGTCTTCCTATTTATTTAACATTTTTTATATACTGTTTTTCTCCAATTCAAAACGGTTTACAATGAACAAAATAGCAGTGTGGTTACAGCTGTTTTACATAGAACAATAACAATTTTAACAATAATTGAACATTTAAACAGAACTGGGTGTGCGTAGGATCCTCTATCGCTACTTGGAAGTCCACGGAGTTCTTCTGGAAGACTGATCGATTGTTCTGTTCAGAGGCCCTCACAAAGGGGAGGCAGCCTCCAAGGCCTCCATTGCCAGGTGGTTAAAGGAGGTGATCGCGTCGGTCTATCTCTTGAAGGGCAAGCAAGTGCCCATAGGTGTACGGGTGCATTCCACCAGGGCTTAAGCAGAGTCTTGGGCAGAGTGTGCTCGGGTTTCCCTAGCAGATATTTGCAGGGTGGCTATGTGGGTCTCCTTGTATACCTTCATACGTCATAAGCTGGATTTCCAAGCGCATTCAGAGGTGTGTTTTGGCTCTCAGGTGTTAGAGGCCATGCTTGCTGGTCTCACCAGAGTTTGATTACTGCTCTGATACATACCAGGAGTCGGACTGGACTGTAGGGATGCCATGGAAGGTAAAATTAGACTTACCTGCTAATTTTCTTTCCATTAGGACCTATAGTCCAGTCTATAACCCACCCTTCTCAGTATGGTGGTGAGATACAGGGCTGTGCTTTATCCTCTGGTTATGTCAGAGTGGTTGATCCTAAGCTGAAGGATTGATTTCTGGAAGCCTGGGATACCAGCTGTAGCCTTGCTTTTCTTGGGCTGCACTAAGTCGTCACAGGGGGTTCAGGATGTAGTTTGTACATAGTTTATTCATGATTGGCTTTGGGCCGATGTTGCTTCTTAGGTTCTGCTTTGACATTGGACTACTGGCTTGGTGGGAGGAGCGCCTGCTCCTTATGTTGTGACATCACCAAAAGCTAGAATGCTCAGTCTCCATCTTCTGGAAAAGGGACACAACCCAGGAGTCTGGACTGGACTGTAGGTCCTAATGGAAAGAAAATTAGCAGATAAGTCTAATTTCACCTTACCATTGAAAGGAAAGAGATTTGATAACTTGGAGACCAAAATTTGACACAGCAGCTTCACAGTATAACAAAAGAGGCATTTCACAATTTTCCATCAGCGGCAGGGATGCTGGAAGAAGTGTGTTTTATCGTAAGAGGACTATTTTGAAGGAGACTGTGCAATAACTGTCAGTGTTATACTTCTTGTCTTATTGTACAAGTCTTGATACTTTTTGATCGCACCTTGTACTTTTGTGTGCTGCTTTGCTACTCTCCCTCCTGCTCCCAACATCATGCTTAACACCAAACTCTATTTACATGCCCATTATTCTCCAGGACCAAGCAGGAAGTCAGTCCTCACATATGGGTGACGTCGGCGCCGACGGAGCCCTCGTGCGGAGCATTTCCCCAGCTTTCAAAGAAAGCCTTTGGGAATTGCAGCGCGCATGCGCGGTCCCCTTCCCCCCCAAGGGTGCCATCTTGCTCAGTCTTCTTTTTTCCACGGAGCCCGACGGACGTAGTTTGTTTTTCGCCGAGGAAAAAGTTGATTTCCCTGTTTTTGTTGTTCTCCGGTTCGACGCCGGATCCTTTTCCTGCCTGGGCCCGATACGCCGGTATCGAGCCCACTCTCTCTTTCGGTTTTTGTCCTTCGTGACTAGCGTTCGCGCCATTTTTTCTTTTTTCACTGGCAGCCCTGTCTTTTGACCTTGCAGGGGCCCTTTTTCCCCCGATGGCTGCCAGCGGGTTTAAAAAGTGTGATCGGTGTAAGAAACTTATGTCTCTTACCGACACACATAACTGCTGCCTCCGCTGCCTCAGACCCGATCATGACCCGATGATCTCTGGTCCGTGTGGCAAAATGTCCTCGAAGGCGTTGAGTCGGCAGCACCAGAAGGATAGGATCTTCTCTGACTCCGTGTCCGGATGGGCCCGGACCTTGTCAGAGGCCTTGGGACTCCGGCCCCGAGCAGCGTCGGGGTTCCTCTGAGCGGGGGGTCTCCTTCGCGGGAACAGTGCAGGAAGAAGAAACCCGCGAGGGCGGCGTCGGACGCTCCTGGTTCCTCGAGAGCCAGGTCGCATAGCCCCGATAGCCGTCCCGGGTCTTTGGAGTCGGAGAGGCCTGCCAAGCAACGTCATATCGAGATGGAGTCTCCTGGACATGTGAGTGCTGTAGTCCTCGTGGACTCTCCTCCAGGGGAGCCGACGTCGGACCCGACGCTGTCGGGGCCCGAGTCGGGGGTTGCTGGGTCTCCTGAGCTCGGACTCAGGATGACGGCTTTGGAGAGCAGCCTCGCTGCCTTCATGGAACAGCAGCGGGCATTGATCGCCGGTCTCACCGGTGCATCTGCCCCGACCACTGGGACATCGACGTCCAAGTCGACCCCGGAGGCCGAGCCGATCCTCAAGTCCATGCGGGCTCGAGTCAATCCTCGGCCACGGTCTCCCTCGGCCTCCCATTCGGGACCGAGCTCGTCGACGCCAGTACCTTCGGTGTCGGGGCAGATGGCATCGGTGCCTGCCCAACTGGAGCCGCTCGATACCTCCTCTGAGGAGTCGGGCTGGGAGACAGAGGACGAAGAGTCACCCGACACCTATCGGACTCGGTGTGTCCCATCGGACTCGCCGGAGTCCGAACCTCGGAGACGATACCCACCGGAGGATACCCGGTTCTCGGACTTCGTGCGGGATATGGCCAAGGCCTTGGCTTTCCCCACGGATCCCGAGGAGGAGCCTCGAGTTGAGGAGATCGAGGCCCTCCAGTATGACTCTCCCCCGAAGGAGGCCTTTACTGTACCGGTTCCTCCGATGCTGGAGCGGCTGCTCTTCCGCATGTGGGAGACCCCGGCCTCGGCGCCAGTGTTGAGCAAGCGGATCGAGTCCGCAAGAGCCCCGGGTTCCAAAAGGCACAATTACCGCACCACTCCATGGTTGTGGAATAGGCCATGCATCGACTGAAGTCAGAAGATGCACTCCTTGGTGCCTTCCGGCTGGGAGGCCCGGAACCTGGATGCCCTCGGTAAGAAGTGCTTCTAGGGCTCTATGCTTGCTTGCCGTGTCCAGACATACCAGCTCTACATGGGCATGTATCTCTGAGACCTGGCAAAGGAGATTGCCGGGTTCTCTGCTGGTCTCTCTGAGGAACCTTTGCAGAGGTTCCAGGCCTTGTCCACTGGTATTCGAGAGTGCTCGAAGTTTATCTCTCGAGCAGCCTACGATGGCTTCGAGGCTTCAGGCCGAGTAGCCGGGGCCAGCATCGGTGCCCGCCGACAGGCTTGGCTACAGTCATCCGAGCTCGAGCCATGGGTACAGGACAAGTTGGTCGATGTCCCCTGCCGAGGTGAAATCTCTTTGGCAAGCCCATGGCTGAAAAGGCTGCGGAACCCGAGACCGAGACTCTGACCCGGACTAGGCTGTCCAGAAAAACCTCTGCTCCTTCTCAGAAAAAGAAGGGCTCGGGAAAAAAGACCTTTTACCCGAGGAAGTCAACTGCCTATAAACAGTACCCTCATTATCAGGCCTCTGCAACTCCCCAACAGTGTCAGCAGGCCAAGGGGCAGGGTCATGGGCCCCGTAGGCAGAAGGCCCCCAAGCCACCTACACCTGCCCCTGCTCAGTAGGTTGGCGGTTTTTGACTCAGAAGGCATAGCCTCTTCTCTTCAGCTGGCTCATATCAGCACAGGAGGCTGACTGGCCCACTTTGCCCTCAGGTGGTCAGCTGTCACATCAGATACCTGGATGCTCCATATAGTCCAAAAGGGCTATCTTCTCCATTTTCACCAGGTACCTCCCTCCTATTTTCCAGGGGAGCCTCCAAGACTCCCTCTGCACAGGGACCTACTCCTTCAGGAGTTAGCAAGTCTGCTAAAGGAACAGGCTGTGGAACCGGTGCCCCACCACCTGAAAGGTCACGGCTTTTATTCCAGGTACTTTCTGGTACCAAAAAGAACAGGAGGCCTCAGACCCATCCTAGACTTGTGCAACCTCAACAAGTTCCTGGAGAGGGAAAAGTTCAAGATGCTTACCCTTGGAATCCTGCTGCCCTACCTCCAGCAGGGAGATTGGCTATGCTCCTTAGATCTAAAGGATGCTTATACTCACATCCTTATTCATCCAGACCACAGACAATATCTCAGATTTGTTGTGGGGGGAAACCACTACCAGTACAGAGTACTACCCTTTGGCCTAACCTCCGCTCCCAGGTTGTTCACCAAATGCCTGGCGGTGGTTGCGGCCTACCTGAGGCTTCAAGGTCTTTTTGTGTTTCCCTACCTGGACGACTGGCTCATAAGGGGCCAGTCTTCCCAGGAGGCCAGTCAAGCCACCCTTCGCACTGTGGCTCTACTTCAGCACTTGGGGTTTGTCATAAACTTCGCAAAGTCCACTTTGCTCCCGTCCCAGAACTTAGAATTCATAGGAGCAAGGCTGGACGCTTTTCAGGCGAAGGCTTTTCTGCCAATGGACAGAGCCCACAGGTTGATGGATCTAGCCAGGCAGTTTCACAGCAATTCCCTGGTCTCCGCCAGGCAATTCCTGAGACTTCTCAGCCATATGGCTTCCATGGTTCATGTAACCCCCAATGCCCGCCTGCACATGCGGCCTGCTCAATGGAGCCTTCGAACTCAGTGGCATCAAGCCACAGGGAGCCTTGCAGACTCAGTAAGAATATCCGCCCTGCTCGTCTCCTCTCTGCAATGGTGGCTTCATCTTCCGAATCTGGTACTCGGAGTGGTTTTTCAATCCCCTCCGCATTCTCAAGTGCTGACGACAGATGCTTCTCTTTTAGGTTGGGGAGCACATTGCCAAGGGGCATGTACTCAGGGTCTCTGGACCCCTTGGGAGGCTGCTCAGCAGATAAACTTCCTGGAGCTATGGGCGATAGCTCTGTGAGCCTTCTCCCACCTCACGTCTCACCAGGCTGTGCTGGTCCAGACGGACAATCAAGTTGCCATGTTCTACGTGAACAAGCAAGGCGGCACAGGCTCCTTCCTTCTCTGTCAGGAGGCACAATGGCTGTACTCTTGGGCCGTCAATTACGGAATCCTCCTCAAAGCTGTCTACCTCCCCGGTCAAGAAAATTACCTGGCGGACAGACTGAGCAGGATCCTGCAACCACACGAATGGAGGTTGAATCCATTGGTGGTTCAGCAGATCTTTCTGAGGTGGGGCCTCCCCACCATGGATCTTTTCGCCAGTCCTCTGAACCGGCAACTCCTGAGATTCTGTTCCAGACAACCGCATCCTGTCAGAGTAGCAGCGGATGCGTTTCTGATCCTGTGGTCCACAGGCCTACTGTATGCGTTTCCTCCCACGCCACTAGTTTATTTAACAGTATTTCTATACCGCCTTATCCTATAATCAAGGCGGTGTAACAGCAATACAATCAAAAGTAGTGGACGTGTATTTCATGCAGTGAAAGAAGTGTCATGATTTGCGTGTAAGAAGTTAGTGTATTAGATTAGGTTGAGCTATATACATTGTGCGCTATTGTACAGCATGAGCTATAATACATTGTTCTATACAATTAGGGGTTAAGATATATCATGTGCCGTTGTACAATTTCTTATCAGGGTTGGAAGGGGTAAGTTGATAGTTCCTGTTTGTACGGTTACGTGACGTGTCCATAGTGTTCTATGAACAGTGTTGTCTTCAGCTGTTTGCGAAAGTCTTTGAGGTCCGTTGTCGATCTCAGTTCGTCTGGGAGGGAGTTCCATATTGTTGGTGCAGCCAGGGAGAGAGCTCTCTCTGTGGTGTCCTTGCGTGTTTTTCTGAAGTCACTCGGGGTGTTGACTCTGTTGGAGGTTCCTTTTCTTCTTGGTCGAGTGCTGGTGTCTGGTTGTATGAGGGTGTGCAGGCTCTTGGCTGAAGTGTGGTGTTTGATCTTGAATATGCTTATGATTGTTTTGTATTTGATGCGTGAACTGATTGGGAGCCAGTGTAGGTCTTTTAGAACAGGGGTAATGTGTTTGTCTTGTTGATCCAGATATTATGCGGGCTGCAGTGTTTTGTGCTAGTTGTAGTGGTTTGAGTGTGTTTTGCTAGCCCAAGGTAGATGGGGTTGCAGAAATCCAGTAAGGGAGTAATTAGAGCTTTGCATACTGTACGGAAGTGTTCTGTGGCGAGGAGGGGTTTAAGTCTTCTGATGATTCTCATCCTGTGGTATGCATTTTTGATTGTTTTGCTTACGTGTGTTTTGAGATTCAGTTCGTTGTTCAGGGTCACTCCGAGGTATTTTACTTCCGATTTCATTGATATGGTTGTGTTTTGTACTCTGATGTCTGGTGGGTGGATGAAATCTTGGTTGCGAGTGATTATTAGTGCCTCAGTCTTGTTGTAGTTGATTGCGAGGTTGTTGTCTTTACACCATCTTGTCATTTGTGTGAGGCAGTCAGTTATTTTAGAGTAGTCGGGGTTGTCAGTTGAGATAGGCGTGTATATCATAATATCATCTGCATAGATTGTACATTGGATGCTGTTCGCTTTCAGGATGTCGCATATAGGCTGGATGTATATGTTGAACAGTAGTGCCGAGAGGGCGGACCCTTGAGGCACTCCTTGGAGGACTTTTATGGGTTGAGAGGTGTTGTGGCCTACCTTGACCTGTATCTGCCTGTCGGTCAGGTATGATTGGAACCATTTTAGTGTGGTACCATGAAGCCCAATGTTCTTTAGTCTTTCCAGGAGAGTCTGGTGGGCTACTGTGTCGAATGCTGAAGAGATGTCAATGAAGATCATTAGGATACCTTTTTTGGTGTTGTCTATGATTCGGAGGATGTTGTCGAAGAGGTAGATCATCAGTGTTTCGACTCCATGGTTGGGGCGGAAGCCGTGTTGATTGTCATCTAGAGGAGCATGGTTGTCGATGTGTTCCTGTAGTTGTTGTTGTACTGATTTTTCTATGATTTTTGCTAGAAAGGGTATGCTGGATATTGGTCAGTATGCTGCTGGGTGGTGGTTGTCTAGGGTTGTTTTCTTTGTTATTGGTCGTACTGTAGCTAGCTTTAGTTGATCTGGCATGAGTCCTTGGGTGAGGGAGTTGTGCACCATGTTGTGTATGAAGTGGATGAAGCTTGATTTGGTGGCTTTGATCCATGACACTGGGCAGGGGTCCGTAGTTGCGGTGCTTGTTTTGATTGCTGAGATGATGTGGGAGAGCTGTTCTGTTGAGGGTGAGCAGAATGTGTCCCAGGTCTTAGGGTGTGGGTCGGTCTGAGTTGATGTGCTAGGCGTTGTTGCTTCTGCAGAGTGAAATTTTTCCTTGATATGGTCAGCAAATTTTTGTGGGTCTATTCGTACTTCCTCCTCTGACCTTTGCTCCTTTGTGAGGATTTTCACTATTTCGAATAGCTCTCTGGGTTTGTTTATGGAGGTATTTATCATGTTTGTATGGTATTCTCTCTTTGGTTGATGTGTTCATTGTATTGTTTTTGCTTTGTTAGGTATAGCTGCTGGTTTTCATCAGCCTTGGATTTTCTCCATCTCTGTTCAATCTTTCTGAGTTCTCTTTTTTCTTGTCGTATGATTGTGGAGTACCATAGCTCGTGTTGTCTCTTGTTGTGACGGTGCTTCTTTGGTCTGGCAACTGTTGCTCTGGCGGCGTTGGATAGTGTGTTGTTCCAGTTGGTGATTTGAGTCTCCAGGTCGTCCGTTTCTGTGGTCAGTTGTTGTATCGTGTCCTGTAGGAAAGCGTCTCTGTCGAAGTTCTTGAATCGTCTTTGTGTGGGTGTGTTGTCCGTTTGTTCATTGAGATTGTCCTTTTGTAGTTGCAGCTTTATCTTGATTATGTAGTGGTCTGACCATGGAACTGGGTTGATGGTGGGTGTTGATATTAGACCTCTGGATGTTAGGTAGCTGGCTGCGAAGATGAGGTCTGGGGTAGAGCCGTGCCTGTGCGTTGGGGCGTCGACGATTTGGGTGAATTGAAGTGCGGTCATTGCTTGGAGGAAGGCTTCTGCATCTTTGTTGTTGGTGGACTTGAGGTTGAAGTCTCCTAGCAGTAGCGTGGGCTTGTTAGTTGCGGTGATGGCGCATACTGCTTCGAGCGTTGCGGCTAGTTCATCAGGTGCGGTTCTGGGTGCTCTGTAGGTTAGGCAGAGTGCCATGTGTTTGTTCACGGTGCTGAGTGTGTTACCTTGTGGTGTGTCGGTGGAGCTCTGAGTTTAGTGTCCAAAACACTTTTCAAAGTCCTCAAGGACGGGGCCTCCATGATTCTGATAGCCCCCAGGTGGCCGAGGCAACCGTGGTTCCTACTTCTGCTGCAACTGGCGGTGGACACTCCTCTTCCTCTGGGGATTCAACATGATCTCCTGTCTCAGGAACAGGGATCTCTCTTGCACCCCAACCTCCAGTCCCTTCATCTGATGGCCTGGCTGCTGAAAGGGTAGTCCTAGCTCCCCTACTACTGCCTAGGGAGGTGGAAGACGTAGTCTTGGCGCCTCGATGGCAATCCACCAGGAAATCCTATGCTCTTAAGTGGCGTAGATTCTCAGCATGGTGTGCTCAGCACAGCGAGAATCCCTTCTCGTGTTTGGTAGCGGTAGTATTGCAATATTTGCTCTACCTCTCCAATCTAGGCCTTAAGTCCAACTCTGTCAGGGTTCACCTCAGTGCTCTCTCAGCGCACCACTCGCCGGTGGACGGAAGGCCTTCCAACCACCCTTTGGTGGCTCGTTTTCTCAGAGGCCTCCTCCTGCTTAAGCCTCCTTTACGTCCACCAGCCCCTGAGTGGGATCTGAATGTGGTCTTACAGCGGATTACTTGTCCGCCATTTGAACCTATGGCTACCTGCCCTTTCCGTTTTCTCTCCTGGAAAGCCTTGTTTCTGGTAGCTCTTACCTCTGCTAGGCAAGTAAGTGAACTTTAGGCACTAGTGTCTGATCCCCCTTTCACTAGGTTCTACAGGAATAGGGTAGTCTTACGGACTCACCCAAAGTTTCTTCCTAAGGTTGTCTCCCCTTTTCACCTCAATCAGGTGGTGGTTCTTCCGACCTTCTTTCCCAGGCCGCATGCCAACCGGGATGAGATGGTCCTGCATACCCTGGACTGTAGGAGGGCGTTGTCCTTCTACCTTGACCGTACGCGAGAGCATCGGAGGGCTGTTCAGCTCTTCGTTTCTTTTGATCCCAATAAGTTGGGGCTACCTGTCTCCAAGCGTACTTTGTCCATATGGGTCGCTGACTGTATCGCCTGGGCTTATGGGGTAGCCGGCCTCTCGTTGGAGGGTCGAGTCACGGCTCATTGTGTCAGGGCGAAGGCTGCGTCAGTGGCTCATCTCCGCTCTGTTCCGTTGGCAGACATCTGCCGGGCCGCTACTTGGTCTTCAAGCCAGACTTTTGCAGCCCATTACTGCCTTGAGAGGGAGTCCCGCAGGGACAGTGCTTTCGGACAGGCAGTACTCCATAATCTCTTTGGGGTTTAGGCAACTCCTACCCTCCGGCCCTGGTGTTGGGCTACCGGTCGGGGGCGTTCTCAGAGAAGATTCCTTCCTTACGTACTGACGAGCTAGAGGGAGCTCATTTTTTCGGCTTGAGGTCTCCGGTAGCCTTAAGCTGGGGAGTCCCAAATGTGAGGACTGACTTCCTGCTTGGTCCTGGAGAAAGAGTAGTTACTCACCTGTAACAGGTGTTCTCCAGGAGCAGCAGGAATCAGTCCTCACAACCCTCCCTCCTCCCCTTGGAGTTGCAGTCATATGATTTATTTTGCTAATTTTTTGCTGTCTTTTAGCTATGTCATCAGACTGAGCAAGATGGCACCCTTGGGCGGGAAGGGGACCGCGCATGCGTGCTGCAATTCCCAAAGGCTTTCTTTGAAAGCTGGGGAAATGCTCCGCACGAGGGCTCCGTCGGCGCCGACGTCACCCATATGTGAGGACTGATTCCTGCTGCTCCTGGAGAACACCTGTTACAGGTGAGTAACTACTCTTTCTGGCTAATGGCAACCATGGAATAAAATACCCTCTTCACAGACTAAGGAACCGAGAGCAATCTACCCTTATACACATTCCTACTTCCAAATTGGACAGACTAGAGCAAACTCCCAAGTTCCTCAAATAATCACCCCCACCTCCTAAAGGGCCTAATCGACGTTCGCTCGGCTAGAAATAAAACCCAAATCCTCTCAGATTTATTTAATGGACAATAACCTTGACTTTATGTGCATAACCAAATCATGATTCTTTATCACAGACACCATCCTCTTAAATCAACTGAAGCCTCTGAACTACAACATTCAACTGCCCTCGAGTTGGACACATGAGTGGTGGTGTTATCATTCTTGCAAAGAGCAGTTTACAGTTCAAACATATCTCCTCAACCAGCACAAATGGGCTAGATTTAATCATCTTTTCTAACAAATAGTTTTCAATATGTCTTGCTTATAGATTCCGTTCGACAAACTGTGACAAACTACATGCACTCTTGGAAGCGATTTGCTCACACCTAAGTCTCATTTGCCAGCCTACACTTCCTAGTGATCTGAACCTATCCTCTCTACCACATAAACAGGCTAAGGCCTTCCTTGATGCAGTGGAGTGTCTCAACTTCACTCAAATTGTTCACCACCCAACACATAAAGGAAATACCTTAGACCTCATCTTTGTTGCATCCACTCTCCTTGACAGTCTGCTATACCAGTCCCCCAGTTTGCACAAGTCCCATGATCTCACCATCACACCATTACTTTCTTACCTCCCTTATAACCTGTCCCCTGCCACCAACAACCTCACTAAAGTGCACTTCTTTTGCTTCAAGCACTTTGATAAGATCTCATTCCTTGATAGTCATCCCCCAACTGAACAGACTCCAGTGACCTTGAGTACATAGTTAATAACTGGCAAGTAGTTAATAATTGGCAAGATATCATCAGCAGGATCTCTTCAGTACCCCCTAGAAAAACAAGGGGTCCCAGTTACCGCAGCCACCTTGCTTGGTACACCCCCAACCTTAAAAGCCTCAAGGGTGAACACAGAAAATTGGACCACAAATGGAGGGACACCCTGGATAAATAAATTAAATGCAGCTACCTGCTCGCTCTTCATGGCTACCAAATAAAAACCAACAGTGCGAAAAGAGAATTTCACACTAGGACAATAATGAAATCACGCAACAAACTGAGGGAATTGTTTGACATTGTAAAATCCGTAACAAAAGACCCCACCCATTTGCATCTGACAACTACCTCGAGAGCCCAGGATCTTGCCAATCACTTGCAATCAAAAATCCTGAGCTCCCCTCCTGGCATACTTAACCTTTGTAACCTAACTACCCCAACACCTTTCTTCAATCTTAATCCAGTTATCACCGAGAACCTTGAGAGAATTATTACTAATCACAACACAACGCCTCTCTACTGGATCCCTGTCCTATAAGCTGGCTCAAAATCTCAAGATCCGAGCTAGCCCCAACCCTATCTAAGATGATATTCCTTTCTATCCCCCAAGGATTCATGCCTATCGGCCTTAAGACTGCTTCTATCTGTCCAATCCTAAAGAATGCCAAACTGGAACCAAAAGATCCTGGCTCATATAGTCCAATCTCCACTTTACCTTTCTTAGCAGAAATTTTAGAGAAAGCAGGACTGCATAACGCCCATATGCCCCTTTGGACATACAGCAGCACAAATTCTGATCTGACAGTGGCGTAGAAACCTTACTAATATCTCTTAATGACAGACTCGTACAAAGCATTGAAAACCCTAAACAAAGATTTGTCCTGATATTTCTGGGCATAGCTGCTGTCTTTGACACAATTTGCCACAACATTCTTCTACAGCATCTTCAAAATATCGGAATCCAATTGACTACATTCCTATCCAATTTGTCCCATCCGGACCCAACACATTTAAACCCCCCTACACACAAATGCAAGGTGTTCCCCAGGGATCTGCACTATCAGCTTTCAACATCTATATTCACCTAATCTGACATTATCCAGACCCACAATGTCTTCTATCACCTGTATGCAGACGACATTGATTTACGACGCATTCTGTACCGTAAGACATTCCTATACAGCCATCACAACCTGCTTCAATTCTCTCGCCTAGTGGGGATTGGATCGCCTTACTATCAATTACAAAAAAACAGAGGTGCTCTTTATGACCAAGGATCAAGTCTCACCTCCATCCTCTTTTACGGCCAATAATGCTGAGTTAGCGATAAAGCCGGAAGTGCGTTATCTTGGCATCACCATTGATCAACATCTCACACTTCAACCATATATAAGAAAAATAACACAAACCATCTACAAGATGGGTACTTCAGCACCTTAAGCCACTCCTCGAGCCTCATGACTTTAGAACAGTCTTTCAAGCCTTGGTATTCCCTCACTTTGACTATTGTAATGCCATCCTTCAAGGACTGCCCAAAAGCTTCCTGCACCCTTTGCAACTCATCCAACATGCTGCAGCTAGAATACTATTGGGAGCACCTAGATCTAACCATATCACCCTGATACTAAAGAAACTCCACTGGCTTCCTTGTTGTTCCCACATCAAATTTGAAACCCTTGTAACCGCCTTTAAGGCCTACCACAACTCTGGCTCCCAGCACCTAGAGAATCTACTGCATAAACCTACTATAAACAGACTCAGAAGAAGCTTGGCAAGAAACATGCTCTCTCTCCCACGCGAGTTCACCATGAGAAACCAAACTACATGTGCTTGTGCTTTATCTTTCCATTCCCCTAGCCTCTGGAACACCCGCCCTCAAGAAATTAGAACAGCTACTGACATCGCTACCTTCCACAGACTCCTCAAAACTTTCCTCTTTAAAGAACGCTTTGAGGATAATACCTAATCTGTATCCCACTACAGTTTTCCCCCTGGTTATATGACCTCTGGACCTTGGCTTGTCCCACTGAACTGTGTGCCCTAATCATATCTGTTAACCTCCATGATATGAGAAACTCTCATTGAGCACAGTCTCCGGGAACAAGCAGGAAGTCAGCCCTCACACATGGGTGATGTCGGTACCGACGGAGCCCTCGCGGAAGCATCCCCCCAGCTTTCAAAGAAAGATTTTGGGAGATGTCACCACGCATGCGCGGTCCCCTTCCTGCCCAAGGGTGCCATCTTGCTCAGTCTCCTTTTTTCCAGTGAGCCCTTCAGACACTGTCTGACTTTCCCCCAGAAAAAGTTGATTTTTTTTGGGGGGGGGGGGGGGTTGTATCCGAGTTTCAAACTCGACTCCAGTCTTGCATCGGTACTCTTCCCGCCTATCGTCCTCTGTGTCTCGGCGTCAAGTTCAGTTCGTTTTTATAGTCTTATTTTCTGGCGCCTTCGCTCCCTTTTTTCCCCCACTGGCAGCCCAGAGAGTCTTCAACCTCGCAGAGGTATTTTTTCCCCCTATGGCTACCAGTGGTTTTAAAAAGGTGTGATCAGTGCTCTAAAATGTCCTTAACCGACACACAAGACTGCTGCCTCCATTGCCTTGGGCCGGACCACGACCCAGCAGCCTGCGGTCTCTGCAAATGGATGTCCAGAAAGGCACTGAAGAGCCGCCAGCAGCAGCACGATAAGTACTTCCCTGAATCCCCGATGCTTCCGAAGGCCAAAGCCTCGTCTGAGGCCCCGACATCTCGGGAGGAGCTTTCTGAACCCGAGCGTCATTGTGGGTCCTTGGAAAGGGGTCCTCCTCGAGGGAACACAAGAAGAAGCAGCAGCCCTCGAAGGCGGTGTCCTTGGATGGTTCTGTGAGGCGCTCATCCAAGGTGTCGGAAAAGGAGAGACCTGCCAAGGTCCCCCTGAAGGATCCAGTCACGGACAGTCCTCGATCTCTATCCTCATCAAGGTTTCCCCTTTGGGGGAGATGGCGTCGAGCCCGAGTTCCTTGGGGCCCGCGCCAAAGGCTGCAGAACCTTCTGGCCTCGAGTCCAGAATGGCGTCCCGTTTGTCTGCCTTCATTGGCCAGCAGCGGGTGCTGTTGTCATCCGCCCTGACCACCGGGCATTCGATGTCCCAGATGTCTCCGGAGGCTGAGCTGTTTCTCAAGGTCTTGTGACCTTGAGTCGATCCTCGGCCGAGGTCACGCTCGGTGTCCCGTTCGGGAGCTCAGTCATCCCCGGCCAGTCTACCACAGGGCTTCGGTGGCCTCAAAGCAGCCCGCCTGCGAGTCATCCTCTGAGTACTCCGAATGGGAGACGGAGGATGAGGAGTCTCCTGATACCCTTTGCCACTGCGACATCCCTTCCGATTCCCCAGTCTCAGAACCTCTGAGGCGTTCCCCACCGGAGGACATGGGCTTCTTGGACTTTGTCAAGGACATGTCCAAGACCCTGGTATTCCCGACCGAGTCGGAGGAGAACCCTCGAGTGGACGAGCTGGAGATCCTCCAGTACAAGGCCCCTCCTCGGGAATTCTCACAGTACTCATTCCTCCCATCCTGGAACGGCTCATGCTCTGCAAGTGGGAGGCACCGGCATCGGTGCCGGTGGTGAGCAAACTGCCATGCATCAGCTGAAAAGCCAGAAGACAAACTCCTCGGTGCCCCCCTGGCAGGGTGGCCCGCACCTTGGATGCCCTCAGCAGGAAGTGCTACCAGGGCTCGATGCTCATCTGCCAGGTCCAGGCCTACCAGCTGTACATGGACATGTACTTGAGAGATTTGGTGAAGGAACTCACCAGGTTCTCGGCTGGTCTCTCTAAGGAACCTTTGCAGCAATTCGAGTCTGTCCAAGGCTGTCCGTGAGTGCTCCAAATTTATATCTCGAGCAGCCTATGACTGGTTCGAGTCGGCGGCCTGGGTAGCTGTGGTGTGCATCGGTGCTGCCGCCAGGCTTGGCTTCAGTTGTCTGACCTCAAGCAGTGGGTTTAGGACAAACTGGTTGACGTCCCATGCCAAGGGGAGAACCTCTTCGGCAAACCCATGACTGACGAGGCTGCCGAGCTGGAGACAGAGCTCATGACAAGGACCAGGCTCTTCAAGAAGACCACTGCCCTTTCCCGACGGAAGGGCTTGGGTAAAAAGCCCTTTTACCCGAGGAAGGGAGCTGCTTACCGAAACTACTCACCCTATCAGGCCCCCCTGGCTCCCCAACAGGGTCAGCAGACCAAGAGACGTCATGGCCCGCGTAAGCAGAAGGCTCCAAAATCTCAGGCTCCGGCTCCGGCTCTGGCCATGGCCCAGCCAGAGGGCTGCTTTTGACTACTTCAGCATAGCCCCTCTACCCCAAGGAGATCAGCAGCCCAGAGGTGGGGTGTCCATCAACACCGATTCCTGGGTTCTGAGGGTAGTCGAGGAGGGTTACCTCCTCCACCTGATTCAGACACCTCCCCCTTATTTCCCTGGAGAGCCCCTCAGGTCTCCCCTCTACCGGGACCTTCTCTTGAAGGAGTTGGCAGGTCTTCTCGAGGACAAAGCGGTGGAACCGGTGCACCACTATCTCAAGGGCAGAGGGTTCTACTCCAGATATTTCCTCATGCCAAAGAGGACAGGGGGCCTAAGGCCCATTCTCGACCTGCGCAACCTCAACAAATTCCTGGTGAGGGAGAAGTTCAAGATGCTCTCCCTTGGAACATTGCTGCCATTCCTCCAGCAGGGAGATTGGCTATGCTCCTTAGACCTCAATGATGCGTACACCCACATCCTTATCCACCACAACCACAGGCATTACCTACGGTTTTTGGTAAGGGACAAACACTTTCAATACCGGGTGCTTCCCTTCGGCCTAGCCTCTGCCCCGATGGTCTTCACGAAATGCCTTGCGGTCGTGGCTGCGTTCCTCAGTCTCCAAGGGGTCTTCATGTTTCCCTACCTGGACGACTGGCTCATAAGGGGAGGCTCAGCCTCCGAGGTGGAGCAGGCCACTGCACGCACCATTCAGGTTATGCAATACTTGGACTTCATAATAAATTACCCCAAGTCTCACCTCCTCCCAGCACAGTGCCTGGAGTTCATCAGGGCAAAGTGCGACACCTTCCAGCCCAAGACCTTCCTGCTCAATGACCGGGCCGATCATCTCAGATCTCTGGCTGGAGATGTATAACACCTGCCCGGCACCTTCGGTGTCTCTTCGGGCATGTGGCCTCCACAGTCCTCATCACCCCAGATGCTCGCCTCCATATGAGGGCGGCGCAGTGGTGTCTCCGGGACCAGTGGTCTCAAGCCACAGGCTGCATCCAGGACAGGGTTTGTGGTGACCTGCCTGTTGGCAGATTCCCTGGTCTGGTCTGGTGGCAGTCGCCCCAACACCTAGAAGCGGGCGTGTCCCTCCAGCCTCCCAGCCACTCGAGGGTCCTCACCACAGACACCACCCTGCTCGACTGGGGAACCCACTGAGGAAGCCTCCGCACCCAAGGCACCTGGTCACCAGACGAGAGCGTCCAACGGATCAACCTCCTTGAGCTCCGAGCGATACATCTCGCTCTGAGAGTTTTTTCACCACTTGTGGCACCAGCCAGTCCTAGTCCAGACGGACAACCAGGTGGCAATGTTCTACGTGAACAAACAAGGGGTCCCATGTCCTTTGCTAGGAGGCACTGGCACTCTGTTCATACACGATCCAACAGGGTATCTTCCTGAGGGCGGTGTACCTGCCAGGCCAGGACAACCTGCTGTCCGACAGACTCAGCAGGGTTCTCCAGTCGCATGAGTGGCAGCTGGACCCCAGGATAGCCAGCCAACTTTTTTCGGCTCTGGAGGGAACCCGTGATGGATTTGTTCGCCAGTCCGGACAACTTTGTTGCCCCGCTTCTGTTCCCAGCAGTCCCACCCCTCCAGGGTGGCAGCAGATGCGTTTCTAGACTTGTGGTCGGAAGGCCTCATCTAAGCCTTCCCTCCAACACCACTGATCACCAAGACTTTGTTCAGGACCCTCCGTGACAAGGCCTCGCTTATTTCTGATAGCTCCCAGGTGGCCCAGGTAGCCGTGGTTCCCGCTGCAGCTGGCAGTGGAGACCCCATCCCCTTGGGCACTGCCCCGGGACTCCTATCTCAGGAGGGGGGGCTCTTTTCTACACCCCAACCTGGGGTCCCTCTCATTGACAGCGTGGCTGCTGAGAGGGTGACTCTCGCTCTCCTCAACCTTCTGGTTGAGGTTAAAGACATTTTGATGGCCTCTTACAAGGTCTCTACTAGAAAGGCATACACCCTCAAATGGCGCAGGGTCAGTTTGGTGTGCCAATCATGGGACTGATCCCTTCTCCTGCCCGGTAACTTTGGTGTTGCAGTACCTTCTCCACTTTCCAAGTCCGGGCTCCAGTCTACCTCTGTCCGACCCAGTGGATGGTAAGCCCCTCTCTGTCCAACCTTTGCTGACCCACTTCCTTCGGGGCTTGCTCCTGTCAAAACACCTGGTTTGCCCTCCGGCGACCGAATGGGACCTCAACGTGGTGTTAGGGCAGCTTGCTCGTCCACCCTTCGAGCATCTGGCTTCTTGCCATCTTTGTTACCTCTCTTGGAAAGTGGTTTTCCTGGTTGCGGTTACCTCCGCTTGCAGGGTTAGTGAGCTCCAGGCCCTTGTGGCAGAGGCAACCTACACCAGGTCCTACAAAAACAGGGTGGTGCTTCGCACGCACCCGAAGCTCCTGCTGAAGATAGTGTCACCCTTCCACCTTAATCAGGAAGTGGTGCTTCCTACCTTCTTCCCAAGACCTCACTCCAGTCGGGGGGAGACAGTCCTTCACTCATTGGACTGTAAGAGAGCCTTATCCTTCTACATACAATGCACCCAAGGCCACCACAGAGCTGCTCAGCTTTTCATCTCCTATGACCCCAGTAGGCTGGGGGAGGCGGTGACCAAGCGTATGCTGTCCACTTGGGTGGCGGACTGTATTGCCTTTGCATATGGGCAGGCGAGGCTCCCACTGGAAGGCTGTGTCACGGTGCACCGTGTCCAGACCTTGACAGCTTCGGTGGCAAACTTGCGCTCTGTCCCAATGGTTGACATCTGCCAGATCGCCACCTGGTTTTCAGTCCATACTTTCGCAGCTCACTACTGCCTGGAGAGAGAGTCCTGACGGGACAGTGCCTTCGGCCAGGCTGTGCTTCGTAACATTTTTGGGGTCTAGGCAACTCCTACCCTCCGACCCTTCCGTGTTCAGGCTACTGGAGTGCTCTGTTTCGTCGTACACAGGGGTCCTACTGTGGTCTGTGTGCACAGACTAAAACTGCTGCTCCCCTCACGGGAGCCCTGTTTTTGCTATGGGTTTTCGGTAGCCTGTAGCTGGGGAGTCCTATATGTGAGGACTGACTTCCTGCTTTTTCCTCAAGAAAGCGTAGTTACTCATCTGTAACAGGTGTTCTCCGGGAACAGCAGAAATCAGTCCTCACAACCCTCCCTCCTCCCCTTGGAGTTGCTCCTTTACCATCTTTTATTTTTGCCGTCTTTTAGCTATGTCATATGACTGAGCAAGATGACACCCTTGGGTGGGAAGGGGACTCTGCATGCATGGTAGCATCTCCTGCATGCATGGTGGCATCTCCCAAAGGCTTTCTTTGAAAGCTTGGGGGATGCTTCCGCAAGTGCTCCGTCGACGCCGACTTCGCCCATATGTGAGGACATTCCTGCTGTCCCTTGAGAACACCTGTTACATGTGAGTAACTACCCTTTACATGATATACTGTATGTTACTGGTTTTCTCCTAGAACAAGCAGGAAGTCAGTTCTCACATATGGGCGACGTCGGCACCGAACATTTCCCCAGCTTTCAAAGAAAGCCTTTGGGATATGCTACCACGCATGCATGGTCCCATTCCTGCCTTAGGGTGCCGTTTTGCTCAGTTTGCTTTTTTCCGTGGAGGCCAATGGACATCAGTCCAGTTAGCCTGGAAAAAATCCTTGCTATATCCTTAAAAATTAGCTGTTCCCAATTTGCGTACCAGTTCCTCTTCCTGTCTCATGGCAGTGCCGGGCCCAGGGCTATTCTCTGTTCCTTTCTCCATTCTTTGATTGAGGGACGGCGCCGGGCCTGACATCCTTGTTGCCTACGCTGAAAGCTGCAGAGCCTTCTGACTTGGCATTGACAACACAGTGGAGCCTGTACCCAAGCATTTGTGGGGAAAGGGCTTCTACTCAAGGTACTTTCTTGTCCCCAGAAGAACAGGGGGGCCTCAGGCCCATACTAGACCTGCAAAACTTAAACAAGTTTATGGTGAGGGAGAAGTTCAGAATGCACTCCTGGAACACTGATGCCCTACCTCCACCAGGGAGGTTTACTGTGCTCCTTGGATCTAAAGGATGTGTACACTCACATCCTGATCCATCTCTCCTAGAGGCAGTACCTATGGTTTGCGGTGGGAGGAGGGCACTACCAGTACAGGGTGTTGCCCTTAGGCCTGGCCCTTCGGCCTTTACTAAGAGCTTGGCAGTCTTCCCCTACCTGGACCAACTGGCTTATCAGGGGTGGTACGGCCTCAGAGGTCGGTCAGGCCACAGAGCATACAACTCTCCTACTGCAGCATCTGGGGTTTGTCACCAACTACCCCAAATCCCACCTCTCTCCGACCCAAAGTCTGGAGTTCATAGGGGCTCAGTTGGACATGTTACAGGTCAAGGCTGTCCTCTCAAGAGAAAGGGTAGACCGCCTCATACGACTTGCAGGGGAGGTACAACGCCACTGGTCTGCATTGGCTTGCCGCCTCCTCCGCCTGTTGGGCAACATGGCCTCAACAGTCCACGTCACACCATTAGCCCACCTACACTTGCAGGCAGCCCAATGGTACCTCAACTCACAGTGGACTCGAGCTACGGGCAGACTATGGGACAAAGTCATTCACCTGCCAACTGGTGGAGTCTCTCACCTGGTGGCAAAACCTGCGCCACCTCCAAGCAGGAATGCCATTCCAGGTGCCTGCACCACAGTGGACACTGACAGCAGATGCCTCCCTCTTGGATTGGAGGGCACATTGCAGGGACCACTGCATGCAAGGCAGCTGGTCCCCCGAGAAGTTACTCTTGCAGATCAAACCCCTAGAATTCAAGGCAATCTTCCTGACCCTGCGAGTGTTCCGCTGTCTCCTGCGGCACAGACCTGTCCTGATCCAGACAGACAACCAGGTGGCCATGTTTATATCAACAAGCAGGAGGGCACAGGCTCATACTTCCTCTGCCAGGAGGCGGTGGTCCTCCTCTCCTTTGCAGTGTACAACAGCATGCTCCTGCGAGTGGTATTCCTGCCAGGCCAGGACAACTGCTTAGCGGACAGGCTGAGCAGAGTCCTTTGCCCATACGTGTGGTGCTTGAACCTTAGGGTAACAAAGTGACTCTTCCACCTCTGGGGCAGTCCTGTGATAGATCTTTTTGCCTCCCTGAATAACACACAGCTGCCCTGCTTCTGCTCATGCCAGCTGCACCTGGGGAGAGTGGTGGCAGACGCCTTCCTGATTTCATGGTCAGAGGGCTTACTCTATGTATTTCTACAGACTCCCCCCCCCCCCAACCCCCAAGTCACCAAGACCCTCTTCAAAGTTCAGAGCGAGAGGGCGTCAGTTATACTGATCGCACCCAAGTGTCCCAGGCAACCCTGGTTCCCTCTTGTTTTCCCTGTTGGTGGCACTCCCAGTCCCATTGGGCCATGCCCCGGACTTCCTGTCCTAGGAGGAGGGCTCCTTCCTGCACCCCAACCTGGGGTCGATAAAACTAATGGTGTGGCTGCTGAAAAGGTAGCATTGGCCCCTTTCAGCCTTCCAGGGGAAATCGAGGAGGTTCTACTGGCCTCCCGAAAACCCTCCACCAGATGGGCTTACGCCTCTAAGTGGAGAAGGTTCTCTGTCTGATGTGTGGAGAAGGAGGTGAATCCCTTCTCCTGTCATGTGCAACTGCTTCTTCAGTACCTACTGCACCCATTGCACACCGGGCTGAAATCTATCCCTATGAGGGTGCATCTGAGTGCCATAGCTGCGCAACACCACCCTATCGAGGGAACGCCCCTTTCAAGCCAACCCCTGGTCTCTAGGTTCCTTTGGGGCCTCTTGTTGTCTAAGCGCCCCCTCCTCCATCCAGCAGGAAAATGGACCTCAACATGGTGCACTCCCAACTCACCAAACTGCCATTCGAGCCCCTAGCCACTTGCCTCCTGAGCTACCGGTCTTGGAAAGTGGCCTTCCGGGTGGCTCACGTCCGCTCGCACTGGAGTGAACTCCAGGCCCTGGCGGCAGACCCACCATATATGAGGTTCTATAAGAACAGGGTGGTGCTCTGCACACACCCAAAATACCTCCCGAAGATGGTATCCCCTTTTCATCTCAACTAAGAGGTGGTCCTCCCCACTTTCTTTCTGCAGCCTCATGTTGGTAGAGAGTAACTAATACTTCATACACTAGATTGCAAGTGGCCTTGTCCTTCTACTTGCAGCGGACTCAGGCCCCTCGGAAAGCTCCTCAGCTTTTTGTGTCATATGACTCCAGTAGACTGGGATTCCCATGACTAAGCAAACACTGATCACTGTATTCATTTATTTATTTAACAGGTTTTTATATAACCCCTTTTCATAGATTCAAAGCAGTTTACATATAACAATTGTAGCAACAAGCTTTACATAGAACAGGGAGGAATAACTTATTGGATTACATCAGGTGACGGACCGCACAATCCTTGTCCTAGAGCACCTGGGATTCTTAGTCAGCTACCCAAAATCTCATCTCCAGTTAGCTCAAACCTTGGAGTTTATAGGGGTGCATCTGGACACTGTCCAGGCCAGGGCTTTTCTTTCAAGGGACAGGGTCAGGCCCTCGCAGAGGACACCCAGTGCCACTGCTTGGCATCTGCCTGACACGTGCTCCGCCTACTGGGGTACATGGCATCCATGCTGCATGCACTCCGCTCTCATTGGTCACAGGCCACGGAGTGCCTGCAGGACAGAGTCCCCTGGCCGACTCTCTCAGCTAGTGGCAACACCTCCCACACCTGCTGGCAGGGATGCCTTTCCAGAACCCCATACCGCAGAGGATCCTCACAATTGATGCCTCAAAATTGGGGTGGGGATCCCACTATGGTGATCTCTGCACTCAGGGCAGTTGGTCACCAGCAGAGAGCCTCCAGCAAATCTACCTACTGGAGCTCCAGGCTGTTGCCTTAGCGCAGGCTTTTCGCCACCACCTGCGAGACCGACCGGTACTGGTCCAGACTGACAATCCAGAAGGCTTTGTTCTACATAAACAGTGCAAGGGGCAGGAGTCTCCTTTCTTTGCCAGGAAGCGGTGAGCATCTACACTTATGCCAGCAACAATGGGATGCTCCTGTGGGCAGTATACCTACTGGGCTAGGACAATGCGTTGGTGGACCAACTCATATGGGTCCTCCTACCACATGAGTGGAGGCTGGACCCCAGAGTTGCCCACTGGTTATTCTGGCGCTGGAGGTTCCCATAAATGGATTTCTTCGCAGGCCCAGCTTCCCTGCTTCTGTTGACAGCTACACCCTGCCAGGGTGGCGGCGGTAGCCTTCCTGATCTCATGGGTGGAGGGCCTCTTTTATGCCTTCCTGTCCACGCCTCTGATTGCCAAGACCCTCTTCAAGGTTCAACACGACACAGCCACGGTGGGCTAGGCAGCCATAGTTTCTGCTGCTTCTCCACCTGTCCATGGCATCCCAGTTCCCCTGGGGTGTGATCCAGGCCTGCTGACACAAGAGGGGGGCTCTCTACTGCACCCTAACCTGTGGTCCTTGATGCTCTACTTCTACTACTAAACATTTCTAGAATGCTACAAGGCGTACACAGCGCTGCATAGTCACATGTAAAAGACGCTCCCTTCTCGTCAGAGCTTATAATCTAGTCAAGGCAGACAACACAGTAGCTGCTGACATGGAATACAGCTAGGGGGAAAAGTAAGGAAACACAAAGGAGAACAAGTGAGTCAAGATCCAAAAGCGGCGGCATAGTAACATAGTATATGATCAAACTGTTGCTCTGTTTTGTTTGTTTTTGTCTTCACTAGATTGTAAGCTCTAATGAGTAGGGACTGTCTTTTACTTGTCTGTACAGCGCTGCGTGTGTCTGTAGCGCTTTATAAATGCTCAGTAGTATATGATGGCAGATAAAGACCAGTATGGTCCATCTAGTCTGCCCAGCAAGGCAGCAAGAGTAGGTGCACTTGCCGCTCTGTGCAGGTCACCCCTCCCCATGCCTTTGTTTAGGAGTGTACCCACCGCTCCGTTTAGGTCACCTCTATTTGTTCAGATATAAGAGAGAGATATGCTTATTTTAATTTTATCCTGTTGCTATAAAGGGATCCACTGTGTCTGTCCCATGTCACTGTTTGTCCCCACCACTTCCATTGGGGGGCCAGTCCAAGCATCAAAGAGATGAGTTTTCAGCCTGGATTTGAAAAGGGTCAGAGAAGGTGCCAGGGCTACCACCCGCTCATCGCCTGGCTGTTGAGCGGGTAGCCCTGGCTCCTTTCAGCCTCTCTACAGAGGTGGAGGTGGTGTTTCTGGCCTCCCGTAAGACCTCCACCTACCGGGCATATGCCTTCAAGTGGTAGAGGTTCTCCTGGTACGTGGAGAGGCGGATCAACCCCTTCTCCTGTTCTGTCCAGCTGGTGCTGCAGTATCTGCTTCACCTGTCTGAGGCTTTAAAACTAACTCTGAGTGCACCTCAGCATGTTGGCAGCGGACCACCATCTAATAGAGCACAAACCCCTCTCTGCTCAGCTGTTAATGGGTCGTTTCTTGAGAGGTCATCTCCTCTCGAAGCCTCCCATCTGTCCCCCAGTTGCAGAGTGGGACTTGAACTTGGTACTGTCAAAGCTTATTGCACCATCATTTGAGCGCCTCTGCTCCTGCCACCTTACATCTCATTGGAAGGTGATGTTCCTCGTGCTCAGTCTGCTTGCAGAGTCAGCAAGCTCCAAGCATTGGTGGCAGACCCACTGTACACTAGGTCCTATAGGAACAGGGTCGTGCTCTGCACACACCCCAAGTTCCTACTCAAGGTGGTGTCCCCAATCTCCAGGAACAAGCAGGAATAAGTCCTCACATATGGGTACGTCGGTACCGACGGAGCCCGAGTGGGAAAGCTCCCCAGCTTCCCAGAAGGAAAGCTTTTGGGGCCTCCCACTGCGCATGCGCGCTGCCTTCCCGCCTTCCTGACCAACTATCCTCAGTTCTTCTTTTTCCACGGAGCCAGCAGGTCGTGTTCCTGTCACCGCTGAAGAAGTTATTTTAATTTATTTCTTTGGCCACGTGTCTGCCTTCCCCGATTCCAGACCGGTACCGCCGGTCTTTTTTCCTTTATTTAAAAAAAAAAATAAAAAAAAATCTTTTTTTTTTTCCTCACTTGGTGTGTTAGTTCTGTGAGGCCTTTAGGCCTTTACTAATTCTCCCTCATGGAGAAACAAGCCTCTGGGTTTAAAAAATGCACCAAGTGCAGCGGTACTATTTCAGTCACAGACACCCATGAATGGTGTCTTAAATGTTTGGGGCCTGACCATTCCATTCCGGATTGCCCATCCTGTTCTTTGATGTCTAAACGTGGCTTACAGAACCGGGCAGCCAAGTTTCACATGCTGTTTTCTACAGATACTCCAGCATCGACATCTTCCAGGTCTTCCTCTCCTGATGGATCTCAGGTAACCAAACATTCCTCTGGCAGGTCCTCAAAGGGCAAAGCTCCCTCTAAGTATCGAGATACCCCTGGGCTTGACCCTGAGGACCCTGCCCCAGCCAAACAACCCCGGCGGGAAGCTCCGGCTTCCAAAGCTCCTCCTATGGGGTTACAGGTTGACATCGATGGCACGGCCTCGACCGATCACCTGTTAAACTGTTTTGGGGTACCGGCTCAATCATCCGGTACCGACATCCAGACAGTCGTGGCGTCCATGGATCATACAGTTCAATCCATGCAGAAGGCCATTCTGGCTTTTATTAAGGCTGCGACACCCTCGGTACCGCACCCTGCGGTACCGACTCCGGTTCCGGTACCACAACCGATACCGGTACCCATGCCTTCCACATCGACCGGGATACCGATTCCGGTTCCTGGTTCCGGGGTTTTTCCCGATACCGGAATTTGCCCTGTACGGGTGAAAATCTATTTGGTAAAGAGTGGCAAATCAAAGCCACTCAAATGGATGCAGAAAATGCTGCTTTAGATAGACTTTCTAAGTCTACCTCTACCCCTGTCAAGAAGAAATCTTTCAAAAAGCCTTTCTACAAGAAGGCCAGATTTGCCACAAATACTGGCCAACAATCTTCTGCAGCTCGCTTTGCTCCTAAGCGTCAGCAGCCTAAACAGGCCAGGGCAAAACCTGCAGGGGCTGCTACAGCCCAACAGTCCCAACCCCCTCGGGGTTTTTGACTTAAAACTAAAGAACTTAACTAACTTAACTAAAGAACTTAACCTTTCTGGCTCTAAAACATCCAGAACCTCTCACCATTCCAGGAAGGTTAACTCATTTTGCTCCCAGATGGGAGAAAATCACATCAGAGCAATGGACCCTCTCTATCATCAGAGAGGGCTACAAACTACATTTCTCCAACCTTCCTCCCCATACCATGGTGAGAAGTTTCAATTCTCCCCCATCTCTCCTAGACCTGTTGGGTCAGGAGGTGACCACTCTTCTCACCCAAAAAGCAATAGAAGAGGTTCCTCTTCCTCAACAAGGGTCAGGTTTTTACTCCCCTTATTTTCTCATTCCCAAGAAAACAGGGGGGTACAGACCCATTTTGGATCTCAGAGAATTGAACAAATTTCTATACAGGGAGAAATTCAAGATGCTTTCTCTAGGCACTCTCCTTCCATACCTACAGAGTCAGGACTGGCTTTGTTCTCTAGATCTCAAGGATGCGTACACACATATACTCATCCATCCATCCCACAGAAAATTCCTATTGTTTCTGTTCCAGGGAAAACACTTCCAATACAGAGTACTTCCCTTCGGTCTAGCCTCTGCTCCAAGGGTATTTACCAAATGCATGGCAATAGTAGCTGCATTCCTACGCACCCTGGGAATTTTTGTCTTCCCATACCTGGACGACTGGCTCATCCGAGCTCCGTCTCAGTCCGAGGCTCAGACTTCCCTGGATCGCACCAGGCAAATTCTACAGTATCTGGGACTTGTGATCAATCTGCCAAAGTCCCAACTCACCCCTACTCAATCCCTAGAATTCATAGGAGCCTGGTTGGATACCACCACCGCAAGGGCCTATCTACCTCAGGCCCATTGCCAACGTCTAGTGCACTTAGCCTCTCAGACTCAGTCCAGAAGCCACTTGACTGCCAGAGAGATGCTACAACTATTAGGCCACATGGCCTCCACAGTGCATGTGGTGCCTTATGCTCGCCTACATATGAGAGCAGCTCAATGGACTTTATCCACCCAGTGGACTCAAGCATCAGGTGCTCTCTCAGACCAAATAGCAAACTCCAATCGTCTCTTTTAGTCTCTCCAATGGTGGATATCCACTCAAAATCTGTTGTTGGGGGCCCCCTTTCAACCATTGTTGCCCCAAGCAACCCTCACAACAGATGCCTCCCAAACAGGTTGGGGGGCTCATCTACAAGATCTCTCCACTCAGGGCACTTGGTCTCCACAGGAGACCACCCTTCAGATCAACCACTTGGAACTTCGAGCAATCTTTCTAGCTCTCAAAGTTTTTCATACCCTCCTCAGCAACATGACAGTCCTTATTCACACGGACAATCAAGTAGCCATGTTTTACATAAACAAACAAGGAGGGACTGGCTCTCTGTCGCTCTGCAACGAAGCTCTAAGATTATGGGCCTTCGCCAGAGAGCATCAAATCCATCTCCTGGCAGTATATCTTCCAGGAATCCAAAACTCTTGGGCAGACAGACTCAGTCGAGTTCTGCTTCCACACGAATGGTCCCTGCACATGGATCAGGTACTCAGAATCTTCCAGAAATGGGGAACCCCGGAAATAGACCTCTTTGCAAGTCCGTGGAATGCCAAACTTCCCCGGTTCTGTTCCAGAATTCCGTGTCAGGGAGTTCAGACCAAGGATGCCTTCCTCCTGCATTGGGGTCAGGGTTTCCTGTATGCCTTTCCACCCATTCCTTTGATTCCCAAGACTCTGTTCAAACTTCAAAGGGATCAAGGGTCCATGATCCTCATAGCTCCACGCTGGCCACGCCAAGTGTGGTACCCTCTACTTCTGCATCTCTCCCAAGCCCCCTCCCTGGACTTGGGAGCGGCTCCAGACCTTCTGTCTCAAGAGGAGGGGACTTTGTGGCACCCAAACCCCAAGTCCCTTCACCTCAGAGCTTGGTTACTGAAGGCCTAGACCTTCAACACTTCAATCTTTCGCAGCAAGTGAAGGATATCCTACATGCCTCTAGGAAACCTTCCACTAGGCATTCTTACGCTTTTAAATGGAAAAGATTTTCCATTTGGTGTGCTCAAAAGGGTCTTAACCCTCTGGCACTCCCATTGAATTCTCTTTTGGAATATCTCCTGCATCTTTCCACTGCAGGACTCAAAACGAATTCAGTAAGAGTCCATTTGAGTGCTATTGCGGCATCACTTAAGCCCATCAATGGACAACCTGTTTCCTCTCATCCTCTTATTGCAAGATTCATGAGAGGCTTAACTTTAACTAAACCTCCCATTCGACCTCCTCCGGTGGCATGGGACTTAAACTTGGTTCTTGGTCAGCTTATGAAGCCACCTTTTGAACCCTTAGCCACTACCTCCTTGAAATTTCTTTCCTGGAAGGTTATTTTCCTCATTGCAGTCACTTCAGCTCGCCGCATCAGTGAACTGCAGGCCTTAGTGGCTAATCCACCTTACACAAGGTTCCATCATGATAAGGTAGTCCTTAGGAGAAATCCTCACTTTATGCCTAAAGTGGTCTCACCTTTTCATCTTAATCAAGAGGTTTATTTACCTGTCTTTTTTCCAGCTCCTCATCCATCCAATGCAGAGAGGAACCTTCATACCCTAGACTGTAAAAGAGCTCTTGCCTTTTACCTCCACAGGACACAGCAACATCGAAAGTCTTCTCAGCTTTTTGTTGCTTTTGATCCTTCTCATTTAGGACTTCCAGTCTCCAAAAGAACACTCTCCAGTTGGATTGCTCAGTGTATCTCTTTTGCTTACCAGAGTAAGAACCTTTCTCTGGAGGGCCATGTCACCGCTCACAACGTGAGGGCCATGGCCACCTCTATGGCTCATCTAAACTCTGTGTCCATTGACCAGATCTGTCGTGCAGCCACCTGGGCCTCGGTTCATACCTTTACAGCCCATTACTGTTTGGACAAGGACTCCCGCCGGGATGCCTTGTTTGGTCAGGCTGTCCTCAGACACCTGTTCGATTCTTGAACAACTCCAGCCCACCTTCCCTGAATGGATGCCTGAGATCCATAGGAAGATGAAGAACCTTTCAGGGTCTCATACCCTTTAGGGGATCTCCCGGGCATCTTAGCTAGGGAGTCCCCATATGTGAGGACTTATTCCTGCTTGTTCCTGGAGATAGCACAGTTACTTACCTGTAACAGGTGATCTCTGGGAACAGCAGGAATTAGTCCTCACAACCCACCCACCTCCCCTAGGAGTTGTATCTCTCTCTCTCTTCCTTTCCTTTCTCTATTGTCTCAGCTATAAACTCGAACTGAGGAGAGTTGGTCAGGAAGGCGGGATGGCAGCGCGCATGCGCAGTGGGAGGCCCCAAAAGCTTTCCTTCTGGGAAGCTGGGGAGCTTTCCCGCTCGGGCTCCGTCGGTACCGACGTACCCATATGTGAGGACTAATTCCTGCTGTTCCTAGAGATCACCTGTTACAGGTAAGTAACTGTGCTTTCCACCTTAACCAGCAGGTGGTGCTATCCACCTTCTTTCTACAGCCCCACACCAGCAGGGTGGAGGCTGTGCTTCATACACTGGTCTGTAAGCAGGCGCTTTCTTCTACCTGTAGCATACCCAGAGCCACTGCTGAGCTTTTCAGCTGTGTCTCCTTTGACCCAAGTCGGTTGGGGACAGTAGTCTCTAAATGCACCCTGTCCACCTGGGTAGCAGATTGTTTCGCCCTTGTCTACGAGCAGGCTTGTCTCTTGCTGGAGTGCTGTGTCACGGCACACAGCAACCGGGCCATGGCGACCTCGGTGGCAAATCTACATTCTGTTCCCTTGTCAGAAATCTGCTAGGCTGCCACCTAGTCCTCAGTCAATACCTTTGCATCTTATTACTGCCTGGAGAGGAAGTCCCGTTGGAAAGTTCCTTCGGCCAGGCAGTACTCCTTCATTTGCTCGGGGTGTAGGCAATTTCTGCCCTCCAGCCCTTGCTGTGTTCAGGCTGTTGGTGAACTGGTTCCTCGCTGGACACTTGGGTTGCTCGTGGTCTGTTGTCTTCTGACTCAGTTGTTGCTGCTCATGACTCACCTCTTCTGGTTACCTGTGACTTTTGACAGACGTTTTTGGTAGTCTGTAGCTGGGGAGTCCCATATGTGAGGAGTGACTTCCTGCTTGTTCACAGAGAAAGCAAAGTTACTCACCTGTTCTCCGGGGACAGCAGGAATCAGTCCTCACAACCTCCTTCCGTGGAGTTGATTCTTTTGTCATCTTGTGCTATATCATACTGAGGCAAGATGGCACCCTTAGATGGGAAGAGGTCCATGCATGTTTGGTTTATCTCCCAAAGACTTTATTTGAAAGCTGGGGTGAGATTTCCATGCGGGCTCTGGCACCAGTGTCACCCATATGTGAGCATTGATTCTTGCTGTCCCCAGAGAGCACCTTTTACAGGTGAGTAACTATGCTTTTTTTTGTCTCCAGCAGATGTGCAGATCTGAGGTGGTTATGGTTTATGCACTTTATATACCGCCCTTTATTGTGTGCATCAGAATGGTGCAACTAAAGAGACTGTTAGGTCAGGAGGTAAGAGGTTCTGCTCTTCTGCCTTCCTAGATCCGGTTAAGATGGCGGTGGGGGGGGGGGGGGGGGTTCAGGTAAGTCTTTGGGAGGGTTGATTTCCCTGCCTCCTTTAATGGGAATCTTGTGGGGGATGTTTCCTTCTGTTATGGGGATTATTGGTTATCTTATCTCTGGTACATTTTTGTCAGTACTTAGCAACACAGAGGGATATATTTTGCTGCAGGCCAGTTTCCCTAGTGGTATTGGGGGCAACTCTTCTGACTCTGGCTTGAGTAGTCCTCTTCTTAACACTAGAAGTCCCAAAAGGAATTTTACCTAGAAACCCCAAAGTGCATCAATTGATGCATTATCATGACGACTGCGTTTAGCATGAAATGTAGATGTAAATTAATGTGAAGTTACTTATTTGTTAAATATGTGCCGTATGTGATATTACATGACATCATCGTGTGTTTGTTTGTAATGTCGGAGTAAAACTGTAAACAGTGATTGAGATTCACCACCTAGTGGGAACATGAATTTATACCTAGAAGCCCCAAAGTACGTCAATTGACGCATCCAAGACAATTGAGTGCGTCAGTTGACATACTTTGGGGCTTCTAGGTATAAATTCATTTTCCCGCTAGGTGGTGCATCTGTCATTAATTTTCGATGCACATATTTGAACATCTTGACGTTGCTAACAAAGTCATGGAACATGACTGACATGGCTCTAGCAGTGGCGCTGGTATACAACTTCGAAGATGCATTTGCGTCAATTGACGCACTTTGGGGCTCCTAGTGTTAACTGGTCTTTCAGCTTAGGGACTCCGGAGATTACAGGATGCTGGTTTGCCGAAGAGCACTGTTTGTGGTGGTGTGGAAGAGTACTAGAGTGCAGTTACACACCGGCAATTTGGCCCCACTGGGGGTTGAGGAGTAGCCTAATTGTTAGAGCAAAAAAGGTTCAAATCCCACTGGCACTCCTTGTAGTCTTGGGCAGGTCACTTAACCCTCCATTGCCTCGGGTGCAAGCTTAGATTGTTAGCCCTCTGGGAACAGGAAAATACCCTACAGTATCTGATAGTAACTAACCTTGAACTACTAGTGCATAGGTATGATCTAAGCACTTCTGACTGTCTCGACTGCTCTCTGTTCACTTCCCCCTCTGTTCCCGAGGCATGGATAAAAGGTGTCTGGTATGCAAGTTTTGTTTAGTTGGGGGAAACGATTGGGGAAGAATGGAGTTTCAAAGCCGTGTAGCATGGAGGGAATGGGAGTCCCTACTGTTTCCCCTGAATTCTTCATGTTGAATAATGTCTTTTTAATGCTTGACCTTAGCAGTCTGCTAGGATGAGGCCACCTCTGGAGCTTTTAAGTGCTAGTGATGAAAGCCACACATCATGGGATGCCAGTCAGTTGGGTCTGTTAATGGCCAAATTCCCAGGCTTTCTAAGGAATGTGGCTCACTGTCTTATCTGGAATTCTTAGCTTTAGAATGCTCTGGGGCCTCTGAGGGAAGCTCCTGGTCAAGACCTTTGCTTGGATGAGCTGGAAGAGGTGAATGGAGAAATTAGGTCTTAATCTGCTAATTGTCTTTCCTTGAGTTCTCTCCGGGCCAGTCCAGGGTACCTTCGGGTTGTCAATCCCCTTCAGCAGCTGAGGACTGAAAACTAAAAGTTTTTGCTGACAGGCTATAGCCACTCCCCCTTGTGACAGCTCTCCAGTCTTTTCTAGCAAAGCAGCGTAACAGTGTATATTCAAAATGACTTTGGAACCGTATAATTGCTAACAAACAATAAAACCTAACATCTATAACGACAGTCCTGCCCGACTGTCCAACCACCGCCTAGCAAACTGCGCCTGTGTTTGTTGGAACATATCCTTTCCTTTGTATCTTTTAATATCTGTCTTTTTTTTTTTTTTTCGAACCCCCAACTACACCGTAGGGAGCCCCAAACACCACCTCCATCAGAGCAAAAGTTAGTCTCCTGGAACCTGAGGATGCGGAACCACCAAATTCAACCTCCTCGCGAAACTCTTTGATAAGTTTGGGTGGGCCCTGAACTGGCCCGGAGAGAACTCAAGGAAAAACAATTAGCAGGTAAGACCTAATTTCTCCTTCCTGTTCGTCTTTCCGGGCCAGTCCACGGTTCCTTCGGGCAGTACCGAAGCAGTGCCTAAACTCAGGAGGAACCCGCGAGCCCCGCTACAGCGGCCGAGGCCCCCACTTTCGCATCCTCCCTGGCCTGAACATCCAACCTATAATGTTTCGTGAAGGTATGCAGAGAAGACCACGTCGCGGCTTTACAAATATCTACCGGAGGAACCAAGGCCAACTCCGCCCAAGAAGTTGCCTGTCCCTGCATAGAATGAGCCTTGAGGCCAACTGGAGATGACCTACCTCCCGCTTCATAAGCTGCTACTACTGCCTGCTTCACCCATCGGGCAATCGATGCCTTCGTAGCCACCTGCCCTTTTCGTGGACCTCCAAACAGAACAAACAACCTGTTCGACTTTCTAAAAGGTTGCGTGGCTCTCAGGTACGTTTTCAACACTCGGCTCAGATCCAACTTCCGTAAAGACCGAGCCATTCGAGAACCGTGAAGATCAGCAAAAGTGGGAAGAGCAACGAACTGATTAATGTGGAATGAAGACACCACCTTGGGTAGAAACGAAGGCACCGGCCACAGGAGCACTCTCCCTGCCAAGAATTGAAGGTACGGCTCCTTGCAAGAAAGCGCTTGCAGATTGGAAATCCTCCGCGCCGAACACAAAGCCACCAGAAACGCAGTTTTCCACGATAACTCTCTCTCAAACTTCCCGAAGAACCTGACTCAAAGGGAGAACGAGCTTCCAGCACCACATTCAAATCCCAAGCCGGTACCACTTGCCGTCCCGGCGGCCTGATGATCTTTATCGCTCTGAGAAAACACACCACATCGCCATGTGATGACAACTTCCTTCCTTGCACCGCTCCCCTATAGCAAGCTAAGGCAGCTACCTGAACTTTCAAGGTACTAAGAGCCAACCCTTTCTGCAAGCCTCTTTGAAGAAAAGACAAAATCTCGGGCAAGGCTGCTGAAAAAGGATGAACACTATGCTGCGTACACCAAGACTCAAACACCCGCCATACGCGAACATACGCTAATGACGTTGACTTTCTCTTTGACTGCAACATCGTGTCCACTACCGACGACGAGTATCTTTTGCGTCTCAACCGTTCCCTTTCAAGAGCCAAGCCGTAAGTAAGAAGCGATCCACCTGTGGCATGAGAACGGGACCCTGACTCATAAAATTGCGCCGATTCGGCAACCTCCAAGGGGAATCTACTGGAAGCCGCTTCAGATCCGCATACCAAGGCCTTCTGGGCCAATCCGGCGCAATGAGAATCATCAGTCCCCCGTGGTCTGCTATACGCTGAACGACCCGACCGATCATTGGCCACGGAGGAAAAACATATAGAAGCCTGTCCAATGGCCAAGGCTGAACCAGACCATCCAGTCCCTCGGACATACGTTCTCTGCATCTGCTGAAAAACTGTGACGCTTTTGCATTGCTGTGCGTGGCCATGAGATCCATTGCTGGCCACCCCCAGCGCATCGTAATGTCGTGAAAGATCGCTGCGTTCAACTCCCACTCTCCGGGATCGAGAACATTGCGACTGAGATAGTCGGCCTGGACATTGTCCTTTCCTGCCACATGCGCCGCCGACAAGGCCGCCAGGTGGGCTTCCGTCCAGAGCATCAACGATTGACTCTCTGCCAGCAACAGAGCACTGCCCGTGCCGCCCTGGCAATTGATGTACAATACCGTCACCAGACTCGCACCACTCTCCCTTCGAGCAAGGGAGCGAATGTGTGAAGCGCAAAAACATACTGCTCTGAGCTCCAATAGATTGATAGAGAGCGTAGTCTCCTCCTGGGCCCAGAGCCCCTGAGCCACCTGAGCTTGACAATGAGCTCCCCAGCCTGATAAACTGGCGTCCGTCGTCACCAACATTCAATCCTGAAGCTCCAAACGGAACTCCTGCCTGAAGATGACCTGGATCTAACCACCAACTTAGACTGTCTCGCACCACGTCTGTGCAGAAGAGTTTCTGCGACAAGAGATGAAGTTGCGGGGACCGTCTGGACAGCAACGCCTGCTGCAATGGCCGCATGTGTGCCCTGGCCCAGGGCACCATATCCAAGGCTGCCGCCATGGACCCCAAGAGCTGCAAGTACCTCCATGCTAAGGGAGCCTGTAGCTGCAAGAATGCCTTCACTTGAGACAATATCTTTAGCACTCTGCTCTCCGGTAAGAAGACCAAACCGCGCTCCGTGTCTAACTCTGTCCCCAGATAAACTAGCCGGGACTGTGGTTGTAGCTGACTCTTTGTACGGTTGATTACCCAACCGAGCTGCTCCAGGACTTGTACCACTCAAGAGGTAGCCCTGATCGACTCTTGCAGAGAACTTGCCCTGATCAATCAATCGTCCAGATAAGGGTGAACTTGAATACCTTCCATTCGCAAGGCTGCAGCCACCACCACTATTACCTTTGTAAACGTTTGAGGAGCCGTTGCCAAGCCAAACGGCAACGCTCGAAACTGAAAATGTCCTGTGGGAACTGCAAATCTTAAAAAGCGTTGATGATCTGGCCTGATCGGGATATGCAGATAAGCTTCCGTGAGATCTATTGAAGAGAGCAGTTCTCCCGGTCGCACCGAACGAATCACTGATCTGAGTGTTTCCATCCGAAAATGCGGAACTCTCAAAGACCGGTTTACGTGTTTGAGGTCCAGAATCAGACGAAACGAACCTTCCTTTTTGGGAACCACAAAATAAATCGAGTATCGACCTGACCCTAACTGGTCTGAAGATACTGGCACAACCGCCTGCAGTTGCACTAAGCGTAGCAGCGTGTCTTCTACTGCTTGCCTCTTGGGTCCGAGACCACAAGGGGACACTATGAAGGACTCTTGCAGTGGCCGAGCGAACTCCAGCGCATACCCGTCTCGGATGATCTCCAGCACCCATTGGTCTGTAGTTATTGCGGTCCAGGCAGAGAGAAACCCCTGCAAGCGACCCCCTACCGGGATCTTTACCCGGACCAGCTGACCTTCATTGCGGCTTTTTTGTAGTGTTTTGCTGGGCATTGAAATAGCCTCTACCAAATTCTCTAGCCCCCCCGAAAGGACTGACCCCTAGGAACAAAACGACCTCTGGGATAGGGCGAAAAACGTGCCCCTCGAAATCTACGAAATTCCTTTCCTTGCCCTCGCTGCGCCGATGACGGCCTAGGAGACTTGGGCCGATCGGTAATCGACCCCCTTTGGAATCCCCCAAATCTTTAACAATCTTATTGTTTATTGTTTACTTACATTTGATATACCGCCCCCCATTACATCGGGGTGGTTTTCAGTACAAAAATAATTTTGAAATAGAAAAGGAAAAAGAAGTTACAATAATCTGAGAGGTACAGGAGACAAGAGGTAAGGACAGCAATCGAGAAAGAAGAGGGGGGTCTTAGGAAATTCATAGAGAAACATTAAAAGCTAAGGAGAAAAGATGGGTTTTAAGAAGGGAACGAAATTTGGGGTAGGATTCTTCTAATCGGAGGGAAGTGAGTTCCAGAGGGAGGGGCCCAAATAGAAAAAGGCTGATTTCCGGGTAGATTGTAAGTGAGCTTTGGAGGGAGCTGGGCGGTGAAGACGGTTGACATGGACAGATCGAAGGCTGCGAGTGGGATTATGGAAGTTTAATAAATCGGAGAGGTACTGCGGTTGGAAAAGATAGATGGCTTGATGTACTAACATAAGGGTCTTGAAAGAAATCCGGAATTCCAGTGGTAACCAGTGAAGATGTTGCAACAGCGGGGTAATATGATCGCGAGGGGAGGCGTGTAATATCATCCGAGCGGCTGTATTCTGTATTAGCTGTAGTCGATGCCGTTGATATTGGGGGATACCAGCATAGATGGTGTTACAAAAATCCAATCTGGTGATGACCAGGGAAAGTAGAAGGGTAGTGAGGGCTTGAGAGGATAAGAACGGTCGAATGGCCCGAATTTGTCGGAGACAGAAGAAAGAGCGCCGAGAGATATGGGAAATGTGATCATGGAAGGTAAGGTTGCTGTCGAGAATGACACCAAGGTAGCGGAGTTTAGAGGCTAGAGAGATACGGGTGCCTGAAAAAGAGGGAATAAGTGACGGAGTAGGGGAGCTGTGGGGGAACCAGATTGCAGCGATCTTAGCAATATTGAGCACTAGACAGTTGGAGGCGAGCCATGAGGAAATTGAAGATAGACAGATTTCTAGTGGGGTTATATCCGGGTGGGACGATGAAGTGTGATGCAAAAGAAAGATATCGTCGGCATAGTAGTCACCTGAAATCCCTAGTTGTTGAATGAGTACAGCCAAGGGAGCCAAAAAGACATTAAAAAGTAAGGGGGCCAGAATTGAACCTTGCGGGACATCGCACCTGAGGGGAAGAGGGTCTGTAGCAGAATAAGTGGAGGTGACTGCAAATGACCTGGAAAATAAGGAGTGAAACCAGTGATAAACAGCACCACGAATACCTGCATCCCGCAAACGAGAAAGAAGAGGAGAGTGGTCCACTAGATCGAAGGCGGCTGAAAGATCAAGAGATACCGCCACCGTGATGTTACCTTGGTTGTGGGAAGTATGGATTTCGTTCATGACCGCCGTGATGATAGTCTCGACACTGTAACCGGGGCGAAATCCGGATTGCCGGGGTGCAGAAAGTGCGTCTAGTCCACTTGGTATGAAAGTTGTGAAAAAACTACCTTCTCCAAAAGTTTGGAAGCAAAAGGGAGATTGGACACCGGACAATAATTTGCGGGTACGGAAGGGTCAAGTGAGGGATGTTTTAGAAGGGGGCGGACTAGGGCGTGTTTCCAAGGGTGAGGAAAGGTACCACATGATAGACTGGAGTTAATGATGGTCAAGAGAGGTTGAAGTAGCTCAGCAGGAGGCTCTGAAAACCATGAAGAGGGAATGGGGTCCAGAGAGCAAGTCGTTTTGTGAGTAGTAGACAGTAGCTGGATGAGTTCCGGGGATGTGATAGGGTAAAAATTGGCCCAAGTATAAGATAACAGCGGGGATGGTGGGGGTGAGATAGGGGGAGGCGAAGTCAGGGCCGGGGGGCAAAGGGGACGGGAGGAACGAAGGTCGTGGACCTTGGAGGAAAAGAACAAAGCCAAGCTGGTAGGACTAGGGGCTTGCATGGAAGTACGAGAGTCTCGAGTGGAGGAGGATTGTAATTGGGAGAGTTGTGTTCAAGGTGGCAAAAATATACCGCGACTTATTGGGGGCTGAAGCAATGGAGGCGGAGTAGAAGCTTCTCCAAAGCTTCCCCAAATAGCAGCTTGCCCTTATAAGGGAGTTTACTGAGCCTTGCCCCAATCAAGGATGCCATGGACTTTGCCGAAATACGAACCAAGTCATAAAAGGCATCCGCTAGATAGGCCGCCGACGACTCCAACTTCGCTCCCTCTGCGAAGGACTCTCCAGCAGCCTCTGAAGGGCTCTCCCCTTGGAACCAACGGATCGAAGCCCTAGAAACATATGCTCCACAAATAGACGCCTGCAGAGCTAGCGCACAAGACTCAAAAGATTGCTTAAGCAGAACTTCCAGCTTGCGATCCTGCAGATCTTTAAGCACTGCTCCGCCCTCTACCGGAATCGTAGTCTTCCTCGTCACTGCCGAAACTAGGGCATCCACCTTAGGCATCTTCAGCAACTCCTCCTCCTCTTGTGGAACTGGATAAAGGTAACCCAGAGCGTGACCCCCCCCCCCCCCCTTAGAGTAGCCTCCGGGCACTCCCACTCAGACTCTATGATCTGCTTTATCACCCAATGAACAGGAAAACAACGTTGCTCTGACTTAAATCCTTGCAATAAAGGATCCTCCAGCAGCTCTTGTTCCACCGCAGGTAGAATATTGAAGGCAGCTAACGATTGCCCAATCAACGCCCCCAATTCCTCCTTCCGGAAAACCCGAAAGAGATTTGGATCCTCGCCCGGAGCCAGTTCTCCGTCCTCCAGCTCACCTGACCAAGGATCAAAACCTACCTCAGCAAAAGACTCTGCCTCATCCAATGTTCCCTCTAATTTTCTGTAGGCTGTGTGCGCATAAAATATCAGCTGTGCGGCTTTTGAAGGAAGGTTGCATTTTTTGTGCGCCACATAATGACACTTGGAGTTATATACTTTAAAATTTGACTACACATTAGAATACAGTATGTACACCAGATTGATTTTAATCAAATTAAATGAAAATAGACGATTACTAAATGAAGCGGAAAATTTCTAGTAATTACAATCACAAATGTGGTGGTATTTCAGTTAATTTTTATTGAAAGCCATTGTTACTCCATGTAAATTTATGTATGGAAGAAGAGTTTGTTCTCGAAATTTTTCTCTTCGATCTTTCCATCTCCATCCAGTCCCACCAAGCCTTCTTCACTTCTATCCACCCCCCACCCCTCCTCCTCCAAGGCACCCACCACAGTTATCATTCCACCCTAAACAAATGGAACAACTCCTGTTGTGGCAGGAACTGTTACTTCACCGTACAGAACAGCTCCCCCATGGTTTCAACAGAAGAACTTACTTTGCCTCTGGCAACTTCAAAGGAAGAAAAAGCCGGCATCTGCATTTATTGTTAACCCATTCCCCAACAGAGGGCTTTGTAAGCATAACTATTTGAACTACAAAGTTCAAAAGTAGGCATGACCAAAGCATCATAAGGGCTAGAGTGATAAAATCAAGATGGAAGACACCATGCATGATAAATTAGTAGTTCAAATAGTTATGCTTACAAAGTCCTCTGGGGAATGGGTTAACAATAAATGTAGATGCCGGCTTTTTCATTGATAATCACATATACACAGAATTATCTTGGTTCACACCACATGGATTCTTGGAGTTACACTGTGCTCCCTCTTTTACCTCCAGATTCATGTGAAGGCAAATCAGTGACAAAAAAAAAAGAATTGGTCCTCACTCCACTATCGAAGAAATTTCAAGCACCCACTCACTGCAGGGGGGGGGGGGGTGATTACTTTTAAGGGGAAAATGTGTAATTTCTCTGTGGATTTGGTGGTAAAACATTTATGGGACAGTCTAATTTCTTTTTTTGTCACACCTGGTATGACAAGACTGCATACTTTACCCATACCTGTTTAATTCATATGCATAACAAAGCATTAGAGAAGCAGAATTGTATGAAGACAATTGAGGTGTGAAGATTATTGGGAGAGTCATCAACATTTGCTATGCTGCCAATACAACGTTACTGGCTAAAAGGGAAGACCATCTGAAGCATCTGCTTATCAAGATCAAGGAACATAGTCTTAAAATGGACCTCAACTTTAATACAAAGAGACAAAAAAAGAGGCAAGCTGGAGAAAGGTCAATAGAATTCAGAAAGACCAACAATCTATTCATCTGAAACGCCTTCTTCTGCCAACGCAGGCAATGACTGTACACATGAACTTAGCCTAATAGATTGTAAAAAAAAAAATCAAATTGGTTACATCTGTGGAAGTCAGTGATGGAAAAGCTCTCAAAGAATCAACCATGAAGGCTTGTATATATTGACTGAATATAAAAAGGGGGATTGCAAAAAGGAAATGAAGCAAATTGTATACACATAAGTAAATAGATACTAGCATAGGCGTATATGGGCTATGTACAATTGAAAACAAAGAATTAAAATAAACTGCCACTAAATTATAGTATGGGCTATGTACAAATGAAAGTAAAAAAAACAACATAAAAATAAAATAAAACAATAACGTGCCACTGATTTGTAAGTATGTGTAAAATGACAAAAGAGTGTCCATTGCGCATACAAAAAGGTGAGAAGTGCATGTCACAAAGACTTGTGCACTGGCCATAAAAATACTTTGCAGACGGCAGAAAAAAAGGGGAGAGAAATATAAGTATTATACTTTATTTATTTATTTATTTATTTATTTATTTTATAACTTTTATATACCGCGCTATTTGTTATCAGTGCGGTTTACATACAACAAGGGTGCACAGTCAGAAGTCTGTTCTGTGCTTACATTGTAACAGGAGTTTAAACTTGGAACATACATTGTAACAGGAGCATAAACTTGGAGCAACAGGGGAACTAAAAACATATGTACAAAATATAATTAGATTTGGATTGTATATACAGGAGGTCTAAGGCGGGTTCAAGATACTTGTGACAGGGTGCGGTTTGTAGACATTGGCAGGTGGGCGAGTAGAGGTGGGGTGGATGCTTGAGCAAAGTGAAGTAGGAAAATGTGGTGTTTAATTGCCTTACGGAACTGCATAAGGCCTTTGATGGATCTAATTTCAGGTGGAAGTTCGTTCCAACATTTTGGGGCATAGAAGGCGAATGTTCTTTTCTTGGTCGTCTGTGTGCACTTGATGGATTCTTTGGGGATGATCAAGGTATTGTCAGTTACTGATCTTCTGAGTCTGTTTTTCGGGGTGAGGGTGATAAGGTCACTGAGTGTTGTGGGGGCTAGGTTGTTGATGATCTTGAAGATGATGAGAAGGATCTTGTATGTTAACCTGCAGTGAATAGGAAGCCAGTGGAGTTCCTTGAGTATCGGGGTAATATGGTCTGATCTTGTTAAACCACAGAGAACACGCGCGGCCGCATTCATGGCGAGTTGTAGCGGATTAAGGGTGTTCTTGGGGAGTCCATAAAGAGCCACATTTGCGTAATCAAAATGTGGGAGAATGAGGGCCTGGAAGATGGTCCTGAAGTCATTATGAGGTAACATGGGCCTGAGGTGTCTTAGCGTTCTAATTTTATTGTAAACAGCTCTGGTGGTGTTTCGTATGTGCTCCTTAAAGTTGAAATGCTGTATACTATACTTGGCCAATAAAAGGGTAATGCACTGGCTACATATAAAAGAAACCCCATAAAAACATAAAATCATAAATATACAGGAAGCATTAAAAACATTAGGGGAAGTACACTGCGTGCTATCCTTACACAGACTATAAAGGGCGGGAAACCACCATGCCGGGGCATAAGAAAGCAGTTGCACATAAAATGACAGAAGCGAAAAGCAAACTGAAAAACAACATCTTTTAAAAAAACACATTAGTATACAACAAATAGTGTGTGCAGAAGGTGGAACGACCATAAGTGAGCCGTATATAAGCAAAACCGTGTAAACGGAAGAATACCGACATGTTCTTGAAGGCGCGAATCATCACAAATTTGATAGAAACTACAAAGATAACACAACAAGCAACTAAAAAAGATGGAAAGCGAATGACACCTAATAAAAAGATAATATGAACAGATTGAGAAAAAACGAGTTTATCTATACACCTCCGCTGTACTTTTGCTGCTGTTTATACCATGGACTGCCCGAAGAACAAATCAGCCAGTACTAGAGGAGATCAAACCTCAGCCTTCTTTAGAAGCTGAAATGACGTTTCCCGGGAAATGTCCTCAGCACTCAACTCTCCTGCTCCGCTGCCGATAGCCCGTCCCCAGACAGCAGTCCCTGAGCACCGGTCTCCTCTTCTTCGCTGGTGCGGTGTGTTGCTCTCCATTCTCGCATCCAAGGCAGCACGTCGCACTGGAGGCTGGCTGAGGGAGAGATCAAAGGAGGTGCGTGGCTGGCAGGCAGGCACAAGAGCAGAATGAGGCTGGCTAGCTGGCTGCCCCTCCCTTTTATTTCCCTCTTTAGCCTGTGTCATGATTCGTCAATCGTCGGTCACATGTGAGAGGAGTGAGGGGACTCAGTGCAGAGAGGAGAGATTCGGAAGTGACGGAAATTACAGAATGGCAGATCGGTGGTGCAGCCGCGGCCTTAAACCCAAGGTTTAAGGCCTTAAACCCATGAACTCAGTAATTTTTGTGCGCTCCTTTGTAAGTTGTGTGCGCTCGCTCGGCGAGATGTGTGCGCGCGCACACGCGCACAGCTTAGAGGGAGCAGTGGCCTCATCCCCTTTTTGAGGCGCTGGCAGCTGTGGCTCCAAGCTCTCCTCACTAGCAGCTGTGCCTGCTCCTCTATGAGAGGAACTCTCTCCAGGGTCTATCCCAGTTTCCTCCGACTTAACCCCTTCCCTAAGGCTGGGAGTCAAGGGATCACCGCTGACCTGGGGTAGTTTCAATGTATAAGCTCTATGTAGAGCTAAAATAAAGTCTGGGGAAAATAAGGCAGCAAGAGTTTCCTAAGCTTCAGGTACCTTGCACTGCTCCTTTAAAACCGAGGAATTGTCTTTTACTGACTTCATTTTCCTCTTCCCCTGCTTGTGCTGTCTAGCTGGGGAAATGGCACGCTCTTCCAAAATGGCCGCCGTTCCCGCCTGATCTAACACGCTGTGAGGCTTCTGAGATTCAGCAACTCCTGCCTTGCCTTCCATTGCCCCCGTTAAAAACAACGAGAAGAATCTGCACACGACGGATCAAGCTGCCGGCGGTTTACCAAGACAACTAAACTGTCCTAAAAACACTGTCAAACACACACACACTAAGCAGAAACACCCGGCTGCAAAAACAAAGACAAAACTGACCTGATCGCAGCCCTGACAGCTCCGATCCTCCAGGTCCCGCTGCTAGCGGGAAACGAAGAATCGCTACTGCAGAGAAAGGTGGGTGAAACCTGGGGCTCCCAGGATCAATCCCCCTGCAAAAAAGATCTGGTCCACAAAAGAAGGCAGGCTCTGCCCCTGTAAACTCTGCCGAAAATCGGCAGCCACGGACCTGCTTCAATTTTTTTTTTTTCCAATTAGCTTAATTGAATTATTGACAAGGGAAGAGAGATATATCCATCAGAAGAGAAAGGTTATAGCCCTGCTAGAGCCAAACCTCAGTAAGTCCGCTAATTAAATGCTCTGCTGCACCGTCCAGGGACCCTGTCAGCTTTCCACGTCCTGTTTAGCTGCTGAGGACTGAAGACTGGAGAGCTGTCACAAGGGGGAGTGGCTATAGCCTGTCAGCAAAAACTTTTAGTTTTCAGTCCTCAGCTGCTGAAGGGGATTGATAACCCGAAGGTACCCTGGACTGGCCCAGAGAGACGAATAGGAAGGGTCTCATCACAGAGAATTAGTCCGCCATAGTGAAGCTGTTCTGCAGAGTAGTTGGGGGCCATTGGTGAGCTATTTGGGACTCAGTGAGATATGGGAGGAGCCCAAGACTGATCCTATTTTATTGGATATTCATGAACCTTTCCCTTCTCACAACCCATACAAGAAGTTGTGACAGCCAAGTAGGAGTTGCCTGATGAGGTCTACAAAGTCATCCAGGCCATGACTAAGCTGTAACCTCTTCTCAAGGAGGAGCAGGGAAAGGTCTTTATGAAGCCATGGGTGAATGCTTTGGTCACAGCAGTCATTCATAAAACTACTATCCTGGGAGGACTGCTCTCGAGGATTCTCAAGATTGCAAGGGGGAGGCATTCACTTTGCCAGTTTAGAGCTACAGACTGCAGTGTGCAGCATTCTTGTGGCTGGAGCACTATTGCATCAAGTCCAGAAAAGCTCTAGGGAATTGGAGGAGTCCCGGTCCCAAAATTATAAAAATAAGAGAGCCGGTTTGGCTTTCGTAGCGGGTACCCTCTATGATCTAGTGCAGTCTTCAGCCATGTTGGTGATTTCCATGTTTACTCAGCCTTCACTCTGGTTGTGTACCTGATCAGCAGACACAGCTTTGAAGGCACAGTTATGTAAGGTTCCTTTCAAGGAATCCCTTTTGTTCGGGTAGGATCTCAAAGTTGGTAAACTATTTTGGAGTCAAAGATGCCCCATCTCCCAGAGGATTGAGCCACAAGAGCTTGAGGTCCTCTAAGGAGACAGGGCTGCAGATTTTGCTCTGCAGGTTCTGCAAGGATTTTCAGCTGGTCTTTGCTGAGGTGGTGCCAGTAAGAGGTTGGCTTACCCGGTTTTACTTGGTGTGGGTTGCGGTCACATCCAAACATTGAGTGTTGGAGGTGGTTTGAGAGGGACGCATCTTGGAAATTAATCAGGTATCCCAGATGTCTTCATAGAGTCTTTGTCATACGAAGGTCAGGGAAGTGATTAGTGAGACATTGACCCATCATCTCAGTCTGGAATCAGTCTGCCCAGAGAGGAGGTTCTGTATCCAGTTCAGACTTCTACTGACCTACAAGTGCATTAATACTGCATCTCCTCTCATCTCATCTCACTCTACACCCCTCCTCGGGAACTCTGATTCTCTGGCAAATACCTTTTATTTATGCCCATCTCTGCCACTGCCAACTCCAGACTTCATTCATCCCACCTTGCTGCTCCATATGCCTCCAACAAACTACCCGAGTCAGTGCATCATGCTCCTCTAGCCCTTTTCAAATCCAAGCTAAAAAAAACACCTCTTTGAGGTTGTCTTTGTATCCTGATGCTCCTTACCATACTCTAGTCCCCTGTTTTGCAATGTTTTTTTCATCTTGATTAGATTGTAAGCTCTGAGCAGGACTGTCTTACATCTATATATGTAGCAATGCATATGCCTTGTAGCACTGTACAAATGATTAGTAGTAGGACAGAGCAGATACTGTTTATTTTGTGGTGCTAAAGAAGGGAGGCCCTTTTTGACCCCTTCTGGATCTTTAAAGGGTCAAGAAGTTCCTTCAGTCAGTTCTCTTTCTCATGAAGATACTTCAGTCTGTTTTAACTGTGGTCCAGTGTGGAGAGTTTTTCACCTTACTAGATTCAATGGAGGCTTATCTGCATGTTCTGATCAGGGTGAACATCTGTGGCGGCTTTGCTTCTCTGTGATGGGTCGAAATTTACAGTTTCTGAGCACCATAGTTCCGTCTAGCCATGCTCTAAGGACCTTTTCCAAGGTCATGGCAGTTGTCTTGTGGAAGGAAGGTGTCCTGATGCACTCTGATCTCAATGATCCAGGCCAAGTCACTTCAGGAGAGGACAGTCACTGACCAAGTGGTGAACTTGCTTCAAAGTGTTGGATCATTGTCGGCAGGATATTTGCCCTCAGTCCCTTTGGTGATTTTTGACACCAAATGGGACCAGGTTTATTTGATTCCAGCTCACATTGTGAAGCTGCAGGACCAGGTTTGGGCACTCCTGACCACCAGGGTGCCTAAAGAATTAGTTGTATTTGCAGCTTTTGAGATCTGTGGCAGCTGTCCTGGAGGTCATATTCTGGGCCCAAATTCACTTGTTTTCACTGCAGAGGTCCCTTCTGTTGGACACTGTTGTTCCTTCTGTTCAGTCTCCAGGGTGCTTCCCCTGTTGTGTCCAACTCAAACAAGTCTGCAGTGGTGGTGATGTGCCTGACATCCGGGGGTGGAATTGGAGACTCCTCCCTGGGTTTGAGTCACCACAGTTGCCAGTCTTCTCGGCTGGGGAGCAGATGATTTGGGTCAAATGAATCAAGAGTTAATCGCTTCAGGAAGCATCAGTCACTTGGAGGCCAGGATGATTCACTTGGTATTGGAAAGGGTGTTGCCTTGGATTCAAGGCAAGGCAGTCAGGATCCTCTCAGACAATATTATGGCTGTGACCTATGTTAATAAGCAAGATGGCACCTAGAGTTGACATGAGTGGAAGAAGCCACTGTGTTGAAATGTGAAGAAACACCTTCAGGTACTATACGTAATGAACAACCACTTGAGGGTGACTCTCACTTGAGCATGACAGGAGAGGCTCCACTACACTGCGGTCTTTTTTTGTAGCCATAGGAGGAGAGAAAATTGGAAGTATTTGATCTAATCTGCCTCTCATAATTTCAGTGCCCCCTCCTCTGTCTCCCCTGCTCTCCCCCGAAGATTGAAGAAGGCTTTCAGAAGTATGTGGCTGCAAGCCTCTGTAAAAATATAACCCACAAAAGAAAAAAGAAAGGGAGCAGTTTCAGGGGATTAGCGCTGAGCCCGGCATGATGATTCTGCCTGAGGCTCCCAGGAGGTGAATACCAAGACTTGACCTAGCCATTGTTCTTGTTGGGGCTTCCAGTCTTGTCTCTCTGGATTGTATATTGGGGTGGATTGCAGATGACTGTTGGCGCAATACCAGGGTTTCCCACCCTTTACCAATAGCACTTTCTATCTTGTGCTTTGTTAGCACTTTCTTGTGCACCTTGCAGTCGAGTGGACCTAGCATGCGTTCCTGTATGCGCATTGTTATTGCCAGCCTTTACGCCCATGCGACCTTAGTGCGCACAACTGTTTGCCTTGCTTAACTATCTCTGTCTTCCAGAAAGACGACAGAGATAGTTAAGCAAATGTGGCAAATGTAGTGCCTCATCACGGGATTCCAGAATCTGCTCTTCATATATGGCAGCCTCTGACTCATCTCTGGAGAGCCTGTTTTCTTTCTCCCAACAAGGGGATTCAGTTGGCTCAGATCTGTCCACTTCAAGGCGCAGGAGGTGACGGATAGTAAGCTGACCGGGAGTTACGGTGACCATGCTTCAGGCTGCTCCCCTTCTTTATAGGGTTCAGCTATGACCATGTCCTCTGGGGTTGGGGGTCATTCTCAGAGAGGGGAGCTCCTGGAATTCTCCAGGACCAAGCAGGAAGTCAGTCCTCACATATGGGTGACGTCGGCGCCGATGGAGCCCCCGTGCGGAGCATTTCCCCAGCTTTCATAGAAAGCCTTTGGGAATGCAGTGCGCATGCGCGGTCCCCTTCCTGCCCAAGGGTGCCATCTTGCTCATTCTTCTTTTTTCCGCGGAGCCCGACGGATGTATGTTCGTTTCACCCGAGGAAGAAGTTGATTTTCTCTGCGTTAACCTCTTTTTCTTCGGTTCAACGCCGGTTTCCCTTTCCCACCTGGGCCCGATACATCGGTATTGAGCCCAGATCTCTTTTTCATTTTTTGTCCTTAGTGACTAGCATTTGTGCCAATTTTTCTTTTTTCACTGGCAGCCCTGTCTTTTGACCTTGCAGGGGCCCTTTTTCCCCCGATGGCTGCCAGCGGGTTTAAAAAGTGTGATCGGTGTAAGAAAATTGTCTCTCACCGACACACATGTCTGCTGCCTCCGGTGCCTCAGACCCGATCATGACCCGATGATCTGTGGTCCATGTGGGAAGATGTCCTCTAAGGCGTTAAGGAGCCGGCAGCACCAAAAGGCAAGAATCTTCTCTGACTCCGCGTCCGGTAGGGCCCGGACCTCGTCAGAGGCCTCGACATCTCGGGACTCCGGTCCTGAGCAGCGTCGAGGCTCCTCTGAAAGGGAGTCTCCCTCGCGGGAGCATCGTAAGAAGAAAAAAACCGCGAGGGCGGCGTCGGTGGACGCACTTGGCTCCTCGAGGGCCAAGTCGCATAGTCCCGAGTGCCGTCCCGGGTCTTCGGAGTCGGAGAGGCCTGCAAAACAACCTCGTGTGGAGATGGAGTCCCCAGGTCAAGTGAGTACTGTAGTCCTCGTGGATTCACCTCCAGGGGAGCCGATGTCGGGTCCGGCGCCGCCGCCGGTGCCCGAGTCGGGGGCTGCTGAGTCTCCTGAGCTCGAACTCAGGTTGACGGCCTTGGAGAGCAGCTTGGTTGCCTTCATGGAACAGCAGCGGGCACTGATCGCCGGTCTCACCGGTGCATCTGCCCCGACCACCGGGACATCGATGTCCAAGTCGACCCAGGAGGCCGAGCCTATCCTCGAGTCCATGCGAGCTCGAGTCGATCCTCGGCCAAGGTCTCCCTCGGCCTCCCATTCAGGACCGAGGTCGTCAACACCGGTACCCTCGGTGTCGGGGTGGATGGCATCGATGCCTGCCTGACCGGAGCCGCTCAATTCCTCCTCCGAGGTGTCCAGCTGGGAGACGGAGGATGAGGAGTCGCCCAAGTCCGAGCCTTGGAGAAGGTCCCCCCGGAGGATACCCGGTTCTCGGACTTCGTGCGGGACATGGCCAAGGCTTTGGCATTCCCTGCGGATCCCGAGGAGGAGCCTCGAGCTGAGGAGCTCAAGGCCCTACAGTATGACTCTCCTCCGAAGGAGACCTTTACTGTTCCAGTTCCTCCGATGCTGGAACGGTTGCTCTTCCGCATGTGGGAGGCGCTGGCATCGACGCCGGTTTTAAGCAAGCGGGTCGATTCCATCTATCAAGTCCGCAAGAGCCCCGGGTTCCAAAAGGCACAATTACCGCACCACTCCATGGTTGTGGAATCGGCCATGCATCGTCTGAAAAGTCAGAAGATGCACTCCTTGGTGCCTCCCGGCCGGGAGGCCCAGAACCTGGATGCCCAGAACCTGGATGCCCTCGGTAAGAAGTGCTTCCAGGGCTCTATGCTTGCTTGCCGTGTCCAGACCTACCAGCTGTACATGGGCATGTACCTTCGAGACCTGGCAAAGGAGATTGCTGGGTTCTCTGCTGGTCTCTCCAAGGAACCTTTGCAGAGGTTCAATGCTCTGTCCTCGGGTATTCGTGAGTGCTCAAAGTTTATATCTCGAGCAGCCTATGATGGCTTCGAGGCTTCGGCCCGAGTAGCCGCGGCCGGCATCGGTGCACGCCGTCGGGCTTGGCTACAGTCATCGGACCTCGAGCCATGGATGCAGGACAAGTTGGTCGATGTCCCCTGCCGAGGTGAAAACCTCTTTGGCAAGCCCATGGCTGACAAGGCTGCAGAACTCGAGACCGAGACTCTTACCCGGACAAGGCTGTCCAGAAAAACCTCTGCCCCTTCTCAGAAGAAGAAGGGCTCGGGAAAAAAGACCTTTTACCTGAGGAAGTCATCTGCCTATAAACAGTACCCTCATTATCAGGCCTCTAGCTCCCCAACAGGGTCAGCAGGCCAAGGGGCAGGGTCATGGGCCCCGTAGGCAAAAGGCTCCCAAGCCTCCTACTCCGACTCCTGCTCAGCAGGGAGGGGGTTTTTGACTGCAATGGCATAGCCGCTCCTCCTTAGCTGGCCCATATCAGCACTGGAGCCAGGCTGGCCCTGTTCGCCCACAGGTGGTCAGCCGTCACAAGGGATACCTGGGTTCTAAGTATAGTCCCGAAGGGCTATCTCCTCCACTTCCACTATGTAACCCCTCCTATTTTCCAGGGGAGCCTCCCAGACTCCTCCTGCACAGGGACTTATTCCTGCAGGAGTTGGCAGGTCTTTTGAAGGAACAGGCAGTGGAACCGGTGCCCCACCATCTGAGAGGTCAAGGCTTCTATTCCAGGTACTTCCTGGTACCAAAAAGAACAGGAGGCCTCAGACCCATCCTAGACTTGTGAAACCTGAACAAGTTCCTGGAGAGGGAAAAGTTCAAGATGCTTACCCTTGGAATCCTGCTGCCCTACCTCCAGCAGGGAGATTGGCTATGCTCCTTAGACCTAAAAGATGCTTATACTCACATCCTTATTCATCCAGACCACAGACAATATCTCAGATTTGTAGTGGGAAGAAACCATTATCAGTACAGGGTACTGCTCTTTGGCCTTACATCCGCCCTCAGGGTATTCACCAAGTGGCTGGCGGTGGTAGCGGCCTACCTCAGGGTTCAAGGCCTCTTTGTCTTTCCATATCTGGATGATTGGCTCATCAGGGGTCAATCCCCTCGAGGCCCATCGAGCCACCCTTCGCACTGTCGCTCTGCTTCAGCACCTGGGGTTTGTCATAAACTTCGCAAAGTCCAGTTTGCATCCCTCCCAGAACATGGAGTTCATAGGACTCGGCTAGACACTTTTCAGGCAAAGGCCTTTCTTCCAGTGGACAGGGCCCACAGATTGATGGATCTAGCCGGGCTATTCTACAGCAACTCTCTGGTCTCCGCCAGACAATTCCTCTTAGGCCACATGGCATCCACGGTCCATGTAACTCCAAATGTCCGTCTTCACATGAGGCCAGCTCAATGGGGACTCAGGACTCAGTGGCACCAGGCCACAGGAAGCCTCGCGGACAAAGTGAGGGTGTCCAGCCTACTACAGTCTTCTCTGCAGTGCTGGCTTCATCTTCCGAATCTGGTGCAAGGGGTTCCTTTTCAGGATCCTCCCCACTCTCAGGTGCTGACAACCGATGCTTCTCTTCAAGGTTGGGGTGCACATTGCCAAGGAGCATGTACACAAGGCCTGTGGCCTCCTTGGGAGGCCGCACAGCAGATCAATCTCTTAGAACTGAGAGCTATCCGCTTAGCCCTGAGAACTTTCTCCCATCTCATCTCTCGCCAGTCCGTCTTGGTGCAGACAGACAATCAAGTTGCTATATTCTATGTCAGGAAGCGCAGAAGCTGTGCTCCTGGGCAGTCAATCACGGCATTCTTCTCAAAGCGGTCTATCTCCCAGGTCAGGAGAATTACCTGGCAGACAGATTGAGCAGGATCCTGCAACCCCACAAATGGCAATTGAATCCTTTTGTGGTTCAACAGATCTTCCTGAGATGGGGTCTTCCAACCATAGATCTCTTTGCCAGTCCTCTGAACCGTCAGCTTCCCAGGTTCTGTTCCAGACAATCGCATCCTCTGAGTAGCAGCGGATGCGTTTCTCATTCCATGGTCTACAGGCCTCCTATATACGTTTTCTCCCACGCCTCTAGTGTCCAAGACACTATTCAAGGTGATCCGGGACACGGCCTCAGTGATTCTGGTGTCCCCCCAGGTGGCCAAGGCAACCCTGGTTCCCACTACGGTTGCAACTGGTGGTGGACACTCCTCTTCCTCTGGAGCTGCAACCCGTTCTCCTGTCTCAGGAGCAGGGATCTCTCTTGCACCCCAATCTCCAGTCCCTCAATTTGATAGCCTGGCTGCTGAAAGGGTAGTCCTAGCGCCTTTACTACTGCCTAGGGAAGTGGAGGACGTAGTCTTGGCCTCTAGGAGGCAGTCCACCAGAAAGTCTTATGCCCTTAAGTGGCGTTGATTCTCTACCTGGTATGCACAACACAACAAGAATCCCTTCTCATGCCTAGTACCAGTGGTGCTGCAGTATTTGCTTCACCTGTCCAACATAGGCCTTAAGTCCAATTCTGTTAGAGTTCATCTTAGTGCTCTTTCAGCACACCACTCACAGGTGGAGGGTCAGTCTCTATCCAGCCATCCTTTGGTTGCTCGCTTCCTCAGAGGCCTGCTTTTGCTTAAGCCTCCAGTGCGTCCACCTGCCCCTGAATGGGATTTAAATGTGGTCTTGCAGTGGCTTACTTGCCCACCATTTGAACCTATGACTATTTGCCCTCTGCATTTTCTATCCTGGAAAACGCTATTTCTGGTAGCCCTTACCTCAGCAAGGTAAGTGAGTGAGCTTTAGGCCCTAGTATCAGAAGCACCATATACTAGGTTCTATAGGAACAGGGTAGTCTTACGGACTCACCCTAAATTCTTTCCAAAGGTTGTCTCCTCCTTCCACCTCAGTCAGGAGGTGGTTCTTCCGACTTTCTTTCCCAGGCCTCATGCTAGCCGGGCTGAGATGGTCTTGCATACCCTGGACTGTAGGAGGGCGTTGTCCTTCTACCTTGACCGTACGCGGGAGCACCGGAGGGCGGTTCAGCTCTTTGTTTCTTATGACCCCCAATAAGTTGGGGTTGGCTATCTCCAAGCGTACTTTGTCCATATGGGTAGCTGACTGCATCGCCTGGGCTTACAGGGCAGCCGGCCTCTCGATGCAGGGTCGAATTACGGCTCACAGTGTCAGGGCAAAGGCTGCGTCAGTGGCTCATCTCTGCTCTGTTCTGTTGGCAGACATTTGCCGGGCCGCTACTTGTCTTCAAGCCAGACTTTTGCGGCCCACTACTGCCTTGAGAGGGAGTCCCGCAGGGACAGTGCTTTCGGGCAAGCGGTACTCCATAATCTCTTTGGGGTCTAGGCAATTCCTACCCTCCGGCCCTGGTGTTGGGCTACCTTTCGGGGGCGTTATCAGAGAAGATTCTGTTCTTGCATGCTGAGGCTCTAGAGGGAGCTCATTGTTTCAGTTTGGGGCTTCTGGTAGCCCTGAGCTAGGGAGTCCCATATGTGAGGACAGACTTCCTGCTTGGTCTTGGAGAAAGAGTAGTTACTCAGCTGTAACAGGTGTTCTCCAGGAGCAGCAGGAATCAGTCCTCTCAACCCTCCCTCCTCCCCTTGGAGTTGCAGTCATATGCTTGCTTTTTTGCTATTTTTGCTGTCTTTTAGCTATGTCATCAGACTGAGCAAGATGGCACCCTTGGGCGGGAAGGGGACCGTGCATGCGCGCTCCATTCCCAAAGGCTTTCTATGAAAGCTGAGGAAATGCTCCGCACGGGGGCTCCATCGGTGCCGACGTCACCCATATATGAGGACTGATTTCTATTGCTCCTGGAGAACACCTGTTACAGGTGAGTAACTACTCTTTCAGGTTGTTCTCCCTGGAATTTTTCTCTTTTATGAAGGCAAGCCTGGTCATTTTGGTGTGGAAACTCAGACCCAGCAGCTTCTGGATTCCCTCGGGCTCAGTCACATGAGAGACAGGCTGGATGTAGATGCTTAGCTTGAATGTCTCCTAAGTGACCCAGGCGGTGGTTGCATCCTGGAGATGTGGATCACCTGGAGTCATTTTAAGACTTGGGCTTGGATTTTGGTCCCCGTGTCTCGGCAGTGGAGTCTTCTGCGGAGCAGGAAGTGCTTTCCCCTTCAGAGAATCATGAGGAGACTGGCATTATCCACCTGTTCCAGAAGGAAGAGCTGGTGGCATTGATTGCTCAAGTTTCATCCACCTTGAACTTAGCTGATGCTCCAGCGGTGAAGCAGGGGCTGCAGGTCCATCCACTCCTGCAGGTAGTGTGGAAATCCGCAATAGTTTTTCAGTTTCCGGAGGTTATCAAGATCATGATACGGTTGGAATGAGACCCTCCTTATTCCCCACCTAAGGGGAATGAATGTTCTTCCAGAGGAGGAGTGTATCACATGGTTTAGCACAGGCATGAAGCAGACAATATTCCCGTGGAAGGTAGATCAGCCTTAAGAGATACTCTGCATTGAAAGGTGGATTCTCTGCTAAAGAACCAGTTTGCAGCAGTGGCTGCTATTCTTCAGGTGACAGTGTTTGCAGGCCTGACTTCTCAAGCCCGAATTCAGTCTTTTCTACTGGATGATACTACCCCTCTTTTGGAGTTGGCTACTGCCTTCCTTTCTGATGGCATGTATGATCTAGTCTGCTTGCTGGCTAAAGATATTGATTGTCAGCAGTGGCATGGCATTGAATTTGGCTTTGCCACTGGGCAGCAGACACATTTTCCAACACCCAACTGGATTTGATGGTGGCCTGATCCAATGCCAGAGTGGGCTGTTTCTTCAGTCACTGCATGGAAACAGGTTCCAAGGGTGTCGACACCCTGGTTCAGTCCTGGCCAAGGCAATGCCTGCTGTATGTGTTTCCTTATGGCCACTAGTGGAATGAGTGCTTTGGCGCATAAAGCGCCATCCGGACTGGATTGTTCTGCAGCTGCTGGATTGGCTGAGGAGAATGTGGTTTGGGGACCTGATGCAGCTCCTGCAGAAACCGTCTCCATCTACCCTCATTTTGGGGCCTGTTGTGTAAGGGGCCAATTTGTCCTGGATGACCCAGCTCCCTTTTCACTTACGGCTCAACTCTTGAGAGGCATCGGCTGACATGTGAAGGCTGTTCTCCTGCAGTAGTTTCCACTCTGCTCAGGGCTCAGAGAGGTCTTATCAGTCTTGCATACATGCAAGTCTGATGCCTCTTTGAGAGATTGCTGCAGTGAATGAAAGCTAGTTCCTGAGACAGTGAGTGTGCCAGCTCTGTTGGCCTTTTTGCAGGATGGTCTGGAGAAGGACCTTTCCCTTAGCTCCTTAAAAGTCGAGGTGGTAGCTTTGACCTGTTTCAGAGGTCCAGTGGCTGGAAAGCCTTTAGCTTCACACCTAGATATTTTCCATTTTCTTCAAGGGCTTTGGTATCTGCATCTCCCCCCCCCCCCCCCACACACCTTCCGGTTAATTGTCCCTTTCTGGGATCTCTGTCTAGTTCTCAGGACTCCATTGTCAGAGCCCTTTGAGCCTTTGAAGTGTGCTACTTTGACAGATTTAACTCTCAAGACTGTTTTCTTAGTTGTGATTTGTTCGACCAGAAGGACTTCCGAGCTTTAGGATTTTATCTTGCCGGGATCCATACCTGTTCTTGGAGGAGGGCATTGTGTTTCGGCCTGTGCCTTCCTTTTTACCCAAGGTGATATCTCCCTTTCTCATGGAACAAGCAGTAAGACTGCAATCACATGTGTGGCATCGGTATAGACAGAGCCAGCCTGGTAACTTCTCCCCCAGCTTTCAAAGAAAGTATTTGGGAGATCCACCATGCATGCATGACTGCCTTCCCACCCAAGGATGCTATCTTGCCTCAATCTCCTTTTTTCTGCAGAGCCCATTCATCTGCACCCCTGAACCATTACCAGCTTACTCTCCCTGAAGAACTTTGCCTGAATCAGTCAGTTGTCTCAAGTAAGGATGAACCAGGATTCCCTTCTTAAGGGTTCTAAATCCTCAAACCTTCAATACCTTTTGATGCTTTTCCCAAATAGGATTAAGCAAATATGCCTTAGTGAGATTCAGAGAAGTCAGGATCTCCCCCTGTCTGCCAGCCACCATAATAAATCTTAGTGTTTATTCAGAATCATGAGACTGTAATTCTTTATTCAGAATCATGGGACTGTAAGGCTGTGTTGACCTGTTTCAAGTCCAGTATTGTATAGAAGGATCCTTCCTTTCTTGTGCACAAAAAGTAGATACAATACTGACTGCGACCCCGTTTCCCCCAGAGGGTCAGGGACCTCACCATCTCCAAAGCCAGTAGCCTCTGAAGACTTGGTCTGACAGTCAAACCTTTTTTGGGGAATAGCAGGTGCTCTTCTGATCGTAGACAGGCAAGTTCTTGAACAGCCTTCTCAAATGATCTCTAGCACACCTTATCAGTGGTAATTTGGGTCCAACTCTGGAAAAACGTCTGCAAGCAACTGGACCCTCTACACCCTCATTGTGCAGCATGGGCACCTGATGTGCCCACAGAACCACCCTCTTGAATTCCTCTGTGATCTTTATGAAAGGATTGATTCCTACCAAAGGACCTGTTACACAGGGAGCTTGATCCATGACTTGGCAGGTACCTTTTTGTGTCCCATAAACATCCTTTCACTGGTGAAAAATGAGAGGTCCCCTTGAGGTGTGTTTATAGTTTATTAAAAAATTTGATATACCGCTCTTCGGTTTACAATAGAAACAGAAAAGAGTGCCATTTAAAAACAAGATTTATTTTATTTTATAAAGCATTATTTTATTTATTTCATATTTTATTATTTTATTTATTTTATAAAGCATTAGACAGGTAGTCATGGAAAGGAAAAAGAGGGAAGGGGATACAGAGCATTTAGGAGTTATGTGTAGCCTTTAGGATACCCGGAGTCCTCATGTACTAAGTTGAATCGGAGACTGTATTAAAGGCTTGTTGGAAAAGATGTGTTTTGAGGACACTTTTACTTTTGGGAAAGGAAGACTCGAGACATAGAGGTGCTGTAAGGGAATTCCATAGTGAAGGACCGAGGGGGGAAAAAAGCAGGGTTTTGCAAAGTATCCAAATGGGAATTTGACAGGGATGGAAAATAGAGCCAGTGAGCATGTACTGAATGGAGTGAGTGAATGGGATGTATGGAATTATATGGGAAGAAAGATAAGCTGGAGTATTGGAATTGAGAACTTTGTGAATTATGGTAAGTAGTTTATAATGGATCCAGTACGGTAAAAGAAGCCAGTGGAATTTAATGAATAGTGGGGAAACATGATCAAATTGTGAAGCATGATGATTGAGACAAATAGCAGTATTTTAAACTGATTGTAAATTTTTTAGCTGATATTGAGGAAGTCCACAGTAGATCATTTCAAAACTGGACTATTGTAACACTAAAAGCAGAAGGGGGATAATGGCAAATGCTGAAGATAGGAACAGGTACTGCGAATCTGGCGAAGGGAGAAAAAAACAGCAATAAACGGTGATATTGATATGAGACTGAAAGGTGAGGGAAGAATCAAGAGTGATACCTGGGTATTTAAGGGTTTGTAGTGTTGGTATAATAGTACCTTTGAGAGAAGGGGATATGGATGGGGGAGTAAATGAACCGGACAACCACAGTGCTGACGTTTTTGCTGGATTAAGATATAGGCTACTTGATTTCAACCAAGAAGCCACCAAACTGAGAGAGTTTATTGAAGAAAGATCAGGAGAAAGAGGGTGTGTATGGAACAGCAGCAGCAGGATGTCATCCATGTAAAAATATGCGGAGACACCCTGCTGCTGGATGAGCATGGCAAGTGGGGCAAGAAAAGCGTTGAAGGGGAGCAAGAATAGACCCCTGTGGAACACCGCAGGAGAGAGAAAAAGAGGAGGCAGCAGATTGAAAAGAAACATAGTACAGATGTAGAGAGAGAAAAGAGTAGAACCAATGAAGTACAGTGGACTGTAGACTAGCAGAAGAGGCGTGATAGGAAGGGAGTGATGAACAAGATCAAAAGCACTAGAGAGGTCAAGTGATACCGCCAAGGTGATGTTTCCCTTCTCCTAAGACATATGGGTTTCATTTAGTACTGATAGCAAAATAGTTTGTGCCGTGGCCCGGCCGGAAGACCAGTTGACGTGGATGAAGCAAGTTAGTATGTTCCGGGTGATCCAAGAGTTGAGAGAGAGCAAATTTTGCAAGAAATTTAGGGAAAGTTAGAGGCTGGGCGAAAGTTAGCAGGACAGACAGGGTCAAGCGAGGGATTTTTCAGTAGAGGCCAGACCACAGCAGTTTTCCAGGATGAGAGAAAGATACCAGATGAGAGACTGTTATTGAAAAGAATTTGAACGTGTGGAAAAAGTGCCAAAGAAGGTTCGGAAATCCAGACGGAAGGGATGGGATCTAGAGCACAGGTAGTTTGAGATGATGAAATGACCTTTAAGGCAGACATAGAGACTAGATTAAATCTCGACCAGGAATGAGAATGGACAGAATCAGATGTGTCATCAGAGAACATTGTAGGAGGAGAGGAGTCCGTCATGGGTGGAGAACGAGGAGGACTGGAAGGAGGGAAACTTTCAGAAATACTGAGCTAGCTGCTCAGTGGAAAGAACAGTTAGTGGTGAAGAATGTATTGGGGGATGCAAAAGGCAGGAGACTTATCAGCTTGGTGGCCAAAATAATAAAGGTGATGGAAGGGATACTTCTATGAAGAAAACTTAAAAGGTTAGGGCTCCTCAGCTTGGAAAAGACAGTTGGTGTGGCGGAGAGATGATAGAGGTCTGTAAAATGAGCAATGTAGGAGTAGTAAACATGAATTGGTGGTTCCTTCATAAAATACAAAGACTAGGTGATATGCAATGGTTACAAAGTAGTACATTTTAAGACCAATCAGAGAAAATATGTTTTTACTCAATGTGTATTTAAGTTCTGGAATTTGTTGTCAGAGAATGTAGTAAAAGCTATTAGTGTAGCTGGATTTAAAAATAGTTTGGACAAGTTACTGGAGGAAAAATCTATAAACCATTATTAACCTGTTCTGGGAGAAATTCACTACATATCTTTGGGATAAACAGTATGGAATTGGTTTACCTTTTGGGTTCTAATTAAATCCCCATCCTTTTCTTACACCAATGTAAATACTGTAGATACTCCATTCTTTCTTTCCAGATTAACCCACAGTGCCCTGCCTTGTAAGCCCTACAGTTTTGTGGCTTTAATATGTTTTTTTTACATATAGTGCCACTCCATTACTTTCTATCCTGTCCTTCCTGAATAGATTAATAGAAACAGAAAATAAGGGCAGATAAAGAACATAGTCTTATAGAAACTGCAATATGATTCCACAGCTCAACCTATGAAGTTGCACTGTGTGCCATTGATTCCCCATCTAAAGTATTTTGTAGAAGTATGAAAAAGGATGAAGTGAAAATAGAGAACATGAAATGAAGTAAAACTAGAATGTCATCTGTGTCTGTAGGGATTATTAGTAGCACAAAAATAAGTTAGACACTCTGTTGTCCAGGGGAATATGGCTACTAATACCCAGCCCAAAGTTCGGTGAGTTATTCTGGCAATGAGCCACGAAAGAAGTCTGGTCTGCAGATATATATTAGATTTTATTATGGACAGCCAGGTAGAAAAATATACAAACATACATAAGGCTAAATAGAGACATGAGGTAGAAATTTGTTATAGTACAGATATACAATTGGACAACGTAATAAATCACTAATTAGTAACCAGACGTCACTGATTCGCTCTGCACTGAGGAAAGGTATGAAATATATTGCTAACCCCTTGCCCATCCGGGGGAGGAGAGATAAGTCAGTACCTTAACTTCGTCGGGCACTCAGGAACAGCACAGTCCAAGGAGGCAGCTGAGCTGGATTGTGCAGGCTCCAGCCCCTCCAGAGGCAAGCCACAATAAGTCCGAACCGGAGGTATCTGTGAAAGTGTTATCTCAGACTTTCGGAGGGCGGCCTAGCCCACACGTAGTGGCCGTCTGGCGGAAGGCTCAGGTCACAGAAATCAGGTCCGCAGTGCCCAGCCGGAAGGGACCGGTGCAGAAGTCTGTATGAACAGGTGGGAAAAAGCCCCCCAACTCTTACTAAAGTTTCAGCGCAGATTGCATTATTCTCTAAGAATCCTCCGTTATAGGTCCGATGATTGGTTGGCACCAGGCAGTCTGAGGTGTTCTCAGCGAATCAGGAGGTAGATGATGGGCATCTTCTTGCAGACAAAGGAGCCATAGTAAGAAGTCATGCACAAGCAACAGTATGTAACTTCTGGGCATATGTACAAGTGTCCAAGGACACCGATGTTCTTGCATGTGGGCAGTAAATTAGCCACGGACAATAGCTTCTGTATGCACACTTAGAAATGCTGTGCAAGCAATTGCTTGGAGGTCAGGTTTGTAGCTGAACACAGCAAAAGTGTAGTGAAGAATCCATCTTGTCTGTTCAGTTTGGTTCAGGCCTGAGTTGCTGAGCAGGCCGGAGATTTGCATGTAGAATTGCAGGGGTACCAGCCCTACATCTCCCCCCCTCCCCTTGTAAGATGGAGGATGCTACAAGGGAGTACACTCCTATCGGACTGCTATAATGAAATCACAACTTGGCTAAAAGCACAAAACCTCCACATCAATCACACTAAAACTGAAGTTCTAATTGTGACCAAGAACAGATCCTATATCCCTCCATCACACATAAGACTTCAAAACCAAGAAATCAAAATAAAAAAGGAAATAAGATATCTAGGTGTTATACTAGATACACACCTCACGATGGAAACACACATCAGCAATACCATAAAGAAAATCTATTTCAAACTCAAAACCCTCAAACAACTTTGTCCACTAGTTTTTACACAAGACTTTATCAACATAATCCAAGCCACCATAACCCCACATTTTGACTTTGCCAATCTAATACTAATAGGCATAGCAAAACAAAGCATTAAACGATTGCAATTAGCACAAAATGCAGCAGCCAGAATCACATTGAAAATTAACTCCCTCCAACACATATCACCAATACTAGCCTCCCTTCATTGGCTACCAATTCAAAGTAGAATAATCTACAAAACAATAATATCATTCAAGGCCTTATATGACCTGGCCCGATCCATGATATGTAACTTAATACACAAAGAACCATCTAAGTCTACACACAGAAAAGGACAATTAAACAGATTAAAAATCCCGAAAGATTTTACAAAAGCCCATAAATCAACAAACAATAGAGCCTTTTCTCATATAGCCCCTACAATCTGGAATTCCCTCCCAGAGGAGCTACGAAAGCTAACAGAGATCATGGAACTCCGCAAGAAATTGAAAACCTATCTGTTTACCAAACATTATAATAATTATAATAATTATTTAATAATTATTATAATTATAATATATCTATATAATTATTAATTATATATTATATAATTATATAATATATCTATATAATTATCTATATAATAATTATTATAATTATAATATAGATAATTCATTATCTACATTAGACAAAGGTTAAAGAGATAATCGGATTGCTCCATGCAAAAGCCCTTTAACCCACACAGATAACACTCACCCATGATGATCTTTTTGACCTATGTCCCCCTCCCTTCCATGTATACCATGTATATGTATTCATATATAAATTTGTACATAGTTTTCACACTGTTTGGTATTATATCACACTGTTTATTCTACATTTAAAATGATGTTCCTTGTAAATACGTTCTGTTATATCTCGACGTTCCATGTAAAACAAACTTGCTTTGTTAATTGTTAACTGTAAACCGCAACTGAACTTTGGAAGATGCGGTATATAAATGTGAATAAATAAATAAAAATAAATCATACAAAGCCTAACTAGCAGTACTACCGTGCAGGTCAGAACCAAATGACAAATGATTGACTAATGCATGATAAGCGGATAATACATCAAGCACAAAAGATGCACGAAAGCAATACTGCATGAGGAATAATATAGTGAATACACTCAAGCAATAAAATAAGTTAAAATAAAATGACATAGATACAGTCAAGTCAGTTCAATTAAGATAAGACGTGTTAACTTCAAACTGAAGAGTATATATATATATAGTATCCAAACCAAAAATGCATATCAGTAATGCAATATAATGGGTTAGTGCAACACCAAGGTGAACACTCAAAAGTAATGAGAAGCAATGTGTAACCGTGTTAGTAAAAAAAAAACCACACTCTATCTATGAGGAAAGAGACAACTCAATTAAGAACAATGGTGACACTATTCAAGAGTGTGACGTTCCAGCAAATCCTGCAGACGCATGGCAGGCAGCAGAGGTGCAGGATGCATAGAGCGACGAAGAGTACGAATCTGTCTCTGTTGATACAAGGAGATAAGAAACTGGAGCACCAACAGAAAGAAAAGACCAGACACAATGACATGTGACATAAAATCAGTTTGTAAAATGTCCACATCACGGGAATCAAAGTTATAATCAGCAATGGCAAGGTTGTCTTGGTCAATAGACAGTTCAACTGTGTGAGAGTCCTTATAGTCCAAAAGATAGGTCAAGGCTGCAGTGAAGTCAATCTCGTGACCCCGAAACACATCCAATATCTGGAGCTCTGTCGAAACAGGGTCAGCATCAAGATAAAACAAGGAAACTCCACCAACAGTAACAATGGAGTTCTTGGGAACATCAATCAAGCAAACATTGCAGGGTAGAGGAACTCTATTATGAATGTCATGCTTATTCATGGTGACCAGGAGTTCACTCAAAGGGGTACTAACCAGCCAAACATTGTTGACAACAGCAACTTTCGTCTCGGAAAAGTCATCGTACTTGGTCAGGGTAACTTTACATTGTTCTTTCACGTTCTCAGCAGACAACCCACAAAGAGCCGCAGAAGAGTCCTTCAGGAAAGGTTTACCAGGACACAACCAATGAATGTCTTTAGAGCGTTGGCACATGCCAAGATTAGGTACTAGGTATTGACGTGGATCATCAAAGTGGTAAGAGGTATTCGGGAGTGTCGACCCGTAGATAAACATTCTCAGACCAAGTACCAACATTAATCAGGGATCTAGGGACACAAAAACTTTCTGTGTGACAGTCTGGGACTGTGTAATCAGGAAACCAGGCGCATCCTGTAGCACAACACCAGAAAGTGGGCCAGGCTCAATCAATCTGGCAACCTCTGATCCCGCTAACATCAAAATCAGGAACAGGACCTTCAAAGTTCGGGACTCCATCTATAAAAGAAAACAAACAGGCTATCCTGCCTCAAGGTTAGCATCACTCATTTCATCAAGAGGTTCTTCAGGAAGGAGCTTACTGGGATGACACGGTCTAAGCTGGTTAATGTGGACCCATTTAAGGGAGCCTTCCCTCTCAGTACCTGACTTCATTCGAATTTGATAAGCAACAGGGGAGGCTTTATCCACAATAGGAAATGGACCTTTCCAGCTAGGTAGAAATTTACAGTCTTTGACCTTGTTCTTACCAAAATTGTAGTAGAATACCTTATCGCCAATCTGGTATTCTTTAGAGGTAGTCCTCAAATCATAGTAGGCTTTCCTACCCCTAGCAGCAGTGTCCAAATTCTTTTGGGCAAAGGCAAAGGCACTTTGCAAGTGTTGTCTTAAATGGGCAACATATTCATGAGCAGTTGTAGCAGCAGCGAGATTCACATCATTAGTCCTGTAAAGAAGATGAAGGGGTAAAACCATGTCCCTACCTGTCATCTCAAAAGGGGACACACCAGTAGCACGATGACGCGTGGCTCTGATAGCCATCAGGACCAAGGGCAGTTTGATGTCCCAGTCCTTCCCAGAGGAAGAAACATACTTTTTCAAAATACTGATGATAGTTTTGTTTGCTCTCTCCACTTGTTCAGAGGATTGTGGACGATAAGCAATGTGGACTTTGGCCTTCACACCTAGTACCTTCCACAGATGCTTAATGACTTGTCCCGTGAAGTGGGAACCCTGGTCGGATTCCACTCGCATGGGGAGGCCCCACCTGCTGAAAACATGGTTTAACAACAAGGTGGCCGTGGTCTCGGCGGTACAGTTGGGTGCTGGGATGCATTCGACCCACTTAGTAAATAAGCAGGTAACTGTCAACATATATTTGTTGCCTCAAGAGGATCGGGGCACGGGGCCGATCCAATCAATCTGGAGATCAGACCAAGGCATGGTCAGACCTCTGTTTCTCAGAGGAGCTCTATGAGAAGGAGCCGCAGGTTGAAATCTGCAACAGGTCAGACAACCTTTAGTATACAATTGGACATCTTGGTACATGTGGGGCCAGTAGGCCACTACTTTCAACGTTTCATAGGTTATTCGGTCACCTCTATGACCGGCACAAGGTTCATCATGAGCGTGCTGTAACATAACTCCTCGGAAGGCCCGAGGTACCACCCATTGCACAATACCATGCTTACTCGTCCGTATCAACAGATCTTTCTGGAGATGGAACATGTCCTTGGAGATGTAGAGGATCCTCAGTTCCTCATCATCCTGACAATCCTCCAGAGTTAATGGGTGTTCCTGGGGGTTCTGCAGAAAAAGGTAGAAACGTCCAAGAGTAGGATCTTGCTTCTGGGCTTGCACTAGGTTGAGATCTGTGCTCTCGCCACACCATTGAACCACAGGGGGCATGGTGGATAATTGAGCTTGTCGCCGGGTAACCGCCGTCACAATTCGAAGCCCATGGGTCTCGGGGGGCCTCCAACTGCCAGAGGTCTCCAGAGACAGCACCCTCCTTGGCAAGCTGATCAGCTAGATCATTTCTAATCTTGTCAGGATTATCAACACGGGAATGACCTTTCACTTTCTTCCAGTAGATGGTCATGTCATTTTCATGAGCTACCTTGTCCAAGGCCAGAATCAATCCGGCATGTTTGACAGGTTTCCCTTTGGAATTCAGCATATTGTTAGATTTCCAAATGGGTAAGTGGGAAACAAAATTCTGTCGGACGTAGTCCGAATCAGTACAGATGGTTAGGGTGTGAACCCCTCCCTGAGCAGCGGACTGGAGAGCTGCCAGGGCTGCAGCTAGCTCTGCATACTGATTAGTCTTGGTACCCAGACGGTACTTCAAGGGTTCACAAGGGTGGTTCTGGTTCCAAACTACACCTATACCTGCTACCAGTTCATGGTCAGGCTCTCGACGGTAAGCACAATCGTCCACATACACCTTGGGGTAGTCTTTACAGAGGTTCTCATCATAAGGACGATGACGAGAAGACTCAGGCATACATGACTCCATTTCAGTGTCTAAATTACCCACTAAAGGTTCTCTGGCAGTGCAATCGTGCAATTCAGCCAGGCCCTGTGCGGCGGCATCCCTGCGGTTTTGAGCATACCTGACCTCCAGGGGCCAGCCCTGAAGTGCTAAGGTCCAGGAGACAATGCGACTGTTTGACACTTGTCCCGATTTAATCCGATCACTGCCTAGGAACTTGATGGGTTGGTGATGAGTCTCAACAACCAGCCTCTCACCTTGGATATAACTGCGGAAATATTGGAGGGCCCAGACTGTGGACGACAAGGATTTCTCACAGAGTATTTCTTCTTCACTTCCGTTAAAGCTTTGCTGGCATAGGCAATAACTTTCCTATCTGTGTCATGCATCTGGTACAGAACAGCACTCATAGAGTGATAGGTGAAACCTAGTTCCACGAAGAATTCTCTGCCACTCTCTGGATAGGCAAGACAGGGAGCTCGACTCAAAGCTGCCTTCAGCTCTTCTAGAGCTGCCTCTTGGTCGGGATTCCATGCCCAAGGTTCATCTCTTTTGAGGAGTTTGACCAGGGGTCGGGAAATCTCCGCATATTGATCCACAAATTGGCGGGAATAATTGCAAATGCCCAAGAATGAGCGCAGCTCACTCACATTGGTCGGACGTTTGAGTTGTTGCAAGGCCGCAATTCTCTTCCTTTGAGGCCGCAGTCCCTCAGCAGAAACTTTGTAACCCAAATAATTGAGGGATTTCCGGCACCATTGGCCCTTTGACAAGGACAGCTTTGCTCCCGCAGCTTTCAGTTGCTGGAAAACATGCTCTATTTCTTGCAAATGGTCAGTGAAACTGGTGCTCTTCACCAGAATGTCGTCTACATAGACGAGGGTGCCTCTAGTCTCAGCATCAGGCAAAGCCTCATGCAGGAAAATATTGAAGTCTGCTGGGGAATTCAAATAACCAAACGGTGTCCGATTCCAAGTATATTGTCGCCTACCAAAGGTAAAAGCCAGCTTATGCTGGTCTTCTGGATGGACAGGTATAGTCCAAAATCCTGAGGCCAGATCCAGGCTTGTAAAGTACCGTGCGCCCTTGATGGTGGCTAAGTTCTGTTCCAGATGTGCCATAGGCCATCTGGATAGAGTTACCTTTTTATTAAGCTGGCGATAGTCCAAAGCTAAGCGCCAGCTAGAATCCTCCTTGATGACAGGCCACAGTGGGGCATTGTAAGTACTGTTGCATTGACGTATAATTCCCTTTTGTTCCAGGGAATTAATGATTTCCTGAACGGATTCATAGGAGGCCATTGGGATTTTATACTGCCTCACAAATACGGGTTTACTGTTTGGATCCGTAGGAATACGGGTGACATGTAGGTCGGTAAGACCACAGTCATAGGTGTCAGTGGCAAACAGGTCCTTGTGACGGTACAGCAGTTCTTTTAATTGGGCCTTTTCTGACTCATCAGTGCAGGCGTCTGCTTCAGCAAGTTTTCCCGCAACCATTTCGTCAAATCCCAGAACTGGTTTGTTTGAGGGTATTTCAACCTTCTCCTCAATCTCATCTTGGAGAGAGGAGACCTTGATGACTTGGACAGCATGGGGCTCCCCCCCTGGTGGGTGAGGGAACTAACAGCCTCATCGAGTTTACTTGACAAAATCAGATGGTCAGACTCGAGGACCACCTGAGAGGTCACAGCACTATGTGGCCAGACAAACTGTAAGGTGAGGAGGCCTCGGGGTGAGGATCGTACACACGCAGGGTCCCCCCCCCCCTCCCTTCACAGATGTTCCAGGAAACAGGGGCTTCCCCAATAATCTGGAGACTCAATTCCACACTTGGGAACGATTCTCCCACTAGGAATCCCAGGGGTTCGCCTTTCACAAGGTGAATGCGATCTGGGTTTGGATTGGTGAGCAATAAGTGTAAGGAGGGAGCTGTGGCCTCCATGCAGGGTATGGGACCCATGGCTAGGCCCAGCTCCTCAAAACGAGAATTTGGACTGAAGAAGACCAAGTTGTCTGAAACCACATGTCCTCGGGTCACCTGTATCGGCAGGGGACAATCCTGTACCCTCCCAGGTATGTGGATGTGTTCTGCACTGACCACTTCACAGACTTGAGGAATAGTCTGACCAGCCCGTAGGGATGGGCGGGCACCAGAGAAATCCACCGGATCTCCTTCCATCCTACTCCAGAGGATGTTGTTCACGAAATCCACATAAGTTCCCAGTCGAACAAGGCAATCTGAGCCTAAGGAGAGGGGCACCTCAAGTCCTCTGATGATGGAGAAGGTGTGCCGAAAGCCTTTGACTCCAACTTGCAAGGGGAGATTGCAATAGCCCATTAATGTCTTGAGCCCTTCCCCAGGCACTTGGAACGAAGTCTTCGCTCCCATTACCCAATCAAGGGTAAGCTGTTGTTTGAGCCGATAGAAAAGAGTCTCACTGATGAGGGAGTGGTCACAGTGGGGTAATAGGTAGGCCCTTTCCTTTTGGGACATGCCCACCTGCACATATATAAAGGGACCATTCTCAGCCGAGAATATGTCCGTCAGTCTCCTAGGGTGATCTAGGCAGGGATGGGATGGAGGAGGGGTTTGCACCTCACAACCTTCCACAGGTTCCTTCAGGAATATCTGCAGGCAGTCAGTATCAAGGACAATGTTAGCTACTGAACCTACTGCAATGGCAACCACGTCGCTGATGCCCTGATCCTCATTTCCAGCCCTTTCATACTGGAGCTGAAGGATTTGGGGATCAGCTGACTTCTGGAAATTAATCCTGATGGACTTGTTTGTGCGTTCCACCGAACAAGGACCACTGACTCTGCTGTCATGTTTTACCCTAGCATAAGGTATGGGGTGTGTGACTTGTGTCCAGATCACTTCCTGGACGTAGTCCAGAATGGGGCGTAACCTTTTCAGGAGCTCATTGCCAATCAAGAATTCTTCCCCAGGGCACTTAGTAATGATGACAGGATGTTTCACCAGTAATTTTCCAATTTGGTGGAGGTTAAGCCAGACCTGCCCCATTGACTCTATGGGCTGATTCCCATAAGCTGCGAGTGACAAATCACTGGGTGTGACGTGTAGGGTCCTCTGACCCCCCAAGGAAGCAGTGAGTCTATCAAAGAGACTCGAGGTAATCAGGGTAGCCTCAGAGGCTGAATCTATCAGGCCTTCGCAGAGAAAAGCCTGCTGAATTGTAACAGGAACAGTGTACCTCTGTCCTTTTGGCTTGAGTTTACCCAGAAAGTACTTGTGCTTCCTGATGGTGTCGAAGGCTGGACCCTCACTGTCCATTGCAGGACTGTCACTCTGTGTCCATGGGGTGGCATCTCCAGCTGGTCTGGATATCTGGATATCTGGATAGTTTTCCCTGTTATCCCAGTTTGATTATGCCTTGTTCTATGTAAGCACATTGTAATATTTAATGCATTGTTGCTCTGTTCAGTTTTACTGTAAACCGCGCTGATCTCAATAGCGCGGTATATAAAAAATAAAAATAAATAAAATAAATAAATAAATATCTGAACTGGCTGCACCTGTGGAATAGTGACCTGTGGGACAGAAAAAAAGTTGGTTAGTCATTCAGTCTCATTAGAAGGGGAAGAGGAGTCAACCAGTTCCTCCTCTGGCTTCTGAGGCTTTGCTCGTGGCTTAGGTGGCGCACTACTAGCAGAAGCCTCCTGTGAGGAGCTGAATGCAATGGTAGCCTTCATCATATCTATCAACTCGCTTATTCTCTTTTCCAGTTCCTGGTACTTATCAAACCTGGCTTTCTCTTCCAGTTCCGGTTCTGCGGAGTGAAACGCTGATTCCCAGAGCGCTGCTTAGACCCAGATGACTGGTTATTCTGGGGTGGCCTGGGAGGATTCTGTGGAGCAGAAGGAGAAGAGTTACTTTCCAAAGAAAGAGTAGATTTTACAGCACTAACACTCTGTTTTGGCTCCTTGGCTTTGCTCTGAGCCTTTACTGTGCTGCCACAATTGGTGGCTCTCATGTTAGGAACAGCTTCCCAAATCCACTCAGCATGTTCTATCACACGTGACAGGGGTTCGTGACGCTTGTCAGACATATAAGGCTTAATAGATGGAAGGAGCAACTGACAGAAAAGATTACGAAACTCCTGATGGTGTTCTATCATTTCCCAAGAAGGGTCACTCTGGAAGAAGGCCTGCCTAAGTCTGTAAGCAAATTCTCGGGGTGTTTCATTTTCCCTATGAGTCATACTAAATGCTGCCTGCTTTGCAGCGATATCATCAGGGTATGGCCCATAATGTTTCTTTAGTGCCTGTTCAAAGATGACGATGTCCTTCTTTTCATCGTCTGCCATGGCCCTGATAAACTGCTGACATGGTACATCAAAGGACCATGGAAGATACAGAACCATGTCCTCCCCCTGGTAATGTTCAGTGCCCGAAAGGCATCTTTGATTGCAGCTAAATGTTCATTTATGGTGGCACGACCATTTTTCTCAAAAGGTGTGACCATGCTCCGCAAGGTTTTAATAATTTGCAATTGGGCGACAGAAGCACCTTCATTTGTTTGTTTTCCTTGCAGGACACGGGAGCATGGAGGATTTTGCTTGCCTTCAGCTCCCTCTGGTGGTCGCTGCTGGTACAGTTGTCCATCACTAGGGGGACTTCCCACCCCCCCCACCGCTCCCTGGATGGGGAGGGGTCGAGAGTAGGGTGTTTCACTCCGCCCTGTTTCTCTCTTGTACTCATGCGCTGATGGGAGTGAACTGAGTATATGCTGGAAAAGCTGCCTTTCAACACTGGGCAGTGTTTCCAGTGGCAAACGGCCGTCATCTACCCTTCGGTAATTTGAGAAGCCTAGAGGGATCAAATTATCCCTGTACTCTGTCTCATTACTCTGAGAGGTAGACTCATAGGCCAATTCAAAACAATCAGCTCTTAATTGCTGGATTTCGAGGTTAACTCTCTGTATTTCCTGCCCACATTCCTGACGTGCAGCAGCAAGCTCCCTTTGCAGATCGGCTGTACGCTGTTTCGCTGCATTTAGAGCAGTCTCTGCAGACTCGAGCTCAGCCATCAGAGCTCTCTCTCGTTGCTCATAAAGTGCAGCGTCCGCTTTTAATCTCTTTGTCTGAGCAGCCATCTCAGTCCTACAAACGGTCAGAAATTGCAATTCCTTTTGATCCTGTTCGCCCCGCTTCTTAAGAGCGGAAACCTGAGCCACTAACTCTTGGCATCTCAGATACCACAGGCTAGTAGTACCTGTTGAGAAGAGGCTACTGCTAGCCCGTCTGGTCGTCTCAGCCTGAAGTTCGGCAACTTGATGACGTAATTCAGCACTCTCCTTTTCACACTGCTTTGCTGAATCCTTGGTACACTGTAGCTGACTGTGAGCTGTCATTAAATCAGCCTCCAGCGATTCAGATTTAGTTTGCAGGTGACATAATGCCTTCTGCAGTTTGTCAGTAAAAATATGCAGCACACAGGCATGCTCAGCTACCATATCCACCGTTAATTTAGCCTTATGAGCAAGAAGCCGGTCTAGGAACTCACTGAAAAAGCTACCAGCCCTAACAAGCTCTTGCGTATCTGTTGTAAGGCACTTAGAAATTCTTTCAATGTGGTCGGCAGTGGTATCTTTCGACCAACATAGGGAAGCTAATTTCTGGAATGCCAAATCAACCTTATCTGCGTGAGCCATCGTTAATCAATAGCTGAGACTGTCTTTAAGAACAAACACAGGAATAGCTGCTAGAATTAGCTAACTCCGTAAGACGTAACTCATGCAGAGATCCCGTAAATTGGGTTTCTGAGAGACGTAGCTCATTCAGAAATACTCATCCCGGACGAGCCCCCATTATTATGTAGGGATTATTAGTAGCACAAAAATAAGTTAGACTCTCTGCTGTCCAGGGAAATATGGCTACTAATACCCAGCCCAAAGTTCGGTGAGTTATTCTGGCAATGAGCCACGAAAGAAGTCTGGTCTGCAGATATATATTAGATTTTATTATGGACAGCCAGGTTGAAAAATATACAAACATACATAAGGCTAAATAGAGACATGAGGTAGAAATTTGTTATAGTACAGATATACAATTGGACAACGTAATAAATCACTAATTAGTAACCAGACGTCACTGATTTGCTCTGCACTGAGGAAAGGTATGAAATATATTGCTAACCCCTTGCCCATCCGGGGGAGGAGAGATAAGTCAGTACCTTAGCTTCGTCGGGCACTCAGGAACAGCACAGTCCAAGGAGGCAGCTGAGCTGGATTGTGCAGGCTCCAGCCCCTCCAGAGGCGAGCCGCAATAAGTCCGAACCGGAGGTATCTGTGAAAGTCTTATCTCAGACCTTCGGAGGGCGGCCTAGCCCACACTTAGTGGCCGTCTGGCGGAAGGCTCAGGTCGCAGGAATCAGGTCCGCAGTGCCCAGCCGGAAGGGACCGGTGCAGAAGTCTGTATGAACAGGTGGGAAAAAGCCCCCCAACTCTTACTAAAGTTTCAGCGCAGATTGCATTATTCTCTGTAAGAATCCTCCGCCATAGGTCCGATGATTGGTTGGCACCAGGCAGTCTGAGGTGTTCTCAGCGAATCAGGAGGTAGATGATGGGCATCTTCTTGCAGACAAAGGAGCCATAGTAAGAAGTCATGCACAAGCAACAGTATGTAACTTCTGGGCATATGTACAAGTGTCCAAGGACACCGAAGCAGCAGATGTTCTTGCATGTGGGCAGTAAATTAGCCACGGACAATAGCTTCTGTATGCACACTTAGAAATGCTGCGCAAGCAGTTGCTTGGAGGTCAGGTTTGTAGCTGAACACAGCAAAAGTGTAGTGAAGAATCCATCTTGTCTGTTCAGTTTGGTTCAGGCCTGAGTTGCTGAGCAGGCCGGAGATTTGCATGTAGAATTGCAGGGGTACCAGCCCTACATGTCGCTCCTTTCACCTTGCTGCACCTTACGCCTGGAACAAACTACCTGTGTATGCCAGGCACCTTCTCTGGCCCTTTTCAAATCCAGGCTGAAAACTCACCTTCGCTGCTGTTTTTGGATCTTGACTCACCTGATCTCCTTGTTTCTTTACCTTTCCCCCTTGTTTTATCCCTGTCTGCACCTTCTGTGTTGTCTGTCTTGACTAGATTGTAAGCTCTGATGAGCAGGGACTGTCTCTTACATGTCTGTGCAGCGCTGCGTATGACTTGTAGTGCTATACAAATGCTCAGTAATAGTAGTAGTACTGGGTAGAAGGATGTCTGTCCCAGAGCAGAGGAAACAAGAGATTGATGAAGATTGAGGATGAGGAAAAAAATCTATATATATGAATCTCCAGGAACAAGCAGGAATGTAGTCTTCACATATGGGTATCATCGGTACCGACGGAGCCTGCGCGGGAACGCTCCCCAGCATCCAATAGGAATGCTTTTGGGAGCATCCCTCCGCACATGCGCGCTGCCTTCCCACCTTTCCAACTGTCCCTCTTCAGTTCTTCGTTTTCCGCGGAGCCGACAGGACCCATACCCTGTCACCGCAGAAAATGCCATCTTTAAAATTGTTTTCTTGTGGTCACGTTTGCCTCCGCACGACGCCTACCGGTACCGCCGATTTTTCTTTTTTTTTTAATTTTATACTTTGAACTGTTTCTTTTCAGAAACTTTTCATTTTTGGTGCTAGGCGCCATTTTGGGCATTAGGCCTCATATTCCTGAAACATGGAAAAACCAACTAGTGGTTTTAAAAAATGTACGAAGTGTGGCGGTATCATTTCCGTCACTGACACCCATGATTGGTGTCTTAAATGTTTAGGGCCTGAACATTCTCCAACTGAATGTCTCTCCTGTATTGGGATGACTAAGAGAGGAAGACAGAACTGGGCTGCAAAGCTCGGTACTCTTTTCTTCAAATGCCAGATCCATTGCATCGACATCTTCAAGAGCCTCCTCTTCCTCCCAGGGATCTCAGGTAACTAAGCATCGAGAGGCCATTGGCATTGCCCTTGAGGGAACCACACCGGCAAAACAGCCCTGGTGGGAGACTTCGTCTTCCAAAGCATCAATGGGGCTCCAGGATGTTCTCGAGGCCTCGACCTCGCAAGAACTACTGGTGCCATGCTCAGGGGTCCTGGCCGTTTTCACCGGTACCGACACCCAAGCATCGGCAGCGTCAATAGACCAGAGGTTCCTCGCTATCGAATGCAGCATTGCAGCTCTTCTCACAGCTGCGATACCGTTGACACCGGTACAGACACCTGTACTGGTACCGGCCCCAGTGGAAATTCTTCCCACGCCATCTTTGGCTGGAATCGACAGATCGGTACCGGATCAACTCGGTACCGACTTCGATTGATACCGGGACCGTGCTTTGCATGAGCATCGTGGTCAGGAATACTTCGAATCCTCTGATTCCAAAGACTCTACAATTCTGCTGGTACCAGAGGGTTTCTCCCGGAAGATCCCTCTTCTCCCCAACGCAGAATGTCAACTCCAGACATGTCTTTTCAGGATTTTATTCGTGATGTGGCCAAGGGCCTTTCAATCACTGTAGCTCCTGAACAGGAACCCAGAGCAAAGGAATTGGAAATTCTCCAATATCCTAAAGCTCCAAAGGAGGCAGCCACTCTGCCCATCCGTGAAATTCTGCATAACTTGATGCTCAGAATGTGGGAGACACCTCTGACTACATCTCATTCTAGGAGGCTTGATACTATGTATCAAGTTCCACCATGTCCTGGATTTCAAAAGACTCGGCTGCCACACCATTCAATGGTGGTGGAGTCAGCCATGCGTAGGATGAAAAATGCAAAGAGGCATGCGTGAATGCAGGGCTCTGGACGCTTTTGGGCACCAAACTTTCCAGGCTTCCATGCTTTCAGCTAGGATTAGTTCATATATACTATATATGGTCATGTTCCTCAAAGAAGTTACAGGAGACTTGGAGCTTATGAGCCCACTTCTCCCAGATGACAAGAGACAAGACTTTCTTGCTCTAGTTAAGCATGCTCAAAATGTCTCCAAGTTTGTGAATCGTGCAGCCTTTGACTGCTTTGAATGCATCAGCAGAACCTCTGCTATTGCCATTGGGGCACGACGGATTGCCTGGCTTCAGGCATCAGACTTGGAGACTTGGGTACAGGACAAGCTAGGCAACATTCCTTGCACGGGAGAGAATCTCTTTGGCAAGAACTGGAAGGAAAAGGCTAACAAGTTAGATGCTGACAATACCACTCTAGATAGATTGTCAAAATCTACAGCCACTCCAGTCAAAAAGAAGTCTTATAAAAAACCCTCTTTCAGCAAAAAGAGGTAATTTTATCCTTCCTATACCCAGCAGAGTCAAACTCAGGGTCAGGTTGCCCAAAAGGGACAAACTAGACAGCAAAAAAAGCCAAAAGGCCCGAGAGCCCAACCAGCTCCGCAGGTTCAGCCCCCTCAAGGGCTTTGCCTCCTTCCTAGAGAGCTTAGCCTTTCTGCCTCTGAGGGGTCCCCAACCCCCCAATATCCCAGGCAGGTTATGCCATTTTGCCAATAGATGGCATCAGATAACAGCAGAAGATTGGACTGTCTATTGTAGGAGAGGGGTACAAGCTCCATTTTCACAGCATGCCCCCTCCTATAATTCTAAGGCAATTCAATTCTCAAATCTCTGCAGACAATATGCTAGATGACGAGGTCTTAACACTGCTTGCCCAAGGTGCAATAGAAGAGTTACCCATTCTTCAACGGGGTGCAGGGTTCTACTCCCCCTATTTTCTTATTCCAAAGAAAACAGGAGGACACAGACCCATTCTAGACCTCAGAGAATTGAACAAATACCTGTTCTGAGAGAAGTTCAAAATGATTTCTCTTGGAACTCTTCTGCCATACCTTCAAAGCCAGGATTGGCTATGCTCTCTAGACTTGAAGGATGCATACGCTCACATTCTGATCCATCCAAATCACAGGAAATTCTTACGATTCCTTTTCAAGGGAAAACATTTCCAGTACAGGGTTCTTCCCTTTGGTCTGGCTTCAGCTCCAAGGGCATTCACGAAATGCATGGCAGTAGTAGCTGCATTTCTACAAACCCTGGGGATATTTGTCTTCCCTTACTTAGACGACTGGCTCATTCGAGCCCCTACAGTTGCAGAGGCCAGCACTGCACTGTCTCGCACAATGCGAATCCTCCAATACTTGGGGTTGGTAATAAACTTCCCAAAATCCCAACTTGTTCCTTCCCAATGCTTGGAATTCATAGGGGCCTTTCTAGATACCAGACCCGGGAAAGGCTTTCCTTTCACAGGCCCAGTGTCTTTGCATAATGCAACTAGCTTCTCAAGCAGCAGGGAAATCCTCCCTAACTGCTCGAGAGCTACTAAAGTTGCTGGGACATATGGCATCCACAGTTCATGTAGTCCCCTATGCTCGCCTCCACATGCGAGCAGCTCAGTGGACCCTATCCACACAAAGGACACAGGCCACAGGACATTTATCAGACAAAATAGTAAGCTCTCAACGACTAATTTTGTCCCTCCAATGGTGGCAATCACTAGAAAATCTGATAGTGGGGTCTCCTTTCCATCAACCCCTTTTTCAGGCCACCCTAACAGATGCATCACAGGTGGGTTGGGGAGCCCCCCTGAATCATCTCTCTACCCAGGGCACCTGGACTCCACAGGAGACTGGTGTGCACATAAACCTCCTAGAATTAAGAGCAATCTATTTATCTCTTCGAGTATTCCATGCCAAGCTTAGCTACAAGGCAGTCCTAGTTCAGACGGACAGTCAAGTAGCCATGTTCTGTGTGAACAAGCAGTGCGGGACAGGCTCTCTGTCGTTATGCAACGAAGCTTTACGACTGTGGGCCCTCACCAGAGAGTATCAAATTCACCTTCTAGTAGTATATCTTCCAGGTATTCAAAACCTTTGGGCAGACAAACTCAGTCGAATACTGCTTCCTCACGAGTGGTCTCTCCACCTAGACCAGGTGGCAAAGATATTTCATCTCTAGGGCACTCCAGACATAGACCTCTTTGCAAGTCCATTGCATGCCAAATTTCCCCGGTTCTGTTCCAATATTCCGGCTCACAATTGTCAGGCAAGGGACGCCTTCCTCCTTCACTGGGGCCAGGACTTCCTTTATGCCTTCCCACCTATTCCCCTCATTCCCAAAACACTCTTCAAGTTTCAGAGAGACAGGGGTCGCATGATCCTCATAGCACCACGATGGCCACGCCAAGCGTGGTATCCCCTGTTTCTACATCTCTCTCAAGCTGCACCTCTGGAGTTAGGGCATGCTCCAGATCTCCTTTCCCAAGAGGATGGGACACTATGCACCCGAGTCCCCAGTCCCTGCATCTCATGGCCTGGTTGCTGAAGGCTTAGACCTCCAGGATTTCAACCTGTCCCATCAGGTAAAGGATATCCTTCAGGCTTCTAGAAAACTTTCCACAAGAAGATCTTATGCCTTCAAGTGGAAACGTTTTATTTTATGGTGCTCCAAGAAGGGATTAAACCCCCTTGTCATACCTTTAGAATCGATACTAGAGTATCTCCTTCACTTATCGAATTCTGGTCTAAAGACCAATTCGGTAAGAGTCCATCTTAGTGCAATTGCAGCTTCTTATAAGCCTCTGAATGGACAACCAATTTCCTCTCATCCACTCATATCCAAATTTATGAGAGATCTTCTGTTAACCAACCCTCCCTTTAAAGCCACCACCAGTGGCATGGGATCTAAATCTAGTTCTCGGGCAGCTCATGAAGCCGCCTTTTGAGCCTTTAGCCACTACAACCCTTAAGGTTTTGACCTGGAAGGTCATCTTCCTAATTGCTGCACGTCGCATTAGTGAACTGCAAGCTTTAGTGGCTGATCCTCCTTATACTTGGTTTCATCATAAGGTTGTTCGTAGAACTCATCCACACTTTATGCCAAAGGTGGTTTCGCCTTTTCATTTGAATCAATCAATTTATCTTCCTGTATTTTTTCTGAGGCCTCATGCCTCTAATGCAGAAAGAAACCTTCATACTTTAGATTGTAAAAGAGCCTTAGCCTTTTACCTACAGAGAACAAAGCAACATAGAAAGTCCTCGCAACTTTTTATAGCTTCTGACTCTAGTCATTTGGGACTTCCATTCTCCAAAAGAACTTTATCTAAATGGATTGCCCAATGCATATCCTTTGCTTATTGAGAGTAAGGGTCTTCTTCTTCAGGGCCATGTCACAGCTCATAACGTGAGAGCCATGGCAGCTTCCATGGCTAATCTCCACTCCGTGTCTATCAATGACATTTGTCAGGTAGCCACTTGAGCTTCGGTACACACCTTCACAGCCCACTACTGCCTGGATAAAGCCTCCCGTCGGGATGCCTTCCTTAGCCAAGCTGTTCTTCAAAATCTCTTTCAGACCTAATTCAACTCCTGCCCACCAACCCTGGTGGAATGCCAGAGATCCATGGGAGGAAGGATGCCTATCTTTCTGGGTTGTCACCTTCCTGGGGCTATCTCCCTGGCATCTTCAGCTAGGGAGTCCCCATATGTGAAGACTACATTCCTGCTTGTTCCTGGAGATAGCGTAGATCTCCAGGAACAAGCAGGAATGTAGTCCTTCACAAATGGGTATTGTTGGTACCGACGGAGCCTGTGTGGGAACGCTCCCCAGCGTCCAATTAGAAAGCTTTTGGGAGCATCTCCGCACCCTAAAAATATTTGTCTTCCCTTACTTGGACATCAGAGCCAGAGGCCAGGATTTCCCTATCTCGCACAATGCGTATCCTCCAATATTTGGGACTTGTCATAAACCTCCCAAAATCCAACCTAGCTCCCACTCATTCTCTAGAGTTCATAGAAGCCCTGCTGGATACCAGACAATCTTCCACAGTCCCGCTGCCTTCACATTGTGCAGTTAGCTTCCCAAGCAATGCTAAAGTCTCACCTCACTGCTCGGGAAATGTTACAATTGCTAGGCCACATGGCATTCACCATGCATGTGGTCCCTTATGCCCGCCTACATATGACGGCAGCCCAGTGGACTCTATCCATTCAATGGACTCGGGCGTCAGGTTGCCTGTCAGACAAAATAGCAACCTTAGATTGTCTTATGTTGTCTCTCCAATGGTGGCAGTCACCCCAAAATCTCTTGGTGGGGTCCCCTTTTCAGCAACCCCCACCCCAAGTAACTCTAACAACAGATGCATCACAGGTGGGTTGGGGAGCCCATTTGCAAGGCCTCTCTACCCAGGGTACCTGGATTCCACAGGAGACCGATCTACACATCAGTCTTGCTCTTTGAGTGTTACACATCCAGCTCAGCTACAAAACTGTCCTAATTCAAACGGACAAACAGTTAGCCATGTTCTATGTGAACAAGCAGGGCGGAACAGGCTCTCTGTCGCTCTGCAATGAAGCGATGCGATTTTGGGCCCTCGCCAGAGAGCATCAGATTAATCTCCTTGCAGTGTATCTTCCAGGCATTCAAAACTCTTGGACAGACAGACTCGGTCGAGTTCTGCTTCCACACGAATGGTCTCTCCATGCAGACCAGATGGCCAAAATTTTCCAATTTTGGGGAACCCCGGACATAGACCTCTTCGCAAGTCCGCTGAATGTCAAACTTCCCCGGTTCTGTTGCAGAATTCCGGCTCAGGGTTGTCAGGCCAGGGGTGCCTTCCTCCTCCATTGGGGTCGGGACTTTCTGTATGCTTTCCCACCCATTCCCCTAATTCCCCGAACTTTATTCAAGCTTCAGAGAGACAGAGGCCATATGATTCTCATAGCCCCACATTGGCCATGACTAGTGTGGTACGCTCTGCTTTTACATCTCTCTCAAGCTCCATCTCTAGAGTTAGGATCTGCTCCAGATCTCCTATCCCAGGAGAACGGGATGCTGTGGCATCCCAATCCCCAGTCTCTACATCTCAGGGCCTGGTTGCTGAAAGCCTAGAACTTCATGGTCTTAACCTTTCTCGGCAAGTAAAGGATATTCTTTATGCTGCCAGGAAACCATCCACAAGACGCTCTTACGCTTTCAAGTGGAAAAGGTTTACCATATGGCGTTCGCAGAAGGGTCTTAACCCTCTTGCAATACCTCTGGAATCATTACTGGAATATCTCCTTCATTTGTCTAATGCAGGGCTTAAGACCAATTCAGTGAGAGTTCATTTGAGTGCTATTGCAGCTTCTCTCAAACCTTTAAATGGGCAACTTATTTCCTCTCATCCTATCATAGCGAGATTTATGAGAGGCCTTCTTCTAACTAAGCCTCCCGTTAAGCCACCACTGGTGGCATGGGATTTAAATCTGGTTCTTGGCCAGCTCCTGAAGCCGCCTTTTGAACCATTAGCTACTTCCTCTTTGAAATTCCTTTCCTGGAAGGTTATTTTTCTTATTGCAATCACATCAGCATGTCGTATCAGTGAATTACAAGCATTGGTGGCTGATCCTCCCTATACAAGGTTCCATCATGATAAGTTAGTTCTTAGGACTCATCCTCACTTTATGCCAAAGGTGGTTTCACCTTTTCATTTAAACCAAGCAGTTTACCTTCCTGTTTTTTTCCCAAGGCCTCATGCCTTTAATGCAGAAAGTAATCTTCATACTTTGGATTGTAAAAGAGCTTTGGCCTTTTACTTGCAAGGGACGCAGCAACATAAGTCCTCTCAACTCTTTGTTGCTTTTGATCCTAGTCATTTAGGGCTTCCAGTCTCCAAAAGAACACTGTCCAACTGGATTGCACAGTGTATATCTTTTGCCTATCGGAGTGAGAACCTTCCTCTTGAAGGCCATGTCACAGCGCACAATGTGAGAGCCATGGCAGCCTCTATGGCTCATCTTCACTCTGTGTCTATCAACGATATCTGTCGAGCATCTACCTGGGCCTTCATACCTTCACAGCCCATTACTGCTTGGACAAGGACTCCCGCCGGGATGCCTTGTTTGGTCAGACTGTTCTTCAACACCTGTTCCATACTTAATCAACTCCTACCCACCATCCCTGGTAGGATGCCAGAGATCCATGGGGGGAAGTGGAACCCTTTCAAAAGGGTACCCAACTTTTGGAGTTTCTCCCTGGCATCTGCAGCTAGGGAGTCCCCATATGTGAAGACTACATTCCTGCTTGTTCCTGGAGATAGCATAGTTACTCACCTGTAACAGGTGATCTCCGGGAACAGCAGGAATTTAGTCTTCACAACCCACCCACCTCCCCTAGGAGTTATATCTCTCTATCTCTCTCATTTTTTTCTTTCCCTTTCTCTCTCTCGTCTCAGCTTTAAACTGAACTGGAGAGAGACAGTTGGGAAAGGTGGGAAGGCAGCACGCAGGCTCTATGGGATGCTCCCAAAAGCTTTCTAATTGGACGCTGGAGAGCGTTCCTGCGCAGGCTCTGTCGGTACCGACGATACCCATTTGTGAAGACTAAATTCCTGCTGTTCACTGAGATCACCTGTTACAGGTGAGTAACTATGCTTTACTCACTTGTAACAGGTGATCTCCGGGAACAGCAGGAATTTTAGTCTTCACAAGCCATCCACCTCCCCTAGGAGTTGTCTCTCTATCTCTTTGTCTCTTTCCTCTCTCCCTCTGTCCTTTCACTCAGCTACAAACCTAACTGAAGAGGGACAGTTGGAAAGGTGGGAAGGCAGCGCGCATGTGCTGAGGGATACTCCCAAAAGCGTTCCTATTGAACGCTGGGGAGCGTTCCCGTGCAGGCTCCGTCGGTACCGACGATACCCATATGTGAAGACTAAATTCCTGCTGTTCCCGGAGATCATATGTTACAGGTGAGTAACTACGCTTTATTGTTCATCCTGTAACTGCAGCTGGAATTGCTGTTGGTGAAGTTGGGATCATTTAATTCATTGAACTTGCTAATTTCCACTTCTCTCTTGAAACTCCTTATATCTGTAAATTTGATCATATACACTCAAAATCTTGGAATAGTGACCCATGAATTCTTTTGACAGCATTAATAAAACAAGATTGGTTTTACAATCTCCCTCTTAGCTGTTCCATTTTTTTCATTGTAGACAAAAGGTGAAACTCTTTACATCTCATAACAATATGACTAACTATGCCACTGTCTGGGGCTCCAAGACCAACCTGGAACAACGGAAGGGACGTGCTGGACGTGTACGGCCTGGCTTCTGTTTCCACTTGTGTAGTAAAGCACGTTTCGACAGGTGAGTAAAAAATTATAGACTTGTAGGACTAGTTAATCTATCTTAACCATCTAGCTTCTAGCCATTCAAGCCTTGACTGCCTTTACTGTTATAACTATGACGATTATTCTTTCTTACTCTCTCTCCTTCCATTTATATGCTTAAGATTTCTGTCCGATATAGAAGCTTTTGTGTTTTGCTTTGACTTAGCATTTTAACTTTTGTTCCTCTGTATGTCCAGCTCAATCAGAACCAGGACTGAAATCTGTCTTGATACATTATTTGCAGCTACCTAGGGATTTTCCCCCATTTCTATATTTCCTCCCCTTCCACAGCCTGTTGTGTTTGTCTTCATCCTTCTTTCTTTTTTGTGTTTAACTGAGCACATTTTGAGTTCTTTAAGCTTTCTTAGATAGGCTTGTGTTTAGGCTTCTTTCCTATCAATGTCTTTGAGGCTATGCCGTGATCACAGTTCACAAGATGGAGTCTGACTAGTGACCTGTGACATGGGTAGTGTTACCTCCCTCAAAGTTCCCTCTTCCCTCTGGTGATATACCAGTTAGCTTTCCCAGCCATATTACTCTTGACAACCTACAGACCATTTAAAATTATTAATCCTAATTCCGTATTCTGCTTGACAGTTTTCTGATTTGGTCTTATAACTGAGAAAAGGCTATTCTCCAGGACCAAGCAGGAAGTCAGTCCTCACTTATGGGTGACGTCGGCGCCGACGGAGCCCTCGCGGAGCAATTTTCCCCAGCTTTCGCAGAAAGCCTTTGGGAATTGCAGCGCGCATGCGCGGTCCCCTTCCCGCCCAGTCTTCTTTTTTCCGCGGAGCCCTACAGACGTAGTTTGTTACCGCTGCTGAAAAAGTTGATTTCTTTAGTTTGATTTCTCGTTAATTTTTTTCTCGGTTCGTGTGTCCTCTTCCCGCTGGGCTTTTGAGCCCGTTCACGTATTTTTTATTCCAACTGGCGTTCCCGCCACTTTTCCTTCATCCCTGGCAGCGCGGTCTTTCGACCTTGCAGGGGTTCTTTTTCCCCCCGATGGCTGCCAGCAGGTTTAAAAAGTGTGATCGTTGTGTCAGACTCATGTCTCTTACTGACACGCATGACTGCTGCCTCCGCTGCCTGGGGCCCGAGCATGACCCTATGAGTTGCGGCCCGTGCAGCAGGATGTCCTCGAAAGCCCTGTGGAGTCGGCAGTCGCAAAGGGATCGTATCTTCTCTGACTCCGCGACGTCTCGTGGCTCCGGCTCAGACCATCGTCGGAGTTCTTCTGAACGGGTCTCCCCCGGCCGGGAACACCGGTGGGAGAAGAGGCCCGCGAGGGTGGAGCCGGACGGCAATCCTGGTTCCTCGAGGGCCAGGTCTCTCAGCCCGGCCCGACTCCCCGGGCCCTCGGAGGGGGAGAGGCCTTCGAAGCTTCCTCGTCTCGAAGTGGAGATGCCTGGACACGTGAGTGATATAGTCCTCCTGGACTCCCCCAGGCCACCCAGCGTACGGTGGCTCTGCTGCAGCACTTGGGCTTCGTCATAAACTTCGAAAAGTCCGCTTTGCTTCCCTCTCAGGACCTCGAGTTCATAGGGGCACGGCTGGACACTCGGCAGGCTCATGCCTTCTTGCCTCTGGAACGGGCCAACAGGCTTATGGCTCTAGCCGGCAGGTTCAACAGCGAGTCGCCGGCCCCTGCCAGACAGTTCCTGCAGCTGCTCGGACACATGGCCTCCACGGTCCATGTCACTCCGAATGCCCGACTACATATGAGTCCTACTCAGTGGAGCCTCCGCACTCAGTGGCACCAGGCCACAGGGAGACTGTCGGACCTGATACAGATTTCCGACCGTCTGGTTTCCTCCCTGCAATGGTGGCTTCACCTGCCCAACCTAGTGCTCGGCATGTCCTTTCAGTCGCCCCCACCGTCCTGGGTGCTCACGACAGATGCCTCCCTCCTGGGCTGGGGGGCGCATTGTCGGGGGTCATGCACTCTGGACACCCTGGGAGGCCGCCCAGCAGATAAACTTTCTAGAGCTACGGGCGGTCCGCCTAGCTCTGCGGGCCTTCTCTCACCTGACGTTCGGTCAGTCCGTACTGGTGCAGACGGACAATCAGGTTGCCATGTTCTATATTAACAAACAAGGGGGCACGGGCTCCCTCCTTCTATGTCAGGAAGTCCAGAGGCTGTGCTCTTGGGCTGTCGATCACGACATCCTCCTCAAAGCGGTTTACCTGCCAGGGCAGGACAATTGCCTGGCGGACAAACTGAGCCGGATTCTGCTTCCGCACGAATGGAAGTTGAACCCCGCGGTGGCCCAGCAGATCTTCCGCCGGTGGGGCTCTCCCATTGTGGATCTCTTTGCCAGTCCCCTGAACAGGCAGCTCCCCAGATTCTGCTCCCGGCACCCTCACCCTCTTCGAGTGGCGCCAGATGCTTTCCTCATCCCGTGGTCCACCGGTCTGCTGTATGCCTTCCCTCCCATACCACTGGTGTCCCGGACCTTGTTCAAAGTTGTCCAGGACAAGGCCTCCGTGATCCTGGTAGCGCCCCGGTGGCCGAGACAACCGTGGTTCCCTCTGCTTCTACAGCTAGCGGTGGACACCCCTCTTCCCCTGGGGTTTCAGCCGGATCTCCTGACCCAGGATCAGGGTACTCTTCTGCACCCCAACCTCAGGGCCCTGCACCTAATGGCCTGGCTGCTGAAAGGGTAGTCCTAGCCCCACAGCTGCTACCCCCGGAGGTGGAAGCCGTCGTCCTAGCATCTCGGCGACCTTCCACCCGGAAATCTTACGCCCTCAAATGGCGTCGCTTCTCGGTCTGGTGTTCTCAGCGATCTGAGGACCCCTTCGCCTGTCTAGTATCGGTGGTACTGCAATATTTGCTTCACCTCTCCGATCTAGGTCTCAAATCCAATTCTGTCAGAGTCCACCTCAGTGCTCTCTCTGCACATCATTCACCGGTTGAAGGCCAGCCTCTCTTCGCACCCCTTGGTGGCGCGCTTCCTCAGAGGCCTCCTTCTGCTTAAACCTCCGTTGCGCCCTCCAGCCCCTGACTGGGACCTCAACGTGGTTCTGCAAAGGCTTACCTGTCCGCCTTTTGAACCCATGGCTACCTGCCCTCTTCGTTTCCTCTCCTGGAAAACTCTCTTCTTGGTAGCCCTCACTTCCGCGAGGCGCGTAAGTGAGCTACAGGCCTTAGTGTCGGAGCCTCCGTACACTAGGTTCTACAGGAATAGGGTGGTCCTGCGGACCCACCCTAAGTTTCTTCCAAAGGTGGTCTCCCACTTTCACATCAATCAAGAGGTGGTTCTTCCGACCTTCTTCCCCAGGCCGCATGCCGGCTGAGCTGAGACTGTCCTGCACACCCTGGATTGTAGAAGAGCCTTGTCCTTCTACCTTGACCGTACACGGGAGCATAGAAAAGTGGTTCAGCTTTTCGTATCTTTTGATCCCAATCGGTTGAGGGTGCCTGTCTCTAAGCGCACTCTGTCCACCTGGGTGGCCGACTGTATCGCCTGGACTTACGGGGCAGCCGGCCTCTCCTTGGAAAGTCGCGTCACGGCTCAGCGGGTCAGGGCGAAGGCCGCGTCCGTGGCTCACCTCCGCTCTGTTCCGTTGGCAGACATCTGCCGGGCCGCTACTTGGTCTTCAGGTCAGACTTTTGCGGCTCATTACTGCCTGGAAAGGGAGTCCCGCAGGGACAATGCTTTCGGTCAGGCAGTCCTCCACAATCTCTTTGAGGTTTAGGCAACTCCTACCCTCCGGCCCCGGTGTTTGGCTACCGGCCGGATGTGTATTCAGAGAAGATTACTTCCTCCTTTACTGCTGAGCTTCAGGAAGCTCTTTAGGCTTGAGGTCTCCGGTAGCCTTAAGCTTGGGAGTCCCATAAGTGAGGACTGACTTCCTGCTTGGTCCTGGAGAAAGAGTAGTTACTCACCTGTAACAGGTGTTCTCCAGGAGCAGCAGGAATCAGTCCTCACTACCCTCCCTCCTCCCCTTGGAGTTGCAGTCATTCTTATTGCATATCTTGCAAACTTTTTGCTGTCTTTCCGCTATGTCATCAGACTGAGCAAGATGGCATCCCTGGGCGGGAATGGGACTAAGCATGCGCGCTGCAATTCCCAAAGGCTTTCTGTGAAAGCTGGGGAAAATTGCTCCGCGAGGGCTCCGTCGGTGCCGACGTCACCCATAAGTGAGGACTGATTCCTGCTGCTCCTGGAGAACACCTGTTACAGGTGAGTAACTACTCTTTCCAAATACATCCTGCTAGACCAGTCCAGACTAGTGGGTTGTGTCCCCCCTGCCAGCAGATGGTGAGACAGAGAAAAATTCCCAAAGCTTTGTGACATCACTCTTGTATAAAAACCCATCCCCCAAGGGGCGCTTCAGTATTTTCTCTGTCTCAACAGATGGTGGACCTCTCCTAGCTCTTGGTGTTCTCTGAGGAGAGCTTTGGTGTAAGTGTAGCTTTCTTTGTCAGTTGTGCAGACTGGTGCCCCTTCTTTGCCGGCAGTTTTTCTTTCTTCACTTTCCAGGAGCTGCCCCAGATCAAGATGATCAGTAGAGCATCTCTGAAGAGATGGAAGGCTGCAACTGCTCATGAGGAGCAGTTGCAGCCTTCCATTCTGACTGTTCTGCAAGCAAGACTTCTATCACCTAAGTTGGCAATCACCTTTTGTTGTTTTTCTAACTCTTTAAAAAGTGTGTGTAAAAAAACAAAAACAAACAAAAAAAACAAAAAAAAAAAAACCCCAAACCTTATTCAATGACCCGGTTGCTGAGGAAGTTGGACCCTTCCTTCATCTGTTTTTTTCCTCCTTCAAGAGTAGTAAGTGTGTTATTTCTTCCGCGGTTATCTTTTAAAGCAGTTTCCAATCTCTCTTTTGGCGTGTTTTCTTGTTCTGAAAGCATACACCTCCCTTCTTTCGGTGTGCTCCGTTTTCTGCATTTGCCTTTTTCCTGCTTCTCTTCATGCGGTCAGTCGGAAGCTGCTTTCCAGCTCTGTTTTACTGTTAACCACCATAATTTTTGTGCTGCAGCTGCCATTCATTCTTCAGAGTCTGTTGATATTTGGCTCCCTGGCTCTCTTTCTGCGACTTTCTTTTATCCTGTTGTGAAAATGCCTTCTTCCCTACAATGCTGCTTGGGCTGTGGGAAGAAATGTAAGACTTTGACATGTACTTTGTGTTCCTCCTGTGGTTCTGATCAAGAGGGTCCTTCTGCGTCTGCAGGTCCTGGTTCCGGTAGCCCTTCCAGCTAACTTGCTTTAGCTGCCTCTGGGTTATCTCAGGGTGGTGATAGATCTCAAGTTGCCTTTCCTTCAGTTTTACTCCCTGAGCAGCCTGCTCACCCTCTACAATTCTCTATTCAGACTTCACTGACACCTCTGATCTCTAGTTAATGCAGCTATTCTCCAGGACCAAGCAGGAAGTTAGTCCTCACATATGGGTGACGTCGGCGCTGACGGAGCCTTCGTGCGGAGCATTTCCCCAGCTTTCAAAGAAAGCCTTTGGGAATGCAGCGCGCATGCGCGGTCCCCTTCCCGCCCAAGGTTCCCATCTTGCTCAGACGTGTCTCTTGGTCACCCGGTTAAAAGTTGATTTTTTTCAAAGAGTTAGTGGATTTTTGCCGGTTTGATGCCGGTTCCCCTTCCCGCCTGGACGTGGTACACCGGTATGTTTATGTTTGTTTGTTTGATGTTTATGTTTATTAAAACTTGTTATACCGCTCAATACCATAGGCGTCTGAGCGGTATCGAGCCCAGAGCTACTTTTTTGGTTTTTGTTCTTCGAGACTAACGTTCACGCCTTTTTTTTTTCTTTTTTTCACTGGCAGCCTTTTCTTTTAACCTTGCAGGAGCCCTTCTTCCCCCGATGGCTGCCAGCGGGTTCAAAAAGTGTGATCGGTGTAAGAAACTGATGTCTCTCACCAACACACTAGACTGCTGCCTCCAATACCTCGGGCCCGATCATGACCTGATCTGTGGCCCGTGTGGCAAAATGTCATCTAAGGCGTTGAGGAGCCGTCAGCATCAATGAGAGAGGATCTTCTCTGACTCCGCGTCCGGCCGGGCCCAGACTTCGTCAGAGGCCTTGACGTCTCGGCAGTCTGACCGTGAGCATCGTCGGGGCTCCTCTGAGCGGGGGTCTCCCTCGCGGGAACACAAAAGGAAGAAGAAACCCGCAAAGGCGGCATCTGTGGACGCTCTTGGTCCCTCGAGGGCCAGGTCGCATAGCCTGACCGCCGTCCCGGGTCCTCGGAGCCGGAGAGGCCTGCTAAACTACCTCATATGGAGCCAGAGTCCCCGAGTCACGTGAGTGCTGCTGTCCTCGTGGACTCTCCTCCGGGGGAGCCGACGGCCCCGACACCGTCGGGGGTCAAGTCGGGGGCTGCCGAGTCTCCTGAGCTCGGACTCAGGTTGACGGCCTTGGAGAGCAACTTAGAAACATAGAAACATGATGACAGAAAAAGACCACAAGGCCCATCTAGTCTGTCCTTCCATAACAACAACTACAACAGTCCACTTTTTACCTTTAGAGATCCTCTGTGTTGGTCCCATGCTTTTTTGAATTCAGTTACTGTCCTCATCTCTACCACCTCCACTGGGAGACTATTCCACGGATCCACTACTCTTTCCGTAAAGAAATATTTCCGCATATCACTCCTGAATCTATCTCCCTTCACCCTCATCCCATGTCCCCTCGTCGCAGAACTTGCTTTCAATTGAAAGAGGCTCTCTCCCTGAACATTTATGCCACGGAGGTATTTAAACATCTCAATCATATCACCTCTATCCCGCCTTTCCTCTAAGGTGTACATATTAAGATCCTTAAGTCTGTCCTCATATGCTTTATAATGAAGACTACTAATCATCTTAGTAGCAACCCTCTGCACCGACTCCATCCTGTTCACATCCTTTTGAAGGTGCGGTCTCCAGAATTGCACACCATACTCCAAATGAGGTCGCACCAAAGACTTATACAGAGGCATTATCACCTCCTTTTTTCTGCTAGCCATTCCTCTCCGTATGCACCCAAGCATCCTTCTAGCTTTTGCCGTCACCTTTTCTACCTGTTTAGCTACTTTAAGATCATCGGACACAACTACGCCTAGGTCCCGCTCTTCTTTAGTGGACAAAAGTACTTCACCTCCTATGCTGTATTGCTCCCTTGGATTGCTGCAGCCCAAATGCATGACCTTACATTTTTTAACATTAAATCCCAGCTGCCAAATTCTAGACCATTCTTCAAGCTTAGCTAGATCCCTCCTCATGTTATCTACACCTTCCTGGGTGTCTACTTTATTGCAGATTTTGGTATCATCCGCAAAGAGGCAAACCTTACCAGACAGCCCTTCCGCTATATCACTAACAAAGATGTTAAAAAGAATCGGACCAAGGACAGATCCCTGGGGCACACCACTGGTAACATCCTTCTCCTCAGAGTGAGCTCCATTTACTTGTACTCTTTGTCGCCTCCCACCCAACCAATTTCTAACCCAAGCAGTAACTTTAGGGTCCATCCCTAGGGTGCTCAGTTTGTTTATAAGTCGCCTGTGAGGAACAGTGTCAAAGGCTTTACTGAAATCTAAATACACCACATCTAGAGCTCTCCCTCGGTCCAACTCCCTGGTCACCCAGTCAAAGAAATCAATCAGATTTGTCTGACAAGACCTGCCTCTGGTGAATCCATGCTGCCTCGGATCCTGTAATCCGCTGGACTCCAGAAACCTCACTATTTTCTCTTTCAACAGCGTTTCCATTAATTTACTCACCACCGAAGTTAAACTAACCGGCCTGTAGTTTTCAACCACATCCTTACTTCCGCTTTTGTGTAAAGGCACCACATGAGCCTCTCTCCAGTCCTTTGGCACCACTCCCGACTCCAACGAGGCATTGAAAAGGTCAGTCAGTGGAGTTGCTAGAACGTCCCCAAGTTCCCTCAGTATTCTAGGGTGTATCCCATCCGGTCCCATCGCTTTGTCTACTTTAAGTTGAGCTAGTTTCTCACGAACACAGTCTTCTGAAAATTGTTCAAGATGTCCCTCGCTTCTGTTCTTATTTGTGGGTGTTTTCTGAGGTCCTGCTCCTGGTTCTTCATCTGTGAACACAGAACAAAAATATTTGTTAAGCAATTCCGCTTTATCCTTATCAGCTTCTACATATTCCCCCCCTGTACCCTTGAGTCTGACAATACCACTTTTGCCCTTCCTCTTCTCACTAATATATCTGAAAAATGTCTTATCTCCCCATTTTATTGGCTGCCTTCATGGAACAGCAGCAGGTGCTGATCGCCGGTCTGACATCCAAGTCGACCCTGGAGACCGAGGCGATCCTCGAGTCCATGCGGTCTTGAGTCGATCCTCGGCCAAGGTCTCCCTCGGCCTCCCGTATGGGACCGAGGTCGTCGACGCCGGTACCCTCGGCGTAGGGGCGGATAGCATCGGTGCCCGCCCGACCGGAGCCGCTCGATTCCTCCTCAGAGGGGTTGGGCTGGGAAACGGAGGACGCGGAGTCCCAGGACATTTTCCAGACCCGGTGTGTCCCATGGGACTCACTGTAGTCCGAGCCTCAGAAGTCGTACCCCCCCCCCCCCCCCCCCCGGAGGATACTCGGTTCTCGGACTTCGTGAGGGACATGGCCAAGGCCTTTGCCTTCCCCGAGGAGGAGCCTCAAGCCGAAGAGCTTGAGGCCCTCCAGTATGACTCTCCACCAAAGGAGGCCTTTATTGTACCGGTTCCTCCAATGTGGAACGGCTGCTCTTCTGTATGTGGGAGGCATCGGCCTCGGCGCCAGTTCTCAGCAAACGGGTCAATTCCATTTATCGAGTCCGTAAGAGCCCTGGGTTCCAGAAGGCACAGCTACCGCACCACTCCATGGTTGTGGAATCGGCCGTGCATCACCTGAAGAGTCAGAAAATGCATTTCTCGTTGGGGAGGCCCAGAACCTGGATGCCCTCGGTAGAAAGTACTTCCAGGGTTCTATGCTGGCTTGCGGTGTCCAGACTTACCAGCTGTACATGGGCATGTACCTCCGAGACCTGGCAAAGGAGATTGCCGGGTTCTCTGCTGGCCTCTCCGAGGAACCTTTGCAGAGGTTCAAAGCTTTGTCATCGGGGATTCGAGAGTGCTCGAAGTTTATATCTCGAGCAGCCTATGATGGCTTCGAGGCTTCAGCCCGAGTAGCAGCGGCCGGCATCGGTGCACGCCGTCAGGCCTGGCTACAGTCATCGGACCTCGAGCCATGGGTCTAGGACAAGTTGGTTGATGTCCCTTGCCGGGGTGAGAACCTCTTTGGCAAGCCCATGGCTGAAAAGGCTGCAGAAATCGAGACTGAGACTCTCACCAGGACAAGGCTGTCCTGGAAGACTTCTGCCCCTTCTCAAAAGAAGAAGGGCTCGGGGAAAAAGCTCTTTTACCTGAGGAAGGCCTCTGCCTATAAATCCTACCCTCAATTCCAGGCCTCTAGAGCTCCCCAGCAGGGTCAGCAGGCCAATGGGCAGGGACATTGGCCCCGTAGGCAGAAAACCCCCAAGCCGCCACCTCCAGCTCCTGCACAGCAGGGAGCGGGGTTTTGACTCCTGCTGCATAGCATCTCCCCCACAACTGGCTCCACTCCTGCTGCATAGCATCTCCCCCACAACTGGCTCCACTCAGCACAGGAGGCCGGCTGACACTGTACGCCCACAGTTGGTCAGCCATAACAGGGGATACCTGGGTACTGAGCATAGTCCAAAAAGGCTACTTGCTCCACTTCAACCAGTTACCTCCCTCCTATTTTCCAGGGGAGCCTCCAAGACTCCCTCTGCACAGGAACTTCCTCCTTCAGGAGTTGGCAAGTCTTCTACAGGAGCAGGCGGTGGAACCGGTGCCTCACCACCTGAGAGGACGGGGCTTCTACTCCAGGTACTTTCTAGTACCAAAAAGGAGAGGAGGCCTCAGGCCCATCCTAGACTTGCGAAATCTCAACAAGTTCCTGTAGAGGGAAAAGTTCAAGATGCTTACCCTTGGAATCCTGCTGCCCTACCTACAGCAGGGAGATTGGCTATGCTCCTTAGACCTAAAGGATGCTTATACTCACATACTCATTCATCCAGACCACAGACAATATCTGATTTGTAGTGGGAAGAAATCATTTTCAGTACAGAGTACTTCCATTTGGCCTAACCTCCGCACCCAGGGTTTTCACCAAATGCCTGGCGGTGGCGGCCTATCTCAGAAACCAGGGCATCTTTGTCTTTCCATATCTGTACGACTTGCTCATCAGAGGTCAGTCTCCACAGGAGGCCAGAAAAGCCACTCTTTGCACTGTCTCTCTTCTCCAGCACCTGGGCTTTGTCATAAACTTCGCAAAGTCCACTTTGCTCCCCTCAGAAGACATAGAGTTCATAGGAGCAAGGTTGGATACCTTACAAGCAATGGCTTATTTGCCCGAGAACAGGGCTCACAGACTGATGGCTCTAGCCCAGCAGTTTCCCAAGGGATCTCTGGTCACTGCCAGACATTTCCTGAGGCTTTTGGGCCACATGGCATCCACGGTCCATGTAACTCGAAATGCTCGTCTGCATATGTGGCCTGCGCAATGGTGCCTCAGAGCTCAGTGGATACAGGCCACAGGAGACTTAAGAGACAAAGTAAGAGTGTCCAAACTACTGGCGGCCTCCCTGCAGTGGTGGCGGCATCTCCCAAACATGATCAGAAGGGTGCCTTTCCAGGCACCACCACACACAGGTGTTGACGACCGATGCTTCTCTTCAAGGTTGGGGTACATATTGTCAAGGGGCATGCACTCAAGGCCTCTGGTCCCCTTGGGAGACCACACTTCAGATCAATCTGTTGGAGTTGCGAGCTATTCGATTAGTTCTACAAACTTTCTAATGTCCTCTCACCAGTCTGTCTTGATTCAGACGGACAACCAAGTAGCAATGTTCTATGTGAACAAACAAGGAGGCACAGGATCCAGGCTTCTGTGTCAGGAAGCACAGGCCTGTGCGCCTTTGCAGTCAGGCACGGCATGTTTCTCAAGGCAGTTTATCTGCCTGTCCAAGAAAATTACCTGGCAGACCGGTTGAGCAGGATTCTACAGCCTCACAAATGGCATTTGAATCCCTTAGTGGTCCAGCAGATCTTCCTAAAGTGGGGCCTCCCGATCATCGATCTCTTTGCCAGTCCATTAAACGGTCAGCTGCCCAGGTTCTGTTCCAGACAACTGCATCCTCTGCGAATAGCAGCAGATTCCTTCCTAATCTCGTAGTCTATGGGCCTGCTGTATGCGTTTCCTCCAACGCGTCTAGTGACCCGAACCCTATTCAAGGTTCTTCAGGACAGGGCTTCCCTGATCCTGGTAGCTCCCAGATGGCCGAGGCAACCGTGGTTTCCACTCCTCCTGCAATTGGCGGTGGACATTCCACTCCCTCTGGGGGGTGCAACCCGATCTCCTGTCTCAGGATCAGGGATCCCTCCTGCACCCCAACCTCCAGTCCCTCCATTTGATGGCCTGGCTGCTGAAAGGGTAGCTCTAGCTCCCTTACGTCTACCTAGGGAAGTGGAGGAGGTGGTTTTGGCCTCTAGGAGATAATCCACTTGGAAATCTTATGCCCTGAAGTTGGCATAGGTTCTCCACCTGGTGTGCTCAGCGCCAGGAGGATCCGTTTTCGTGCCTGGTACCAGTGGTGCTGCAGTATCTGCTTCACCTGTCGGACCTAGGCCTTAAATCCAACTCTGTTTGGGTCCACCTCAGTGCTCTCTCAGCGCACCACTTGCCAGTGGAGGGCCAGTCACTGTCAGTCCATCCCTTAGTGGCCCGCTTCCTCAGAGGCCTGCTTTTGCTCAAGCCTCCGATTCGCCCACCAACCCCTGAGTGGGATTTGAATGTGGTCTTGCAACAACTTACTCGCCCACCGTTTGAGCCGATGGCTACCTGTCATTTACGCTTCCTTTCCTGGAAGTCGTCGTTCTTGGTGGCTCTTTACCTCAGCCAGGCGTGTGAGTGAACTACAGGCTCTGGTTTCTGATAGACCATACGCACTGTTCTATAGGAACAGGGTGGTCTTTCGGACTCATCCTAAGTTCCTTCCAAAGGTTGTCTCCTCCTTCCACCTCAATCAGGAGGTGGTTCTTCCGACCTTCTTTCCCAGGCCGCATGCCAGCCGGGCTGAAATGGTCTAGCATACCCTGGACTGTAGGAGGGTGTTGTCTTTCTACATTGACCGTACGCAGGGGCATCGAAGGGCTGTTCAGCTCTTCATATCTTTTGAGCTGGGGTCACCTGTCTCCAAGCGTACCCTATCCATTTGGGTAGCAGACTGTATCGCCTGGGCGTACAGGGCAGCCGGCCTCTCCTTACAGGGTTGAGTCACGGCCCACCGTGTCAGGGCGAAGGCTGCGTCAATAGCTCATCTCCGCTCTGTTCCGTTGGCAGACATCTACCGGGCCGCTACTTGGTCTTCAATCCAGACTTTTGTGGCCCATTACTGCCTCGAGAGGGAGTCCCACAGGGACAGTGCTTTCGGACAGGCGATACTCCGTAATCTCTTTGAGGTTTAGTCAACTCCTACCCTCCGGCCCTTGTGTTGGGCTACCGTTCGGGGGCGTTCTCAGAGAAGATTCTTATCTCGCATGCTGAGGCTCTAGAGGGAGCTTATTTTTCAGCTTTGGGCTCTCGGTAGCCTAGAGCTGGGGAGTCTCATATGTGAGGACTGACTTCCTGCTTGGTCCTGGAGAAAGAGTAGTTACTCACCTGTAACAGGTGTTCTCCAGGAGCAGCAGGAATCAGTCCTCATGACCCTCCCTCCTCCCCATGAAGTTGCAGTCATATGATTTATTTTTCTGGTTTTTTGCTGTCTTTTAACTATGTTATCAGACTGGGCAAGATGGCACCCTTGGGTGGAAAGGGGACCGCGCATGCGCACTGCATTCCCAAAGGCTTTCTTTGAAAGCTGGGGAAATGCTCCGTACGAGGGCTCCATCGGCGCCAACGTCACCCATATGTGAGGACTGGTTCCTGCTGCTCCTGGAGAACATCTGTTACAGGTGAGTAACTACTCTTTCTGTGAGGCCTGGAATATGTGGTGCTCGGGGACTTTGGCTACTCTGACTGCTGTTGATCTACCATCTAGAAAGCGTGCCTGCTAAAGTTGGCTGGACCTTTGGATCTGACCAAGGATACCTCTTTCCCTCCAGGGGATGACTGTGATGGTCCTTTAGATGAATATTCTATCACTTCTGAGTCCAGTCAGGAAGAAGGAGAACTCTTGCCATTAGAAGATGACAGGATCCTCGAAGGCGGTCAGGATATCCAGTTATTCCATAAGGAAGAGCTTCCTGCTCTCGTTGCTCAAATTACGGAGGCTCTGCACCTCTCTGACTCAAGTGCAACAGCCTTCGGATTCCTCTAAACCTCAGGCAGACCCTGTCATCGTTGGCATCAGGAAACTACCTAAGACCTTTCCCTTTCCCCTGGAACTACAACAGGTGGTCTCTTTAGAGTGGGATTCTCCTATGTGTCTGTGCTTGGCTCGTCGCCTGCGACATGTTTTTTTGGTCTTCGGATGAACTTGACAAGTTGTTGCATTTCCCTAAAGTAGACGCCCTGGTCACTACAGTCACTAAACGCTCCATCATTCCAGTGGATGGTGGCACTGCCCTCTGTGATCAGACAGATCGCAAGGTGGAAGGCCTCTTAAAAACTACTTTCTTGTCATTGACTTTGGCATTGCAGGCCTCTTTACAGAGGTCTTGCTGCACGTTCTCTGTTCTGATGGCTTTTGGCTTTGCCTTGTTTAGAGTCCATCACTGCCTTTCTTGCAGATGCCTTCTATGATCTGCTGTGCTTATAGAAACATAGAAACATAATTAAAGAAAAATACCACATGGCCTATCTAGTGTGCCCTTCCATATCAACTACAATAGTCCCGTTTTTACCTTTAGAGATCCTTTGTGTTTGTCCCATGCTTTTTTGAATTGAGATACTGTCCTCGTTTTCATCACCTCCAATTGGAGACTATTCCATGCATCTACCACTCTTTCTGTAAAGAAATATTTCCGCATATTACTCCTGTCTATCCCCTTTCAACTCATATCCTATGTCCCCTCATAGCAGAGCTTGCCTTCAATCGAAAGAGACCCTCCTGTGTATTTATGCCACTGAGATATTTAAAGATTTCTATCATATCACCCTTATCGTGCCTTTCCTCAAAAGTATACGTATTAAGATCTTTGTCTGGACTTCCGGTGGCATGGTGAGCTGAACGGACGTGTTCGTTTCGGCTCCGGAGCCCGTACCCTCCCCCATACCGAAAAGCTCAGCCTAACTAAATCTATTTAGCGATACTGTCGGGGAGGAACTTTGCAGAGGCTCGGGGGATTTAAATCATCATCTGTTTGCCCGCCTCTCGGTTTATGGCCACGAAGATCCCCCGCAAAACTCGGACACGCGGAGGGGACGACAAAATGGCGGAAGGTGGACGAGAACCCTTGAGCCCCCGAGAAACCCCCGCGTTGGTGGCAGAGGTGTCCAGGGCGGTGGTGGGAGCCTTGGAAGAACGATTGGGGGGACTGTCTACCCAGATGCAAGAGGGTAGTTCAGGCGGTGGCTGATTTTACTAAACAAGTAGATCACGCCGAAACCCGTATTAGCTCCCTTGAGGATCAGCATGTGCAAGACTTGGCTAGAATACACAGCCTGGAGGCGACGCTCACCCAACATCACGACAAACTAGAAGATTTGGAAAATCGCAGCCGTAGAAACAATCTGCGATTCATCGGAGTGGAGGAATCCGTGGCAGATCGTGACTTGCGACGCCATTTGGAACAATGGATGATGTCCACTTTGGCCTTACCCGAAGATGTTGGACGCATAATGCTGGAGCGCGCTCACCGGTTGGGGCCTTCCCGAGCGGGAGATCGTCGACCTCGGGCGGTGATAGCCCGCTTTCTCAACTCCGCGCAGAAAGAGGAGGTGCTGAGGGCCTCTCGGCAACTACGGCGGACGGACTCTTCCAAACCATCGCTCTTAATATTTCAGGACTACTCCGCAAGCGTCTCCCTGAAAAGGAAAGCGTATAAAGATCTGTGCAGTCAACTTATAGAGCGGGGAGTTCGATTCACCCTTGCATACCCTGCCATTCTGCGGGTCTATGGCGCCCAAGGGACCCGGGTCTTTCATACCCCCGAAGAAGCCAAGGATTATTTCAACAATCTGCGTTGATGTGGCCCAGCGAGGACTTGGCTAACAAACAGTATGCACGGCTGCAAAGGTTTTTTTGAATTTTTGTATGGTTGAGAGGGTTGGCTTGTGCTCCTATCGAGGCCTGGGCCCTGACTGTTACTGTCCCCACTGGAGCCTGGGGCGTTTTTCATGGTGGCCCGAACCTTGTGCTGGCTCTCTTGCTCTCTGGTTACCCCTCACCATTTTGCTGCCAACCGCATTTAAGCGGCCCTGGACACTGGGGGGAGCGGGAGACCTCCGGGACACTTTCCCTGAGCGCAGTCAGTCTGCTGTGAGACTTTGTTTCAGGTTTTATACTGCGGAATCTCAATCTGAGAGCAGTTACATTTTGTTACATTCTGTTACTAATCTGTTTCATTGTAGACCCTGGGATTGGAATCGGGGTTGGTTACCTTTTGCAACAATTCGGGGTTTCCCGGTTTTGGTGTATGTATGCATCTAATACTTGCAGGTTACACAATTATGAATGTAAGGGGGATTAAGTTTGTGGGTTTGGTATAGCTGGCTGTCAAGTGCGGGGGGATTATTTAATTGGTAGGTGGGGCAGTTCACGAAGCAGGGGGGGCAGAACCCGGACTGTGTAGGCTGTAGGGGGGGAGATGACGATCACGCTTTGGTAGCTGTGAACGGGGAAGGGGGTGCATACTGCCCTGAGCTCTGTGTCTTGATCCCGCTCCTTCTGGCCTACAGATTGATTTAAACGGGTAAACGGGGCACAATACACAGTATACTGTAGTCTGGTGGGTTGTTGTTGTTGTTAAGTGCCGTCGAGTCGGAGTCGACTCATGGCGACCCTCTGGATAGCTATCCTAAATTGTGTTCGGTCTTCAGTCAGGTGGCTCATTGACGACAGACTGGTACCCGTAGCTGCTGTTATTGTAGCGATCCATCTCATTGCTGGCCTTCCTCTTTTGCGTTGACCTTCTATCTTGCCAAGCATGATGTCTTTCTCTAATGATCTCTCTCTTCGCATGATGTGTCCGAAGTATGAAAGTCGAAGTCTTGTCATCTGAGCTTCTAAAGAAAGCTTAGGTTTGATCTCCTCTAGTACCGACTGGTTTGTTCTTCGGGCAGTCCATGGTATACACAGTATTCGCCGCCAGCACCATAATTCAAAGGCATCAATTTTCTTCCTGTCTGTCTTTTTCACTGTCCAGCTTTCACATCCATATGATGTTATTGAAAATACCATGGCTTGAACAAGTCGAATCTTTGTATGGAGAGACACATCTCTGCTCTTGAGAATCTTATCTAGGTCTTTCATAGCCATTCTGCCAAGAGCAATGCGTCGTCTGATTTCTTGACTGCTTGTTGCTTCTTTATTGATAGTTGATCCAAGTAGGTTAAAGTTGTTCACAATTTCAATTTCTTCTCCTTCAATGATGAACCTGTTGATTATGCCAGTTGTCATGATCTTTGTCTTCTTTACATTAAGGTGCAGGCCCATTTTGAGACTATGTTCTTTGATTGTGAGAAGCAAATGTTTCAGATCATCTTCGCTTTCAGCCAGTAATGTGGTATCATCAGCATAGCGAAGGTTGTTGATGAGTCTTCCACCAATCTTCACACCTCTGTTGTCTTCATACAGTCCTGCTTCTCTGATGATTTGTTCTGCATATAAATTAAACAGGTAGGGGGAAAGTATGCAGCCTTGTCTTACACCTTTGCTTATTTTAAACCATTCTGTTTCTCCTTGTTCCGTTCGAACTGTTGCTTCTTGATCAATGTACAGATTACGCAAGAGAACGATCAGGTGTTCTGGTATACCCATGCTTCTTAATGTGGCCCAGAGTTTCTCATGGTTTACACAGTCAAAAGCCTTGCTATAGTCGATAAAGCACAAATAGATATCCTTTTGGTATTCTTTAGTCTTTTCAAGGATCCATCTCACATCCGCAATGATGTCTCTCGTTCCTCGCCCTTTCCTGAACCCTGCTTGCACTTCAGGTAGTTCTTGTTCTAGGTATGGCTGTAGTCTCTTTTGAATAATCTTCAGTAGAATCTTGCTGGCATGTGGGATCAGAGCGATTGTGTGGTGGGTTATTGCATTAAAAAAGAAAATTTTTTATTTTTAGGTGGAGCGCACCGGGGCTCAAGGTTTGCGAGAGCGGTCATGGGCCTCACGGGCTTCGCTGCTATTTTCTTTGGTCTTCCTCAATGTTCTTGCCTCCGTTGCTTGCGGGCGAAGGCCCAGAGCGGGAGGGGGAGAGCGGCGAGCCGTGACACAGATCAGCTCCTGCCAGTGGGTCTAACCCTCCCATAGCCAGCTCCACGGACCGAAGAGGGATGGGCTTGTTGCTTGGGGATGTTCTGCTGGATGGGGATGTTCTGCTGGATGGGGATGCCGGTCGCTTTATGGGGAGAAAGCTCCCCCACGCTCCCATACTCTTACCCCTATAATCTTGCCCCACCTTCCTGTTAAGAATATTGATAGGAACGCTGTTAAGAGCACCATTGGGGTGGTCGGGGGGGTGGTAGAGCGATCTGATCTCAGGGTGACTGGGGAGGGGCGGGGACCCACATGCCATAGAAGTCTAGGTGGACCAGCCTTGGCTGGGATAGGGTTGGTAGAGAGGTTAGGGGCAGTGCTTGGGGGGGAAGGCCTGGGTGGGGGGGGGGGGAAGGGGGGGACGAGCGGAGAGGGGGAGGAGGGAGAGGGGGGAGGATAGGAGATCGTGAGGACGTAATTAAGGTAGTGCAAGAGATACTCGGCACATTTGAGCACTTGCATGGGGAAGAAGAGAGTTGGGGATACCCCACTGTCCTGGGTGGGAGGTGGCTCTTGGAAGCAACTGTAGTGGGACCAAGAATTTCCGAAGGGGGGGCTCTAGGCTGGGGGGGTCCCTTCAGAGTAGCTCATTTATCGGCTTGCTGTTGGCTTTATAGCTCCCTTTTTCATTATTATGGCTGCTGATACTCGAGTGATCTCGTGGAATGTATGTGGGTTGGGCTCTCCGGTGAAGCGCTCCAAGGTTTTGCAGCATTTGCGACGTCAGCGAGCGGATGTTGTCTTATTGCAGGAGACACATCAATCGGAGGCGGAACATCACAAACTGGGCTTAGGTTTTAAGGCCCATGTATATGGGGCCCCTGCCGTGGGGAAGAAAAGAGGAGTGGCAATACTTGTGACCAAGGCCACTCCCTGGGAGGAAGAAAAGATTGTTACTGATCCGCAGGGCCGATATGTTGGGGTGTGGAGGCGTCTGGCCGGGCGGAAAGTTTTACTCTGTTCTGTATACGGCCCTAATGTCTACGAGGCTGCCTTTTTTCAGGATATCTCCAAGGTGCTTGATGCGGCTAGTGGATATGCGGTTCTCATTGGTGGGGATTTTAATGTTGCCTTAGATGGTGGTTTGGATAAGTCCGGCCCCTCAGAGAGTCGAAGTTCCCGGGTGCGACGTCGGCTACGGGGTCTTTGCGAAGCGTATGGCCTTCTTGACATCTGGAGAGTGTTACATCCGAGCGACAGGGACTACACACACCTTTCTCGGGCGCACGGCACCTGGTCTCGTATAGACTTCTTTTTGGTGGCTGAATCGGTCTTTAATTGGGTCTCTCAGGCTAATATTGGACCTCTCGTTATTTCCGGTCACGCTATGGTTGTATTGGATATACGGGGGACTCAACCCTCTTCTGGTCGAGTATGGCGGTACCCCTTGGAGCTTTGTGCTGATGCTAGTTTTGAGTCTTTCTTAAAAGAGCGCTGGAAAGAGTATGAACTCCTGAACGCTTCCCCGGATGTCCCCCCTGCTCTCCTCTGGGAGGCCGGGAAAGCGGTGCTCCGGGGAGACATTATCAGCTATCAGAGCCGTCAGCGCCGGCAGTTAAACCAGCGGATTTTCACCCTGGAAAGGGAATTGGGCCGCGCACGCCGGATCGCGGCTGGCACACGCTCGGGAGAGCATATGCGAAGGCTCCGGGAGCTGCAGACGGAAATGGAATCGCTATTACACCAACGGGCCTGTAAGTCACTGTTGTACTATCGTCATAAGCTTTATCGATTTGGGAATAAGGCCGGTAAACTGATGTCCTCACTATTGAAACCCTCGGGTGCCGCCCGGCGGATAGGGGCTATTCGGCAATCAGATGGTACTGTGACCCGTGATTCGACCCGCATTGAAAAGGCTTTCATTGAATTTTATCAGCAATTATACGCATGTGAGGAGGCGGCGCCCTCAGTGGGACGTTCTTTTCTTGAGGGCTGCGAACTCCCCAGGCTGACAGAGGAGCAACTGTCGACCCTTAATATGCCCCTAACTGGCCAAGAGGTCCAGGCAGCCATTCGGCACCTCAAAAATGGGCGGGCTCCGGGTGAGGATGGTTTCCGGGGGGAATTTTACAAGACTTTGAGGGACACAATTATACCACCCCTAGTTGGATATTTTGAGGATCTTGTGGGTCGTGGGAGGTTCCCGTTTGCACCCAACAAGGCCTTGATTACTGCCTTGCCTAAGCCAGGACGGGATCCTCTTATGCCTGGTTCTTATCGCCCTATCTCTCTACTTAACGTAGACATAAAACTTTTAGCTAAAATAATGGCGGACCGCCTAGCGAACATCTTGCCAACCCTGATCCACCGGGATCAGGCGGGATTTGTCCGGGGACGTCAGGTGGCCTACAACCTGCAGCGGATCCTACTCTCCCTTAGTGTTGGACGTCTGACGGGGGAGGCCTCGCTGCTCATCAGCTTCGATGCCGAAAAGGCGTTTGATCGCGTTAGCTGGGGTTTCATGCATCAAACGTTAGCAGCGATGGGGTTCGAGGGCTTCTTTGTTGATGTAATCAAGTTGTTGTATGCGGACCCTCTCGGGGCCATTATAGTAAACGGAGTTATGTCCTCAGCCTTTGCGATTCGGAAAGGGACACGTCAGGGTTGCCCGTTGTCGCCTTTACTCTTTGTATTGTCGCTGGAGCCTCTGCTCCAATGCATTCGAGCCACTTCCCAATTTAAGGGCATCCGACTGGGGAATAGTGAATTTCGCGTCGCAGCTTTTGCAGACGACTTGCTGGTGCACTTGGGGGATCCTCAAACGGGTCTGCCAAGACTGCTGGGGCTTATTCAGGAATACGGTGTCCCCTCCGGGCTAAGGCTCAATCTCGACAAATCAGAAGCGCTTTACTTGACTCCGGATGGACATCCGGGCTGGCAGGGACCGTTCCCCCTATGGTGGGCGAATGGTCACTTTAAATACCTAGGTGTCTACTTGCCGGCCCGCTTAGAGGAACTTTATCGCTTAAACGTGCGCAAGATTTTGGCTGAGGTTTCGGCATGTGTGGATAGATGGCGTGATCTACCCCTGTCCCTGGGGGGACGAATTGCCCTTTGTAAAATGACGCTTCTCCCCAAGATCTTGTACCCTCTCCAGACCCTCCCGTTGGCTCTTAGACGGGTGGACCTGCGGCAGTTAGAGCGTCTTTTTAACAACTTTCTTTGGCGCGGCCGCAGACCTCGGGTTCGCCTGGCTATTCTACAACAACCCCGATCTCTGGGTGGACTGGGCTTTCCAGATGTTCGGCGGTATAATATGGCTTGCTTATTGCGTCACGTTCGGGATTGGTTGTGGGACCTATCCGATTGGACTCCGACGGAGCAGTTTGCAGCCTTGTTGGCGCCCTCCCACCCGCGGTATTTGCTACACGCTCGTACACTTCGGGAGGTACCGCCGCTTTTACGTGGACTCTTTTTGTATCCCCTTCGGAGGGCGTGGCAGTTTTTCTGTGCAGGCCGTCGAATTTCTGCGAATCATACACCTTATCTTCCCCTTCGGGGAAATGCTGACTTTGTAGCAGGCATAGGACAAACACGCTTTAACTTTTGGGAGGGTCTGGGCTTGGTAAACTTGGAACATGTACTCACTCCCGGGGGTGCGTTGGTAGCTTTCGAGGATCTTTGTCGGCAATACCCCCTAGAAAGATGGGATGTGTTCCAACATATGCAACTCAGAAGTTACCTCAGTTCGATTCCCGGAGACGCCCTTCAAGGGACAGTATGTTCCGAACTTGAGATGTCCCTTTTGGGGGGTACTTCATCAGTTGGGGTGTCGTATCTCTGCAAGATGCTATGGGAAAACATGCTGCCATGCGCTGTTGATACTTTGGCGGCGGCCTGGACGGCAGAGTTGGTCGAGCAGATTGGGGGGGAGTCCTTTTTGGAGGGATTGGTGGCTATTCCTACTGTGAGCATTCAGGTTCTTCACCGCGATACTCAATATCGTCTTATGTGACGCCTCTATTTTGCTCCTGTTCGAGCCTGGAAAGCTGGAATTGTAGCGAGTCACTGTTGTCCTAGGTGTGGGGCCGACAGAGCGACACTGGGCCACATGTTTTGGCACTGTCCCAAGGCCCAGTTGTTCTGGGGCCGGGTTATCTCCTACCTTTACCAATGTATACCGCATTTGGCATCTCTTACCGCTCGCCACTTGGTATTAGATATGTGGGACGATACTTGGCGGCTCTCGTTGGGGGGCTGGACATTGCGCTGGGTACGCCTGGTGTTGATGGCTGCCCGCATGACATTCCTGCAGCAATGGCTGGATACTCGAGGCCCGGTTTTTGGGATGTGGCGCATTAGGATCCATAGACTTCTTCTTATGGAGCGCCTCGACGCGGCCGGCAATGAGCGACGTTGGGCCCGCTTTCTTTGTGGATGGGAGCCTCATCTACAGCTGGCTCCCGCTGGCGTACGTCGTCGAGTCTTGGGGGGTCTCTAAGGTGATGAACTCTGTTGGTAGTTTTCTCGGTTGGGTGTCTATATGGTACGCAAACTTGCCTCTAGGGCAATTTGGTAATCAGACAGGGCAACGGGCTGTCCGCTTTTTGTCCTCCTCTCTTTTTCTTCATTTCTATTTCTATATCTCACTACCGGCCTGGTGCTCCTTCCCTTTTGGTACACCCCTTGCAGGTGTTTAGTCATCTAGTTTAATCAGTCTATACTCTCCTATCTGTTTGATCTCCTGGAGGATGGGGGGCGGGTGGAGGGGTGGGGTGGGAGGGGAAGGATGGCGGGAGAAGGGGGGGGGGGACCCTGGGGGGAAGGGGCTCCGCTGTTCTTAGTGGACTGGGGACGGATCCGGGAGAAGAACACACCCTGGATCTGTCTGTTCTCGAGCCCAGCTATATCAGGCCTCAAGTGTGATTGGGGGGAGGGTGGGTGTATATATATTTTTATTTATTTTTATTTTTAATTTATTTTTTTTGGGGGGGGGGTACTATCATACCAGCTTTGGCTCATATTGGTTCTTTGTGTCTGGTGATGCAGAGCAAGTACTGTGGGCTGTTTTCCTTTGTGGGCTTGGGGGGGAGGGGGGAACACTCCATGTTATGCCTATATTATACTTCTATACTTTTACATCTGTACGTACATTGGCTACTCTCTCTAACTTACTTCGCCCTGGTTCATTAAGCTAATCGTGTTGTTGTTCTGCTGCCTTGTATTAACTTTATTGTTTGCTTACTGTTTGTATGGTTATTGCTGCAGGTTATCAATAAAAACAGATTTAAACCTAAGATCTTTGTCTTCGTATGCTTCATAATGCAGACCTCTAACCATTTTAGTAGCCACCCTCTGCACAGACTCCAACCTGCTTATATCCTTTTGAAGGTGCAATCTCTAGAATAGCACATAATACTCCAAATAAGGTTGCACTGGAGACTTATATAGAGGCATTATCACTTCTTTTTTTTCTGCTGCCCATTTCTCTCTCTACACCCAAGCATCCTGGCTTTCGCAGTTGCCTTTTCTACCTGTTAAGCTACTTTAAGATCTTCAGACACAATTATGCCAAGATCCCACTCTTCTTTTTTGGACAGATACACCTTACCCCTCTACACTATACAGCTCCTTTGGATTTTTGCAGCCTAAGTGCATGACTCTGCATTTGTTAGCATTAAGTGGTCTAGGGAGGAGTGGTCTAGTGGTTAAGACAAGGTACTTCAGGCCGGAGGGCCGGGGGTTCAAGTCCCACCTGGGGATAGCAATCTCAGGCCGGAGGGACTGGGATTTCTAGTCCTATAGGCACTCCTTGTGGTCTTGGGCAAGCCACTTAACCCTCCATTGCCCATGTTCCCTGTAAGTATTAGCGTAAGTGTCTCATATCCCCTCGTGTTAAATGTTTCCCCCAATTGACCGCTTTGACCCGGTGAAAAGCGGGATATAAATACAGCTAAATAAAATAAGTTTCAGTTGCCAAATTCTAGACAGATCATCAAGCTTAGCTAGATCCTTCCTCATGTTATCAACTCCTTCCTGTGTGTCTCCTCTTGGAGATTTTAGTATCATCCGCAAACAAGCAAACCTTACCAGACAGTCCTTCCGCAATATCACTGCAAAGATGTTAAACAGAATCGGACCAAGAACAGATACCTGCGGCACACCACTGGTAACCTTCTCAGAGTGAGCTCCATTTGCCTGTACCCTTTGTCACCTCCCACTCAACCAATTTCTAACCAAATTAGTAAGTTTGAGTCCACCCCTAGGGTACTCAGTTTATAAGTCGCCTGTGCGGAACGGTGTCAAAGGCTTTACTGATATCTAAACACACAACATCTAGGGCTCTCCCTCGGTCCAGCTCTCTGGTCATCCAATCAAAGAAATCTATCAGATTTGTCTGACAAGACCTGTCTCTGGTGAATCGATGCTGCCTCGGATCCTGCAATCCATTGGACTCCAGAAACCCTCACTATTCTTCAGGAACAAGCAGGAAGTCGGTCCTCACATATGGGTGAGGTCGGCACTGATGGAGCCCACGCGGAGCATTTATTTATTTACATTCTTTTATATACCGCGCTATTCTGCATCAGTGCGGTTTACATTGAACAAACTTAAATTACATTGAACAGGGCATTATAACTTGGAGATAACTATTTTACAGGGAACATGGGCTATGGAGGGTTAAGTGGCTTGCCCAAGACCACAAGGAGCACCTGTGGGACTAGAAACCCCAGTCCTTCCGGCTCAAGGTTGCTGTCCTCTAGTGGGATTTGAAAAGAAAGCCTTTGAGAATGCCACCAGGCATGCGTGGTCCCCTTCCCGCACAAAGGGTACCATCTTACTCAAGCTCCCTTTTTCCAAAGAGCCCTTCGGACATGTGTCTTGTCCCCGGAAAAAGTTTTCTCTGTTTCCAACCGGTTTTTGCTCAGTCGGCCTTCGCCGGTCCACTTCCCACCTCCCGAGCCCCTCTGCTTCAGCTCTGGTCTCAGGATTTTTCTCTTTTGTTTTTACCGCACTTCGTGCCCTTTTTAACCACTGACCATGTCAAGGATCTTTTGACCTTGCAAGAGTCCCTTTTGCCCCAGTGGCCTCCGGTTTTAAGAAATGTGATAGATGTTCCAAAAACATGTCGCTCACGGACACCCATAACTGTTGTCTCAGGTGTCTAAAAGCCAACCATGACCTGGAGCTATGCTCCAAGGCCATCCAGAGTCGTAAGCAGAAGCTGGATGATCTCTTCCATAAGCACACCCAGTATCCCCAGTAGCCTCCCGCTCTTCGGCCCTGCAACCTCCAGAGTCTCCCAAGGCTCCTCTCCAGGCATGATGGCACTGACCAGGGGTCGCCTGAAAGTGAGCGGAAGGCAGCCTTGAGGACTCTGTCCGGGGGCGCCAGACAAGCGTGAGAGGTCATGCACCTGGTCTCTCAGCCCCCCTCGGCAGTCTCTGGAGTTAGAGGAAGCGGGCCCTACCGAATCTCGAACAGGGTGGCTCGCCGGGACTGACCCTCCCGAGGGTCATCCCGGCGAGGACCCCCTCTCCTCTTCGACACCCAACCCGGTCACCCTTGCATTGATGTTGCAGGGCCCCACTCCTGAGTGGTAGGCCTGGATGCTGGCCTTGGAACGCAGCGTTTCTGCGTTCCTCACTGCCCAGCAGGTGCTGATGTCCGGCCTTGCCGGCACACGCCTTGAGACTGCAGGGACCTCGACCTTGAGGATTCCCCAGGCTGCCATTGTGACCCCCGAGAGCCTGAAGCCTCGTTGAGGATCCTTGGTGCGGGTCTCTATCTCTGTCCCACTCGGGCGCAAGATCTTCGCGGGCAAACACGTCCTGCTCTGGGCAAGTTTCAGCCTCGGAGACCCAACGTGGGTCACCGACCTGTCTGGAGTCACCCGATCTCAAATCCTCTACTGGTTTACTGAGACTGGGAGTCTGACAGGAAGACCTCCCCTGAGACTGTGTCCCACCGGGACCTCCCCTCCGACTCTTCCCTGCCTCCCCAGAGGCGGCGGTCGCCTCCTGAGGACATCTCCTTCCTGGAGTTTGTCTGGGATATGGTGTTGGCCCTAGCCCTCGCTACTAAGTCAGAGGAGGGAGCCCCGTGCTAAGGAACTCGATATCTTGTACTACGAAGCTTCTCCAAGGGACGGTTCCTCCCATTCTGAGCCGTCTCCTACTCCACATGTGGAAGACCCTGGCCTCTGTCCCAATTGTGAGCAAGCGCGTAGATGCTATGTGCGAGGTCCGGGGTTCTGGAAAGTCCAGCTTCCCCACACCTCGATGGTGGTCGAATCAGCCATGCGGATGCTCAAGAGCCTGAAGACTCATTCGTCTGTCCTGCCGGGCAGGGAGTCTTGTATCCTCGACGCCTTCGGGCGCAAGGCTTATCAGGGCTCCATGCTGTCATGCCGCATTCAAGTTTACAAATTATAGATTGGAATGTTCCTCTGTAACCTTGCTAAGGAACTCAGAGGTTTTGCGTTGGGCCTCTACGGAGATCATCTTCGATGCTTTCAGGCCCTCAAAGTCTGTTGGGGAATGTTCAGAGTACCTCTTGCGAGCAGCATATGATGACTTCAAGTCTTCTGCCCGAGTGGCGGCGGCTGGCATTGGGGCCCGCCGCCAGGCTTGGCTCCAGCTCTCGGACCTGGAACAGTGGGTCCAGGAAAAGCTACTGGACATCCCTTACTTTGGGGAGCAGCTATTCAGCAAACCCATGGAGGATAAGGCCGCAGAGATCAAGCCTGAGTATGTGACTCGTACTCGCCTCTCCCGGAAAACTTCCTCCCTCCCCAGGAAGAAGCAGCAGAACAAGAAGCCCTTTTTCCAACAAAAGGGGCTCCCGTGCAGGAGCTAACCGGCCTACCTGCCGGCATCGACCCCTGTTCAGGGCCAGAGCAAGTCAACAGTCCTCGTAAGCCGAACGGCCCCAAGACCCAGCTGCGCCTCAGCCAGTCTTGGGATTTTGACGTCATCAGCATAGCCTCTTGTCCTCTGGCAGGGAGACTATCCATCGGAGGGGGAGTCTGGTCCATTTCTCCCACAGGTGGGAGTCCATCTCCACTGATGCCTGGGTTCTCCAGGTCGTTTGGGAGGGTTATCGCCTCCATCTGGACCAGGCCCCTCCCCAATACCTTCCCATTAACACCAAGCAGTTTCTTTTCTCATTGAACCACCTATGTATATAGTTTAACCTGTTTCTCCAAGTTCCACTTCCTGTTAAATGTAATGACCAGACATATGAAAGTTGTCGGATGTTTCTGTTCCATGTAAACCGCGCTGATGGCAAATAGTGCGGTATATAAGAAATGTTAATAAATAAAATAAATAATAAATGTTGGTTTCCCAAACACCAGGAACTTCCAGGCCTCCTCGGACGGCGCGGTGGAACCAGTTCCACTGCAACTCCAAGGATAGGGGTTTTACTACCGATACTTCCTCGTCTCAAAGCGGACAAGGGGTTTTCGGCCCATCCTAGACCTGCGGAACTTCAACAAGTTCCCAGTGCAGGAGAAATTCAAGATGCTCTTCCTTGGAACGTTACTGCCCTACCTCCAGCAGGGAGATTGGCTATGCTCCTTGACTTAAAGGATGCCTACGCTCACATCCTTGTCCATCACAAACACAGGAAGTACCTCCGCTTCATGGTCCAGGGAAACCATTACCAGTACAGGGTCCTTCCCTTTGGCCTTGCGTCTGCTCCGCAGGTCTTCACGAAGTGCCTGGCTGTGGTTCGGCTTATCTGCGGTTGCAGGGCATCTTTGTCTACCCATACTTAGATGACTGGCTCGTAACGGGGGGGCACATCCTCCAAAGCCTGACAGGCCACTGACCACACCATTTGCCTCCTGGAGCATCTGAGGTCCATGATCAATTACCCAAAGTCCCATCTCACTCCAGTTCAGTCCCTGGAGTTCATTGGTGCTCGCTTGGACACCCTCTGGGCCATGGCCTTTCTCCCTCAGGACAGAGCAGACCGCCTCATGTCCCTTGCGTCTGAGGTGCGGTGCCGCGGCTCTGGCCCGGATGCTTCGCCTTTTTGGCCACATAGCCTCCATGGTCCATGTCATTCCCAACGTCCGTCTCAAAATGCGAGCGATGCAGTGGTGCTTCATAGTGCAATGGGGCCAGTCAGCTGGCTACCTCCAGCACCCTGTCTTTCCCAGCACGGTGGAGTCTCTGGCTTGGTGGCAGGAGTTTCGGAACCTGCTTCATGGTATGCCCTTCCAAGCCCCGTCGCATCAGGTGGTCTTGACCACGGACACCTCCCTAATGGGCTGGGGAGCCCACTGTGAGGGACAGCACACTCAGGAGTCATGGTCCCTCGAGGAGTCTCAGCAGCAGATCAACCTGCTGGAACTCTGGGCAATTTGCCTCACTTTCTGGGTTTTCATGGACCACTTACAGCACCGAGCGGTGCTGGTCCAAATGAACAAACAGGTCACGATGTTCTATGTGAACAAACAGGGGGCACCGTCTCCTACAGCCTCTGTGCGGAGGCAATAGCCCTATGCTCCTTCACAGTGAGCCAGGGCATGACCATCCGGGCCACCTACCTCCTGGGCCAGGACGATGCATTGGTGGACCGGCTCAGCAGGGTCCTCTGGCTGCATGAGTGGCACCTTTGTCCCCGAATGGCGCAGTGCCTCTTTCAGCATTGGGTGACTCCGGACCAGGACTTCTTTGCCAGCCTGGTGAATTTGCAGCTCCCTCGGTTCTGCAGTCCTCTCCTGCACCGGGACTGGATGGCCCCTGATGCTGTCCTCATCTCTTGGGACACAAGGTTGCTATATGCCTTCTCCCTACGCCCGTCATCTTCCAGACTCTTCTCAAAGTCCAGTGGGACAGGACTTTGATGATTCTCGTAGCCCTGAGGTGGCCCAAGCAGCCCTGGTTCCCCTTGCTGCTCCGTCTCTTGACGGAGCTCCCTGTCGCGCTTGGGTTCTCACCGGAGCTGCTGACGCAGGAGGAGGGTCTGCTTCATCCCATTCTGAGGTCTCTGTCCTTCACAGCTTGGCGGCTGAACGGGTCGCTCTAGCCACCTACCATCTCCTCATGGAGATCGAGGACGTTCTTCTAACCTCGTGGAAGGCCTCGACCAGACAAGCTTATGCCTTCAAGTGGCATCTGTTCTCGCTGTGGTGCTCGGAGCTCCGAGCGGACCCATTTTCATGCCCTACCAGTTTCGTCTTGAAGTACCTGCTCCACTTCTCGCAGTCTGGGCTGAAGCCTATCTCAGCGAACCACCACCCCATCGAGAGCAAACCTCTTTCAAAGCTACAGATTGTCTCTTATTTTATGCGAGGCCTGTTTTCCAAATCACCTAGCTGCCCTCCAGAAGAATGGGACCTCAATGTGGTCCTCATGCAGCTCACCAAGCTGCCCTTTGAGCCCATGACTACCTGCCCGCTGTGGCACCTATCGTGGAAGGTGCCTGTCTTGATAGCTCAATGAACTCAAGGTGCTGCTGGCCGAAGCACTGTACACAGTGTTCTATAGGAACTGGGTGGTCCTGCGGACTCACCCCAAGTTCCTTCCGAAAGTTGTCTCGGATTTTCAACTCAATCAAGAGAGTGCTGCCCACCTTCTTCCTGAAGCCCCACGTTGGCTGGGTGTTGGCGATTCACCACACCCTGGCTTATAAGAGGGGGCTCTCTCTTTCTACCTGCAGCAGACTCGTAACCACCTCAGATCTGGGCAGCTCTTCGTTTCCTTCGACCCCAGCCGCTTGGGGCTGGTGGTCACCAAGCATACCTTGTCCATCTGGGTGGCAGACTACATCGCCAGTCAGGTTTCCCTTGGAACGCAGTCATAGCTCACAATGTCCAAGCGATGGTGACGTCTGTCGTTACCCTGCGCTCGGTGCCATTGGCAGACATCTGCCAGGCCGCCACCTGGTCTTCCACTCAAACCTTCACGGTGCATTACTGCCTGGAGAAGGAATCCCGTTGGGAAGCCGCCTACAGCCAGGCTGTATTCCATAATCTGTTTGGGGTTTAAGCAATTCCTGCCCTCTGACTCTTATTCCGGCTACTGGGAGCGTGGTCATCCATGGACCCAGGGTCCTCGGGCTGCCTTTGGATTTCACTGGCAACTGCTCACAGTGATGCCGTTCTTTTTTTTCTACAGGTCCTCGGTAGCTTGTAGCTAGGGAGTCCCATATGTGAGGACTGACTTCCTGCTTGTTTCTGTAGAAAGCGTAGGTTCTCACCTGTAACAGGTGTTCTCCAGGGACAGCAGATATCAGTCCTCACAACCCTCCCTCCTCCCCTTGGAGTTGCAGGGGGTGGGGGGGGGGGGGGTTGCCATCTTCTTGAAGGGGCTAAAGCTATGGCACCTGACTGAGTAAGATGTCACCTTTGAACAGGAAGGGAATCACGCATGCGGGGTGGCATTCCCAAAGGCTTTCTTTGAAAGCTTGGTAAATACTCTGCGTGGGCTCCATCGGTGCCAATGTCACCCATATGCGATGTCTGTTGCCCTTAAAATATCCTTTAAGTTTTGCCCATTGTTATCCTATATCCTTTAGCTGTTCCCATCTCACTAACTATTTTGAGGTATTGTCCCATCTTTCCTAAAGTCTAAGACCCTCGCTTTTGAATGGATTTTATCAGCCTTAGTAGTAATACTGAACAATACCATCTTGTGATCACTGGATGCGAGATGATCTCCCACTATGACATCAGAAACACTTTCTCTGGATTCTGGTTGCTGCTTCAGTGGCGTGGCGTTGGCTGTGGCTCCGGCTCCATCATTGGAATGCGGATGCTGCTTCCAAGTCTCGTCTCGCCAAGCTTCCTTTCAAGGGCCACCTCTTTTTGGTGAAGATTTGGAAAAAACTTGTAAAGGATTTGGGGGAAGTCATGACTTAATATTTGTGGTTAAGTCCAGTTCCATTTTTTTCGTCGTCCTGCCACATCATCATCCGTGTCCTCATCTTAAAGTCCGCTCAGACGTTCGTCGTTACCGGCCTAGCAGTTACAGTTCTACTTCGAATAGGACTGGTTCTAAGCCTCAGTCCTTTTAGGGTATCCATCGCAACCAGGACAACTTCTCCTCATCCAACAAGTTTTACGGTTTTGCCATATCTTCCCATTGATGGTTTCTGGGTCCATTCCGGGTTGCCTCCTGTAGGTGGATGCTTATGGTATTTTTCCCACGAATGGACCCTGATAACATTGGACCGGTGGGTACTCAAGGTAGTAACACTTCACTGAGCCCGTGCCAAATGTCTTCCTTATCTCTCCATGCGGTTCTGCAGCCAAGGCAGTGGCTGTATGCCTGAGACTCTACCACCGCCTTCATCTCAATGCGGTATGTCCAGTTCTTCCCTCAGAAAGAGGGTCTGGTCACTATTCCATTTACTTTCATTCCCAAGAAGGACAGCTCCTTCCATCCTATCCTGGACCTCACGGGATTCCAATTACTGTCTTCAGGTGCCGTGGTTTTGGCTGGAAACCCTCAAGCTGTTCGGTCAGGCCGATTTCAACTGGCGGAAGCATATTTTCACATTGCAGTCTGCCAAGATCATCGGCAGTATTTATTTTTCTCCAGGAACAAGTAGGAAGTCAGTCCTCACATATGGGTGACATCGATGCCAATGGAGCCCTTGTGGAAGCATCTCCCCAGCTTTCAAAGAAAGCCTTTGCGAGATGCCACCACGCATGCGTGGTCCCCTTCCTGCCATAGGGTGCCATCTTGGTCAGTCTCCCATTTTCCGCGGAGCCCTACAGATGTTCATCTTGTTTCCCTGGAAAAAAGTTGATTTAATCTGTACAATTGTGTACTTTTCTGGCTTGCGCCAGCTCTTTTCCCACCTTAGGACCTGCTGCGGCGGCAGCGGTGGCATCGGGTCTTAAAAAAGTTTCACCCAACCCAGTCACCCTGGCGTCTGTGACAGTGGCTGCTACTCCAAAGTGGGAAGCCCGCATGTTGGCCCTGGAGCGCAGCATTTGTGTTCATTGCCTCCCAGCGGGTGCTGCCCAGCCCTGCAGAGACTGCAGGGACCTCAACCTTGATGACTTCCTGGGCTGCTGAAGCAATCACCAAGATCCAAATTCCTCAGGCAGATCCTCAGCGAGGGTCTCACTCTCACTCCTGTTCCTCGGGAGCGAGGTCTTCGCAGGTAAGCGCCCCTGGCTCCAGCCATGCGCTAACCTCGAAACACCCAAGGCCGGAGCTGCCAGCCCTCTTGCAGCTGGCAGATCTAGAGTCCTCCTTGGATTATTCCGACTGGGAGTCCAATATTGAGACATCCCCAGAGACCCAAGCCTACTGAGATCCCTCCTCCTAGCCGCCTCTACCGGCTGCCAGGCACCAATCCCCACCTGAGGATGACACCTTCCTTGAGTTCATCAGAGACATGGCTCGGGTGCTCTCCTCCACGACTGAATCAGAGAGGACCCTTGTATGGAGGAGCTTGACATTCTCCAGTACAAGGCACCACACCGAAGGAGAACCTAAAGGTCCCTGTTCCCTCCATCCTGACCCGGCTTCTCCTCTCTCTGTGGGAGACACCTGCCTCTGTGCCCATCGTCAGCTGGATACAATGTTCCAGGTCCAGCGTGGCTTGGGTATTCGTAAGGCACAACTCCCTTACACCTCTGTGGTGGTCGAGTAGGCTAAAGAGCTGAAAGACACACTCTTCGGTGCCTTTGGGCAGGGAGTCCCGTGCCCTTGATGCCCTCAGGCGGAAATGCTATCAGAGCTTGATGCTGACATGCCGTATCCAAACTTACCAACTTTATTTTGGCATGTTCCTCCGGGACCTGGCCAAAGAGCTCAGGGGCTTTGTGGCTAGCCTGGATCAAGACCACCTCAGGCATTTCCAGACTTTTTCAAAGTCTGTCTCCGGGTGCTTCAAGTACTTGTCCCAAGCTGCTTATGATGACTTTGAATTCAGTGCGAGGGTGTCTGCTGCAGGCATCAGTAATTGATGCCAAGTCTGGCTCCAGCGTCTGATCCAGAGCAGTCGGTGCAAGAAAAACTTCTTGACGTCCCATACCTTGGAGAACAGCTCTTGAGCAAACCAATGGAGGACCAGGTGGCTGAAATCTAAACAGAATACGTTACCCATACCCGGCTTTCGAAGAAAACTTCCACTCTTCCTCAGAAGAAGCCCCCCCTTTCCTCCAGAAGGGCCAACCCTACCGAGTCTATCCCCCATACTTTGCCTCCCAGACCCCTCAGCAGTGTCCCCTGGGCAAGGGCAAGGGCATGGGCCAGGCCCCACGCAAACCCAAAGGTCCAAAACCTCAGCTGTCTGCCCCAGCCCAATCAGGGTCAGGGTTTTGACGCCATCGGCATAACCTCTCATCTGCTGCAGGACTAGCGCCCGACAGGGGGTGCCTGGTTCACTTTGCCCATCGCTGGGCCTCCATCACTCCTGGGCTTTTCGGGTAGTCAAGGAGGGCTATCTCCTCCATCTCGAAGAGGCCCCTCCACCCTTCTATCTTCAGGAACAAGCAGGAATGAGTCTTCACATATGGGTTTCGTCGGTACCGATGGAGCCTGCGCGGGAACGCTCCCCAGCGTCCAATCAGAAAGCTTTTGGGAGCATCCCACAGCGCCTGCGTGCTGCCTTCCCACCTTTCCAACTGTCTCCTCAATTGTTGTTTTTCCGCAGAGCCAGCAGGTCGTGTTCCTGTCACCGCAGAAGAATTTCCTTAGTTTTTCTTTATTCTTTTTTGTCGCGTCTGCCTTCCTCGACGCTATACCGGTACCGCCGGTTCTTATTCTTTTCTTTTTAAAAAAAAATAAAAAAGACCTTTTTTCCATTTATTTTTCTTCAGGTGTACTTCCGTTTTGGGCCTTAGGCCCAAAACCCTTTTCCTTAAATATGGAAAAGCCTGCCTCCGGATTTAAGAAGTGCACAAAATGTGGCGGTACTATCTCTGTCACCGACACCCATGACTGGTGTCTAAAGTGTTTAGGCCCTGACCATTCCATTAAAGATTGTGTCCTGTTCCATGATGTCTGAGAGGTCGACAGAACTGATCTGCCAAGCTCAGTACCCTGTTTCCCTCTGATGCAGCTTCGGTGGCATCAACGTCTTCCAGGGCTGCTGCTTCCTTACATGGATCTCAGGTAACTAAACATAAATCCAGCCGGTCCTCGAAGGGCCAATCTCCTTCTAAGCATCGAGATGCCCCTGGCCTTGCCCTCGAGGATTCTGCACCGGCAAAATTACCCCGGCGGGGGGTTTCGGCTTCTAAAGCATCATCGGGGTTCCAGGATGATCTAGATGGCGTGGCCTCAACAGATCTCCTGGTGCCATGCTCTGGGGTACCGATGGCTTCCACCGGTACCGACTTCCAGGTATTGGCGGCGCCTGGATCAGAGGATTCTGTCCATCGAACGCAGTCTGGCGGCTTTCCTTGTGGCATCGATGCCCGTGGTACCACAACAGACTACTCCGCCAGTACCGGCTCCGGTATCGCCATCAGCACCGATTCCAGTACCGGTGGCATCGACATCAGCATCGGTGTCTGCTATGCCGGTACTCTGCCCTCTGCAGCCCTCCGGTACCGATACCCTGGTGCCGGTGATTCCCGATACCGAGCCCAGTCGGTACGGGTATCGGGCTTTGCAAGAGCATCCCGACAGACGATACTTCGATTCCTCTGATGACTCTGAGGATTCTGAAGAGTCTGTCAATGCAGCAATGCTTCTTCCACAGGAGGAGTCCTCTCCTAAATGAAGGATGTCTCCTCCAGAGGACTTGTCTTTTCAAGACTTTATCAGAGAGGTGGCTCGGGGCCTCTCTATTACAGTAGCCCCAGAGTCAGAGCCTAGAACTAAGGAGTTAGATATTCTACAATATTCTAAAACTCCTAAAGAGGCAGCTACCTTGCCTATTCATGAGATTCTGTATGATCTCATGTTCTCCAGGACCAAGCAGGAAGTCAGTCCTCACATATGGGTGATGTTGGCGCCGACGGAGCCCTCGCGGAGCAATTTCCCCAGCTTTCAAAGAAAGCCTTTGGGAATTGCAGCGCGCATGCGCGGTCCCCTTCCCGCCCAAGGGTGCCATCTTGCTCAGTCGTCTTTTTTCCGCGGAGTCCTACAGACGCTGTTTGTGATCGCCGCAGAAAAATTTGATTTTATTTATTCTTTTCTCGGTTCGACACCGGATCCTTTTCCCGCCCGGACCCGCTACGCCAGTATCGGGTCCGTTCTTTATTTTTTCGGTTTTTTGTCCTTCGTGACATGCGTTCGCGCTATTTTTTTCTTTTTCACTGGCAGCCCTGTCTTTTGACCTCGCAGGGACCCTTTTTCCCCTGATGGCTGCCAGCGGGTTTAAAAAGTGTGATCGGTGTAAGAAACTTGTCTCTTACCGACACACATGACTGCTGCCTCTGCTGCCTCGGACCCGATCAGATGATCTGTGGTCCGTGTGGCAAGATGTCCTCAAAAGCGTTGAGGAGTCGGCAGCATCAAAGAGAACGAATCTTCTCTGACTCCGCGTCCGGCCGGGCCCGGACCTCGTCAGAGGCTTCGACGTCCCGGGACTCCGGTCCTGAGCATCATCGGAGTTCCTCTGAGCGGGGGTCTCCTGCCCGGGAACATCATAGGAAGAAAAAACCCGTGAGGGCGGCGTCGGTGGACGCTCCTGGTTCCTCGAGGGCCAGGTCGCATAGGCCCCGATAGCCGTCCCGGGTCCTCGGAGTCGGAGAGGCCTTCTAAACATCCTCTTCTCGAGATGGAGTCTCCTGGACACGCGAGTACTGTAGTCCTCGTGGACTCGCCTCCAAAGGAGCCGACGTCGGGCCCGATGCCGTCGGGGCCCGAGTCGGGGGCTGCTGGGTTTCCTGAGCTCGGACTCAGGTTGACGGCCTTGGAGAGCAGTTTGGCTGCCTTCATGTACCAGCAGCGGGCATTGATCGCTGGCCTCGCCGGTGCATCTGCCCCGGCCACCGGGAAGTCGACGTCCAAGTCGACCCCAGAGACCGAGCCGATCCTCGAGTCCATGCGAGCTCGAGTCTATCAGTCGCGGTCTCCCTCGGCTTCCCGTTCGGGACTGAGTTCGTCGACGCCGACACCCTCGGCGTTGGGGCGGAGGGCATCGGTGCCCGCCTGACCGGAGCCGCTCGATTCCTCCTCCGAGGAGTCAGCCTGGGAAACGGAGGACGAAGAGTCACCTGGTACTTTTCGGACTCGGTGCGTCCCATCGGACTTGCCCGAGTCCGAACCTCGGAGACGGTCACCCCCGGAGGACACCCGGTTCTCAGACTTCGTGCAGGATATGGCCAAGGCCTTTGCATTCCCCGCGGATCCCGAGGAGGAGCCTCAAGCTGAAGAGCTCGATGCCCTCCAGTATGACTCTCCCCCGAAGGAGGCCTTTACTGTACCGGTTCCTCCGATGCTGGAGCGACTTCTCTTCCGCATGTGGGAGAGCCCGGCGTCGGCGTCGGCGCCGGTGTTAAGCAAGCGGGTCGATTCCATTTATCGAGTCCGCAAGAGCCCCGGGTTCCAAAAGGCACAACTACCACACCATTCCATGGTGGTGGAATCGGCCATGCATCGACTCAAGAGTCAAAAGATGCACTCCTCGGTGCCTCCCGGCCAGGAGGCCCAGAACCTGGAAGCCCTCGGTAGGAAGTGCTACCAGGGCTCTATGCTTGCTTGTCGAGTCCAGACCTACTAGCTCTATATGGGCATGTATCTCTGAGACCTGGCAAAAGAAATTGCCGGGTTCTCTGCTGGTCTCTCCGAGGAACCTTTGCAGAGGTTCCAGGCCTTGTCCACTGGTATTCGAGAGTGCTCGACGTTTATCTCTCGAGCAGCCTACGATGGCTTCGAAGCATCAGCTCGAGTAGCCGGAGCCGGCATTGGTGCCCGCCGACAGGCTTGGCTTCAGTCATCCGACCTCGAGCCATGGGTACAGGACAAGTTGGTCGATGTCCCCTGCAGAGGTGAAAACCTCTTTGGCAAGCCCATGGCTGAAAAGGCTGCACAGATCGAGACCGAGACTCTGACCAGGACTAGGCTGTCCAGAAAAACCTCTGCCCCTTCTCAGAAGAAGAAGGGCTCGGGGAAAAAGCCCTTTTACCCCAAGGAAGGCGGCTGCCTATAAACAATACCCTCATTATCAGGCCTCAGCAGTTTCCCAAAAGGGTCAGCAGGCCAAGGGACGGGGTAATGGGTTCCGTAGGCAGCAGGCCCCCAAGCCCACAACACCGGTCCCTGCTCATCAGGGTGGGGGTTTTTGACTCCATCAGCATAGCCTCTTCCCCTCCGCTGGTTTCTCTCAGCACAGGAGGCCGGCTTGTCCACTTTGCCCACAGGTGGTCAGCCATCACATCAGATGCCTGGGTGCTTCATATAGTTCAAAAAGGCTATCTTCTACACTTTCACCAGGTACCTCCCTCCTACTTTCCAGGGGAGCCTCCAAGACTCCCTCTGCACAGGGACTTACTCCTTCAGGAGTTAGCAAGTCTTCTTCAGGAACAGGCTGTGGAACCGATGCCCCACCACCTGAGGGGGTCAAGGCTTTTATTCCAGGTACTTTCTGATACCAGAACGAACAGGAGGCCTCAGACCCATCCTGGGCTTGTGAAACCTAAACAAGTTCCTGGCAAGGGAAAAGTTCAAGATGCTTACCCTTGGAATCCTGCTGCCCTACCTCCAGCAGGGAGACTGGCTATACTCCTTAGATCTGAAGGATGCCTATACTCACATCCTTGTTCATCCAGACAATATCTCAGGTTTGTTGTGGGAGGAAATCATTACCATTACAGAATACTGCCCTTTGGCCTATCCTCCGCCCCCAGGGTGTTCACCAAATGCCTAGCAGTGGTGGCGGCCTATGTAAGACTTCAAGGCCTTTTTGTGTTTCCATACCTGGACGACTGGCTCATCAGGGCCCAGTCTTCCCAAGAGGCCACTCAGGCCACTCATCGCACTGTGACTCTGCTCCAGCACTTGGGCTCTGTCATAAACTTCGCAAAGTCCACTTTGCTCCCCTCTCAAAATCTCGAATTCATCGGCGTAAGGTTGAGCACACTTCAGGCGCGGGCCTTCCTGCCTTTAGACAGAGCACACAGGCTCATGGATCTCGCCAGCCACTTTCACAGCAATTCCCTGGTCTCTGCCAGGCAATTTCTGAGACTGCTCGGCCATATGGCTTCCACGGTCCATGTGACCCCCAATGACCGCCAATGACCCCCAATGACCGCCTGAACATGTGACCTGCTCAGTGGTGCCTACGCACTCTGGCATCAGGCCACGGGGAGCCTGGCGGACTCAGTACAGGTATCCGACCTGCTGGTCTCTTCTCTGCAGTGGTGGCTTCATCTGCCAAACCTGCTGCTGGGAGTGGATTTTCAATCACCTCCGCCTTCTCAGGTGCTAACGACCAATGCTTCTCTCCTGGGTTGGGGAGCACATTGCCAAGGGACATGTACTCAAGGCCTCTGGACTCCTTGGGAATCTGCTCAGCAGATAAACTTCCTGGAGCTCAGAGCCATCCGCCTAGCTCTGAGAGCCTTCTCCCACCTCACTTCTCACCAGTCTGTGCTAGTCCAGACGGACAATCAAGTTGCAATGTTCTACGTGAACAAACAAGGAGGAACAGGCTCCTTCCTTCTCTATCAAGAGGCACAAAAACTGTGCTCTTGGGCCGTCCTACACGGCATCCTCCTCAAAGCTGTCTATCTCCCAGGTCAGGAAAATTACCTGGCAGACAAGCTAAGCAAGATCCTCCAACCACACGAGTGGAGATTGGATCCATTGGTGGTTCAGCGGATCTTTCTCAAGTGGGGCCTCCCCACCATGGATCTGTTTGCCAGTCCTCTGAACTGGCAACTTCCCAGATTCTGCTCTCGACAACCGCATCCTCTCAGAGTAGCGGCGGATGCTTTTCTGATTCCATGGTCCACAGACCTCTTGTATGCCTTTCCTCCCACGCCACTGGTGTCTCGCACGCTCTTCAAGGTTCTCAGAGACAGAGCCTCGATGATCCTAGTGGCTCCCCGGTGGCCGAGACAGCCCTGGTTCCCGCTTCTGATGCAGCTGGCGGTGGACACACCTCTTCCTCTGGGGTTTCAACCCGATCTCCTGTCATCTGATGGCCTGGTTGCTGAAAGGGTAGTCCTTGCTCCCCTCCTGCTGCCTCGGGAGGTAGAAGAGGTTGTCTTGGCCTCTAGGCGGCCCTCCACCCGGAAGTCCTACGCTCTTAAGTGGCGTCGGTTTTCCGTGTGGTGTGCTCAGCAGTCTGAGAATCCCTTCTCCTGCTTGGTGGCAGTGGTCTTACAATATTTGCTTTACCTCTCCAATCTGGGCCTTAAGTCCAACTCTGTCAGGGTCCACCTCAGTGCTCTCTCTGCACATCACACACCGGTGGATGGCAGGCCTCTTTCCAACCACCCTTTGGTGGCTCGTTTTCTCTGAGGCCTCCTTTGCGCCCACCAGCCCCTGAATGGGATCTGAATGTGGTCTTGCAGCGGATTACCTGTCCGCCCTTTGAACCTATGGCTACCTGCCCTCTTCGTTTCCTTTCCTGGAAAACCTTGTTTTTGGTAGCCCTTACCTCTGCTAGGCGCGTTAGTGAACTGCAGGCCCTAGTGTCTGATCCCCCTTACACTAGGTTCTACAGGAATAGGGTAGTCTTACGGACTCACCCTAAGTTTCTTCCAAAAGTAGTTAATCCTTTTCATCTCAACGAGGAGGTGGTTCTTCCGACCTTCTTTCCCAGGCTGCACGCCAGCCGGACTGAAATGGTCTTGCATACCCTGGACTGTAGGAGAGCGTTGTCCTTCTACCTTGACCATACGCGGGAGCATAGGAGGGCTGTTCAGCTCTTCGTTTCTTTTGACCCCAATAAGTTGGGGCTACCTGTCTCCAAGCGTACTTTGTCCATATGGGTTGCTGACTGTATCGCTTGGGCTTATGGGGCAGCCGGCCTCTCGTTGGAGGGTCGTGTCACGGCTCATCGTGTTAGGGCGAAGGCTGCATCAGTGGCTCACCTCCGCTCTGTTCCGTTGGCAGACATCTGCCGGGCCGCTACTTGGTCTTCAAGACAGACTTTTGCGGCCCATTACTGCCTGGAGAGGGAGTCCCGCAGAGACAGTGCTTTCGGTCAGGCAGTCCTCCATAATCTCTTTGAGGTTTAGGCAACTCCTACCCTCTGGCCCTGGTGTTGGGCTACCGGTCGGGGGCGTTTTCAGAGAAGATTCCTTCCTTCTGTGCTACTGAGCTAGAGGGAGCTCATTTTTCCACTTGAGGTCTCCGGTAGCCTTAAGCTAGGGAGTTCCATATGTGAGGACCGACTTCCTGCTTGGTCCTGGAGAAAGAGTAGTTACTCACCTGTAACAGGTTCTCCAGGAGCAACAGGAATCAGTCCTCACAACCCTCCCTCCTCCCCTTGGAGTTGCAGTCCTCTCCTTTCGTTTTTGCTACTTTTTTTGCTGTCTTTTCGCTATGTCATCAGACTGAGCAAGATGGCACCCTTGGGCGGGAAGGGGACCGCGCATGCGTGCTGCAATTCCCAAAGGCTTTCTTTGAAAGCTGGGGAAATTGCTCCGTGAGGGCTCTGTCGGCGCTGACGTCCCCCATATGTAAGGACTGATTCCTGCTGCTCCTGGAGAACACCTGTTACAGGTGAGTAACTACTCTTTACGGATGTGGGAAGCACCTCTAACCACCTCTCCTCATTCTCTCAGGTTGGACACCATGTATCGTGTCCCTCCTTGTCCTGGTTTCCATTAAACTCAGCTTCCTCACCACTCTATTGTGGTTGAGTCTGCAATGAGAAAGATTAGAAGTGCCAAGAGACATGCCTCTAATCCTCCAGGAAGTGAATGTAGAACCCTGGATGCTTTTGGTAGAAGAGTCTTCCAAGCTTCCATGCTTGCTGCGAGAATTAATTCTTATAGTCTCTACATGGGAATGTTCTTAAAAGAAGTCACTGATCATTTGCAGACTTTAAGTCCTTTTATGTCTGACAGTAAAAGGCAAGAATTTCTCACTGGGCTCAAACATGCCCAGGATATCTCCAAATTCTCCAACCGTGCAGCTTTCGACTCTTTTGAATGCGTAAGCAGAGCTTCAGCTATAGCTATAGGTGCACGTAGGATTGCTTGGCTTCAAGCATCTGATTTGGAGACCTGGGTCCAAGATGAATTGGGAAATATCCCTTGTACAGGTGAGAATCTGTTTGGTAAAGATTGGCAAGCAAAAGCCAATCAAATGGATGCTGAAAATTCTGCTTTGGATAGACTATCCAAATCTACTGCTGCTCCTGCTAAGAAAAGGTTGTTCAAGAAAACACCTTTTTCTAAAAAGGGAAGATCCTATCCTGCTTATAGTCAGAGAGCATCTTCTGCAGCTCAGTTTCCTTCCAAACGTCAGCAGTCCTCCAAACAGACCAAGGCAAAGGCTGCGAGGCCTGCTCCAGCCCAGCATCTCAGCCCCCTCAGGGCCTTTGACTCTCTGCTAGAGAACTTGGCCTTCCTGGCTCTAGAAGGACCAGAGCCTTCCACCATTCCAGGAAGGTTATGTCACTTTGCTCCCAGATGGGGGCAAATCACAGCAGAGCATTGGACACTCTCCATCATAAGAGAGGGGTACAAACTTCATTTTTCCAGCTTGCCCCCTCACAAGAGTGCACCAGTTCAATTCTCCAACCTCCTTCCTCAGCCTGTTAGAGCAGGAGGTTGCCACTCTTCTAGCCCAGGGGGCAATAGAGGAAGTGCCTTCTCAACAACAGGACACAGGGTTCTACTCCCCCTATTTTCTTATCCCAAAGAAAACAGAGGGCTTCAGACCCATTTTAGATCTCCGAGAGTTGAACAGATTTCTAGTCAAAGAAAAATTCAAGATGGTTTCTCTAGGAACTCTGCTGCCATACCTTCAGAGTCAGGATTGGCTTTGTTCTCTAGATCTCAAGGATGCGTACACTCATGTTCTCATCCATCCAACTCACAGAAGGTTCCTTCGGTTCCTTTTCCAGGAGAAGCACTATCAATACAGAGTGCTCCCCTTTGGCCTGGCCTCTGAACCAAGGGTGTTCACGAAATGCATGGCAGTGGTTGCTGCTTTTCTGCGCACCCTGGGAATATTTATCTTCCCTTATCTGGACGACTGGCTCATTCGAGCTCCCACTCGATCAGAGGCCAAGACTGCTCTAACCTGCACAATGCGTATCCTTCATATTTAGGGCTGGTAATAAACATCCCAAAATCCAATTTGATCCCTACTCAGTCCCTGGAGTTTATAGGGGCGCTACTGGATACCACAAAGGCAAGGACCTATCTTCCCCAGGCCCGTTGCCTTCGCTTGATGCAGTTAGCTTCTCAAGCAGAGTCAAAACCCCTGCTAACTGCTCGAGAAATGTTACAGTTGCTAGGCCACATGGCATCCACTGCTCATGTGGTACCATATGCTCGCCTTCACATGAGAGCAGCTCAGTGGACTTTATCCACCCAATGGACCCAGGCATTAGGCTGCCTGTCAGACAAAATAGCAAACAAGTCACCTCATTTTTTCCCTCCAGTGGTGGAAGTCCCCTCAGAACCTGTTGCTGGGGTGTCCTTTTCAACAGCCTCTACCTCAAGCAACTCTTACAACAGATGCTTCTCCAATGGGCTGGGGAGCTCATCTTCAGGACCTCTCCACCCAGGGCATCTGGTCCCCACAGGAGACTTGTCTACATATCAATCTCTTAGAACTCAGAGCAATCTTCCTTGCTCTGCGAGGTTTCCACACCCTGCTCAGCCACAAGACAGTCTTTGTCCACACGGACAATCAGGTAGCCATGTTCTATATAAACAAGCAGGGAGGAACTGGCTCTCTGTCGCTTTGCAACGAAGCTCTGCGACTGTGGGCCCTCGCCAGAGAGCATCACATTCATCTTCTGGCAGTCTATCTTCCAGGTACTCAAAACTCTTGGGCAGACAGACTCAGTTGAGTTCTGCTTCCACACGAGTGGTCCCTACATATGGACCAGGTATCCAAGATTTTTCAAATTTGGGGAACCCCGGACATAGACCTCTTTGCAAGTCCGTGGAATGCCAAACTTCCCCGGTTCTGTTCCAGAACTCCGGCTCAGGGGGCTCGGGCAAGGGATGCTTTCCTCCTCCATTGGGGTCAAAACTTCCTGTATGCCTTTCCACCCATTTCTCTAATTCCCAAAACCCTGTTCAAGCTTCAGAGAGACAGAGGCCACATGATTCTCATAGCTCCACATTGACCACGGCAAGTGTGGTACCCTCTGCTTCTATATCTCTCTCAAGCTCCCTCCCTAGAGTTAGGGTCTGCTCCAGACCTCCTCTCTCAGGAGGATGGAAAGTTGTGGCACCCCAATCCCCAGTCTCTGCATCTCAGGGCTTGGTTGCTGAAGGGCTAGATCTCCAGGATCTTCCTCTTTCTCAACAAGTGAAAGATGTTCTTTATGCTTCCAGAAAACCTTCCACTAGACATTCTTACGCCTTCAAGTGGAAAAGGTTTACCATCTGGTGTTCTGGAAAGGGTCTTAACCCCCGTTCAGTACCTCTGGAATCGTTGCTGGAGTATCTCCTGCATCTGTCTAATGCAGGCCTTAAGACAAATTCAATAAGAGTCCATCTGAGTGCTATTGCAGCTTCCCTCAAGCCTCTAAATTGACAACCTGTTTCCTCTCATCCCCTTGTAGCAAGGTTCATGAGAGGCCTCCTTTTAACAAAGCCTCCCATTAGACCACCTCTGGTGACATGGGACTTAAATTTGGTTCTTGGTCAGCTTATGAAGCCACCTTTTGAACCTTTAGCTACTACCTCCTTGAAATACCTTTCTTGGAAGGTTATCTTTCTCAATGCAATCACATCAGCATGCCGCATCAGTGAATTGCAAGCACTAGTAGCTAATCCACCTTATACAAGGTTCCATCATGACAAGGTGGTCCTTAGGACTAATCCACAGTTTATGCCTAAGGTGGTCTCGCCTTTTCACCTCAACCAAGAGGTCTACCTACCTGTCTTTTTTCCAGGGCCTCATGCATCAACTGCAGAGAGGAATCTTCATACCCTGGACTGTAAAAGAGCTCTAGCTTTTTACTTAGAGGACACAACAACATAGAAAGTCTTCTCAACTCTTTGTTGCTTTTTTTTTTTTTATAACTTTATTAAGTTTTCAGTTGTATACATTCCACACAGTATAAGAAACATCAAAACACTACAATCTCAAACAAAGCTACCCCAGAACTGAGACCTATACTATGGTCTGTCAATACACCGCTAGGCACCAGGAACCCGCCTGGCGCCCTACCTTTGGCCCCCTCCTCCCCTCTATACCCCCTCTCACCCCTCCTCCCCTCCCCCATACTCTTCATCCTCCTCGGGAGGGTATGTAGGGGCCATAAGTAGGCAGCTGGCCTCACTCAGATAGCCCCCCATAAACATCAACCAATACACCCTTAACTAAACTACCCCCCCCCCCCCTCCCCAGCATACTACTACCACCCCAATACCAACAAACCAAAAGATACCCTAGGCCCCTGGCCTTGCTTACTCCCACTCCGCCTCCCCCCCCCCCCCCCAGTAACTGGCCGAGAAAGCCTCCGAATAGGCAATCTCCGCACACTGACAGCTGAGTACAGCAACACCATACCACCCCTAGACTCCCCGACAGAGCATATCCTTATACCCCCCACTCCCCCCCCCCTGTCTCCAATTCCCCCTCCCCCCTCCTCCTACCCCCCTTCCCCTCCCCGGATCCCCCCCCTCGTCCCTCTCCCCCCTCCCGTCCCCCACCAACCACCTGCCTCCACCACTACCGCCCCCTATTACCCTACCCATTATATTCCCCCCCTTCCATTTCAAAAACCAGCCATCAAACCCCTTCCACAGTTGCCGAAAACTCTGCACCTTATGTGCCCCAAAGGCCGCAATTTCACACATACCCCTCAACCCACTCAGTCTCGTGACTATAGCTCGCCTAGGTGGTGCCTCAGTACACTTCCACCGCAATAGAATCTCCTCCCGCGCCGCTGCAATACAGTATTCAATCATCTGTTGCAATCCCCGCTCCCCCTCGTCCTCCAACTCATTCAACAATGCCATGGCAGGAGTTATTACCACAGGAACGCCCGTCACCTCTCGAATGACCCCCTCCCAATCCTCCCACATTCTCTTCACCACAGGGCAATCCCACAAAAGATGATACAAGTCCCCCCGCCCCTTACACCCCCTCCAACATTCTCCCAATTCCTCCTTACGAAAGTTCCGCAATTTCCACGGTGTCCAATAAGCCTTATATCGAATCTTTAAACTAGTCTCCAAGTAAAGCGTACCCGGGGCCAACCGTCTAGACCACCCATAAATATTCCGCCATCGCTCTCTAGTCCACTCCCCTCCTAAAGCCTTCTCCCATTCCACCTCCCCCCTAATTCTCCCCCCACCCCTCCCCCTCTTGCTTAGTCAATTCTCCATACAATTGAGCTATAGCCCCTTTCCTCCCCCCTCGCGCCATAAGTGTCTCGATTACTGTTGCCGCTCTTCCCAGATCCTCCTTCACCCCCCTCTTACCCAGAAAGGACGCTACCTGTAAATATGCAAAAAATCCTCCACCCTCCAACCCATATTCACTCTGCAATTCTCCCCAGCTCTTCAGCCCCCCCGTCGAGTGGAGCAACTGCCCCATAAACCGCAACCCCTTCCCCCACCACTCCCCAAACGCCCCCCCTCTCTCCCCGGGGCAAACTCCCTAACCCCTGTAATGTACATACCCCTAGTTGCCTACCTCGCCTCCACTGTCCCCCTCTCTCTCTCATACCTGGTCCCATTTTTCCCCAATCACTTCTCCAGAGCTCATCCAGTTGTTATCTACAACTCGCAAAACTACCTGTCCTCTAGATCCCATTCCCTCTCCTTGGTTCACTAAGCCTCCTCCTGCCCTCTTACATTCTCTTCTTACTATTGTGAACACTAGTCTGTCTTGTGGTATTTTCCCTGTCCCCTGGAAACACGCCCTGGTTCGTCCTCTTTTGAAACATCCCTCCCTTGACCCCTCTATCCCCGCTAATTTTCGTCCAGTATCCAATCTTCCTTTTGCTTCTAAGCTTCTTGAAAAAGTGGTTTTCTCACAGCTTTCCCGTCACTTGGATTCTACGCACTTTCTGCACCCCCGCCAATCTGGGTTTCGGTCTGGGTATAGTGTGGAGACCACCATCACAGCAGTTCTAAATGAAATACGCACCGCCCAAGATCGAGGTGACATTACCATCGCTGTGTCCCTCGACCTCTCAGCCGCCTTCGATCTTGTGGATCACCCCCTTCTTCTCTCTCGTTTGCGGGATGCGGGTATTCGTGGTGCTGTACATCGGTGGTTTCATTCTTTTCTATTTTCTCGTTCATTTGCAGTTACTTCTGGTCTTTCCACCTCAGACCACTTTCCTCTCACCTGTGGTGTTCCTCAGGGCTCTATTTTGGCGCCCTTGTTATTCAATCTTTTTCTAGCCCCTCTTTCACTCCTTGTCCAGCAGTTGGGTATTTCGGGCTATTATTATGCTGACGATATTCTCCTTCTGCACCACACTTCCTCATCCCATCCTGATATCACTCCACTGGAGGTCTGTTTATCCTCAGTTTCCTCTTGGCTCTCCTCAAATTGTCTAGTTCTGAATATCGCCAAAACGGCTGCTGTTTGGTTCACCCATGGTTCCCCCACTCTGCCTCTTACACCTTCTCTTTCTGGTGTCTCTATTTTCACAGTACCCAAACTTAGGTATCTTGGTGTCATTCTTGATAGTGCACTCACGTTCCACGATCACATTTCCTCTATTTCTCAGCGTTCCTTTTACTGCCTTCGGCAGATTCGTGCCATTCGACCTTTCCTATCTCCTCAGGCACTCACTACCCTTCTTCTTTCATTAGTCATAACACGATTAGATTTCTGTAATTCTATTTATGCCGGTATCCCTCAGTATCAGTTACATCGACTACAGTTAATTCAAAACATGACTGCCCGGATGCTTCTACATGCCTCTTCACGCGATCACGTCACCCCCCTTCTACAACACCTTCACTGGCTGCCACTACAATTCCGGATCCCTTACAAGGTCCTTACCCTGGTCCATTGAGCCATTTACCTCCATAGACCCCAATACCTTTCCGATTTGCTCTCCTTCCATGTCCCTTCTCGAAGCCTCCGGTCCATTCATATCAATCGCCTTCACCTTCCAGCCCCTTCCCGTGCACATCTCCAATCCACCCGTAAATCAGCATTCTTCTACCTTGGTCCCTCCCTCTGGAACTCACTACCCACTGCCCTCCGACTGGAAGAATCATATCCTAAATTTCGCTCCCTTCTCAAAACTCATCTGTTCTCCTGTGCCTTTCCTGGATCTAGCTGACTCTCCTGACTCTATTTTTCTAGTTTCCCCTGTCCTCTGCTTCCCTTTCTTCCTCCTTCAAGTAATTGTAATTTTCTCTTTCTGTTTCTGATTTGATGTTTTTTTTTATATTGTAAACCGCCCCGGTGTAACGGGGGGCGGTATATCAAATGTTATATAAACAATAAACAAACGCTTCCCCCCTAACAACTGCTTCCGCGATCTTAACCAGAGCTCTTTTGTCAGTGCCCTAAAAGGGTTACCCCCCTCCCCCCTTCCGCTACGGCCCCCGGGTCCCAAATCCACGCTGCCAGATCTCCCCCACTCCGTTGCTCCTGCTCCAGTTGCACCCACCGGGGAGTCTCCCCCTCCCCCTGCCAGCTCTGTAAAGCCCGCAGCTGAGAGGCCAGGTAATATTTCTCCATCCAGGGTACCCCTACCCCCCCCTCCTTACTATGTCTAAACAACGTATGCCGCGCCACCCTCGGGCGTTTCCCTTCTCATACAAACTCCAACATTACCCGCTGGACCTGCTTCAAGTACGTCCGGGGCACCTTACAGGGTAGGGAACTAAATAGAAAAAACGCGGTAAAACATTCATTTTTAAAACAGCTATCCGACCCAACCACATGAGATATAGACCCTTCCACTTTTGCAAGTCCCGCCTCACGTCATTTAACAACGCTTCATAATTTGCGTCCCCCAGCCCAGCCAAATTAGTCCCCATCTTGATCCCCAAATAGCGATAATTACCTCCCACCCATTTAAGCGTAAATGCCCCCTTCAACACGTCCACCATCTCTGCACTGAGGTTAAAACCCAAAATCTCCGACTTACTGCTATTTATCTTATAACCCACAACCTTGCTATAGTGCTCTATTTCCCTCATTAGAACCGGTAAGGATAACAACGGCTCCCTAATCGTGAAAATAACATCATCAGCAAATAGCGTAATTTTTACCTCCTGCGTATTCATTAGGACCCCCTTAATATCCTGTAACCTCCTAACCTTCTCTGCCAACGGCTCTATCACCAGGGCAAAAAGCAGAGGGGACAAGGGACATCCCTGCCTAGTACCCCTACCCAACCTAAATGTACCGGAGTAGCTGCCATTAACCCGCACCCTAGCTTGCGGAGCCGCATACATCGCCTGGACCCACTGAACAAAATTAGGGCCCAACCCCACTTTCTCCAACACACTGATCATAAACGGCCATTCCACCCTATCGAACGCTTTTTCAGCGTCCACCGACAGGAAAACGGCCTTTTGCCCTGTTCGCTGCACTTCCCAGGTGAGATTACAAATTTTTCTGATATTGTCTCCCCCTTGCCACCCTACTATAAAACCTGTTTGGTCTGGATGCACCAGAGCTGGCATCATCGCAGCCAATCTATTGGCCAGTACCTTTGCCAACAGTTTGGCATCTACATTCAGCAATGAGATGGGCCGATATGACCCACACACCATGGGATCCTTACTCGGCTTTGGGATAAGGGTAATCCCTGCTTCCCCCATCGATCTGGGAATCTCTTCCCCTTTTAACACCCCATTAAATACTTCTACCAGCAAAGGTCCAAGATGAGATCGGAACACTTGATAGAACCTCCCCGTCAACCCACCCAACCCGGGCGCCTTGCCCCGTTTCAGTGTACCTATCGCCATATCCACCTCCCCCCCGTTATAGGTCTATCCAACCACTCCGCCTCCTCTTTCGACAGGGACGGCATGGCACACCAAGTATTCCTCACACGGTGCTTCCCCCCCACCACTTCACTACTATACAACTGTTTATAATACTCTTTAAAAGTCGCCTTAATTTCATTGTTATCATGCACCAACCTCCCCCCCACTCCCCGGACACTCACAATATTCTTCTGCACTGCTTTGCTTCTCAATCTCTGCGCTAACCGACGCCCCACCTTGTTTCCCCCCTCAAACCAGCCTTGCTTCAATACCCGCAGCTCGTATGCTATGTCACTCGCTCTCAACTGCTCGAGCTGCCCCCTCAACTCCTTCAGTTGCCCATGAACCTCCCCCCTCCGCCCCCCTTGAGACAGCTTCTCCAATCTACCAGTGTCTTGCAACAACCGTTGTTCCTTTTCCCCCTTCCTTCGACGGTCCCAGGCTGCCTCCTGAACCAGATGCCCTCGCACCACAGCCTTCAGCCCATCCCACACCATCCCTAACCCCACCTCCCCAGTCAAGTTAAGTTCTTGATATTCCTTCACCACCTTCCCCAATCGCTCAATCACCTCCGGCTCCTCTAGCAGGGCCTCATTAATCCTCCAGAATTTGACCCCGTCATCCATATACCCCAAGCTAAACTTAACACTCACAGGCGCATGGTCCGTCCATGTGATGGAACCATGTTCGGCCTCCACCACCCTGTTCACCCATCCCCCACCCGCCCACACCATATCGATCCGGCTATACGTACCGTGTGGTGCTGAGTAGTAAGTGTACTGTTTGCAACCTGGATTCTGACTCCTCCACACATCGACCACCCCCAACCTCTCCCTCAGATGCATCAATTTTACCCGATCCGCCCGCTTTCCCAAACCACTCCCCCCTCCATTGTCCAACCTCGGGTTCACTGTCATATTGAAATCCCCCCCTATAATTAGAGGGGCATCACTCAAACCCCCCAATTCATTCTGCATCCTTTCAAAAAAACTCCCCCTGTTTCTCATTAGGGCCATACATGCTCACAATCCACACCTGCTCCCTCCCGATTTGGACTTTAATTCCTACCGCTCTACCCTTTTTATCTCGGTATTCCCCCACCACCCAATCCGCCCCACCATAATACCTACCCCCCCCCCCCCTTTCCGAACCTCCGCTCTCTGCCCCTCCAACACCACCCTGGGGTATCTATTCGTTTGCAACATCCTTTCCTGTCCCACCTTCATATGGGTCTCTTGGAGGCACATAAAATCCGCTCGCAGCCTACCTCCTTCAAGTTCCACCATTCTGCGCTTCTTCCAGGTTCCCAACCCTCGTACATTCACCGTAACTACTACCATATTCTGTTGTCCCACTCTTCTCCCCCCCACCCCTTCCCCCTTCCCTCCCTCTCCCCACCCCCTCCCCCCCACCCCTCTCCCCACCCCCTCCAAGTCCCCCCTCCTACCCCTGGAGGTCTCCTGCTGAGTAGTGCCCATCAACCAGAGGCAACTTCCTGCCCCCTCCCCCCCATCCCTATGTACTCCCGCTTCCCCCATCCGACCCTTCTCCTCCCGCGCCTCCCTCCCTTCCCCCACCGCCACCCCTCAAGATCCCCCTCTTCACCCTCTACTCTCCCACTCCATCTTCCCCAACATCCACCCTCAATATCCTCCCCACTCCCCCCCTCCCCCATCCCCTACAAACATACATCCCCACTCTTCAAACATTTGGCATACAACAATGTCCTTCACTTTAGGTGTGTATCAAGAAATGTCCCCCATCGCTTCAGGTGTCCACACCCCTGCCGGTACTGCCACGCTGCTCCTCCACTACCACCTCCGGGCTCCGGCGACGCTTCTCACCGCTCCTCCGAATCACCAGCTCCTCCTCTCCACGATTGCCCTCAGTCGGGTTGCTCAGCAGGCCGCTCCCCAGTCCCGCCACTTTCAACGCTGCCATGGCTTCCGCTACTGTCTGGACCTTCCAGTTCTTAAGCCCAACAGTAAAAAGAAGTCCAAAAGGATACAGCCACCGATAGCGGACATTCTCCTTCCGCAGGATAGTAGTGACCGGCTGCATTTCTCTCCTCCGCTGCAAAGTTCCCGCAGCCAGGTCCGGGTATATCTGGATAGGGTACCCCTGCCACACAAAGTCCTTTTGGGTACGTATCAGAGTTATAATCCTCTTTGAGTTTATAGTCCTCCATACACAGGACAACGTCCCGCGGTCGATTGGGCCTGCTGGGGCCCAATGCACGATGGGCTCGCACCAACTTCAGCCCCACTGTCTCAGTCTCATTCCCCACCTCGGTTAATATACTCCGGAGCACCGCCTGTGCCACTTTCTCGCTGTCCATGAACTCCTTCTCCTCCGGCACCCCGCGAATGCGCAAATTACTCCGTCGGGACCGATTTTCCAGGTCCTCTAATTTCAGCAGCACCTGGTCCTTCCAAGCCTCCAACTCCTTAACCGAGCATTCCACTCCAGTCTGCCGTGTTTCCAGCCGCCCCATTTGCTGTTCCTGCTCCTCCACGTGGCTCACCAACTCGCCCATCTCCTCTCTCAATGCGGCACACATGTCGCCGTCTTCGGTCTTAACCGCCAGCAATTCTGTTTTAAGTTCTCCAAACCAGCCACACAACTCTTCTCTGGTCACATTTTGAACCACCGTCTCTGCCATCTCAGGGGCCTCGCTCCGCTGCCCCTTTCTATCCGGGGCCAGTCCATTTCCCGCGCTTTGCCCCGCCATCTTTTTCTCACCACCCACTGGCTTTGCGCTGCTATACGCGAACTCCTTCAAGTCCGCCGCCTTTTTTCTCGTCGCCATAGGTCTCGGCATACTCTCCACCACCTCCGCCGGCGTTTGCTCTCCGTATCCTGGGCTCGGACAGGGGGAAAAAACTCCAAATCTTAAGCTGCCCTCCGGAGCTCACTGCCTAAGCTGCCATTCCAGCTGATGACGTCACTTCCTCCCAACTCTTTGTTGCTTTTGATCCTTCTCATTTGGGACAACCAGTCTCCAAGAGAACACTTTCCAACTGGATTGCCCTATGTATTTCTTTCGCCTATCAGAGCAAGAACCTTTCTCTGGAGGGCCATGTCACAGCTCACAATGTGAGAGCCATGGCAACCTCAATGGCTCACCTGAACTCTGTGTCTATCGACGACATCTGTCGAGCAGCCACTTGAGCCTCTGTTCATACCTTCACAGCCCATTACTGTTTGGACAAGGACTTCCGCAGGAATGCCTTGTTTGGTCAGGCTCTTCTCAAACACCTGTTCCATACTTAATCAACTCCTACCCACCATCCCTCATGGGATGCCAGAGATCCAGGTGGGGAAGTGCAGCCCTGTCCCAGGGACACACAACTTCTGGGCTCTCTCCCTGGCATCAAAAGCTAGGGAGTCCCCATATGTGAAGACTCATTCCTGCTTGTTCCTGGAGATAGCACAGTTACTTACCTGTAACAGCTGATCTCTGGTAACAGCAGGAATAAGTCTTCACAGCCCACCCACCTCCCCTAGGAGTTGTCTCTCTCTCTCTCTCTCTTTGTCTCAGCTATAAAACTCAACTGAGGAGAGACAGTTGGAAAGGCGGTAAGGCAGCACGCAGGCGCTGTGGGATGCTTCCAGAAGCTTTCTGATTGGACGCTGGGGAGCGTTCCCGCACAGGCTCCGTCGGTACCGACGAAACCCATATGTGAAGACTTATTCCTGCTGTTCCCAGAGATCACCTGTTACAGGTAAGTAACTGTGCTTTCCCGGGGAGCCCCCTCGGTTTCCCCTGCACCAGACCTTGCTGAGCTAAGAACTCGTAGCCCTCTTCAAGGACAGGGCTTTGGAGACCGTGCCCCATCACGCAAGAGGCAAAGGGTTTTATTCCATGTACTTCCTGGTTCCAAAAAGGACAGTGGACCTAAAGGCCCATCCTGGACCTGAGAAATCTCAACAAGTTTCTGGTGCGAGAGACGTTCAAGATGCTCTCCTTTGGAACACTGCTACCCTTCCTCCAGCATGGAGATTGGCTATGCTCCTTTGGACGTAAAGGATGCCTATACCCACATCCTTATCCACCCAAGCCACAGACAGTACCTAAGGTTTGTGGTCGGAGGTGACCACTACCAGTAGAGGGTACTCCCATTCGGCCTCACTTCCGCCCCCAGAGTCCTTCACCAAGTGCCTCGCAGTGGTGGCAGCCTCTCTCTGCCTCCACGGAGCCTTCATCTTTCCCTATCTCGATGACTGGCTCGTCAAGGGGACAAGACCTCAGAAGCTGGACAGGCCCCAGGCCACACTATTCAGGTCTTATGTCACCTGGGCTTTGTTATAAATTAGCCAAAGTCCACCCTCTCTCTGACGCAGTCTCTGAATTTCTTCAGGGCATGCCTGGACTCTGTCCGGGCCAGGGCTTTCCCCTCCCCCCCCCCCCCCCCCCCCCCCGACAGGGCAGACTGCCTCATGGCACGTGCTGAGGTTCAGCGGCACCGCACCATGTCAGCTCGAGTGCTACTTCACTTCTTGGACCACATGGCCTCCACGATCAATGTGATCCCCAACACATGTCTCCGTATGCGGGCAGCCAAGTGGTACCTCCAGTCCCAGTGTGTCCAAGCTGGCTTCGGGACTGAATCATAATCTCTTGCCAGCTCGCAGAGTCCCTCACCTGGTGGCAGGATGCCCAACACCTGCAGGCAGACATGCCCTTTCAGCTCCCGAATGCCCAAAGGGTTCTTATGACTGACACTTTCCTGGTGGGTTTGGGCGTCCATTGCGAGGAGCTGCACACTCAAGGGGCTTGGCCTTCGAGGAGAGCCAAAAGCAGATCAATCTACTCAAGCTCAGGGCAGTCTTCCTCGCCCTACAGGCCTCGTCCAGAAGAAGAATCAGGTTACGATGTTCTACGTAAACAAGCACGGCGGCACGGGCTCCTACCCTCTCTGCCAAGAGACCCTCTGCTCCTTTGCAATCAGCCAGTGGATGCTCCTTAGAGCAGTATATCTCCTGGGCCAGGACAACGCCTTGGCAGATAGGCTGAGCAGGGTCCTTCAACCGCACAAGTGGCGTCTGGACTCCGTGGTGGTGCTCAGGCTCTTTCGGCTTTGGGGAACCGCCAACCTGACCTGCTCAGCTGCCTCAGTTCTGCGGCCCTCAACCCCACCTCTCCCAGAAGGTGGCTGACGCCTTCCTTCTCTTGGGGGGTGGGGGCGGTGTCTTCTGTGTGCCTTCACTCCCCCTCCCCACGCTGCTAATTGCTTGGACCCTGTTCAAGGTCCAGCATGACATGACATCGGTAATCCTTGTAGCCCCGCGGTGGCCCAGGCAACCTTCGTTTCCCCTGCTGCTCCGTTTCTTGGTGGGGCCCCGGTCCCCTCGTGAACTCTCCAGGATTCCTGACACAGGAGGGGGGCTCGATCTTCCATCCCAATCTGGAATCCCTATCCCTCACAGCATGGTGGCTGAGTGGGTCATCCTAGCACCACTGAACCTCCCCTGGGAGATGGAAGAAATCATCCTGGCCTCTCGCAAGGATTCCACAAGATGGGCTTATGCCTTCAAGTGGAGGTGGTTCGCCATGTGGTGCACGGAGTACCGTATCGACCCATTCTCTTGCCCGGTGCATTCAGTCCTTCAGAATCTCCTACACCATTCTCAATCTGGGCTTAAGTCAAATCTGTCAGGGTGCATCTGAGTGCTCTCTCAGTGAATGAATCCACCCTATTGAGGGCAGATCCTTCTCCATGCAGTCCCTCATCACCAGGTTTGTGGGGCCTCTTACTCTCCAGACCTCCCATTCTGCGGCCTCTGGCGTTATGGGATCTCAATGTTGTTCAGGCGCAGCTCACCAGTCTGCCATTTGAGCCCTTGGCTACCTGCTCCCTGCGACTCCGGTCCTGGGAAGTTGCCTTCCTCATGGCACTTGCCTCTGCTCACAGTCAGTGAGCTCCAAGTGCTGGTGGCTGAGCCCCCCTTTACTAGGTTCTGCAGGAACAGGGTGGTGTTTTGCACTCATCCCAAATTTCTCCCGAATGTAGTCTTCGATTTCCACCTCATTCAGGAGATGGTCCTCCTTAACTTCTTCCCATAGCCTCACTCTGATACAGCATCAGCCATTCTCATACCTTGGCCTGCAAACGAGCCATGTCTTACCTACAATGGACCCAGGGTCACTGCAAAGCCTCGCAGTGCTTTGTTTCCTTTGAACCCACTACCTGGGGCAGGCTGTCACTAAGCAGACAATATACGTCTGGGTGGCGGGTTGCATCGCCTTAGCACATAGCCGAGCTGACGTTCCCCTGGAATGCCGAGTCACAGCGCAGAATGTCAGGGTGATGGCGACCTCTGTCACGAGCCTCCAGTATGTGCCTATGGCTGACATCTTCTGGGTTGCCACCTAGTCTTCCATTCACACTTTTGCAGCCCATTACTGCCTGGAGAGGGAGTCCCGATGGGACAGTGCCTACAGCAGACTGTACTCCGTAACCTCTTCGGGGTTTAGGCAACTCCTGCCTTCTGACTTTTCTTGTTCAGGCTACCGGATTCATGGTTCTCCCTGGACACTAGGGTCCTCAGAGTCTGTCTTCAGATTCGCTTGCGACTGCTCACTGCTGAGCCGTATTTTTTTTCTACCAGTCCCCGACAGCCTGGAGCAAGGGAATCTCATATATGAGGACTGACTTCCTGCTTGTTCCTGGAGAAAGTGTAGTTGCTCACCTGTAATAGGTGTTCTCCAGAGAAAGCAGGAATCAGTCCTCACAACCCTCCCTCCTCCCCTTTGCTGTTTATTTTGGCCATCTTCTTGGTTGGGCTCTAGCTATGGTATCCAACTGACCAAGAAGGTATCCTTGGGCGGGAAGGGGGACTATGCATGTGTGGTGGCATCTCCCAAAGGCTTTCTTTGAAAGCTGTGGAGATGCTTCTGTGAGGACTCCGTCAATGTCACCCATATGCGAGGATAGCTGGAGAACATCTGTTACAGGTGAGTAACTATGCTTTCGCGGTCCTTGGTCAACATTATTAGTTTTGTGCCCTGCCCTTTGGTCTTGCCACAGCTCTTCGCACTTTCTCTAAAGTGATGGCAGTAGTGCAGCTTCCCTGCAGCGCCAAGGTATTTGGGTTCGTCCTTATCTAGACGATTGGCTGATCAGAGCAACGAATCTAGAGGAGGCTACTTCTGCGATTTTTCAAGTCCTCTCCTTTCTGGATAGTGTCGGCTGGATGTTCAGTAATGCCAAAAGCATTCTGTGCCCAGTCCAGTCTCTGGAATTCCTCAGTGCCCACTTCGACATGAGTGTGAGTCGTGTCTTCCTCTCTTATGACAGATGCAAGAAGCTCTGCATTCAGTTACATGCCTTCCAGCACTTGGTAGCTCCACTGCCTGGAATTACAAACAGTTCATTGGCACTATGGCTTCTGCTCTCGACATAGACCCCTGGGCCCCATGCTCACATGAGTCCGCTACAATACTCTCTCCTGTCGCACTGGTCCCCATCTACCCAGGACTATCAGATTCGTCTACCCCTTTCTTCAGTGGTTCGCCACAGTGTTCGCTGGTAGCTTTGTCCTCATCACTTGTTGAAGGGTGTTCCCATGGAAATTCTGCATTGGGTGGTGGTCACCACGGACACCAGCCTTATAAGTTGGGGAGTGTACTGCCAGGGACAGGCAACGCAGGGATCGTGGTTCTTTCAAGAAGCCTCTTGGACCATCAGTCTCCTCGAAGCCTGTGCTGTTCATCTGGTGGTTCTCTTCTTTCAATACCATCTCCAGGGTTGAGCGGTCAGAGTACTTTCTGACAGTTCCACCATTGTTACTTATCTCAACAGAAAGGGTGGGACCAAATGTCCCTGAATGGCCCTGGAATTGAGTCTTTTTCCCTGGGCAGAATTGAACCTCCTGGCTCTTTCTGTGCAGCATGTTGCAATAATGGACATTCAAGCGGATTTCCTGAGTTGTCATATCCTGGACCCCGGCGAATGGGAGCTAGCTCCATTTGAGTTTGCAAACATTGTGCATTGGTGGGGTCATCCGACTTCAATGCCAAGATGTCAATCTTTTACAGTCGTTGAAATGAACCAAACTCTCATAGCCTAGATGCTCAGGTTCCTGGCTCTTGAACCAGCTTCTCTACATCTTTCCTCCTTGGCTGTTAATTGGCTATGTACTCCGTTGGATAGAGTCACACTCCGGATGGGTAGTGCTGATGGCCCCAGATTGTCCTTTGCATCCATGGTATGCCGATCTCCTGCAGGAGATGCCCCTACCCCTCAGTGTCTGGAGAGGTCTCCTATTTCAGGGGCCAGTTCTCATGGACAGCATCGCTTCTTACTCGTTTATGGCATGGCTATTGAGCGGCATCATTTGCATTGCAAAGGTTACTTGCCTCAAGTAGTGGCTCAGTGGTCCTCTACCTCATGTGCCTATGCTCGGATCTGGCGTCTTTTTTTTCTTCTTGGTGTTCTAAAAGATTCCTCTGCCCTTGGCGAGTTGATATTCCACATGTTCATTCCTTTTTTCAGGACAAAATTGATAAGGGTCTTGCCCTTAATTCTTTAAAGGTGCATAATGCGGCCTTGACATGCTTTCGGGGGCCTCTCTATGAGCAGTCTCTCGCTTCCCATGTAGAAGTTTCCCATTTTCGGCAGGGCGTTGGGGCGAATGGGGGGCCTTAGGAAGCAATTGTCCTTTCTTGGAATCTCTCCTTAGTGCTTTGCATACTCACCCGTGCCCCATTTGAGCCTCTCCATTGGGCATTTCTCAAAGATTTGACTCAAAACTGTTTTTCTTATAGCACTCACTTCCGCATGGTGCCTTTTGGAGCTCCAGGCACTTTCTTGCTGGGATCCTTTTCTGCCTTTTTCCCCTGGAGGGGGTTACCATTCCAACAGCGTCCTCTTTTCTGCCCAAGGTCCTTTTGGATTTTCATGTCAACCAATTGATTGTGCTTTCTTCCTTAAGGGCAAGAGGTACAGCGGAGGGCAATTAACCACGACCTACCTTATTGGTTAAAATCTTTATTAGGACCCAACTGTACAAGTTTCGGCCAAAGGCCTTCATCAGGGGTCTAAAAACCACAAACACACATAAATTGAGCATAACAATAAAAATGAAACACAAATCACAAAATGATTAGTGTATAATAAATAGTGACTGTATAAATAGTCAAAAATGTTACCAGATAACCACATAGAAAGTGTGAGGAGCACGTCTATGGGGTGAAGCAACCACTCTTCCCAATCTAAAACATAGTAAAAATACAAGCATAAGAACATAAGATATGCCATACTGGGTCAGACCAAGGTCCATCTAGCCCAGTATTCTGTTTCCAACAGTGGCCAATCTAGGTCATATGTACCTAGCAGTTTCCCCAAGGGACACAGGTTCCACAATGCTTGTATTGGTTCAAGCATTGATATCCTGGGTCCCTTCTTAATGATGGTTTATGGACCTTTCCTCCAGGAACTTGTCCAAACCTTTTTTAAACCCAGCTACACTAACAGCCTTTACTACATTCTCCGGTAACAAATTCCAGAGTTTGATTACACGTTGAGTGAAAAAATATTTTCTTTTATTAGTCTTAAATAGTTTACCCTGTAGCTTCATTGCATGTCCCCTAGTCTTTCTATATTCTGATAAGGTAAACAACGGATAACAATGTAACACAAGAGATATTATGTGTTTGAAAGAAACAGTAATCCATGTAAAAAACAATGGAACATATAATTACAAAATAATTTAAAAACCTTGTATATAAGAACAGGTATAAATAAAACATCATAAATAATGATTGGAGTGGAGGAGTAGCCTAGTGGTTAGAGCACTGGCTTGGTAACCAAGCAACCAGGGTTCGATTCCCACTAGCACTCCTTGTGGCCTTGGGCAAGTCACTTAACCCTCCATTGCCTCGGAAGAAAGGCCTGGCAATCTACTTCCGGTGACACTGCCAAGAAAACCCAGGAGCTTCTGGGTCGCCAGGAGTCAGGACTGACTCGAAGGCACACATTGCATTTTGCAAATAATGATTAAAGACCTTATATGTAAAAAACGTTGTGTATAAAAAAGCAGAAACATACATATGTGAACATATATAAAGAACATCATGCAAAAAACTTTATGCAAAAAAGCTTTAAGCAAAAGACATATGGGGTGATAACAGAGTATTAAAACATCAAAATCAGGTAATGACATAAAAATAACTGATCATTAAAAATATTAAAAGTATGATAAACATTTAGATTAGCAGAAAAAGAACATACCAAGGGCTTGTATAGGCTCTATATGTTTAAAAGGTGAAAAAAATAGAACTAATGAAGTACCGCTAATTTGAATGATCAACCATGAAGTGTATTACAAAGGTAACAAGTGCGTGATAAAAGTGACGAGTGCATTTAACAAAATTGTGCACCAGCCATAACTAGAAAAAATATATAAAACGAGAGAGAGATAAATACTGACTATATACTTGACTGAAAAACCAAGCTAGAATTAGATAAAACATTGGCTGTGTCTTAAAAAGAAAATAAGGGTCTCACATGAATGTACCAAGACAATTAAAAATCAATTGAAAAAAAAAGTACTTGCACGCATCCTGACTGTATGTGTGACCAAAATAGGGGCCTCACATAAGGTGTACCAAGACGATTAAAAATCAATTGAAAGAAATGTGCTTGCACGCATCCTGACTGTATGTGTAACCAAAAGCGGACTAATTATAGGTGGAGCGTTGGCTGTGTATTAAAAAAGAAAATAAAATCGCGTATGAATGTACCAATGAGAGGGATTGCGCTATACACGCTATACACATCGTTTGGTTTCCCCTCTGTATTTCACTCATTCGTCGCTACAGCGGCTTTTTTCCGTCTCTTATAGTTTATGCAGGGACCTATAATTAGTCCGCTTTTGGTTACACATACAGTCAGGATGCGTGCAAGCACATTTCTTTCAATTGATTTTTAATTGTCTTGGTACATTTATGTGAGGCCCCTATTTTGGCCACACATACAGTCAGGATGCGTGCAAGTACATTTTTTTTCAATTCAATTTCAATTCAATCCATACAACCAATTCCATGGTCTGACCATGCCATCATCCTTTTCTCCCTACCCTACTCTCCCACTAGACACCAACAACCTATCCATCCCTACCACAAACGCAAATTCAAACCTTTCAACACAACCAACTTTTTGGAAGAAACTATCCCCTCACTGGACCAATTAAACAACAGCAACCTGGACCCTGATCATTTCATCTCAGAATGGAATGAAATCATTTCTTCTGCTTCCCTACTCCCACAAATACACCACCCTTACAAACACCACAGAAGAACCCCTTGGTTCTCCACTAATCTCAAAACCCTTAAAAAGGAGCTTAGACGCCTAGAACGAAAATGGAGACGCACCCGAGACCCTGACTCACACCTAGCCTACTCTTCTAAACTACAAATATATTGTTCTGAAACACTAAACCAAAAGAGACAATATAATGAAAACATTATCAAACGTGCCCTTAACAAACCTAGAGAACTATTCTCCATTGCTAAATCCCTAATAAATGAACCCCTTCAACACGACCAACTACCGAAAATAACAGCACAAACCATAGCTGATCATTTATCATCCAAATACCTCCCCTCGTTAGCAACTTATAATCCCCAACCATCCTTTGATCCCTATACTCAACCTCCCAACTCATCCTGTCTACACACATGGAATGATTTTCACTCTATTACACTAGATAATGTAATAAATGTCATAAAAGGATTGAACACCTCAACCTCAGCTTTGGATCCTTGTCCAACCCATTGGATCAAAACAACTAGCAAGACCCTCGCCCCCTACATTCTAAACTTAATTCAAAATTCACTTAAATCAGGCCTTGTTCCACCCCTTCTTAAATGTGCCTCCATCCGCCCAATCATTAAAAACGCTAAACTTGACCCCACCTCCCCTTCATCCTACAGACCTATCTCCAGTATCCCCTACCTAGCAAAGATCACTGAAAAAATAGTCCAAACCCAACTCCAGAACTACATTGATGACCACTCCCCCCTCGACCTTTACCAACATGGCTTTAAAAGAAACCATGGAGTAGAAACACTACTTACTTCTCTACTAAACTCACTGTATTTGCATACCCAAAACCCTACCCAAGGATGTCTCCTCATCTTTCTTGACCTTTCTGCTGCATTTGACTCTCTACCTCACAACCAACTCCTAACCAGACTTCAAGAAATCGGTCTCAATGGTACTACACTTAAATGGTTCCAATCTTATCTGAACTCCAGAACTCAACAGGTACGACTTGGAAATGACACCTCCCTCCCATTCACTCTAAAACAGGGTGTACCTCAAGGATCTAGCCTATCCGCCTTACTTTTTAACATCTTCCTTCAACCTGCTTGCAAAATATTCCAAGATCATGACATTCAGTACCAAATATATGCTGATGACATGATGTGCTTCACCCCTTTTAACCTCTCCAACCCCAACTTTTCTAAAATCAATGAATGTCTAACTTCTCTCAAAATCTGGCTTTCTCAACATAACCTTACAATCAATCAAGCAAAAACAGAGGTACTCCAAGTATTTTCTAACCTCACATACTCACCTCCCCCAACTCTCACCATTGCTAACCTCCCACTTGTTATAAAAAATCAAGTAAAATATCTCGGAATTATCCTTGACCAGAACCTCTCCTTCACTGAACACATAAAAAAATCCACTAAGACAATATATGCAAAATTACGCACACTCCGTAATCTTAAACCTCTATTAAACCCAGACTCATTTCGCACTGTATGCCAGTCCCTCACAACTCCTTCACTTGACTATTGCAATCTAATTTACCATGGTCTCCCTAAAAACACAATCCAACCTCTCCAATTAGCCCAGAATACGGTAGCGAGGCTTATATCCAACAAACCCAGACGAAGGGTGTTGAAAGAACTGAAATTTGAGATTGCAGACCTGCTATCAGTAATCTGTGAACTATCATTAAAATCATCTCTAATACCTGAGGATTGGAGGATCGCCAATGTAACACCAATTTTTAAAAAGGGTTCGAGGGGTGATCCGGGAAACTACAGACCGGTGAGCCTGACATCAGTACCGGGAAAAATGGTAGAAACCATCATAAAGAATAAAATTACTCAGCATATAGATAGTCATGACCTAATGGGAGACAGCCAACATGGCTTTAGACAAGGAAGATCTTGTCTTACTAATCTGTTATGTTTTTTTGAAGGAGTGAATAAACAGGTGGACAAAGGTGAGTCGGTTGATATTGTGTATCTGGACATTCAGAAAGCCTTTGACAAGGTCCCTCATGAGAGACTTTTGGCAAAACTAAAGAGTCATGGGATAGGAGGCAGTGTACTACTGTGGATCAGGAACTGGTTAAAAGATAGAAAGCAGAGGGTAGGGCTAAATGGCCAATTTTCCCAATGGAGAAAGGTGAATAGTGGTGTACCCCAGGGATCTGTGCTGGGTCCGCTGCTTTTTGACATATTCATAAATGACCTGGAAAGTGGAATAACGAGTGAGGTTATCAAATTTGCTGATGACACAAAACTATTTAAAGTTGTTAAAACCCAGGAGGATTGTGGAAAATTGCAAGAGGATCTTGATAAATTGGAAGACTGGGCATCAAAATGGCAGATGAAATTTAATGTGGAGAAGTGCAAGGTTATGCACCTAGGGAAGAACAACCCAAACTATGGTTACACGATGCAAGGTTCCACATTAGGAACCACCACCCAAGAAAAAGATTTAGGCGTCCTTGTGGATACCATGTTAAAACCCTCGGCCCAGTGTGCAGCGGCGGCCAAGAGAGCAAATAGAATGCTAGGTATGATAAGGAAAGGAATGGAAAATAAAACAAAAGATATTATAATGCCTCTATATCGTTCCATGGTGAGACCGCACCTTGAATATTGTGTGCAATTCTGGTCGCCATATCTTAAAAAGGATATTGCAATTTTAGAAAAGGTTCAGAGAAGAGCCACCAAAATGGTAAAGGGGATGGAAGGCTACTCCTATGAAGAAAGGCTAAAAAGGTTGGGGCTCTTTAACCTGGAAAAGAGACGGCTGAGGGGAGATATGATAGAAGTCTATAAATTAATGAACGGAGTGGAACGGGTAAACGTAGATCGATTGTTTACCTTATCAGAATATAGAAAGACTAGGGGACATGAAATGAAGCTACAGGGTAAACTATTTAAGACTAATAAAAGAAAATATTTTTTCACTCAACGTGTAATCAAACTCTGGAATTTGTTACCGGAGGATGTAGTAAAGGCTGTTAGTGTAGCTGGGTTTAAAAAAGGTTTGGACAAGTTCCTGGAGGAAAGGTCCATAAACCATTATTAAGAAGGGACCCAGGATATCAATGCTTGAACCAATACAAGCATTGTGGAACCTGTGTCCCTTGGGGAAACTGCTAGGTACGTATGACCTAGATTGGCCACTGTTGGAAACAGAATACTGGGCTTGATGGACCTTGGTCTGACCCAGTATGGCATATCTTATGTTCTTATGTTCTTATGAGCTCATATCACACCTGTCCTTCATGACCTTCACTGGCTACCTATACAAAACAGAGCTAAATTTAAGGTACTCACCCTTATTCATAAAATAATCTTAAATGAATCAGCACCATGCCTCACCTCACTCCTCGTTTTCCCTAACAACACAAGAACACACCGTACCTCCACCAAAAACTTACTATCCATACCTACAATCAACAGGTACTGCAAACAAGCTACAAGTAATAGAGCCTTCTCCCTATACGCCCCATCTTTATGGAACACCCTCCCCCCCGAACTACGCAACTGTGAGAGCCACATTGAATTCCGCAAAAAACTAAAAACATTTCTCTTTATAGAGCACTTTTCCTCCCCACCATAAATCTTCATCTCATGACCCACATGACCCACTTCACTACCCAATCCACTCCAATTCTACACAAATCCGTATGCAACCAAGTTACTCAAATTTATTCAATGTAAATAGTTACCCTAATCAGTTAGCTATCCTCTACCTTTCTCTATGTATTAACCCTACTACTGTTACTCTTAATTCTAAGTTTTTTTATACAGTTACTGTAACCTTATTTATCTACATTGTTTTAATTGTTCCATGTAAACAGTTGTAATATACTGTACTAATGTTCCATGTAAACTGTCTTGACTAGTAGAAAGACGGTATATAAAAACTGTTAAATAAATAAATAAATAAATAAATTGATTTTTAATTGTCTTGGTACATTCATGTGAGGCCCTTATTTTCTTTTTAAGACACAGCCAATGTTTTATCTAATTCTAGTTTGGTTTTTTAGTCAAGTATATAGTCAGTATTTATATCTCTCTCGTTTTATATTTTTTTTTCTAGTTATGGCTGGTGCACAATTTTGTTAAATGCACTCGTCACTTCTATCACGCACTTGTTACCTTTGTAATACACTTCATGGTTGATCATTCAAATTAGCGGTACTTCATTAGTTCTATTTTTTTCACCTTTTAAACATATAGAGCCTATACAAGCCCTTGGTATGTTCTTTTTCTACTAATGTAAATGTTTATCATACTTTTAATATTTTTAATGATCAGTTATTTTTGTCATTACCTGATTTTGATGTTTTAATACTCTGTTATCACCCAATAAGGGAGGAGTGGTCTAGTGGTTAGGACAAGGTACTTCAGGCCGGAGGGCCAGAAGTTCAAATCCCACCTGAGGACAGCAATCTCAGGCCAGAGGGACTGGGATTTCTAGTCCTATAGGCACTCCTTGTGGTCTTGGGCAAGCCACTTAACCCTCCATTGCCCATGTTCCCTGTATGTATTAGTGTGTGGGTCTCATATCCCCTCATGTTAAATGTATCCCCCAATTGACCGCTTTGACCCGGTGAAAAGCGAGATATAAATACAGATAAATAAATAAATAAATATGCCTTTTGCTTAAAGCTTTTTTGCATAAAGTTTTTTGCATGTTCTTTATATATGTTCACATAATATGTATGTTTCTGCTTTTTTATACACATATAAAGTTTTTTACATATAAGGTTTTTAATCATTTATGATGATTTATTTATACATGTTCTTATATACAAGGTTTTTTAATTATTTTGTAATTATCTCCAGAAACAAGCAGGAATGAGTCCTCACATATGGGTACGTCGGTACCGATGGAGCCTGCGCGGGAAAGCTCCCCAGCTTCCCAGAAGGAAAGCTTTTGGGGCCTCCCACTGCGCATGCGCGCTGCCTTCCCGCCTTCCTGACCAACTCTCCTCGGTTCTTCTTTTTCCGCGGAGCCAGCAGGTCGTGTTCCTGTCACCGCTGAAGAAGTTCTTATTTTAATTTGTTTCTTTGGCCGCGTGTCTACCTTCCCCGATTCCGGACCGGTACCGCCGGTCTTTTTTCTTTATTTCTTTTTTAAAAATATATATATATCTTATTTTTCCCCACTTGGTGTGTTTGTCCTGTGAGGCCTCTAGGCCTTCACTGAAATCTCCCTCATGGAGAAACCAGCCTCTGGTTTTAAAAAATGCACCAAGTGTAGCGGTACTATATCAGTCACAGACACCCATGAATGGTGTCTTAAATGTTTAGGGCCTGACCACTCCATTCCTGATTGCCCGTCCTGTTCTTTGATGTCTAAACGTGGCTTACAAAACTGAGCAGCCAAGTTTCACATGCTGTTTTTTACAGATACTCCAGCATCGACATCTTCTAGGTCTTCCTCTCCTGATGGATCTCAGGTAACCAAACATTCCTCTGGCAGGTCCTCAAAGGGCAAATCTCCCTCTAAGTATCGAGATGCCTCCGGGCTTGACCTTGAGGACCCTGCCCCAGCCAAACAACCCCGGCGGGAAGCTCCGGCTTCCAAAGCTGCTTCTATGGGGTTACAGGTTGACATCGATGGCACGGCCTCGACTGATCACCTGTTAGACTGCTCTGGGGTACCGACATCCAGACAGTCGTGGCGTCCATGGACCATACAGTTCAATCCATGCAGCAGGCCATACTGGCTTTTATTAGAGCTGCGACGCCCTTGGTACCGCAGCCAGCGGTACCGACTCCGGTTCCGGTACCACAACCGATACCGGTACCCAGGGCATCCACATCGACCAGGATACCGATCCCGGTTCCTGGGTTTTTCCCGATACCGATCCGATACCGGGTACCCCCGATGTGGATACCGGTCGATACGCTTATCGATCCCTGGAAGCAAACAGACGATACTTCGAGTCTTCTGATGATTCTGATTCATCAGATGACTCTGCTGAAGTATCCTTAACTCTTCCTGAAGAGCCCTCTTCTCCAAAGAGGAGAATGTCTCCTCCAGAGGATTTGTCCTTTCAAGACTTCATCATTGAAGTAGCTAAAGGTCTCTCTCAGTAACCTCTGAAAAACAACCTAGAGCAAAAAAATTAGATATTTTAGGATACTCTAAGGTTCCCAAAGAGGCAGTCACCTTACCCATTCATGAAATTCTTCAAGAACACATGATGGACTTATGGGAGACTCCTCTCACCCTATCTCCACATTCTCGTCGTTTGGACACCATGTATCATGTCCCTCCCTCCTCCTGGTTTTCTAAAAACTCAGCTCCCTCACCACTCTATTGTGGTGCAGTCAGCTATGAAAAGGATAAAGAGTACCAAAAGACACTCTTCTACTCCTCCAGGTAGAGAATGTAGGACTTTGGATGCTTTTGGTAGAAAAATATTCCAAGCAAGTATGCTTATTGGCAGAATCAATTCATACAGCCTCTATATGGGCATGTTTCTGAAGGAGATTGCAGTGAAAATACGCCATTTTCTCCCCTTTATCCCAGAGGATAGAAAGGAGGAGTTCCTTCTTTTGCTAAAGCATACCCAAAATATTTCAAAGTTCTCCAACAGAGCAGCCTTTGACTCCTTTGAGGGTGCTAGCAGAGCCTCAGGTATTGCCATAGCGGCTCGCAGAATTGCTTGGCTCCAGGCCTCTGACCTAGAACCCTGGGTCCAGGATGGGTTGGGAAATCTGCCCTGTAAAGGTGAGAATATGTTTGGTAAGGAGTGGCAAATCAAAGCCACTCGGATGCAGAAAATGCTGCTTTAGATAGACTTTCTAAGTCTACCTCTACCCCTGTCAAGAAAAAATCTTTCAAGAAGCCTTTCTACAAGAAGGCCAGATTTGCTACAAATACTGGCCAACAATCTTCTGCAGCTCGCTTTGCTCCTAAGCGTCAGCAGCCTAAACAGGCCAGGGCAAAACCTGCAGGGGCTGCTACAGCCCAGCAGTCCCAACCCCCTCAGGGTTTTTGACTTAATACTAGAGAACTTAACCTTTCTGGCTCTAGAACATCCAGAGCCTCTCACCATTCCAGGAAGGTTAACTCATTTTGCTCCCAGATGGGAGCAAATCACATCAGAACAGTGGACCCTCTCTATCATCAGAGAGGGCTACAAACTACATTTCTCCAGCCTTCCTCCCCATACCATGGTGAGATGTTTCAATTCTCCCCCATCTCTCCTAGACCTGTTGGGTCAGGAGGTGACCACTCTTCTCGCCCAAAGGGCAATAGAAGAGGTTCCTCTTCTTCAACAGGGGTCAGGGTTTTACTCCCCTTATTTTCTCATTCCCAAGAAAACAGGGGGGGGGGGGTACTGACCCATTCTAGATCTGAGAGAATTGAACAAATTCCTATGCAAGGAGAAATTCAAGATGCTTTCTCTAGGTACTCTCCTTCTATACCTACAGAGTCAGGATTGGCTTTGTTCTCTAGATCTCAAGGATGCGTACACACATATACTCATCCATCCATCCCACAGAAAATTCCTACGGTTTCTGTTCCAGGGAAAAAATTTCCAATACAGAGTACTTCCCTTCGGTCTAGCCTCTGCTCCAAGAGTATTTACCAAATGCATGGCAATAGTGGCTGCATTTCTATGCGCCCTGGGAATTTTTGTCTTCCCATACCTGGACGACTGGCTCATCCGAGCTCCATCTCAGTCCAAGGCTCAGACTTCCCTGGATCGCACCAGACGCATCCTGCAGTATCTGGGACTTGTGATCAATCTGCCAAAGTCTCAACTCACCCCTACTCAGTCCCTGGAATTCATAGGGGCCTGGTTGGATACCACCATTGCAAGGGCCTATCTTCCTCAGGCCCGTTGCCAACGTCTAGTGCACTTGGCCTCCCACACTCAGTCCAGAAGCCACTTGACTGCTAGGGAGATGCTACAACTATTTGGCCACATGGCCTCCACAGTAGATGTGGTGCCTTATGCTCGCCTACATATGAGAGCAGCTCAATAGACTTTGTCCACCCAGTGGACTCAAGCATCAGGAGCTCTCTCAGACCAAATAGCAAACTCCAAACGTCTCTTTTGGTCTCTCCAGTGGTGGATGTCCACTCAAAATCTGTTGTTGGGGGGGCCCCTTTCAACCATTGTTGCCCCAAGCAACCCTCACAACAGATGCCTCCCAAACAGGTTAGGGAGCTCATCTTCAAGATCTCTCCACTCAGGGCACTTGGTCTCCACAGGAGACCACCCTTCATATCAACCACTTGGAACTTCGAGCAATCTTTCTAGCTCTGAGTTTTTCATATCCTCCTCAGCAACATGACAGTCCTTATTCATACGGACAATCAAGTAGCCATGTTTTACATAAACAAACAAGGAGGGACTGGCTCTCTGTCGCTTTGCAACGAAGCTCTAAGATTATGGGCCTTCGCCAGAGAGCATCAAATCCATCTCCTGGCTGTATACCTTCCAGGAATCCAAAACTCTTGGGCAGACAGACTCAGTCGAGTTCTGCTTCCACACGAATGGTCCCTGCACATGGATCAGGTACTCAGAATCTTCCAGAAATGGGGAACCCCGGACATAGACCTCTTTGCAAGTCCGTTGAATGCCAAACTTCCTCGGTTCTGTTCCAGAATTCCGTGTCAGGGAGTTCAGGCCAGGGATGCCTTCCTCCTTCATTGGGGTCAGGGCTTCCTGTATGCCTTTCCACCCATTCCTTTGATTCCCAAGACTCTGTTCAAACTTCAAAGGGATCAAGGGTTCATGATCCTCATAGCTCCACGCTGGCCACGCCAAGTGTGGTACCCTCTACTTCTGCATCTCTCCCAAGCCCCCTCCCTGGACTTGGGAGCGGCTCCAGACCTTCTGTCTCAGGAGGAGGGGACTTTGTGGCACCCAAACCCCAAGTCCCTTCACCTCAGAGCTTGGTTACTGAAGGCCTAGACCTTCAACACTTCAGTCTTTCGCAGCAAGTGAAGGATATCCTTCATGCCTCTAGGAAACCTTCCACTAGGCGTTCTTACGCTTTTAAATGGAAAAGATTTTCCATTTGGTGTGCTCAAAAGGGTCTTAACCCTCTAGCACTCCTTTTGAATTCTCTTTTGGAATATCTCCTGCATCTCTCCAATGCAGGACTCAAAACGAATTCAGTAAAGAGTCCATTTGAGTGCTATTGCAGCATCCCTTAAGCCCATCAATGGACAACCTGTTTCCTCTCATCCTCTTATTGCAAGATTCATGAGAGGCCTAACCTTAACTAAATCTCCCATTCAACCTCCTCCGGTGGCATGGGACTTAAACTTGGTTCTTGGTCAGCTTATGAAGCCACCCTTTGAACCCTTAGCCACCACTACCTCCTTGAAATTTCTTTCCTGGAAGGTTATTTTTCTTATTGCAGTCACCTCAGCTTGCCGTATCAGTGAACTGCAAGCTCTAGTGGCTAATCCACGTTATACAAGGTTCCATCATGATAAGGTGGTCCTTAGGACCAATCCCCACTTTATGCCTAAAGTGGTCTCCCCTTTTCATCTTAATCAAGAGGTATATTTACCTGTCTTTTTTCCAGCTCCTCATGCATCCAGTGCAGAGAGGAACCTTCATACTCTAGATTGTAAAAGAGCTCTTGCCTTTTACCTCCACAGGACACAGCAACATCGAAAGTCTTCTCAACTTTTTGTTGCTTTTGATCCTTCTCATTTAGGACTTCCAGTCTCTAAAAGAACACTCTCCAATTGGATTGCTCAGTGTATCTCTTTTGCTTACCAGAGTAAGAACCTTTCTCTGGAGAGCCATGTCACCGCTCACAATGTGAGGGCCATGGCCACCTCTATGGCTCATCTAAACTCTGTATCCATTGACCAGATCTGTCGAGCAGCCACCTGGGCCTCGGTTCATACCTTTACAGCCCATTACTGTTTGGACAAGGACTCCCGCCGGGATGCCTTGTTTGGTCAGGCTGTCCTCAGACACCTGTTCCATTCTTTAACAACTCCAGCCCACCTTCCCTGAATGGATGCCTGAGATCCATAGGAAGATGAGGAACCTTTCAGGGTCTCATACCCTTGAGGGGATCTCCCGGGCATCTTAGCTAGGGAGTTCCCATATGTGAGGACTCATTCCTGCTTGTTCCTGGAGATAGCACAGTTACTTACGTGTAACAGGTGATCTCTGGGAACAGCAGGAATTAGTCCTCACAACCCACCCACCTCCCCTAGGAGTTGTATCTCTCTCTCTTTCCTTTCCTCTCTCTATTGTCTCAGCTTTAAACTCGAACTGAGGAGAGTTGGTCAGGAAGGCGGGAAGGCAGCGCGCATGCGCAGTGGGAGGCCCCAAAAGCTTTCATTCTGGGAAGCTGGGGAGCTTTCCCGCGCAGGCTCCGTCGGTACCGACGTACCCATATGTGAGGACTAATTCCTGCTGTTCCTAGAGATCACCTGTTACAGATAAGTAACTGTGCTATATGTTCCTTTGTTTTTTTACATGGTTTACTGTTCCTTTCAAACACATATATATATCTCTTGTGTTACATTGTTATCCATGCTTGTATTTTTACTATGTTTTAGATTGGGAAGACGTGCTCCTCACACTTTCTATGTGGTTATCTGGTAACATTTTTTGACTATTTATACAGTCACTATTTATTATGCAGTAATCATTTTGTGATTTGTGTTTCATTTTTATTGTTATGCTCAATGTGTTTGTGTTTTTTAGACCCCTGATGAAGGCCTTGGCCAAAACTTGTACAGTTGGGTCCTAATAAAGATTTTAACCAATAATCTTGGTAGGCCGTGGTTAATTGCCCTCCGCTGTACCTCTTGCCCTTGTTCTTTTGCAGAAGACCCCCTTCTTTCCTCTTTGGCTTTCTTCCTTAAGGAGCAGTCTTTGGGTGACAACGGAGTCCTTTACCTGTAGGATGTTGGTAGGGTGTTGCGCTGTTACCTGAAACTCAGTAATACTTTCTCTCCGATCACCTTTTTGTCCTGGCTTCTGGTCCATGAAAAGAAGTGGCCGCTTCTGAAGCGACCATTGCACACTGGATCAAGCAGACCATTGAGTCGTCTTATATTTTATGAACAAACCTGTGTCCATAGATCTTCGTGCACATTCTCTTCGGACCCAGGCTACCTCCTGGGCAGAATGCTCATGGGTAGCTCTGCTAAATATTTACAGGATGGCCACCTGTTGCTCCCTCTCTACATTTGCACGTCACTATCACTTGTATGTCCAAGCTCGAGAAGCAGCTTACTTTGGAGCCTCCATCTTGGCTACAGCTGTTTCTTCCCGCCCTGGAATGGTTTAGCATTTCCTTTCCTGGAATCCTACTGGAGCAGTCTAGGACCTGCCCCCCTCTAAACTGTTTAGTCTATCGCCTAGCTAAGACTCTCTTTACGTATTGGTGACATTGCTGTGCCTTGCCGCGTACAAACTTCCTTGGCCTGTAGGTTCTGTTTCACATTGTTCAATTTAGCTTGTTATAAGAGTTTAGTTTATTATCTCATTTTTGGTCTAGTTTTGTGCTTCCTTGGCAGTTTGACTTCCTGTTGCTTGTTATGGTTATACTGACGTTACTCATGGGGGATGGCGCCTTTATACCAAGGGTGATGCAAAGCTTCGGGAATTTTTCTCTCATCTACTGGCAGGGGGACACAATTCACTAGTCTGGACTGATCTAGCAGGATTTCAGGAAAGGAAAATATTGGTAAGTAAAATTCCTCCATTAATATTTGCATGCTTATTGTATATATACTTTATTTTGCACTGAAACTTAGCTTTCAAATTGCAACCACTGTAGAAATATTTTTCAGGTCTCTTCACTTTTAAATTCAAAGGAGCAGTGCATTGATAGAGAAACAGTTGTCTATCAAGTTGTTTCTCTTTCACAGTGATTAGAAGTCTGTCCTTATCTAAAGAGCTGCAGTATTTGACTTGTGTATTCAACTTTTAGTCTTTTTCTACCATCATGTTCCTTTGTTTTCTATTCTAAAGGAAAAAAAGGGGACTGTTATAGTGGTTGATACGGAAGGGCAGACTAGATAGGCCATGTGGTCTTTTTCTGCCATCATGATTCTGTTTCTAACTTGTATATTTAATTCATAAACACATACTATGTATATGCTAATTTGCAAGGATGGAACAGACATGCTAAATATGTATGAATATTTAGCTACTGTTGCGTAGTGGAGAAGAGTATTCTGAATTGATTCGCTGTCCCCTTTTTATATTTTAACAGACTTGAGACGCACTTGACTCCTGAGATGTTCCGAACACCACTTCATGAAATTGCTTTGAGCATCAAGTTGCTGCGTTTAGGAGCGATTGGTCAGTTTCTGTCAAAGGCAATTGAGCCTCCACCTCTGGATGCAGTGATAGAAGCAGAACACACTCTGAGAGGTATGTGCACAGCCTAGATGTGTGCATCTGTGGTTTGAGTATAAACTTTGCTACAATGCATCCTGAACATTAGATTATTTGTGCTATCTGAAGACTATTGAAAAGATGTTATGACTTTATCTTTTTTGCATGAGTCTGACTGTTAGTTGGGAGCAAACCCTTTTTATGGAAAATGACAATAAATCCTAAGTTGTTGGGGGAGGAAGTGACATAAGCTACTGAATGGATAGCTGAGCTCAGAGTTCCTCCATCCTGGATGCAAACAGAGGAAAATTTGAGTTTCTCAGCCGCCCAGTGGTGCTGAAAACAGCCCCCATGATGTGGAAATCTACCCACAGTGACAAAATGGCAAATACACAATGCAGAGTGGTGGATTTCCACAAATATTTTTACCAAGGCCACAGGGACCCAGAATCCAACATGGTGATGGAGGGAAGCGCTGTCAGGGAGTTCGCTATGGAGGGGTGCAGCACAACGCTGGGGGGAGAGCAGAGGCACTGTTGTGCATATCATCAAGGCAGAACTTAAAATGTGGTTTGCCAAAACAGAGTGAGCTCAGAGTGGTCATAAGAGAACTGTGTGGCATGGTGGGATTAGATATGTAGAAGCTGGAAGGCTTATAGAGGATGTGGAAGGCCTGGTGGAGTGTCAGTCCGGGCAAGATCGGCTGCTGGAACAGATGCAGCATATGGAGGAGGGGATGCGGCCAATGTTCTTAAAGCTAGAGGACTTAGAAAACAGAAACCAAGCAACAGCCTTCACGTTAAAGATGTCCCTGAAGGACTGGACTATCAGGATTGCATGGCTGTGGCCATTTCTATATTTCAGTCGCTCCTTGGAGATGCAGATGAAGAGTCAGAGGCTCCAGAGATACCGCTGGACAGAGCGCACTGAGCCCTGGGACCTATGCATGGTCAATGCCCAAGGTACATAGTGACATGCTTTCATGATTATACCATAAAAGAACAGGTAGCGTGCAAAATGAGACAAACGGGGATGTTTTTATGGCAGGCCACCTGGTAGTCTGTCACTGATTTGTCTACTGGAACCCTGCAAAGAAGGAAGGCTTTTGGGCTGATCACAGAATACTTGCACAGGGAACAGATTTAGATATCTTTGGGGGTACTCCTTTGACCTGGCCTTCACTGTAAATGGAGTGACTGGGAGGGGTGACCACATTGGAGGAATCGGTTCTGCAGTGGAGGCAGCAAGACAGAGGTGTGAGGATTGCTGCCGCAGCAGAATCCTGGAGGAGGGGCTGGATGACTATGGAGAAAGACTGGTGGAGAAAGAAGCAGGCATTGAAGACAGTGACCCCCACTTGAATGGACTCTGGGAAGTGGATTGGTATAATCTTGGGGAGAGAGGTAGGTAATATGAAGGGGGAGGATGCGCTGTATGGACTCTGCTCATTGCATGACTTTTGGGGCTTGTGGCATATGGGAGAGGGCTGCAATGTTGATGGAAGTTCTGGAGATTGGGCAAAGGGGTTAACCCTCAATTGGTGTGTGGGGGGATGAATGGGGAGGGCATGAGTGGATGAGGGCTTCAAGGGTTGGAGGGGGGCTAACAGAGGTCATGGGGGAGAGCAGATGGGATGAGGGATATAGCTGGGGGAGGTGTTTCTGGGAATTTGGTAGTGGGTGTCGCTACTCCCTTCTAGATGCTGGCAAGGGTGGAATGCCACTAGAGGGGTGGGATAGAGAGGAGGGGGGGTGGAGGGGGATGCTAACTATGGATGCGTGAGAGGGCATTGAGGAGAATGTGGATTAGATATGCCTAAGGGGTGAGGAGTAGCAGCCTAATGGTTGGAGCAACAGCCTAGCACCCAAAATATCTGTGTTCGATTCCCACTATCATTCCTTGTGACCTTGGGCAAGTCACTTACCCTCCATTAGCTCAGAAGAAAAGGCCTGGCAATCTACTTCGGCTCATACCTTGCCAAGAAAACCCAGGGGCTGCTGGGTCACTAGGAGTCAGCATTGACTTGACGGCACTTAAAAAACAAAACAAAAAACAAGGGGTATGTGTGGAGGGCAGATCGAAGTGGTGACTCTGAATCGAATGGACTGAATTCATGGCAAATGAGATCCTTGCTGATAAAAGACAACCAGCTGATGTGCTTATGGTACATGAGACCCATTAAAAAAAATCCTTTGAGGGATATTTGAAGGGGAAGGTCTATCCCTATGTTTTCTTGACTGCTAATAGCGACCAACCTAAGAAGAGGAGGGGGTAGGGGATTATGCTCTTGGGAAGGCTAGGGATGGAAATTTGAGCCATTAAGAGGGATGGGGAGGTATAGTGTGGTGCGGGCCATGGTTGCTGGGGCAGATGTTAGATTTATCAATATCTATGCCCCTAACACAAAGCAAGGAGATTTTTTTTGAGCACTTGTGGAAGCTTATTGCAGAGTTGGGGGAGGGTAGATGCATTTTGGGGGTGGGACTACAAACTTAATCCAAGGGGAGGGGGCGGGGGTCAATGTGGGACAGGAAGAAGATGGTTGACATGCTGCATACTTTGAGCTTGGTGGATGCCTGGAGACAATGTCACGGGGCTAAGCAACAGTATACCTTTTATTCTATTCCCCATGGATTAGATATGCTGTGGGTGGATGCTACATTCTTACTGCAGGTATTGTAGTTGCGAATTAAGCCTTTTGTTTGGTCTGACCATGCCGCCCCCCCCCCTCCCCGTGTGCTTGATACTAGAGGTGAGCCAGGAGGGTGGGGGGAGTTGTGATTTTGGCAACTTAATGAGGGGTTACTGGCACAGGGTGAGGCTCTTGAACAGATCTGGAAGGCCCTGAGGGAGTATTTGGATCTTAATAAGGGGGGGGGGGAGGCTCCTCAGTTCCAATGGGATGGTTTCAAAGCAATCGTGAGTGGGCACTTTACTGGGTTGGCCACCTTCCAGAAACTGCAGAGGGAAAAGAGTCTCCAGGGCCAGCTGAAAGTGCTGCTGTGGGAACGCTTTTGGACAATCCAGAGAGGGTTGGCAGAGATGAAGCACATCAGAAACGAGCACTGTTAGTTGCAGCTAGTGGAGATGAGGCGTGGAAAGTGCTAGCACATAAGCTGCGGACATGCCAGAACCAGCAATGGATGCATAAAATTAGAGATGGACAGGAGGCGTTACGGTTCTACTCCGCAGAGATAAGGAAGGTATTTAGGAAATTCTATGCAAAATTATACTCCTCTGGAATGGAGGGCAGAGACACAGCGGGACAAAGATACTTGAAGGGGTGTGGGATGCCACAACTGGGGGCTGAGGATTGTGAGCAACTAGATGAACATCACATTAGAGGAGGTTAGGGCCGCTGTAAAAGGAATGAAAGAGGGTAAAGCTCAAGGTTTAGATGGATTAACGGCCAAGTTTTATAAGCTGTATCAAGAGGAAATGGGGGAAGTATTGGTGGAACTCTTTAACAAAGCTGGGGGAGGGGGTGCTACCCAAACCAGGGAAGGATGTCACACAATGTGGGTAGTATAGACCCATATCCCTGATCAGTGTAGTTGCTAAGATTTTCACAAAGGTCCAGGATCAGACTGGATTTGTACTGGGAAGACAAGCTACTGATAGCATACGGCGGATCCTGAACTTAATATGGAGGGTGCAACAAGAGAAGTTAGACACGCTTCTAATGGCAGTGGATGCTAAAAAAGCATTTGATCGTGTGGAATGAGGTTTTATGTTTCAAGTGTTGGAGAGGGTGAGTTTAGGTCCCAGGTTTCAGTACTGGGTTAGGGACTTTGTATCAGGAACTGAAGGCAAGAATCAGAATGAATTGGGGGGGAGGGTAGTTGGAGGAATTTTCCCTGGGAAGGGGAAACATGTCAGGGGTACAGACTATCCCCACTTTTATTTGTCTTGGTTATTGAAGTGTTGGCAGATCGTATTAGGCAAAACCCAGATGTCCAGGGGGTGACGGTGGGTGGTAGGGATCATAAAATTTGTTTGCCGATGATATAATCTATATGCTGAGGAACCTTCAATTGTCTTTACCAGTGCTGCTTCAAATGATAGAAGCTTATGGGAAGGTGTCGGGATATAAGGTGAACCTCACCAAGACTGAAGTGCAATTAAGGTGGGGAGATGGAACAGATGCTTAAGGAGCCCTTCCTATTTCAGTGGGTCCAGACGTCCCTGCAATATTTGGGGGTACAGGTGGGGAAGGATTGGCAGGATTTGTATCAGCTCAACTATGGACCTCTGATGGAAGCCCTGGCAGGGCACTTGGGCCGGTGGGGGAAGGGATGGCTCTCTTGGCTAGGGAGGGTGGCAGTGGTGAAAATGAATTACACCGTGTCTGCTGTTTCTCTTTATGACACTCCTTGTAGAGGTGCAGGAAAGGGCGTTGCAGCTGATTCAAAGAATGTTATTCGTCTTCATCTGGAGGAAGAGGCCACTTAGGATGGCTCGACACGTACTATGGAGGGAGAGAGCACAGGCAGGGTTAGGAGTCCCACATTTAATCCTTTCCAGGCCGAGCCCAAAACTCTTGGGATCCAAAATTCTGACTAAATATTCCTATCAAATGGTATATAATACATGACCATAGCAGAAGAAAAATCACTATTAGAACATATTGAATAAGACGGGTGCAATTTTCCTGAAATATGCAAAAATTAACCCAGCTACAGAATGTGGATTAAAAATTTAAAGTAGGCCTTGAAAGGGTTAAGGGCTTACTACAAGGCAGTCCAGGTATGCAGCATTTCCTCTTCGTCTCTCCGGGCCAGTCCAGGTACAGTTGGTTAGTCAATCCCTTCTAGCAGCTGAGGACTGAATGTTGAAACTTTTGCTGGCAGTTGCTATAGCTCCCTCTGGTGTCCGAAAGCCAGTCTTCAGTCCTCAGCAGCTAGAGAGGACGTATCTCTGGCAGGCTCCCAGGAGAGACGGATTTGGACAGGCAGGGGGATAGTTTTTGTTTCTTGGGAAATAGGAAGAAGAGAACATATCTATATATCTATATAGAGGGACAGCTTAAGCTTTGCAAAAGGGAACCTTGCTCACTGGCTCTGGCAGGGCTACATAGCAGGAAGCGCTCCCTTATTCCTTCACAGCAGTGTCGGTAATTGGAAGTGCAGTACAGCGATCCTCGGTTATTTTTTGTTGTTTTTGATTTTTTGACTAACTGGGGGCAGAGCCTGCTTCCGGAGGATCCGCTAGTACACGAGGGAGTTAGTAGGTGCTGGGAGCCCCAGTGTCCTCTTCCCGCCGCTGTTCCCTTCGTCTCGGTGCCTTGCTAGCAGCAGGCAATTAGAGACAAAAGCCTTGTGGGTTGTGTTCAAGGTAAGCTGCGGTCTTCTTTCTGTTCCCTGGGTTTGGTCCTGGTGTGGTAACTAATTTTTTGTGTGTAAGGTTGGTTCTAGGGTTGTGTTGTTTGGCGGTTTTTTTAGACCGACGGCTGAGGCGGGAGCGCCATTTTATTTTCGCCGGTATTTTTGAGCGGCAGTCTGCGTCGGGCATTGATGTTTATAGGATTAGTTTTATTTTGGTTTATTTTGGGTTTCTTTCGACCCGTGATGGCAGGTACGTGATCTGGAGAGCTGTTTGGGGAGCGGCTTCCGGTTCCGTTGCTTGCAGCAGGATCAGCAGCCACGATTCCCTCAGAGCCTGCTGATTCTCCCGCGCTTGCAGCGTGTGGGGAGGCAGAACTCTAAGTCACATAAGACTCCTGCGAGAGCAGCAACTAGTAAATCTTGGTCCCCTGAGGCCCAGGGTTCGTTAGATTTCCTATTTTTTACAAGGACCAGTCGATGTATAAATGAAAAGCTGCTCACCTTTTTTAACACTGGTATAATAATGGTATAGGCTCTGCCTTCCTCCTGTTCACACTTCTCTCCAGTGACACAATAAGAAGCAAATATGGGGGCTCCCCTAAACTTTGCAATTCCTCTCTTGTCTCTTACTGAGCATATCTAGTGGTCTGTTGAGGGCAGGAGAGATCCCTAGTCTCTCCTGCTCCCTAGTGTGGTACATTGGAACACACCACTAGGGGGGTCAGGTGCTGCCTTTTTGGACAAATGGCACTGCAGTAATAGGAGCAACTTGTAATTTCCCCTGCTTCCATTAAATTGTGGGTGCATTGAACTGCAACCCCTTCCCGTCTGAGAGGCCTCCTTGTCTGTATTTTCCTTGTAGTAAAGCAGGGGTACAGCTTCCTGGATATAACACTGCTCTTTCAAGTTTCATTTGTGCAGTTTCTGGTTTCCAGGTTAGAACCGACTTACCAGGAAGGTCATTGGCTCCTTGTTTCACTCACTCCACACCTCACCACTTCCATTCTCTTAGTCCAGGCCAGGATTTGTTCTGCTCCAAAAGTTTACTGGAAGTTGTTAAGAGTCAAACAATAGTAGCAATTGTCTGCATGATAAACAAATAGGACGAAAGCAGACACTTTTCCTTCTGCTGGATTTTTCCCTGAGTCAGGGAGCTCTCCTCCTCTTCAGTCCCTGTTGAATCCAGATGTCATCACGGGCACTGCACTCCCATAGAGCCTAGCCCTCCTTGTTTCAGTTCTAAGAGATGTCCACTTGTTCCTCCTCTTCCCTTTCTCCAGGATCAGTGTGTACTTCTTTCCTTTTGGATATGTAGGGGCTTCCTCCTGTGGTGTGGCTCCTTAATACGGGCTTTTCTCGTGGCCTTGTGTTCGGCTCAGAGAACTTCCGATTTACAGGCGTTCTCCTGTAGAGAGCCATATCTCCGTTTATCGGCAGTGAAGGTGGTTCTGCGGCCCGTTCCTGCGTATTTGCCGAAGGTGGTCTCAGGGTTTCACATGAACCAGCCCGTTTTGCTGCCTACTTTTCAGTTGCAGGGCAGCAGTTCCGTGGCCGGCACTCTGCGATAGTTGGATTTGGGTCGCGTGTTGCGGAAGTATCTTCGGCAAATGAAGCCGTTTCGGAAGTCTAATCGATTGTTTGTTTCTGTGTGGAGGTCCTAGCAAGGGACCTGCCGCTACGAAGGTTTCTATTGCTCGTTGGGTGCAGCGGGCGATAGCGGGGGCTTCTGCGGCAAGGGGTAGCTGCCTCCGCGTGTGCTCAGGGCGCATTCGACTAGAGCGCAAGCGGCTTCGGGGGCTGCGATGGCCTTAATTCCGCCAGCGGATCTTTGTCGGGCGGCTGCCTGGTCCTCTCTGCATGCCTTCACGTGGCATTATAGGTGGGATGCCCAGGCGCGCTCAGCGGCTAAGGTTAGGGCCTCGGCCATTATAGCGGGGCTCGCGGGACCCTCCCCTGTTTGGGTACTGCTTTGGTACTGCCCAACTGTACCTGGACTGGCCCGGAGAGATGAAGAGGAAGGAGAAATTAGACCTTACCTGCTAATTGTCTTTCCTTGAGTTCTCTCTGGGCCAGTCCAGGTCCCGCCCCATTGGTCTGCGAGCATCAGTTTGGTTTCTTATGGGAGTCGGAGTGCATTGGTTTCCAGTCAGGTCTTCGCGGCTGTCCGCGGGGATCAGTGCCGCACGGGCGTATTGAGGAAGATATTGGAGATTTCCAGCTAGGAACAAAGTATTTTTAAGGGGGGGAGGTTCCTCTCGTGAGTTGGTTGAATACGAGTTGTTTTTTTCCAGCAGGTGGAGGATGATTCGAGTTTTTTTTGTTTTTCATTCGCTGCTTTGACAATCGGTGACTGGCTTTTGGACACCAGAGGAAGCTATAGCAACTGCCAGCAAAAGTTTCAACATTCAGTCCTCAGCTGCTAGAAGGGATTGACTACCCAACTGTACCTGGACTGGCCCGGAGAGAACTCAAGGAAAGACAATTAGCAGGTAAGGTCTAATTTCTCCTTTTAAATGTAGGGGAAGAGACGGAAGGGGAAAATTGGGTGGCCTTGGAGCAGTGTTTTTGGGGATGGGGTCTATTAGAGATTCCCCTGGCTTTGGGGTCAGAAGGATAGTGGGGGGGGGGGGGTGGAATAAGCTCCTTCATGGCTGTGACCCTCTGTGTGTGGGCGTCATATAGGAAAAGGATAGTTGGTGTGATGGGAAGGGGGCGGTTGACTCCCCCCTGTGGGAGAATGAGGCTTTCCCGCCAGGGTTGGGAAACCCCAGAGCGAGTGGGTAGGTGGGAACGCTGTTGAATATGGAGACTAGGTGAAGTGCAAGGCACTAATGGCAGACTGTTGTCCTTTGAGGTGGTACGAGAGAGGGGGGGGGCTTTGGGAAATGGATAGATTACTGTATATGCAGATACTCCATTTAGGGGGCTAGGGAGGTGAGGAAGGGGTTAACATGGTTGGAGACAAGATTATAGAAGCTCTAGAGTTAATAAAACCTCTGAAGAGTTTTCCCCTTCCAACCTACGTTTATACAGTAGGGATAAGTCTGAAGCTGAGTTTTCAGTACTCCTGGGCAATGGATTTGGGAGGCCCCCTGATGACTGCATAGTGACAAATGATATATGATAGGGCACAGAGAGCTGTTCTCTGCCAACCTGCAAGAAGTGCTGGAAAGGCTGTGGGGAAGATGGGGATTTCCTACACAGCTGGTGGCAGTGTGTGAAAGTGTGGAGCTGGGCAGCTGTTTGTTCCTGGCTGTCAGTGGAATGGAGCTGTTGCTGAATCCGCACTATATGCTTCTGAAACTACTTCCGGGGGAAATGGGGAGATCCCTGGAACAGTGGGGAAGGCGAGCGTGGTTGGCAGTACAAATGAAGTTGGTGGAATTTTGGAAAAATGAGAGGCTGTCCAGAGGGGGAGGACATAGTGAGAAAGCTAGACTATATTGAAAGAATGAGTGCTCTGACAGCTTATAGGCACCACAGACAGTCCAAGCACTTACGAGTCTGGAGGCTATGTAAAGAGTGGTGACAAAAGGGGGCAGGGTGTGAAGTAAAGGGAATAGCCAGTGGTAAGTGGGATGCCTGATTGCATCTGAGTAACATGGTGGGAGCCCTTGGGTATATTTTGTATTTTGAAGCTTGTATGTATCTTGAGCTTTTGTATATGTTTCATGATATATCCGCAACCAGCCGGGGGGGGGGGGGGGGAATATGGGATAAAAGGGAAATTACTATTCGTCTCTCCGGGCCAGTCCAGGAAAATAGGGTTGTCAACCTCCTCCAGCAGCTGAGGACTGATAAACTGAAAAATCTTTGCGGACAGTCCCTCCAGCTCCCCCTGGTGTCAGAGAGAGTCAGTCTTTCAGTCCTCAGCAGCAGAGGAAGGTGTATAGCTGACAAGCTCCCCGGAGAAAATAATAGGATATCGACTGTACTTGGCTGAATGGTTGGAAATAATAATATCCAGAGAGGGGACTGAGGTGGTTCAGGAGTGCTGACTAATTGGCTCTAGCAGGGCAGTTCAGCTCAGCAGCCCTCCGTTTTTCTTCTTGTTGGTGTAAAAAAAAAAAAAAAAAAAAAAGATTAGAGAAACGAATACTGAGCTTCGGGTTCTCCTTAGCAGCCGATTCAGTACTTTTTACAAGGCAGAGCCTGCTTTGTTGGAGTTCCCCGTGGCGAGACTTTTGAGAAACGTCTAGGAGCCCCAGACCTCACTTCTCTGTCTCTGATCTCCGTGGTTCTGGTTACCCGCTAGCAGCGGTATTCTGAATCGCGGTAGCTTCATCTCTCTTCAGTGGTTCAGGTAGGAAGAGTGTTTTTTTTGTCAGGGCGATTTCTTTTGGGAGTAATTTTCGGATTCGCTGCACAGCGCGGGGTTTCAGTTTGTGTAACGGTCCGCATGCGGGACAGAGGTTTTTGGCGCGCTTGCCCTTCGCGGTTTTTTTCTTTTAGCCGATCGTGAGAGATCGCGGCGGAGTTTTCTGTTTTTATCTGTGCTTTGCTTTTCTTGGTTCGTTGCTATTTGGCAGATATCATGGAGGCTGCTAAGGCTTCAGAGGGAGAGGGCTTAGTTCGCCTTCAGACCATGATAGAAAACGCGGGAGCAGCAGACATTTTATCACAGCCACACTCCTCTCCCACGCTGCAGGGGAAAGCTGGTAAAAAGAAATCTAAGTCACACAAGGCTCCTCTGGCTGAGGAAGCAGTGCAACAGTCACTCTCGCTGGAACAAGGGTCTTTGGACTCGTTTCTTTCCCCTGAGTTCATTTTGGCACTTCATAAGGCCTTTTTATTAAAGAAATCTCAGGCATCTTGTTCTCCTTCTCCTACTTGTATGTCAGAGAGCAAGAAGGTAGACTTCTCTGCAGTAGACCCGGGGGAGGGGAGCTCCTCCTTTATTCAGGGGGCTGCAACGGTAATAGACAGCTCTTCCCCTCTAAATTCAGAGTATCTGCTTCCTCAAGAGGGAGAAGCGCTTTCGGAGACAAGTCTGGAAGTTTGGCCAACAGAGTTAGAAGAAGGGGAGTTAGGGCCGGGCGAGGACCCTAATGTGTTTCGTGTCTTTAGAAAAGAGGAGCTCAGTACGCTGATTGCGCAGTCTCTGGCTGCCTTACATATGGTGATCCCTTCGGATCCGCAGGAGCCGTTAGAGGACCCCTTGTTGCAGGGGTTTCGGTCCGAGCAGCGCTGTTTTCCCATTCACAGAGTTATCAAGCAAATGATTGAATCCGAATGGGAGTATCCGGAGGCTTCCTTAAGGGGCAGTCGCGCGATTGCTTGTCTGTATCCCGTTCCTCAGGAGGAAAAGGATTTGTTACGTATGCCTAAGGTGGATGCCTTGGTGGCTGCTGTCACCAAGAAGACCACCATCCCTGTAGAGGGAGGTACGGCTCTGAAGGATTTTCAAGATCGTCGGTTGGAAGCGCTCCTAAAGCAAGCTTTTGACTCCTCTGCCTTAGCGTTGCAGGCTTCCGTGTGCGGCGCATATGTATCCAGAGCGTCGATCCGTTGGCTCCAAGGCGATCAAGCGGCAGATAAGGAAGCTGACTCTGCAGCGGACGGGGCTAAGCTGGAGTCGGCTGCGGCTTATCTAGCGGATGCCTTTTATGATTTGGTGAGAATTTCAGCGAAATCCATGGCCTCTCTGATAGCGGCTAGACGGTTTCTCTGGCTGCGGAACTGGACAGCAAATGCGTCATCTAAGGCTCGTCTCAGTAAACTTCCATACAAAGGCAAGCTACTGTTTGGAGAAGCTTTGGAGAAGATTGTGAAGGATTTAGGCCTTTTTGGTGGTTTTATGTTCGGCTCGCCGAATTTCGGATCTACAAGCACTGTTGTGCAGAGAGCCGTACCTTCAGTTTTCGAAAGAGAATTTAGTGTTGCGTCCGGTACCGTCTTTTCTTCCTAAGGTGGTTACGTCTTTTCACGTGAATCAGGCCATTTTTCTTCCAATGTTTCGTCCCCGCGAGGGGGAACAGCAGGATCGTTTGCTCCGACGGTTGGACTTAAGTCGGGTGTTGCGGAAGTATCTCAAGGAAACGGAGTTGTTTCGTAAGTCCGACAGGCTGTTCGTGCTTTTAGGGGGGCCCGCTAAGGGTAAGCCGGCTTCCAAGGCTTCTATTGCTCAATGGATCAAGCATGCCATTAGAACAGCTTATGAGCAGAGGGGCGTAGCGGTGCCTGTGGGAATCAGGGCTCATTCGACTCGGGGTCAAGCTGCTTCGTGGGCGGAATATGCCTTGGTTCCTCCACTTGATATCTGTCGGGCGGCGACGTGATGGTCTTTGCATACTTTTGCTAAGCACTATCGTTTGGATGTTCAAGCACGGGACGATGCTAAAGTGGGGGCCTCGGTTATTATGGCGGGGCTCGCAGGGCCCTCCCGGGTTTGAGTACTGCCCTATTTTCCTGGACTGGCCTGGAGAGACGAATAGGAAGGAGAAATTAGGCCTTACCTGCTAATTGTCTTTCCTTGAGTTCTCTCCGGGCCAGTCCAGGACCCACCCGCTATTTTCTGCGAGATTTGTAGAGTTGAAGTCCTCGGCCTGAAGACTAAGCATTTATCAGGTTACCAAGCTGGTGACTGGAGCCGGGGTTTTTTTCCGATGTCAGAGTTCGGAGAAGTTTGTGTTTTCTTATTGGACGTGAAGGGTTTTGTTTTTTTCTCCTAAAAAAAAACAACAAAAAAATACACCAACACTAGACAAACGGAGTTTGGTTGCTGTGATGACAGTTCCTGTTTCTTTTTCAGTTTAGCAAGTGTAGTTCTACTTTGTTACCATAAGACTGACTCTCTCTGACACCAGGGGGAGCTGGAGGGACTGTCAGCAAAGATTTTTCAGTTTATCAATCCTCAGCTGCTGGAGGAGTTTGACAACCCTGTTTTCCTGGACTGACCCGGAGAGAACTCAAGGAAAGACAATTAGCAGGTAAGGCCTAATTTCTCCATCTTTGTGCAGCATTGGGGGGAAGATATGGTTTTGTTGGCAAAGGTGTATGTAAAGGAAATTGTTTTATATGATGTAATGTTTGGTTCTGAGTTGAATATGTTGCAATAAAACAAATTATAAAAAAAATCCTAAGTTGTAATGCAACTCTCAGGCAGTATCACCATGATAGTTTAATTTTATACTTACGACAGTAATGAACCTCGCTGCTAAGCCAGGGTTTATGGAGTAAGATATGTGTCTCTCAAATTTACTGCTAGTTCTGACTGTAGTACTTGCATTGTGCAAGAGAGAGCTTCCTTCTGGATATCACAGGATGCAAATAATATTCCAGGACCTGGACGAATGCTGCTGTTTGCTCTTAAATATCATGTATCTGTGTTTAAAGAAGCTGCTTAGCTGATTGCTGCTCTTGGTTTCAGAGTTGGATGCCCTGGATGCAAATGATGAACTGACACCACTAGGAAGAATTCTTGCCAAATTACCTATTGAACCTCGTCTTGGCAAAATGATGATCATGGGCTGTATCTTCTAGTGAGTAATGCCTACAGTGTATCAATTCATTGGACAGACCAGCAAGACCGTGTCCAGTATCTTTCCTCTCAATATAAACTGCTATGTTATGGATTAAATGTACGGAACTGGCCTTTTACAAAAACAGAACTATAAGCTATAAAGCTGGACAGGGGTGACTAGATGAAATCAAAGGAGGTGGGAAGACATTAATATGGGACATTCATGGAAGAAAATAATGTTATAGGAATATTGGACATTCTGTCTCTTTTAAATACCTGTTGTGCATAAGTTTGCTTTCCAGTCATTTCGAGCATGTAAAATAGCTTTAAAGTGACCTTTATAGTAGAAAATCTCATAATTGAGTCATTTAGGCTGTTATAACCATCAGTATAAATTCCTGTCTATATTGTTGCAGTGTGGGGGATGCTGTGTGTACCATCTCTGCTGCTACCTGTTTCCCAGAGCCTTTCATCAGTGAGGGCAAAAGATTGGGTTTTGTCCATAGAAACTTTTCCGGAACTCGGTTTTCTGACCACGTGGCTCTTCTTTCTGTCTTCCAGGCCTGGGATGATGCAAGGTAAGTTGGCATGAGTGAAAATCTAGGCTAGGGTGACTGGTGAGGCATGTCAGGGCCTGGGGTTCAGCATCTGAAGCCACAAACTGAGAATTCTGCATCTTGGTCTTTTTAGGATGGGAGGTGAAGATGCTGAAATACGATTCTGTGAACACAAACGGCTCAATATGCCAACACTCCGGATGACGTGGGAAGCAAAAGTACAACTCAAAGACATTCTAGTCAATTCTGGTTTCCCAGAGGGTAAGTGAAATTTTTATGGTACAAAGCTGAAGCCCCTATTTTCTGAAATAGCAGCTGCATGATATTCCTGTAACTGAATACTTTGAGGCATTCAGTTCTGTTACAGTGTTTAGGGAAACAGCCCGAAGTGAGTATTTATTTATTTACATTCTCTTATATACCGCGCTATTCTGCATCAGTGCGGTTTACATTGAACAAACTGAAATTACATTGAACAAGGCATTATAACTTGGAGATAACTATTTTACAAGGAACATGGGCTATGGAGGGTTAAGTGGCTTGCCCAAGACCACAAGGAGCACCTGTGGGACTAGAAACCTCAGTCCTTTCGGCCCAAGGTTGCTGTCCTCTAGTGGGATTTGAACCCCCGACCTTCCGGCCTGAAGTACCTTGCCCCAACCACTAGGCTACTCCTCCACATGTTTTTAAAGAGACACTAAGAGGGTTGATAGAAGGTAGCCATGTTGTCATTTGAAATATGGAAACTCCCCCCTCCATGTGCCTTTCTGATATGTTTCTTGGGCCTCGGGGGTGCACCCACCTAATGCAGGACACCATTGTATTCCTCACTCAAACTTTGCCTCCTCCATTGATAGTTGAAGAAATTTTAGATGGCAGTATTTTAGCATTTTATTGCTTTTTTTATATCTCTTAGGGATATACAGTTTTTGTTTGTTTTGTTTTCTTTTTTTGGGGAGGGGGTTTGTGTGGCTGCTGCTATTCTGTTAATTCTTTCAATATAAATGGAAAGGAATCTAGTTTTGTCTATGCTGCTGTGACTGTTTGCTTACAATTTAGAAATTTGATGAGGTGCTGCAGGTTCTGCTGTTCCTGCTCCTTAAGTTTTAATATCAAGTTCTTTCCCATTTTACTAAACCAGTCCAGAGAAATGGGTTATGCCTCCCTGCAAGAAGATGGATACAGAGAAACTCAAATTTCTCCAGGACCAAGCGCAGGAAGTCAGTCCTCACATATGGGTGTCATCGGCGCCGATGAAGCCCCAGCGGAGCATTTCCCCAGCTTTCTATGAAAGCCTTTGGGAATGCAGGCACGCATGCGCGGTTCCCTTCCCGCCTAAAGGTGCCATCTTACCTCAGTCTCTTTTTTTTCCGTGAAGCCCACCGGACGTGTGTCCAGTTTTCCCGGTTAAAATTAGATTTTTCAGCGATTTTTGCTATTTTTTCTCCCGGTTCGATGCCAGTTCCCCTCCCGCCAGGTTCGGTACACCGGTATTGAGCCCGATTCTTCTTTTTCGGTTTTTGCCCTTCGTGGCTGGCATTCGCGCCCTTTTTTCCCTGGAAGGCCGGTCCTTTGACCTCGCGGGACTCTTTTCCCCGATGGCTTCCAGCGGTTTTAAGAAGTGTGATCGGTGTAAGAAACTAATGTGTCTCACTGACACACATGACTGCTGCCTTCGGTGCCTCGGCCCCGACCACGATCCTAAGTCGTGCAGGGCCTGTGGAAAAATGTCTTCCAAGGCACTTCGAAGTCGCCAGCAGCAAAAGGAAAGACTTTTCTGGGACTCAGCCTCCGGCCGGGCCCGGACCTCATCTGAGGCCTCGACATCTCGGGATTCTGATCCCGAGCGCCGTCGAAGCTCCTCGGATAGGGGGTCCCCCGACCGGGAACGCAAGAGGAAGAAATGGCTCGCGAGGGCGTCATCGGAGGAGGTCCCTGGCTCCTCGAGGGCCAGGTCTAAGACCCCCGACCGTCGCCCCCTGCCCGTGGAACCGGAGAAGCCTGCCAAAGTTCCTGGTGTGGAGCCGGAGTCTGCTGGACACGTAAGCCCCGTAGTCCTCGTGGACTCTCCTCCCAGGGAGCCGACGTCGGTGGCTGCTGCGTCTCCCGAGCTGGGTATCAGGATGACAGCCTTGGAGAGCAGATTGTCTGCCTTCATGGAGCAGCAGCAGGCACTGATGGCCAGCCTGTCTGGTGCATCTGCCCCGACCACCGGGACATCGACGTCCAAGTCGACCCCGGAGACCGAGCTGATACTCGAGTCCATCGTGGCTCGGAGTCGACCTCGGTTGCGGTCTCCCTCGACCTCCCGTTCGGGACCGAGGGCGTCGACGCCGGTACTTCCAGCGTTGGGGCGGGTGCCCCGGGGGTCGGACCCCGACCCTTCCTCGGACGAGTCGGCTTGGGAGACGGAGGACAAGAAGTCTCCTGATACCTTCAAGACTCGGTGCGTCCCTTCAGACTCACCGCAGTCTGAGCCCCGGAGTAGGTCCCCCCCAGAGGACACCCAGTTCTCGGAGTTTGTCCAGGATATGGCCACTGCCTTGGCTATCGAGGAAGAGCCTCGAGCTGAAGAGCTCGAGGCGCTACAGTATGACTCTCCTCCGAAGGAGGCCTTTACTGTCCCGGTTCCTCCGATGCTGGAACGGCTCCTCTTCCGTATGTGGGAAGCACCGGCCTCGGCGCCGGTTCTTAGCAAGCGAGTCGATTCGATCTATCGACTCCGGAAGAACCCTGGTTTTCAGAAGGCACAGCTACCACACCATTCCATGGTTGTGGAATCGGCGATGGCTTCGAGGCTTCGGCCCGAGTTGCGGCAGCCGGCATTGTGGCTTGACGCCAGGCATGGCTGCAGTCATCGGACCTCGAGCCATGGGTTCAGGACAAGTTGGTCACTGTTCCTTGCCGAGGTGAAAACCTTTTTGGCAAGCCCATGACCGAGAAGGCCGCTCAGCTCAAGACCGAGCACCTCACACGGACAAGGCTGTCAAGGAAGACCTCTGCCCCTTCTCATAAAAAGAAGGGCTCGGGTAAAAAGCCCTTTTACCCGAGGAAGGGCACTGCCTACAAACAGTACCCGCAATATCAGGCTGCCCAAGCTGCCCCCCAGGGTCAGCAAGCCAAGAGCCAGGGTAATGGGCCCCGTAGGCAGAGGACCCCCAAGCCTCAGGCCCCTGCTACCACTCAGTAGGGTGGGGGCTTTTGACTCCTTGAGCGTAGCCTCTCCTCCACTGCTCTCCCAACCCTGCACAGGAGGTCGCCTCGCCCTCTTTGCCCACCAGTGGCCCCTTATCACCGGGGACAGTTGGGTGCTGGAGATAATCCACAAGGGTTATGCCCTCCATTTTCACCAACTGCCGCCTCCCTACTTTCCAGGGGAGCCTCCCAGTCCTCCCCTGCACACAGACCTTCTCCTTCAGGAGCTTCAGGGTCTTTTGGTGGACAGGGCGGTGGAGCCTGTGCCTCCCCACTTGCAAGGTCACGGATTCTACTCCAGGTATTTCCTAGTGCCCAAAAGAACCGGTGGCCTTCGACCCATTCTGGACCTCAGGAACCTCAACAAGTTCCTAGTGAAGGAAAAGTTCAAGATGCTTACTCTTGGAACCCTTCTGCCCTACCTCCAGCAGGGAGATTGGCTATGCTCCTTAGATTTAAAGGATGCGTACACTCACATCCTCATTCATCCAGACCACAGAAAGTACCTAAGGTTCATTGTGGGAGGAAACCATTATCAGTACAGAGTTCTGCCTTTTGGCTTCACCTCCGCCCCCAGAGTCTTTACAGAGTGCTTAGCGGTGGTGGCGGCCTACCTGAGAAATCAGGGACTCTTTGTCTTCCCCTATCTAGACGACTGGCTCATCAGGGGTCAGACATGTCAGGAGGCCAATCAAACCACCCTCAGGACTATTGCTCTTCTACAACGCCTGGGGTTTGTCATAAACTTCGCAAAGTCCACTTTGCTCCCCTCCCAGAACTTGGAGTTCATAGGGGCAACGTTGGACTCTCTCCTGGCAAAGGCATTCTTGCCAGAAGACAGGGCCCAAAGGTTGATGGCCTTGGCAAATCAGTTTCTCTGCAGGTCCCTGGTCTCCGCCAGACTCTGCCTGAGGCTTCTAAGCCACATGGCTTCGACAGTGCATGTGACCCCAATGCCAGGCTCCATATGAGGCCTGCACAGTGGTGTCTTCAGGCTCAGTGGTCACAGGCCACAGGCAGCCTCAGTGAAAGAATAAGGGTGTCCAGACAATTTCTGCACTCCCTCAACTGGTGGCTACACCCACCCAATCTGCTGAAAGGGGTGCCTTTTCAGATTCCAGGGTACACAGTAGTGCTAACAACAGATGCCTCCCTGCAAGGCTGGGGAGCTCATTGTCTGGGCAAGTGCACCCAGGGCCTCTGGTCTCCGTGGGAAGCTGCACAGCAGATCAATCTCCTCGAACTCAGAGCTATTCGATTAGCACTCAAAGCTTTCACGCCTACCCTGACTCACCAGTCTGTCCTGATCCAGACAGACAACCAAGTTGCCATGTTTTATGTGAACAAACAGGGCGGAACCGGGTCCAGGATCCTTTGCCGGGAGGCCCAGGACCTTTGTTCTTTTGCCCTCAAGCACAACATGCTCCTAAAGACTGTGTACCTTCCTGGCCAGGACAACTACCTGGCAGACAGATTAAGCAGAATACTGCAGCCCCACGAGTGGCAGCTGCATCCTTCAGTAGTTCAGAAGATCTTCCTAAAATGGGGTCTCCCTTTGATAGATCTCTTTGCCAGCCCAATGAACAAGCAACTGCCAAAGTTCTGCTCCAGGCAACCGCACCGTCTACGGATAGCAGCGGATGCTTTTCTGATATCCTGGTCTCAGGGCCTCCTGTATGCGTTTCCTCCCATGCCCTTGGTGGCCCGAACTCTTTTCAAGATTCTTCAGGACAAGGCCTCGGTCCTGCTGGTGGCTCCCAGATGGCCGAGACAGCCTTGGTTTCCTCTTCTGCTTTAACTGGCGGTGGATCCTCCACTACCTCTGGGGTTGCAACCCGACCTTCTCTCACAGGAGCAGGGTTCCCTTTTGCACTCCAATCTCAAATCTCTCAATTTGATGGCCTGGAGGCTGCAAGGGTAGTTTTGGCTCCCTGGGGCCTACCTCAGGAAGTTGAGGAGGTTGTCCTAGCCTCTAGGAAACAGTCCACTAGGAAAACCTATGCTCTCAAATGGAAAAGGTTTTCTGTGTGGTGTCAGCTACGTACAGAGGACCCTTTCTTTTGTACTGTGCCAGTAGTGCTTCAGTACCTACTGCACTTATCAAATCAGGGACTTAAGTCCAATTCTGTTCGAGTATACCTCTCAGCTCTAGCAGCTCACCACTCTCTGGTGGAGGGTCATTCTCTGTCTGGTCACCCCTTGGTGTCCCGCTTTCTCAGGGGCTTGCTTTTGCTCAAGCCTCCCAACCGTCGTCCTATCCCTGAGTGGGAGCTGAATGTGGTCTTGCAGCAGCTGACTCGCCCACCTTTTGAGCCGATGGCTACTTGTCCACTACGCTTCCTCTCCTTGAAGACACTCTTCCTGATAGCCCTTACCTCGGCTAGGCGAGTGAGTGAGCTTCAGGCCCTGGTCTGTGATAGGCCTTACACCAGGATTTATAGGAACAGGGTAGTCCTCAGGATTCATCCAAAGTTCCTCCCAAAGGTTGTCTCCTCTTTCCACCTCAATCAGGAGGTGGTTCTTCCAACATTCTTCCCTAGTCCTCATGTAAGCCAGGCTGAAGTGGTTCTGCATACCCTGGAGTGTAGGAGGGCCTTATCCTTCTACCTTGACCGTACGCAAGGGCATAGAAGGGCTACTCAGCTCTTCGTCTCCTTTGACCCCAATAAGTTGGGGTTTGCTGTATCCAAGCGTACCTTGTCCATCTGGGTGGCTGCTGTATCACCTGGGCTTACAAGGCGGTTGACTTTCCTTTGCAGGGTAGGGTCACGGCCCATCGTGTCAGGGTAATGGCTGCCTCAGTGGCTCATCTCTTCTCTGTGCCCTTGGTAGACATCTGCAGGGCAGCAACTTGGTCTTCAAGCCAGACGTTTGCAGCCCATTACTGCCTGGAGAGGGAGTCCCGTAGGGACAGTGCTTTTGGCCAGGCAGTACTCCGGAATCTCTTTGAGGTTTAGGCAACTCCTGCCCTCTGTTGGGCTACCGGTAGAGGTTGTGTCCTTGAAAAGCCTGCCTTTGCTGCTGAGACTAGAGGGAGTTCTCTTGTTCAGTCTGGGTTCCTCGGTAGCCCAGAGCTTGGGAGTCACCCATATGTGAGGACTGACTTCCTGCTTGGTCCTGGAGAAAGAGTAGTTACTCACCTGTAACAGGTGTTCTCCAGGAGCAGCAGGAATCAGTCCTTACAACCCTCCCTCCTCCCCTTGGAGTTGCAGTTTTACATAGTTTATTTTTCATTTTTGTGTGCTGTTCTAAGATATGTCATTTGACTGAGGTAAGATGGCACCTTTAGGCGGGAAGGGAACCGCGCATGCGTGCCTGCATTCCCGAAGGCTTTCATAGAAAGCTGGGGAAATGCTCCGCTGGGGCTTTATCGGCGCCGATGACACCCATATGTGAGGACTGATTCCTGCTGTTCCTGGAGAACACCTGTTACAAGTGAGTAACTACTTTTTTCCAGTACTGGTATGAGGATTGGTGCAGCTAGGGGCACCCTTCATTGTTTTCTTTCTCCAACGGGTAATGATTGCTGGACTGATGGCTCCTGGGGCCACAGTCTTCAGGCTGTTCATCCTGTTGAACTGCTGCAGGTGTTTTTGCATGCCCAAGAAGCTGTTCTGGGGCTGCTACTACTGCTATAGTCCAATCCAGGTTAAGTCCCCCTGATTGAACAAGCCACTTGGTGAGCCTCCCTGCATGCTGTGACTACTGGTTGAGGCCAGTGTCAGATGACATCTAACCCAGTGGAGCCGAATAACACAGCTTTCCTTTTTTTTTTTGCCGCCTTTCACGTCAGTCCACTGAGCCTCCTGTGCTGGTAGGCTAATTGCCTCTGGAAGTTCGCCGTGCATGGACCTCAGGGTGACGTATTTGCCCGGTGAGCTCAACAGCCTGGCAGATGGCCTCAGCTGAGTGCTTGTCACATGAGTGAGCCCTCTAGAGGGAGGTGGTAGACTGGATCTTCTGGCAATGGGCGCCCACGAGTTGTACCTCTTCATTACGGCACAGAATACCCAGGTAGCTTGGTTTTGCTCTCTAAGTCTGGCCATAACAAAAATCAATACCGTCACTTCTCAGAGCTTAATGCTAACCAGCAATCAATTATAATTCAGCCCCACTCTTTACCATAAAAGTTGTAACCAAGTGAAGTGAAGTTATTGGAGCAGCGAGTATTCAATTTAAAGTTCCTTTAGAAGAGAACAGTAGTAAATGCATGTAACCGTGTCAAGATCACGGGTTTAGGAATAACAGACACTACTTACGTTCCTTGACCACCAGCAACAAGGACATTGATGTAATGAATTTCTGTGAATTTATATCACGACTATGAGAGGATTTTCTCAAGAAGTTGGCAGAACCTGTGAGCATTGCTGGTGAAGAACTGTTTCAATTATCTTATCGGAACGAGTATGAGTACATTGAAAAATAGTGATCATTACGGTTCTCTTAGATAGTCTGCGGGACATTCATACTTGGAACCTTTATAGTTGAATTTAGAGCTGGTTAAATGACCAGGGTGGCTATCGCAGTTGTTGTTGTTGTTAAGTGCCGTCGAGTCGGAGTCGACTCATGGCGACCCTCTGGATAGCTATCCTAAATTGTGTTCGGTCTTCAGTCAGGCGGCTCATTGTTGACAGACTGGTACCCGTAGCTGCTGTTATTGTAGCGATCCATCTCATTGCTGGCCTTCCTCTTTTGCGTTGACCTTCTATCTTGCCAAGCATGATGTCTTTCTCTAATGATCTCTCTCTTCGCATGATGTGTCCGAAGTATGAAAGTCGAAGTCTTGTCATCTGAGCTTCTAAAGAAAGCTTAGGTTTGATCTCCTCTAGTACCGACTGGTTTGTTCTTCGGGCAGTCCATGGTATACACAGTATTCGCCGCCAGCACCATAATTCAAAGGCATCAATTTTCTTCCTGTCTGTCTTTTTCACTGTCCAGCTTTCACATCCATATGATGTTATTGAAAATACCATGGCTTGAACAAGTCGAATCTTTGTATGGAGAGAGACATCTCTGCTCTTGAGAATCTTATCTAGGTCTTTCATAGCCATTCTGCCAACAGCAATGCGTCGTCTGATTTCTTGACTGCTTGTTGCTTCTTTATTGATAGTTGATCCAAGTAGGTTAAAGTTGTTCACGATTTCAATTTCTTCTCCTTCAACGATGAACCTGTTGATTATGCCAGTTGTCATGATCTTTGTCTTCTTTACATTAAGGTGCAGGCCCATTTTGAGACTATGTTCTTTGATTGTGAGAAGCAAATGTTTCAGATCATCTTCACTTTCAGCCAGTAATGTGGTATCATCAGCATAGCGAAGGTTGTTGGTGAGTCTTCCACCAATCTTCACACCTCTGTGGTCTTCATACAGTCCTGCTTCTCTGATGATTTGTTCTGCATATAAATTAAACAGGTAGGGGGAAAGTATGCAGCCTTGTCTTACACCTTTGCTTATTTTAAACCATTCTGTTTCTCCTTGTTCCGTTCGAACTGTTGCTTCTTGATCAATGTACAGATTGCGCAAGAGAACGATCAGGTGTTCTGGTATACCCATGCTTCTTAACGTGGCCCAGAGTTTCTCATGGTTTACACAGTCAAAAGCCTTGCTATAGTCGATAAAGCACAAATATATATCCTTTTGGTATTCTTTAGTCTTTTCAAGGATCCATCTCACATCCGCAATGATGTCTCTCGTTCCTCGTCCTTTCCTGAACCCTGCTTGCACTTCAGGTAGTTCTTGTTCTAGGTATGGCTGTAGTCTCTTTTGAATAATCTTCAGTAGAATCTTGCTGGCATGTGGGATCAGAGCGATTGTGCGATAATTTCCACAGTCAGTTGGATCACCTTTCTTTAGTATTGGTATAAACACAGATCTTTTCCAGTCAGTTGGCCATGATGTTGTCTTCCATATTTCTTGGCAGAGCCTTGTAAGTACGGTAACAGCTGCATCAGATTGCTGCAATACTTCTATGGGAATACCATCAATGCCTGGTGCTTTGTTCTTTGATAAGGCTTTCAATGCTGCTTCAACTTCTTCTTTCATCACCAATGGTTCCTGATCATAAGGTATAGGTTGAAACGGCTGTTGGTCCACTTGATCTTTATCATATAAAAACTCTGTATATTCCTTCCACCTTTTCTTGATCTTCTCAGCATCATTCAATATAGAACCTTGAGCATCTTGTAACATTCCAATTCGAGGCTGGAACTTTTTCTTTAGCTCTCGCAGCTTTAGGAAAGCCGATCTTGTTCTTCCTCTAATAGTTTCTGCTTCTATTTCCTTGCAAGTGTCATTGTAGTACTTTTCCTTGTCCTGTCTTGCTGCACGTTGGAAATCTCTGTTGAGTTCTGAGATTGTCTTTCTTTCTCCTTTGGCTTTAGCTTCTCTGCGTTTCTGGGCAATTTTCAGAGTTTCTTCCGTCATCCATTTTGGCCGTTTTTGCTTTTTCACCTTTTGTAGAGACTTCTCGCTTTCTTCCAGCACAACCTTCTTGACGTCATTCCATAACTCTTCCGGAGCTCTGTCATTTGTATCTAAAGCAGCAAATCGATTTTGCAGGCAGTCTTTAAATTCCAGTGGTATATTCTCAAGGTCATATTTTGCTGCATTCATGAGTGGTTTGCTCTTTTTCAACTTTAGCTTGAGTTTGCATACTAGTAGTTGATGATCTGTACCACAGTCAGCTCCAGGTTTTGTCTTTGTTGATGTTACAGAGCTTTTCCATCGTTACAGAGCTTTTCCATCGTTGACTTCCACAGATGTAGCTTTTCCATCGTTGACTTCCACAGATGTAGTCAATTTGATTTTTATACAATCCATTGGGTGAAGTCCATGTGTACAGTCGCCGCTTGTGTTGCTGGAAGAAGGTGTTTGAGATGAATAGATCATTGGTCTTGCAGAATTCTATCAATCTTTCTCCAGCTTCATTTCTGTTGCCAAGTCCATATTTTCCAACTACTTTGCCTTCTTCTTTGTTGCCAACTTTTGCGTTCCAGTCACCCATGACTATCAGGATATCCTGTTTGCATGTTCTGTCAATTTCAGCTTGTACCTGTTCATAGAACTCTTCAATTTCATTCTCTTCTGCAGCTGTTGTTGGGGCATATACTTGAATTATAGTTGTGTTGATAGGCATTCCTCGTAGACGAATAGAGATTAAGCGTTCGCTGACTGCATTGTATTTCATTACAGTTCTTGCAAGTTTCTTCTTTATTATAAATGCAACACCATTTCTTCTTTGTCTTTCATTTCCAGCATAGTAGACCATGTGATCATCTGATGCAAAGTGCCCGATGCCAGTCCATTTCAGTTCGCTGACACCCAACAGATCAAGTTGTACACGTTCCATTTCATTCTTGACCACCTCCAACTTCCCTTGGTTCATGCTTCGTACGTTCCATGTTCCAATGTGTAAGACATCTTTACAGCTTCTGACTCTCATTTCATGCGCAGCTACATCAGCAGTCAGACTTCCCGAGGGCTTTGATCCAACCACATCATAAATGCTGGCTTTACTCTGAAAAGTCTTCAGCTCTTCCCCAGTAGCTAGTTGAGTGCCTTCTGACCTGGGAGTCTCATCTTCCAGCACCATAGCACAATTTGTTTTGTTGTAACTATCCATTGGGTTTTCATGGCAAGATACAGAAGTAGATTGCCGGGCCTTCCTTCCGCGCAGTTTAAGTTTGGTGGTGTTGCCGTTGTCACAGAAATGTGATCCTCCGCCGTCAACACTATCCCATTCTGCTGCTGCCCAGATGGGTGGTTTGTCTTCGTCTGGCACCTCAGCTGAGACCTGTCCATCTTGGGAGACCCTGCCAGTAGTTAAACTACCGATAGTTTAGCTCTCAGCATCACTGATGCACGCAAGCCCTCACAGCACGACAAGCTGCAAACCAAGTGAGAGGGCTATCGCAGTAGGGAAAGAATAATTATACTCTTTTCTTAAGCAGCTAAATCACTATATTGAGGTGGACAGCACTATTAGCGTCAAATTGAAAAGAATTTTTAGAGTTCATTTTTTGGTTAATATATAAGAAAAAATAAAAGAAAAAAGCATTATGATTATTAAAAAATAATTTTAAAAAAATACAAATCACAACAGCGATACTATTGGGTCGTTGACGTAAATGCGGCATTTTCATTGTGGTACTCTGGTGGATCCAGTGAATGGCCATAGCTGAATCTGAGACCTGATCGCTGACGTGAGAAAATTAAATTAAAACTAATAGCATTATTACTATAAACATTTTTGGTGAGTTGGTTACAACTTTTATGGTAAAGAGTGGGGCTGAATTATAATTGATTGCTCTAAGTCTGGCCAGCAGTTGTCTGGCCCCGGATGCCTGCCTTCTGCACTGGGGGGAGGGCCTACTCCACCCCCCTACCCCCCCATACTGCTCATCGCAAAGATGCTTCTGAAGCTCGGGGGGGGGGGGGGGGGAGATCCATGATTCATGTTGCTCCCTACTGGCCTCCAAAAGACTTTATTAGCAGACCCAACTAAAATGTTTCGGCCGGGGCCTTCTTCAGGGGTCTAAAGACAGACACAAAAGTAAAATTAAAATATAAAAACCATAATATTGACCAATCAGAGATAAAAACATAAAAATAATCCATATGATAGACGTAAAAAATGAATAAATAAGTATGACATGCTATATGTCTCATATATACAAGTAATGTCATGAAGAAAATACAGTTCATAAATAATATAGAGAGCATACAAAAAACACCTATCTGCTAGTACCTACAACACAAGAAAATGCGAAAACATCAATTAATATGCAGCGTTTTTGTTCATTTTTATTGTTTCATTTTTATTAATTTTTTACGATGTTGCCGATCATTTTTATTATTAGTCAGCCACTCTGACATCCTTTGCTTTCATTTACAAAGGTCTTTTCTTTAAGGATTTGTCACCAACATATTGTTTTATTTCATTTTTTTCCAATCGTATTCTGTTTACATCTTTTATAGCAATACCATCCATATTGCATTTATAGATTGTTCAGGAAACATCCACTTTTGGTTTCTTTTTCTCTCATGTTGAGAAAGTTATACTGGCATATCGTTAATTTTTACTGTAATGCTCCACATCTTTTGGTGATTATGTAAAAGTTTTTAGCATGTTTTTTAAGTCACATTATGTTTTATTTATCAGTGTTATCTCCAGGAACAAGCAGGAATGTAGTCTTCACATATGGGTATCGTCGATACCGACGGAGCCTCCGCGGGAACGCTTCCCAGTGTCCAATAGGAAAGCTTTTGGGAGCATCCCACAGCGCCTGCGTGCTGCCTTCCCGCCTTTCCCAACTGTCCCTCTCCAGTTCTTCGTTTTACGTGGAGCTGACAGGTCGCACATCCTGTCACCACAGAAAATAATTCCTTTCTTTTCTTTTTTGTGGTCGTGTCTGCCTTCCTTCGACGCTACACCAGTACCGCCAATGGTTCTTTATTTTTTCCCCCCAAAAAAACCCAAGAAAACTTTCTTCTGGAGTCTTTCCCAGTTATTTTCTCCTCAGGTGCCACGTGCCATTTTGGGCACTAGGCCCAACATTTTCCTTTAAAATGGAAAACCCCGCTTCGGGTTTCAAAAAGTGTTCCAAGTGTGGCGGTACCATCTCCGTCACCGACACTCATGAGTGGTGCCTCAAATGTTTAGGTCCTGACCACTCTATTTCGGAGTGTGTTGCCTGTGGGATGATGTCGAAAAGGGGCCAGCAGACCCGAGCTGCTAAACTTAGCACCCTTTTTCCCTCCGATGCAGCCTCTGTGGCATCGACGTCTTCCAGGGCTTCGTCTTCCTCCCATGGATCTCAGGTAACTAAACATAAATCTAGCTGGTCCTCAAAGGGTAGATCTCCTTCTAAGCATCGAGATGCCTCTGGCGTTGCCCTTGAGGGACTTTCACGGGCAAAATTGCCCCGGCTGGAGGCTTCAGCTTCCAAAGCTCTAACGGGGCTCCAGGATATTCTCGAGGCCTCAACCTCGGCAGAACTACTGGTGCCATGCTCTGTGGTACCGGCTGCTTCATCCGGTACCGGCTGCTTCATCCGTTACCGATACCCAAGCATCGTCAGCTTTGATAGACCAGAGATTCTTGGCTATTGAATGCAGTCTGGTGGCTCTTCTCACGGCCTCGATGCCCCTGAAACCGCTTCAGACAATTCAATCGGTGCCGGCACCGACTGCATCGACATCGGCAGGTATTCTACCGGGACCGAGTCATGCTTATCCATCCGGTATCGACAAGTCGGTACCGGACTCCTCCGATGCCGACTTCGATCGGTACCGGTACCATGCCTTGCACGATCACCCGGATCGGAGATACTTTGAATCCTCGGATGAGTCTGAAAGCTCTGCCGATACCAGAGTACTTCTTCCTGAGGATTCTTCTTCTCCTCAGCGTAGGATGTCTCCACCAGAGGATATGTCCTTTCAGGATTTTATCGGAGATGTGGCTCGAGGTCTTTCCATCACAGTGGCTCCTGAAAAAGAGCCTAGGGCGCAAAGGAATTAGAAATCCTACAATACCCTAAAGCTCCCAAGGAGGCAGCTACCTTACCTATTCATGAGATCTTGCATGATCTCATGTTAAGGATGTGGGAAACACCTCTAACCACATCTGCTCACTCTCGAAGACTCACACCATGTATCGAGTTCCTCCTTGTCCTGGGTTTCAGAAGACTCAGCTACCACACCATTCCATGGTGGTGGAATCAGCTATGAGAAGGATCAAGAGTGCAAAAAGGCATGCATCTAATCCTCCAGGACGTGAGTGTAGGACTCTTGACGCCTTTGGACGTTGAACCTTCCAGGCTTCCATGCTTTCTGCTAGGATCAGTTCCTATATATTATATATGGGAATGTTCTTTAAGGAGGTCACAGGAGATTTACAGCTTATGAGCTCCTTCCTGATAAGAGGCAGGATTTCCTCGCCCTTGAGAAACATGCTCAGTATGTTTCCAAGTTTCTGAATCGTGTAGCCTTTGACTGCTTTGAGTGTATAAGCAGAACCTCTGCTATTGCCATAGGTGCATGTAGGATTGCCTGGCTTCAGGCATCTGACTTGGAACTTTGGGTACAGGATAAACTAGGGAATATTCTTGCACAGGAGAGAATCTCTTTGGCAAGAATTGGCAGGAAAAAGCTTATGAAATAGATGCTGACAATATCACTTTGGATAGATTGTCTAAGTCAACAGCTGATCCTGCAAGGAAAAAATCCTACAAGAAACCATTCTTCAGTAAGAAGAAGTTTTATCCCTCCTATACCCAGCAAGGGCATTGTTTAGCTCAGTCTGCCCAAAACGGACAGCAGCAACAACCTAGGCAAAGAAAAACAAAAGCTGCTAAGCCTCAACCGGTTCAGCAGACTCAGCCTCCACAGGGGCTTTGACTCCTATGTAGAGAACTTTGCCTTCCTGACCCTAAACGTGACCCAGATGGGGTCAGATAACAGCAGAAAATTGGACTCTGTCTATTGTAAGAGAGGGGGGTACAAGCTTCATTTCCTCAGCATGCCCCCTCCTACAGTGGTTAGACAGTTCAATTCTCAGACCTCTCTCAACTACCAGTTAGGTCAAGAGGTCACTGTGCTGCTTGCCCAAGGGGCAATAGAAGAGGTACCCATTCTCCAACAGGGTACAGGGTTCTACTCCCCCTATTTCCTTATTCCAAAGAAAACAGGAGGACACAGACCCATTTTAGACCTCAGAGAATTGAACAAATTCCTGTTCAAAGAGAAGTTCAAAATGATTTTTCTAGGAACTCTGCTGCCATACCTTCAGAGTCAGGATTGGCTTTGTTCTCTAGATCTCAAGGATGCGTACACTCATGTTCTCATCCATCCAACTCATCGAAAGTTCCTTCGCTTTCTATTTCAAAGGAAAGACTACCAATACAGAGTTCTTCCTTTTGGTCTGGCCTCGGCACCCAGGGTGTTCACAAAATGCATGGTTGTGGTGGCAGCATTTCTTCGCACCCTAGGAATATTCGTCTTCCCTTACTTAGATGACTGGCTCCAGCCCAGCAGTTTTTGACTCCTTGAGCATAGTCTGTCTACCCCAAGGAGTTCAGCAGCCCACAGGGGGATGTCTATACCCAGAGGTGGGTGTCCATCACCATTGATTCCTGGGCACTAAGGGTAGTCGAGGAGGGTTATCTCCTTCACCTGACTCAGATTCTTCCCCCCTTATTTCCTGGGAAAACCCCTCAGGTCTCCCCTCCACTGGGACTACCTTCTGAAGGAGTTGGCAGGTCTTCTCGAAGATAAAGCAGTGGAACAGGTGCCACACCATCTCAAGGGCAAGGGGTTCTACTCCAGGAACTTCCTCGTGCCAAAGAGGACAGGGGGCCTAAGGCCTATCCTCGACCTGCGCAACCTCAACAAATTCCTGGTGAAGGAGAAGTTCAAGATGCTCTCCCTTGGAAAATTGTTGCCTTACCTCCAGCAGGGAGACTGGCTACGCTCCTTAGACCTCAAGGATGCTTATACCCACTTTCTCATCCTCCCCCAACCACAGGCAGTACCTGCGGTTCGTAGTGGGGGGGCAGGTATTTTCAGTACAGGGTGCTCCCCTTTAGCCTAGCCTCGAACCCAAGAGTTTTCACAAAATGCCTGGCAGTCGTGTTTGCCTTCCTTCGGCTCCAGGGGGTCTTTGTATTTCTCTACCTTGACGACTGGTTCATAAAGGAAGGCATGGCCTCAGAGGTACCGCAGGCCACTGTGCGCATTGTCCAGGTTCTGCATCACTTGGGGTTTGTCATAAACTAGCCCAAGTCTCACCTCCTCCATAGACACACTCCAGTTGAAGGCCGCCTTGCCCAGGGACCGAGCAGACCATCTCAGGACTGGCACGGGACATACAGTACCGTCCCTCGGTGCCCACTCTGCTGCTTCTGCGCCTCCTCGGGCACATGGCCTCCATGGTCCACGTCACCCCAGACGCTGGCCTCCATGGTCCACGTCACCCCAGACGCTGGCCTCCATGGTCCACGTCACCCCAGACGCTGGCCTCCATGGTCCACGTCACCCCAGACGCTCGCCTCCATGGTCCACGTCACCCCAGACGCTCGCCTCCATGGTCCACGTCACCCCAGACTCTTGCCTCTATATGAGGGCAGCGCAGTTGTGTCTCTGGGACCAGTGGTCTCCGTCCGCAGGCTGCCTCCAAGACAGAGTTTCTGTGACCCGCCAACTGGCTGAATCTCTGGTCTGGTGACTCTCCCCAGCATCTTGAGGCAGGCATGCCTTTTCATGCCCCAAGCCCCTCATGACTGATGCCTCCCTGCTCGGCTGGGGAACCCACTGTGGAGATCTCCGCACTCAGGGCAACTGGTCACCAGGTGAGAGCAGCAGATAAACATCCTGGAGCTCCGAGCCATACACCTAGTCCTGAGGGTTTTTTGTTACCACCTGCATCACTATCCAGTGCTGGTCCAGACAGACAACCAGCGACGATGTTTTACTTGAACAAACAAGGCACGGGGTCTCATATACTTTGACAGGAGGCTCTGGTCCATACGCAATCCAACAAGGTATTCTTTTGCGGGCAGTGTACCTGCCAGGTCAGGACAACCTGCTGGCCGACAGGCTCAGCAGAATCCTCCAGCCATATGAGGCATCTGGACTGCAGGGTAGTCAGTCGGCTTTTCCGGATCTGGGGGGGTACCCGTGATTAACCTGTTCACCAGCCCGGAGAACTTTTAGTTGCTCTGCTTCTGCTCCTGGCACCCCCACCCCTCTAGGATGGCTGTGGATGCATTTCTGGTCTCATGGTCGGAAGGCCTCATGTACACCTTCTACACTGCTGATAGCCAAGACCTTGTTCAGGACCCTCCACGACATGTCTTCGCTCATCCTGATAGCCCCTCAGTGGCCCAGGCACCCGTGGTTCCCGCTGCTTCTGCGGTCGACGGTGAAGACCACGGGACTCCTATCTCAGGAGGGTAGTGCTCTCCTGCACGCCAACCTGGGGTCCCTGTCGCTGACAGCCTGGCTTCTGAAAGGGTGATTCTGGCCCCTTTCAACCTTCCGGTTGAGGTGGAAGATATTCTGCTGGCCTCTTGCAAGGCCACTGCTAGGAAGGCGTACGCCCTCAAGTGGCGCAGATTCTCTGTTTGGTGTGCTGAACACGGGGCTGACCCCTTCTCCTGTCTGGTGGCTTTGGTACTGCAGTACCTTCTCCACCTCTGTCGGTTGACTCAAGTCTAACTCTGTCTGAGTGCACCTTAGTGTCCTGGCGGTGCACCAACATCAGCTGGATGGTAAGCCCCTCTCGTCCCAACTGTTGGTGACCCATTTCCTTCTGGGCCTACTCTTACTGAAGCCCCCGGTTTGCCCTCTGGCAACCGAATGGGACCTCAATGTGGTGTTGGGACAGCTCACTCGCCCGCCCTTTGAACTTCTGGCTACCTGCTACCTCTCTTGGAAGGTGGCTTTCCTGATCGTGCTTACCTCTGCTCTGAGTTAGCAATCTTCATGTCCTGATGGCGGAGATGCCCTATACCAGGTTCTACAAGAACAGAGTTGTGCTTCGCATGCACCCCAAATTCCTGCCAAAGATGGTGTCACCCTTCTATCTCAACCAGGAAGTGGTGCTCCCTTCTTCTTTCCAAGACTTCACTCCAGTTGGGCAGAGATGGTCCTCCACACCTTGGACTGCAAGAGGGCTTTGTCCTTGTACATCCAACACACTCAGGGCCACCACAAAGCCTCTCAGCTTTTCATCTCCTACGACCCCAGTAGGCTGGGGGAGGCGGTGACCAAGCATATGCTGTGCATTTGGATGGCAGATGTGTATCTCCCTCGCTTACAAGCAGGCGAGGCTATCGCTGGAAAACTGCATCACGGCACACCATATCAGGGCCATAGCAGCTTAGGTGGCAAATTTGCGCTCTGTCCTGATGGTAGACATCTGCCGGGCCGCCACCTGTTCTTCATTCCATACCTTTGCAGCCCATTACTGCCTGGAAAGAGTATCCCAATGGGACAATGCCTTCAGCCAGGCTGTGCTCCATAACTATTTCGGGGTTTAGGCAACTCCTACCTTCCGACCCTTCTGTGTTCAGGATACCAGATTGCTGGTTTCATTGAACACAGGGGTCCTACTGTGGCCTATGGACACACACTCATTTGCCACTGCTTGCGGCTCCCCATGAGGGAGCCCCTATTTTTGTTATGATCTTTCGGTAACCTGTAGCTGGGGAGTCCCATTTGTGAGGAATGACTCCCTGCTTGTTCTCAGAGATAGCGTAGTTACTCAGCTATAACAGGTGTTCTCAGAGGACAGCAGGAATCAGTCCTCACAACCCTCCCTCCTCCCCTTGGAGTTGCTACTTTACTATATTTTATTTTTGCCGTCTTTTAGCAATTCAACACACCACAAATGTAAGAAAGGATAACCTACCCCCACAAGATTTAAATGCTGCCCTTATAAATGCACGTTCAGTCCGCAACAAATGGCCAATCATCACTGACTTAATAGCCCTCCACAACCTTGACCTACTCCTGATCACAGAAACCTGGCTAACAAACACTGACACAGTCCTCCTCAACCACCTGCTACCCCCCAACTTTACAATACACTGTTGTCATAGAGGCGACAAAAGAGGCAGGGGAGTACTCATACTCGCCAAAACTGACCTCAATTTCCAACTCTCCAACAGTACCAACACATCCAACCTTGACATAGTAATCATAGCAAATAATCACTGCTCCATCAATCTGCTGTACAGGGCCCCAACACCTTCTCATGAGGACCTAGCCACGATAATTGAGATAGCCTGCAATACTACAAGCTTGCGTACCCCAAACTGGATAATGGGAGACTTCAATCTGCCATCCCTGCATGACTCTCAAGCGACAGCACTCCTTGATGCGCTGACAGACTTAGGTTATCAACAGTTAATCAATGAACCAACCCACACAAAAGTAAACACACTGGATTTGATCTTCGCTCCTTTAACCGTCCGCAACGCAGCCCCCTACACCTCACCAACCTACACCGAAGTTCCATGGTCCTACCATAAGCTAATCACGTTCCAAATTCCCATGGAAGACCACCACAAGAAGCCTCCTGGAAACAAGACAAATACCACAAGATTACCCCCACGTAGTTTCCATCCTTTCAACAGGGAAACCATTATGAATCACACACAACCACTCCTTAGCATGACAACAACTAACCTTGATAAACTAGTCTCTAGCTGGAACGACAGCCTTAGCTCCATTGCACTTCGCACGGTGCACAATAAAGCCCCAAGAAAAAGGGCTGCTGCGCCCTGGTACTCAAAAGAACTACGGGATTCCCTCCTCAAACTCAGAAAACTCGAAAGGCGATGGAGGCGTTCACGATCCACAGAAGACCATGAAGCCTATAACCTCCAACTAGCAACGCACCGTAAGGCGATAACTGAGAAAATAAGACAAGTGCACACAGACACACTACGACGATCACTAAGGAAACCACATGACTTATTCAACCTAATCAAGAACCTCACGAGAGAACCAGGACCGGTGCAAAAAGCTGAGATCTGCGCACAAGACTACGCTGACTTCCTTCAATCAAAGTTATGCCAAACCAGCAAGCTTGACGCACCCGCCTCCTATAAAGTACAAAGCAATGCAAGGAAACTAACATCTTTCTCCACTCCATCACTCAAACAAATTGCTGACACCATCTCCACAATCAACACCTCAATGGCACAGACCGATCCTTGTCCCGCCTTTTGGATAAAGGAACTAAAAACTGAATTTAGCCCATTCATAGCCAGACTCTTTGACACATCATTCAACTCAGGATTTTTCCCCCTAAATCTCAAACATCCATCAGACCCCTGCTGAAAAACAGCAAACTCGACCCTCAGAAAGTGGGTCTTAGCCAAGATAATAGAAAAAGAGGTCCAATGCCAGATACAACAACACGTCAACGATGCCGCACCCCTAGACCACTGCCAACATGGCTTCAGAGCAGCCCATGGTGTGGAGACTCTACTCACCTCCCTCTTCAACAACATTCTCAACACAATAGACAACATTCATAATGGGGTGGTTCTTATATTTTTGGATATTGCCGCAGCCTTCGACTCAGTGTGCCACATGACCCTCCTGAGACGGCTAGAAGAGAAAGGCATCTGTGATTTAGCGCTAACATGGTGTAAATCATACTTATCTGATAGATGGCAGCATGTGCGAACAGAGACTTCAACATCTGAACCGTTCCACCAGAAACAAGGCGTTCCGCAGGGATCCTCCCTATCAGCCCTAATGTTTAACATCTACATGCAGCCCATCTGCGATCTCATACGTTCATTTAACATTGAATGCATGATATATGCCGACGACGTCCTGCTCTACACACCCTTCAAAACCGACCAGATCGATCTCTCATCACTAACGAACTGTTTCACTGCAGTGGAAAATTGGCTCCAAAATCAGAATCTCCGGATACAACACAAGAAGACGGAAGTGCTGTTCATTACCAGAAACCCTAACTTTCGCCCACCAGCCAATCTAAAAGTCTGAGATGTAGAACTGCAAACCAAGTCCACAATCCGTTACCTGGGCGTAACACTGGACCAAAAACAGGACATGAAGACCCACATCGGCAACATGGTCAAATCAGCATATCTTAAAATCAAAACACTCAGACATCTACGCCCCCTGCTGCAACCTGATGATTTCAGAACAATCTTTCAGGCGCTAACTATTCCACACCTCGACTATGCAAACGCGATTCTGCAAGGGTTACCTCAATCCACCCTAACTCCACTCCAACTCGCCATGAACTCGGCAGCCAGAGTTCTAAATGGGGCCTCAAAACGTGACCACATAACACCTATCCTCAAGAGTCTCCACTGGCTCCCAGTCCACGGTAGGATCACCTTCAAGATCTTGCTACTAACATTCAAGGCCATCAACGGGCTCTCCCCCTCATCACTTGCGAGCCTTACCTCCTTGACTCCTGCCACCAGGACCAGACGACACGCAGCAATAAATACTATGGTAATCCCCAAAACAATAACCCATTGTACACAGTCAACCGCAAACAGAGCATTCAGTCTTTGTGCACCTAGAAACTGGAATGCCCTGCCACCCCGCATACGAGCAGTCACTGAGATAACCAAATTCAGGAAGGCACTGAAGCCTTCCTCAAGTACTTACCCGGAAGTAGGTATGCCAAAGTACCCCGCACTCAACACAGATCCTTAACTACCCAGTAACCATTCCACAATATGATGTACATAGTGTATATACTTTCTGGTATGCTTTTTGTGTAAATAGTTTCTCCAGGACCAAGCAGGAAGTCAGTCCTCAGATATGGGTGATGTCGGCGCCGACGGAGCCCTCGTGCGGAGCATTTCCCCAGCTTTCAAAGAAAGCCTTTGGGAATTGCAGCGCGTATGCGTGGTCCTCTTCCCGCCCAAGGGTGCCATCTTGCTCAGTCTTTTTTTTCTGCGGAGCCTGATGGATGTAGTTCGTTTTTCCCCGAGGACAAAGTTGATTTTCTCTGTTCTCTTTTTTCTCCGGTTCGATGCCGGATCCTTTTCCCGCTCGGACCGATACGCCGGTATCGAGTCCTTTTCTCTCTTTTTCGGTTTTTGTCCTTTGTGACTGGCGTTGGCACCTTTTTTCTTTTTTCCCTGGCAGACCGGTCTTTTGACCTAGCAGGAGCCCTTTTTCCCCCGATGGCTGCCAGCGGGTTTAAGAAATGTGATTGGTGTAAGAAACTTATGTCTCTTACCGACACACATGACTGCTGCCTCCGTTGCCTCGGACCCGATCATGACCCGATGATCTGTGGTCCGTGTGACAAAATGTCCTCGAAGGCGTTGAGGAGTCGGCAGCACCAGAGGGATAGAATTTTTTCTGACTCCGCGTCCGGCCGGGCCCGGACCTCGTCAGAGGCCTCGACGTCTCGGGACTCCGGCCCCGAGCAGCGTCGGGGTTCCTCTGAGCAGGGGGTCTCCTTCGCGGGAACATCGCAGGAAGAGGAAACCTGCGAGGACGGCGTTGGTGGACGCTCCTGGTTCCTCGAGGGCCAGGTCGCATAGCCCCGATAGCCGTCCCGGGTCTTCGGAGTCGGAGAGGCCTGCAAAGCATCCTCGTGTCGAGATGGAGTCTCCTGGACACGTAAGTGCTGTTGTCCTCGTTGACTCTCCTCCGAGGGAGCCGACGTCAGGCCCGACGCCGTCGTGGCCCGAGTCAGGGGCTGCTGGGTCTCCTGAGCTCGGACTCAGGTTGACGGCCTTGGAGAGCAGCTTCGCTGCCTTCATGGAACAGCAGCGGGCATTGATCGCCGGTCTCACCGGTGCATCTGCCCCGACCACCGGGACCTCGACGTCCAAGTCAACCCCGGAGGCTGAGCCGATCCTCGAATCCATGCGGGCTCGATTCGATCCTCGGCCACGGTCTCCCTCGACCTCCCATTCGGGGACGAGGTCGTCGACGCCGATAATCTCGGCGTCGGGGCAGAGGGCATCGGTGCCCGCCCGGCCGGAGCCGCTCGATTCCTCCTCCGAGGAGTCGGGCTGGGAGACTGAGGACGAAAAATCACCCGACACCCATCGGACTCGGTGTGTCCCATCGGACTCGCCCGAGTCTGAACCTCGGAGACGGTCCCGACCGGAGGATACCCGGTTCTCGGACTTCGTGCGGGATATGGCCAAGGCCTTGGCCTTCCCCGCGGATCCCAAGGAGGAGCCGAGGAGCTCGAGGCCCTCCAGTATCACTCTCCCCCGAAGGAGGCCTTTACTGTTCCAGTTCCTCCGATGCTGGAGCGGCTGCTCTTCCGCATGTGGGAGACCCCGGCCTCGATGCCGGTGTTAAGCAAGCGGGTCGATTCCATTTATCGAGTCCGCAAGAGCCCCGGGTTCCAAAAGGCACAATTACCGCACCACTCCATGGTTGTGGAATCGGCCATGCATCGACTGAAAAGTCAGAAGATGCACTCCTTGGTGCCTCCCGGCCGGGAGGCCCGGAACCTGGATGCCCTCGGTAAGAAGTGCTTCCAGGGCTCTATGCTTGCTTGCCGTGTCCAGACATACCAGCTCTACATGGGCATGTACCTCCGAGACCTGGCAAAGGAGATTGCCGGGTTCTCTGCTGGTCTCTCCGAGGAACCTTTGCAGAGGTTCCAGGCCTTGTCCACCGGTATTCGAGAGTGCTCGAAGTTTATCTCTCGAGCAGCCTACGATGGCTTCGAGGCTTCGGCCCGAGTAGCCGGGGCCGGCATCGGTACCCGCCGACAGGCTTGGGTACAGTCATCCGACCTCGAGCCATGGGTCCAGGACAAGTTGGTCGATGTCCCCTGCCGAGGTGAAAACCTCTTTGGCAAGCCCATGGCTGAAAAGGCTGCAGAACTCGAGACCGAGACTCTGACCAGGACTAGGCTTTCCAGGAAAACCTCTGCCCCTTCTCAGAAAAAGAAGGGCTCGGGAAAAAAGACCTTTTACCTGAGGAAGTCATCTGCCTACGAACAATACCCTCATTATCAGGCCTCTGCAGCTCCCCAACAGGGTCAGCAGGCCAAGGGGCTGGGACAAGGGCCCCGTAGGCAGAAGGCTCCCGAGCCACCAACACCGGCCCCTGCTCAGCAGGGTGGGGGTTTTTGATTCAAACAGCATAGCCTCTTCTCCTCAGCTGGCTTCTCTCAGCACGGGAGGCCGGCTGGCCCACTTTGCCCACAGGTGGTCAGCCGTCACATCAGATACCTGTGTTCTTCATATAGTCCAAAAGGGCTATCTTCTCCAATTTCACCAGGTACCTCCCTCCTATTTTCCAGGGGAGCCTCCTAGACCTCCTCTGCACAGGGACCTACTCCTTCAGGAGTTGACAGGTTTGCTAAAGGATCAGGCTGTGGAACCGGTGCCCCACCACCTGAGAGGTCAAGGCTTTTATTCCAGGTACTTTCTGGTACCAAAAAGAACAGGAGGCCTCAGACCCATCCTAGACTTGCGAAACCTCAACAAGTTCCTGGAGAGGGAAAAGTTCAAGATGCTTACCCTTGGAATCCTGCTGCCCTACCTCCAGCAGGGAGACTGGCTATGCTCCTTAGATCTAAAGGATGCGTATACTCACATCCTTATTCATCCAGACCACAGACAATATCTCAGGCTTGTTGTGGGAGGAAACCACTATCAGTACAGAGTACTACCCTTTGGCCTATCATCTGCTCCCAAGGTGTTCACCAAGTGCCTGGCAGTGGTGGCAGCCTACCTGAGGCTTCAGGGTCTTTTTGTGTTTCCGTACCTGGACGACTGGCTCATAAGGGGCCAATCTTCCCAGGAGGCCAACCAGGCCACCCTTCGCACTGTGGCTCTGCTTCAGCACTTGGGGTTTGTCATAAACTTTGCAAAGTCCATTTGCTCCCGTCCAAGAACTTGGAGTTCATAGGGCCCAGGCTCGACACTCTTCAAGCAAAAGCTTTTCTGCCTCTGGACAGGGCCAACAGGCTAATGGATCTGGCCAGCCAGTTTCGCAGCAATTCCCTGGTCTCTGCCAGGCAATTCCTGAGTCTACTCGGCCATATGGCTTCCACGGTTCATGTCACCCCCAATGCCCGCCTGCACATGCGGCCTGCTCAGTGGTGCCTTCGCAATCAATGGCTTCAGGCCACAGGGAGCCTGGCGGACTCAATAACGATATCCGACCTACTGGTCGTCTCTCTGCATTGGTGGCTTCATCTTCCGAATCTGGTGCTCAGAGTGGATTTTCAATCCCCTCCACCTTCTCAAGTGCTCACAACAGATGCTTCTCTTCTCGGTTGGGGAGCACATTGCCAAGGGACATGTACTCAGGGTCTCTGGACCCTTTGGGAGGCTTCTCAACAGATAAACGTCCTGGAGCTACGGGCGATACGCCTAGCTCTGAGAGCCTTCTCCCACCTCGCCTCTCACCAGTCTGTACTGGTTCAGATGGACAATCAAGTTGCCATGTTCTATGTGAACAAACAAGGAGGCACAGGCTCCTTCCTTCTTTGTCAAGAAGCTCAACGGCTGTGCTCTTGGGCTGTCAATCACGGGATCCTTCTCAAGGCGGTCTACCTCCCAGGTCAGGAGAATTACCTGGCAGACAAACTGAGCAAGATCCTGCAACCACACGAATGGAGATTGAACCCATTGGTGGTTCAGCAGATCTTTCTCAGGTGGGGACTCCCCACCTTGGATCTTTTCGCCAGTCCTCTGAACCGGCAACTCCCGAGATTTTGCTCCAGACAACCGCATCCCCTCAGAGTAGCAGCGGATGCGTTTCTGATCTCGTGGTCCACAGGCCCTACTGTATGCTTTTCCTCCCACACCTCTAGTGTCCAGAACGCTGTTCAAAGTCATCAAGAATGGGGCTTCATTGATTCTCATTGCCCCCAAGTGGCCGAGGCAACCATGGTTCCCGCTTCTGCTACAGCTAGTGGTGGACACCCCTTTGCCTCTGGGGTTTCAACACGATCTCCTGTCTCAAGATCAGGGGACTCTCTTGCATCCCAACCTCCAGTCCCTTCATCTGATGGCCTGGCTGCTGAAAGGGTAGTCCTGGCTCCCCTACTGCTGCCTAGAGAGGTGAAAGATGTCTTAGCTTCTAGACGGCAATCCACCAGGAAATCCTACGCTCTTAAGTGGCGTAGATTCTTCACATGGTGTGCTCAGCACGACTAGAATCCTTTCTCGTGCTTGGTAGCGGTGGTATTGCAATATTTGCTTTACCTCTCCAATCTAGGCCTTAAGTCTAACTCTGTCAGAGTTCACCTGAGTGCTCTCTCAGCTCACCACTCACCGGTGGACGGCAGGCCTCTTTCCAACCACCCTTTGGTGGCTCGTTTCCTCAGAGGCCTCCTTCTGTTTAAGCCTCCTTTGCGTCCACCGGCCCCTGAGTGGGATCTGAATGTGGTATTGCAGCGTGGTGTGCCCCAGGGATCTGTCCTTGGTCCGATTCTTTTTAACATCTTTGTTAGTGATATAGCGGAAGGGCTGTCGGGTAAGGTCATGCATTTGGGCTGCAGCAATCCAAGGGAGCAATACAGTATAGGAGGTGAAGTACTTTTGTCCACTAAAGAAGAGCGGGACCTAGGCGTGGTTGTGTCTGATGATCTTAAAGTAGCTAAACAGGTAGAAAAGGCGACGGCAAAAGCTAGAAGGATGCTTGGGTGCATACGGAGAGGAATGGCTAGCAGAAAAAAGGAGGTGATAACGCCTCTGTATAAGTCTTTGGTGCGACCTCATTTGGAGTATGGTGTGCAATTCTGGAGACTGCACCTTCAAAAGGATGTGAACAGGATGGAGTCAGTGCAGAGGGTTGCTACTAAAATGATTAATGGGCTTCATTATAAAGCATATGAGGACAGACTTAAGGATCTTAATATGTACACCTTAAAGGAAAGGCGGGATAGAGGTGATATGATTGAGATGTTTAAATACCTCCGTGGCATAAATGTTCAGGGAGAGAGCCTCTTTCAATTGAAAGCAAGTTCTGCTATGAGGGGACATGGGATGAGGGTGAAGGGAGACAGATTCAGGAGTGATATGCAGAAATATTTCTTTACGGAAAGAGTAGTGGATCCGTGGAATAGTCTCCCAGTGGAGGTGGTAGAGATGAGGACAGTAACTGAATTCAAAAAAGCATGGGACCAACACAGAGGATCTCTAAAGGTAAAAAGTGGACTGTTGTAGTTGTTGTTATGGAAGGACAGACTAAATAGGCCATGTGGTCTTTTTCTGTCATTATGTTTCTATGTTTCTTTTGAACCTATGGCTACCTGCCCTCTCTGTTTTCTCTCCTGGAAAACTTTATTTCTGGTAGCTCTCACCTCTGCTAGGCGGGTGAGTGAACTGCAGGCTCTAGTGTCTGATCCTCCTTACACTAGGTTCTACAGGAATAGGGTAGACTTACATACTCACCCTAAGTTTCTTCCTAAGGTTTTCTCACTTTTTCACCTCAATCAGGAGGTGGTTCTTCTGACCTTCTTTCCCAGGCTGCATGCCAACCGGGCTGAGATGGTCTTGCATACCCTGGACTGTAGGAGGGCGTTATCCTTCTACCTTGACCGTACGTGGGACCATTGGAAGGCTGTTCAGCTTTTCATTTCTTTTGACCTCAATAAGTTGGGGCTCCCTGTCTCCAAGTGTACGCTGCCCATATGGGTTGCTGACTGTATCGCCTGGGCTTATGGGGCAGCCGGCCTCTCGTTGGAGGGTCGAGTCAAGGCTCATCGTGTCAGGACGAAGGCTGCATCAGTGGCTCATCTCCGCTCTGTTCCGTTGGCAGACATCTGCCGGGCCGCTACTTGGTCTTCAAGCCAGACTTTTGCAGCCCATTACTGCCTTGAGAGGGAGTCCCGCAGGGACTCCCTTTCGGACAGGCAGTACTCCATAATCTCTTTGGGGTTTAGGCAACTCCTACCCTCCGGCCCTGGTGTTGGGCTACCGGTCGGGGGCGTTCTCAGAGAAGATTCCTTCCTTCTGTGCTGACGAGCTAGAGGGAGCTTATTTTTCCGCTTGAGGTCTCCGGTAGCCTTAAGCTAGGGAGTTCCATATGTGAGGACTGACTTCCTGCTTGGTCCTGGAGAAAGAGTAGTTACTTGTAACAGGTGTTCTCCAGGAGCAGCAGGAATCAGTCCTCACAACCCTCCCTCCTCCCCTTGGAGTTGCAGTCATATGATTTATTTTTGCTAATTTTTTGCTGTCTTTTTGCTATGTCATCAGACTGAGCAAGATGGCACCCTTGGGCGGGAAGAGGACCGCGCATGCGCGCTGCAATTCCCAAAGGCTTTCTTTGAAAGCTGGGGAAATGCTCCGCACGAGGGCTCTGTCGGCGCCGACGTCACCCATATGTGAGGACTGATTCCTGCTGCTCCTGGACAACACCTGTTACAGGTGAGTAACTACTCTTAACATGTTATCCAAGTTAATCTCCCTGTTATCTGTAATTTACGGTGTAACCCCACCGTAAAACCTCTTTTGATGTTCCATGTAAACCGCACTGATGTCGAATAGCGCGGTATGTAAGAGTATTAAATAAATAAATAAATAAATGTCATCTGACTGAGTAAGGTGGCACCCTTGGGCGGGAATTGGACCACGCATGCGTGGTGGCATCTCCCAAAGGCTTTCTTTGAAACCTGGGGGGATGCTTCCACGAGGGCTGTCGGTGCCGACGTCACCCATATGTGAGGACTGATTCCTGCTGTCCCCGGAGAACACCTGTTACAGGTGAGTAACTATCCTACCCAAGCAGAGAGGTTGTAGTTTTAATTTAATACTCACTCAGGGCCTAGTAGCAGCAAAGTACTTTTAGTTTAAATTTAATACCCAGAAGAGAGCTTTCTGGTTAAATTTAGAACCCAGCAAAGAGCCTCTAGTTTAAATTCCATACTAAGTCAGAGCCTAGCAGCAGCAAAGAGCTTTAATTTAAATCAAATCGGAATATTTATTTATTTATTTATTTAATCAGTTTTATATACCACCTTATCCTTCAATCAAAGTGGTCAACAAGACAACAGATGGACTACATCGGGGGGGAGACAACAAGATAGTACATTACAGTAAACTACAGTACATTACATTAAATTATATATAAGCTACAGCAAAATTACATTTCATAATTCATTACAATTACATTAAACAAACTGCAATCTTACAAAATGTTAAAATTTAAACATAAGAAAATTGAAATTCAAAGGATTAAAACATTTTGTTCTATTGGAATTAGATTAATTGCCATATGCTTCAATAAATAGGTACGTTTTAAGGGACTTTCGAAAATCTTTGATATCATACTGATTTCTTAAATCACTAGGAATAGAATTCCATAGTTGTGGTGCTATAAAGGAGAAAGTCCTATTAGATGTCATTTGTTTGGATCTATTAATATAACTTAGCATAAAAGGCAAAACAAGTTCAGTATTCTTTGAGCAATAAATAAACTCTTCTAGAGACCTTTACAAAGAGCCCTTATACCTAGGGGGCAAGAGACTGGTGAAACTTTTTAAATAGGTGTTAAAGCCAGGTGGCAGGTCAAAAGGCCATTTTGAAAGACGGCTCCTATCCAAGCAAGGACTGTTAATCACCAATGAAGTTGGTCACAGCTTACCTTAGAGGCACAGGACAGGTTACTGTGTAGCAGCCCTCTTTTAATAAGTCTTATTTCTTCAGGACCAAGCAGGAAGTCAATCCTCACATATGGGTGACGTCAGCGCCGACAGAGCCCCTGTGTGGAGCATTTCCCCAGCTTTCAAAGAAAGCCTTTGGGAATGCAGCGCGCCTGCGCGGTCCCCTTCCCATCCCAGGGTGCCATCTTGTTCAGTCTTTCTTTTTCCACGGAGCCCAACAGACATGAGTTTGTGTCACCCTGGAAAATTTGGTGTTTTTTCAGCGATTTTCACGTTACTTTATCCGGTTGGACGCCCATGCCCCTTCCCGCCTGGGCTCAGTACACCGGTATCGAGTCCAGACTTGTGATTTTCAGTTTTTGTCCTTCGTGACTAGAGTTCGTGCTCTTTTTGGGTTTTCACTGGCAGCCCGGTCGTTTCACCTTGCAGGGGCCCTTTTTCTCACGATGGCTGCCAGCGGGTTCAAAAAGTGTGATCGGTGCAAGAAACTTATGTCTCTCACCGACACACATGACTGCTGCCTCCGATGCCTTGGGCCCGACCATGACCCACTGGCCTGGGGCCCGTGCGGCAAAATGTCGTCGAAGGTGCTTCAGAGCCGTCAACATCAGCATGAGCGAATATTCTCTGATTCTGCGTCCTGCCAGGCCTAGACTTCATCAGAGGCTTCGACATTTCGGGAGTCCGACCACGAGCACCGTAGGGGGGTCCTCTGAAAGGGAGTCTCCCTCGCGGAAGCACCGAAGGAAGAAAAAGCTCGTGAGGGTGGCGTCGGTGGAGGCTCCTCGTTCCTCGAGGGCCAGGTCGCATAGCCCTAACCGCCACCCCGGGCTCTCGGAGTTGGAGAGGCCTTCCAAGCTACCTCGCGTGGAGCCGGAGTCCCCGAGTCATGTAAGTGCAGTTGTCCTTGTTGGCTTTCCTCCGGGGGAGCCGACGGCATCGGGCTCCGAGTTGGGGGCTGCTGAGTCTCCTGAGCTTGGACTCGGGTTGACGGCCTTGGAGAGCAGCTTGGCTGCCTTCATGGAACAACAGCGGGTGCTGATCGCCAGTCTGACCGGTGCATTTGCCCCGACCACCGGGACCTCGACGTCTAAGTTGATCCCGGAGACCAACTCTATAAAGTCTCGAGTCGATCCTCGGTCGAGGTCCCCCTCGACCTCCCGTGCGGGGCCGAGGTCGTCGACGCCGATACCCTCGTCGTTGGGCGGATGGCACCGAGGCCCACACGGCCGGAACCCCTCGACGATCACTCGAAGGAGTCTGAGTGGGAGACAGAGGACGAGGAGTCCCCGGACACCTTCCGGACCTGGTGCGTCCCTTCGGACTCACCGGAGTTCGAGCCTCAGAGAAGGTCCCCCCCGGAGGATACCCAGTTCTCGGACTTCGTGAGGGACATGGCCAAGGCCTTGGCCTTCCCTGCGGATACCGAGGAGGAGCCTCGAGCCAAGGAACTCGATGCCCTCCAGTATGACTTTTCTCCAAAGGAAGCCTTTACTGTACCGGTTCCTCCAACGCTGGAACGGCTGCTCTGCCGTATGTGGGAGGCACCGGCCTCGGTGCCGGTTCTTAGCAAACAGGTCGGTTCTATTTATCGAGTCCGTAAGAGCCCTGGGTTCCAAAAGGCACTGTTGCCGCACCACTCCATGGTTATGGAATCGGCTATGCACCGTCTGAAGAGTCAGAAGATGCACTCCTTGGTGCCCCCCAGCCGGCAGGCCCGGAACCTGGATGCCCTCAGTAGAAAGTGCTTCCAGGGCTCTATGCTGTCTTGCCATGTCCAGACCTACCAGCTGTACATGGGCATGTACTTAAGAGACCTGGCAAAGGAGATTGCCGGGTTCTCAGCTGGCCTCTCCGAGGAACCTTTGCAGAGGTTCAAGGCTTTGTTATCAGGGATTCGAGAGTGCTCAAAGTTTATCTCTCGAGCAGCCTATGATGGCTTCGAGGCTTCAGCCCAGGTAGCTGCGGCTGGCATCGGTGCACGCCGTCAGGCCTGGCTACAGTCATTGGACCTCGAGCCATGGGTGCAGGACAAGTTGGTTGATGTCCCCTGCCGAGGTGAAAACCTTTTCGGTAAGCCCATGGCTGAAAAGGCTGCGGAAAACGAGACCAAGACTCTCACCAGGACAAGGCTGTCCAGAAAACTTCTGCTCCTTCTCAGAAAAAGAAGGGCTTGGGTGAAAAGCCCTTTTTCCCGAGGAAGGGTTCTGCCTACAAATCCTACCCTCACTATCAGGCCTCTCCAGCTCCCCAACAGGGCCAGCAGGCCAAGGGGCAGGGGTATGGGCCCCGTAGGCAGAAGACCCCCAAGCCGCCAGCTCCGGCTCCTGCACAGCAGGGAGCGGGGTTTTGACTCCCACAGCATAGCCTCTTCTCCACAGCTGGCTCCACTCAGCACAGGAGGTCGGCTGACCCTGTACGCCTACAGGTGGCCAGCCATCACTGGGGATACCTGGGTCCTCAGCATAGTCCAACAAGGCTATATGCTCCACTTCCACCAGATACCCCCCTCCTACTTTCCAGGGTAGCCTCAAAGACTCCCTCTGCACAGAAACAACCTCCTTGTTAGGTCTTCTAAAGGAACAGGCAGTGGAACCGGTGCCTCACCACCTGAAAGTGCAAGGCTTTTACTCCAGGTACTTTCTAGTAGCAAAAAGGACAGGAGGCCTCCGGCATATCCTAGACTTGCGAAACCTAAACAAGTTTCTGGAGAGGGAAAAGTTCAAGATGCTTACCCTTGGGATACTGCTGCCCTACCTCCAGCAGGGAGATTGTCTATGCTCCTTAGACCTAAAGGATGCTTATACTCGCATCCTCATTCATCCAGACCACAGGCAATACCTCAGATTTGTGGTGGGAGGAAACCATTTTCAGTACAAAGTACTTCCCTTAGGCCTAACTTCCACCCCCAGGGTTTTCACCAAATGCCTGGCGGTGGTGGCGGCCTATCTCAGAAATCAGGGAATTTTTTGTCTTCCCATACCTGGACGACTGGCTCATCAGGGGTCAGTCTCCACAGGAGGCCAGACAGGCCACTTTTCGCACTCTTTCTCTTCTTCAGCATCTGGGCTTTGTCATAAACTACACAAAGTCCAGTTTGCTCCCCTCACAGAACCTAGAGTTTATAGGGGCAAGATTAGACACCCTGCAGGTAAGGGCTTACTTGCCCGAGGACAGGGCCCACAGACTGATGGACTTGGCAACCTGTTCCTAAGCAATTCTCAGGTCTCCGCCAAACTCTTCCTGCGGCTCCTGGGCCACATGGCATCCATTGTACATGTGACACCGAATGCCTGTCTGCACATGCGGGCGGCTCGGTGGTGCCTCAGAGCTCAGTGGGCGCAGGCCACAGGCCACCTCCGAGACAGAGTAAGGGTGTCCAAACCACTCTTGGACTCCTTGCAGTGGTGTCTACATCTCCCAAACCTTTTCAGGGGGGTACCCTTCCAGGCCCCGGCACACACAAGTATGCTGATGACTGATGCTTCTTTAAAGGTCTGGGGTGCCCATTGTCAGGGCACGTGCACACAAGGCCTCTGGTCTCCTCGGAAGGCCACACAGCAAATCAATCTTTCGGAGCTGTGAGCAGTCCGCTTGGCTCTACAGACTTTCTCATGCCCTCTCTCACCAGTCTGTTTTAGTTCAGACAGACAATCAGGTGGCAATGTTCTATCTGAACAAGCAAGGGGGCACAGGGTTCAGACTCCTATGTCAGGAGGCGCAGGCCCTTTGCTCCTTTGCAGTCAAACAAGGCAAAGGAGCCAGGAGTGGAGGAGTGGCCTAGTGGTTGGGGCAAGGTACTTCAGGCCGGAAGGTCAGGGGTTCAAATCCCACTAGAGGACAGCAACCTTGGGCCGGAAGGACTGGGGTTTCTAGTCCCACAGGTGCTCCTTGTGGTCTCGGGCAAGCCACTTAACCCTCCATAGCCCATGTTCCCTGTAATATAGTTATCTCCAAGTTATAATGCCCTGTTCAATGTAATTTCAGTTTGTTCAATGTAAACCGCACTGATGCAGAATAGCGCGGTATATAAGAGAATGTAAATAAAATAAATAAAATAAAAATGTTTCTCAAAGCGGTTTATCTGCCTGGTCAGGAGAACCTTTTGGCAGACAAACTAAGCAGGATTCTCCAGCCTCGCAAATAGCAGTTCAATCCACTGGTGGTTCAGTAGATCTTTCTACGATGGGGACTTCCATCCATCGATCTCTTTGCAAGTCCACTGAACCGTCAGCTGCCCAGGTTTTGCTCCAGACAGCCGCATCCCCTGAGAATGGCAGCAGATGCTTTTCTGATCTCTTGGTCGACGGGCCTCCTCTATGCGTTTCCTCCCACGCCCCTGGTGGCCCGAACTCTGTTCAAAATTCTATGAAACAAGGCCTCAGTCATTCTGGTAGCTCCCAGATGGCCGATTCAACCGTGGTTTCCACTTCTGCAGTTGGCAGTGGAAACTCCATTCCCTCTGGAGTTGCAACCCGATCTGTCTCAGGATCAGGGTTCCTTTCTGCACCCCAATCTCAGATCCCTCAATCTGATGGCCTGGCTGCTGAAAGGATAGTGCTAGCTCCCTTACTTCTACCTAGGGAAGTTGAGGAGGTGGTCTTGGCCTTGAGGAGGCAATCTACCAGAAAGTCCTATGCACTCAAGTGGCGCAGGTTCTCAGTGTGGTGTGCTCAGCACAATGAGGATCCTTTCTCCTGCCTGGTGCCAGTAGTGCTACAATACCTACTTCACCTGTCAGACCTAGGCCTTAAGTCCAACTCTGTTCGGGTCCACCTCGGTGCTCTTTCAGCATACCACTCACCATTGGAGGGACAGTCGCTGTCGGCTCACCCCTTGGTGTCCCGCTTCCTGAGAGGCCTGCTTTTGCTCAAGCCTCCGATTCGTCCCCCTGTCACTGAGTGGGACTTGAACGTGGTCTTGGAACAACTTACTCGCCCACTGCTTGAGCCGATGGCTACTTGCCATTTACGCTTCCTTTCTTAGAAGGCGCTCTTCCTGGTAGCTCTTACCTCGACCAGACGTGTGAGTGAACTACAAGCTCTGGTTTCTGATAGACCATACACACGATTCTATAGGAAAAGGATGGTCCTTCGGACTCATCCGAAGTTCCTTCCAAAAGTTGTCTTCTCTTTTCACCTCAACCAGGAGGTGGTTCTTCCGACATTCTTTCCCAGGCCGCATACTAGCTGGGCTGAGACAGTCTTGCATACTCTGGACTGTAAGAGGGCATTGTCCTTTTACATAGAGCATACGAAGGGGCGTCGATGGGCTCCTCAGCTCTTCGTATCCTTTGACCCTAATAAGTTGGGGTTACCTCTCCAAGCGTACGTTGTCCACTTGGGTAGCAGATTGTATCGCCTGGGCGTACAGAGCAGCCGGCCTTTCCTTGCATGGTCGAGTCTCGGCCCATCGTGTCAGGGCAAAAGCCGCGTCAGTAGCTCATCTCCACTCTGTTCTGTTGGCAGACATCTGCCGGGCCGCTACTTGGTCTTCAAGCCAGACTTTTGCAGCTCACTACTGCCTCGAGAGAGAGTCACGAAGGGACAGTGCTTTCGGACAGGCGGTACTCGGTAATCTCTTTGAGGTTTAGGGAACTCCTTCCCTCCGGCCCTTGTGTTGGGCTACGGTACGGGGGCGTTCTCAGAGGATATTCTTATCACGGATGCTGAGGCTCTGCAGAGGGAGCCATTTTTTCAGCTTTGGGTTCCCAGTATCCTAGAGCTGGGGAGTCCCACATGTGAGGACTGACTTCCTGCTTGGTCCTGGAGAAAGAGTAGTTACTCACCTGTAACAAGTGTTCTCCAGGAGCAGCAGGAATCAGTCCTCACGACCCTCCCTCCTCCCCTGGAGTTGCAGTCATATACTTTATTTTGTTTTTTGCTGTCTTTTAGCTATGTCATCCAACTGAGCAAGATGGCACCCTCAGGCGGGAAGGGGACCGCACAGGTGTGCTGCATTCCCAAAGGCTTTCTTTGAAAGCTGGGGAAATGCTCCGCACGAGGGCTCTGTCGGCACCGACGTCACCCATATGTGAGGACTGATTCCTGTTGCTCCTGGAGAACATCTGTTACAGGTGAGTAACTACTCTTTCCCTCCCTCCCCAACACCCACCCACCCCTGGAATAATCGTAGCTTTATAGGCACTTACACATCTTAAAGGAAAGGAGCTGCTCTCAGGTGCAGCTCTTTATCCAAATCAGTCATAGATTAAGGACCTGTGATTAATTCAGCTTCAGGTGAACAAGGTATATTAAACGTATTAGGTACACTTTTATTAGTATAAGTATCCACAGCAACCCTTAGTAAGTAAAGAACTTAAAAGATCTAAACACAAGCTTAAAACTAATATTCAGGCAGCAGTCCAGCAGCGAGATGGGGGCTTTCCAGTCTTTTGCATTGAGTGTCACATGTATTTTCTCCCAGTTGGTGAGAGGTCTTACGTGTACACTAGGTGCAAGGAGCTCTTTCCTCTCAGGGAACAAGTCTGTTCTCTAGAGGCTAGAATGGCAAACTTGGAAGACATAAGACAGACAGAGGTACATAGATGAGACCTACAGGGATATAGTCCTGAGGTCCCACCTCCAGTCTGGCAGCATCCCTGTTTCCATGGAGAAGAGAGGTCACGTGACAGGAGAACATCACCCTGGTGTGGCAGGAAGTGATCCTGTAACTAGGACCTGTCCTCCAAGTGATGTAAACCCTCTCGCACCGAGGACGTTTCTCCAGGGCCATGTGCCCATGAGGGAAGGGTTAGGACAGCCGTTATAGTTGGTGATTCGATCATTAGGCATGTAGATAGCTGGGTGGCTGCTGGACTTGAGGATCACCTGGTAACATTCCTGACTGGTGCAAAGGTAGCGGATCTCACGTGCCACCTAGATAAGGTCTTAGATAGTGCTGGGGAGGAGTCTGCTGTCTTAGTACATGTCGGTGTAAATGACATCGGAAAATGTGGTAGGGAGGTTCTGGAGGCTAAATTTAGGCTTTTTGGTAGGAAGTTGAAATCCAGAACTTCCAGGGTATCGTTCTCTGAAATGCTTTCCATTCCACGCGCTGGACCCAAAAAGTAGGCAGAGCTCCGGAGTCTCAATGCGTGGATGAGACGATGGTGCAAGGGTGAGGGGTTTGGATTTGTTAGGAACTGGGGAGCATTCTGGGGAAAGGAGAGGCTCTTCCGAAGGGATGGGCTTCACGTTAACTGGGATGGAACCAGGTTGCTGAGAGAGAGCGGCTTTTAAACTATATAATAGGGGAAAGTTGACTATTGCCGAAGAGCGCATGGTTCGGAAGAATGTATCCTTGAAGGATACTACCAAAAGCAGAGAGGTTCCAAAAAAGAGTAAAGTAGCCCAAATGTCCTTGAGTATGCAGACAGAGGTTAGATTCCAAATTTCCCATGCCTACCAGTAGCCAGATTAATATGAATAAAATACAGTCTCTAGAATGCTTGTTTGCAAATGCTAGAAGTCTAAATAATAAGATGGGAGAGTTAGAATATATAGCACTAAATGAGAGATTAGATATGATTGGAATCTCTGAGACATGGTGGAAGGAGGGCAACCAGTGGGACACTGTGATACCTAGGTACAAACTATATCGTAATGATAGAGCAGATCAAATTGTTGGAGGTGTTGCGCTCTGAGTCAGAAAGGATTAAAGTTTTGCAGGAAACAAAATTTGCTGTTGAATCTCTATGGATTGAAATTCCATGTAAAAAGGGGGAAGGCGATGGCAGTGGGGAGTGTACTATCGACCGCCTGGCCAGAATGAACAAATGGATGATGAAATGCTCAAAGAAATCAAAGAAGCTAACAAAAGTTACAGCACAGTAATAATAATGGGTGATTTCAATTACCCCGGCATCAACTGGGTCAGTGTCACAGCAGGACATGCTAGGGAGATAAAGTTCCTAGATGAAATAAATGACTGCTTCTTTGAGCAGTTTATTCATGAACCGACCAGAGGGGAAGCCAAATTGGACCTAGTCCTTAGTGGAACACCAGATGTGGTGCAAGAGATAAGGGTGTTGAAGCCACTTGGCGATAGTGATCATAGCATGATCGTGTTAGATTTAATTAGTGGAGGAGGGATGGTAAGGACATCCACAGTACTACCTTTTAACTTTCGAAAGGGAGACTATGATAAAATGAGGAAAATAGTTAAGAAAAAACTAAAAGGAGTAGTTGCAAAGGTTAAAGACTTACATCAAGTTTGGGTGGTGTTGAAAAATACTATCTTGGAAGCCTAGACCAGCTGTATTCCACACTTTAAGAAAAGTGGAAGGAAGTCCAAAAAACTGCCAGCATGGTTTAAAGGTGAGGTCAGAGAGGTTGTTGCCAAAAAAGCATCTTTCAGGAAATGGAAAAAGAACCAAATGACGAAAACTGGAAACTGCACAAGCACTGGCAAGTTAAATGCAAGGCATTGATAAGGCAGGCAAAGGGATAATTTGAGAAGTAGCTTGCTGCGGAAGCAAAAACGCGTAATAAAGACTTTATCAAGTACATTCGTAGCAAAAAACCTGTGAGAGTCAGTTGGTCCATTAGATGATAGAGGGGTTAAAGGGACACTAAGAGGTGACAAGGCGATAGCAGAGAGACTGAATGAATTCTTTGCTTCGGTTTTTTACTGAGGAAGATGTAGGGATGTTACCCATGACTAAAGTGGTATTTAAAGGTGCGGAAGAATTGAAGGAAATATCGATACATCAAGAAGATGTATTACAGCTATTTGATAAACTGAAGAGTAGCAAATCACCTGGACCGGATGTTATACATCCAAGGGTGTTGAAAGAACTGAAATATGAGATTGCAGACCTGCTATTAGTAATCTGTGAACTATCATTAAAATAAACTGTAGTACCTGAAGATTGGAGGATGGCCAACGTAACGCCACTTTTTTAAAAAGGGTTCCAGGGGTGATCCGGGAAACTACAGACCGGTGAGCCTGACGTCAGTACCGGGGAAAAATGGTAGAAACCATCATAAAGAACAAAACTGCTGAACATGTAGATAGTCATGGCTTAATGGAAGACAACCAGCATGGCTTTAGACCATGAAGATCTTGTCTTACTAATCTGTTATGTTTTTTTGAAGGTGTGAATAAACAGGTAGACAAAGGTGAGTCGGTTGATATAGTGTATTTGGAGTTTCAAAAAGCCTTTGACAAGGTCCCTCATCAGAGACTTTTGGCAAAACTAAAGAGTCATGGGATAGGAGGCAGTGTACTACTGTGGATCAGGAACTGGTTAAAAGATAGAAAGCAGAGGGTAGGGCTAAATGGCCAATTTTCCCAATGGAGAAAGGTGAATAGTGGAGTACCCCAGGGATCTGTGCTGGGTCTGCTGCTTTTTGACATATTCATAAATGACCTGGAAAAGGGAATAACGAGTGAGGTTATCAAATTTGCAGATGACACAAAACTATTTAAAGTTGTTAAAACCCATGAGGATTGTGGAAAATTGCAAGAGGATCTTGATAAACTGGAAGACTGGGCATCAAAATGGCAGATGGAATTTAATGTGGACAAGTGCAGTTATGCACCTATGGAAGAACAACCCAAACTATGGTTACATGATGCAAGGTTCCACATTAGGAGCCACCATCCAGGAAAAGGATTTAGGCGTTATTGTGGATAACATGTTTAAAAAAAACCCGCCCAGTGTGTAGCGGCGGCCAAGAGAGCAAATAGAATGCTAGGTATTATAAGGAAAGGAATGGAAAATAAAACAATGGATATTATAATGCCTCTATCGTTCTATGGTGCGACCGCACCTTGAATATTGTGTGCAATTCTGGTCACCGTATCTTAAAAAGGAGATAGTGTTAAAAAAGGTTCAGAGAAAAGCCACCAAAATGGTGAAGGGGATGGAAGGATACCCCTATGAAGAAAGGCTAAAAAGGTTAGGGCTCTTTAACCTGGAAAAGAGACAACTGAGGGGAAATATGATAGAAGTCTATAAATTAATGAACGAAGTGGAACGGGTAAACGTAGATCAGTTATTTGTTATCAGAATATAGAAAGGCTAGGGGACATGCAGTGAAGCTACAGGGTAAACTAAGACAAATAAGAGAAAATATTTTTTCACTCAACGTGTAATCAAACTCTGGAATTTGTTAGCAGAGGATGTAGTAAAGGCTGTTAATGTAGCTGTGTTTAAAAAAGGTTTGGACAAGTTCCTGGAGGAAAGGTCCATAAACCATTATTTAAAGGGACCCAGGATATCACTGCTTGACCCAATACAAGTATTGTGGAACCTGTGTCTTTTGGGGAAACTGCCAGATACGTATGAACTAGATTGGCCACTGTTGGAAACAGGATATTGGGTTTGATGGACCTTGGTCTGACCCAGTATGGCATATCTTCTTATGAGACTAACAGTTTAGGGTGAATCAGGGAAGAGATTTAGGTTCTCAAAAGAGAGTTAATATGAAGGGGTTAATTGAGGGCAGAGACCTCTTTAATTAAATATAGCTGCAAGATATCAACTTATTTTCCATAAACAATCTATATAAGGAAAGCAGTAAAGTGGGTGGATAATGGGAAGGAAAAATTTTTTCTCCTGGAACAAGCAGGAAGTCAGTCTTCACATTTGGGTGACATAGACACTGACTGAGCTCTTGCAGATGCATCTCCCCGACTTCCAAAAAAAAACTTTGGGAGATGCCACCATGCATGCGTATTCCCCTTCCCACCCAAGGGTGCCATCTTGCTCAGTCTCCCTTTTTCCATGGAGCCCTACAGATGTATGTCTTTTCCCAACCGGAAAAATGTTTTTTTTTGTACACTATTGTACACCTTTCTGGTCTTCTCCAATCCCTTTCCCACCTTCGAGGCCCGCTGCCCTGACCTACACTGTTTTATTTTTTGTTAGGTTCCTCCAGCGCTTTCAAGCCTTTTTCAACCGCTGGCCGCATCGAAGGTCTTCGACTTCACTGGGGTCCTTTTTGCCCCAGTGGCCACCTATTTCAAGAATTGTGATCAGTGTTCCAAAAACATGTCACTCACTGACACTCATGATTGTTGCCTCCGGTGTCTGGGCGCCTACCATGACCCTGAGGAATGCCCTCTATGCAAAACAAAGTCCACCAAGGCCATCCAGAGCTGCTGGCAAAAGCAAGAGGACATCTTCCACAGGGCGGACTCGACCCTGGTTTCACCGATAGCCTCACGCTTAAAGGCTTCCCACGGATCCTCGGAGTCGCTTAAGGCCCCTGCGGTTCCCAAGCAGGCTCGCAGACATTCCAATCAAGGGTCCCTGGAGCAACGGGCTTCTGAGTCGGATCAGCAGCGGCCCCAGAAGGTACCCAGGACAGAAGTCGAGGCTTCTGATGATGGACCTCAGTCTCCCGAAGGCCGTTCCACCAAGGACTTCCTCGACACCAGACTCAGTAACCCCAGAGTGTGTCTCTGACAGCCACCGCTGAGTGGGAAAATTCAAATTTTGGCGCTTCAAGCATTTCTGTATTCCTCGCGTCCCAACTGGTGTCGAGACCCGGCTCCGCCGGTGCTCACACTGAGACTTTAGGGAACTCAATTCCGAGGACCCCCTGGACCGCCGAATTGATCCCTGAGAGCCAGACTTTTCTGGGAGATCCTCGGCAAGGGTTTCAATCTTGCACCTGCCCCTCGGGGGCGAGGTCTTTGCAGGCAGGTGCCTCTTGCTCTGGCAATGCCTTGGCCTCAAAGCATCGAAGACCAGAGCCAATGACACCCTTGGAGCCATCAGGCCTCAAGTCTTCCTTGGACTACTCGGCTTGGGAGTCTGATGTATACTATCTCCAGAGTCCCGGGCTCACCGGGACCTCCTTGGACCTTGGTCTGACCCAGTATGGCATATCTTATGTTCTTATGTTCCTTTCGAATCTGTCCCTGCTGGTGGCTTGGCGCCAATCCTCATCAGAGGACACCTCATTCCTTAAGTTTGTCCAGGACATGGTGGTAGCCCTCTACCTCACTATGAAGTTGGAGGAGGACCCTTGTACGGAGGAACTCAACATCCTCCAGCACAAGGCGCCACCTAAGAGCTCTGACGGTCCCGGTCCCCTTCATTCGTAACAGGCTACTTCTCTGGATGTGGGAGGCCCCATCCTCTGTGTCTATTGTCAGCTGTCGCAAGTTTCCTGAAGACCCAACTCCCCCACACCTCCCATGGTTGTGGAATCGACCATGAGCCGACAGAAGAGCCCGAAGACACACTCTTCTGTGCCCCCGGGCAAGGAGTCCCACGCCCTCGATGCTTTCGGGCAAAAATGCTACCAGGGCTCGATGCTTGCCTGCCACAGTTAGACGTTCCAACTTTACATCAATATGTTCCTCCAAAACCTATTGAAGGAACTCTGAGGCTTCATAACTGGCCTCAATGGGGGATCACCTCCAGCGCTTCCAGACACTTATGAAGTCCATTGGGGAGTGTTCCAAGTGCTTCTCCAGGGCCGCCTAAGTCAGCTTAGAGTCCAGCGCATGGATAGCAGCGCCCGACACCAGGCTTGGTTCCAGACATCCAGTCTCTAGCAATGGGTGCAGGAGAAGCTCCTTGACATCTCATGCCTTGGGGAGCAGCTTTTCGGCAAGCGCATGGAGGACAAGGCTGTCGAGATCAAGACAGATTATGTGACTCTGATTCAACTCTCAAGTAAGACTTCCACTCTTTCAGGAAGAAACCTCCAGGAAAAAAGCCCCCTTTCCATAGAAAGGGCCAACCCTATCGAGGCCGCCTTCAGGGGCCTTAGACTCCAGCACAGCCTGGGTTGTGGATTTGATGCCCCCAGCATAGCCTTTCTCCCTCTGGAGGATCAGATACCCAAGGGGGAGGGGGGCATGCAGTCCACTTCACCCACAGGTGGCCTTCCATTACCACTGACTCATGGGCACTTCAGGTAGTCAGGGAGGGCTACCTCCTCCACCTGAACCAGCTGCCTCCACCCTTCTTTCCAGGGGAGTCTCCTCGGACTCCCCTGCACAAGGCTCTGCTCATTCAAGAACTTGCAGGCCTTCTCTTGGACAGGGCTGTGGAGCCCTTACCACACCACCTGAAAGAAAAGGGGTTTTACTCTAAGTACTTTCTGGTCCCAAAAGAATAGGTGGACCAAGGCCCATCCTGGACCTGAGAAACCTAAACATATTCCTGGTGCGGGAGAAGTTCAAGATGCTCTCCCTTGGAATATTGCTGCCCTACTTCCGGCAGGGAGAATGGCTATGCTCCTTGGACCTAAAGGATACTTACACCCACATCCTTATTCATCCTAGTAACAGACAGTACCTAAGATTCATGGATGGAGGCGACCACTTCCAGTACAGGGTACCTCCCTTCATCCTGGCCTCTGCACCACGGGTCTTCACCAAATGCCTGGCTGTGTTGGTGGCCTATTTCTGTCTCCAAGGGGCCTTTATCTTCCCTTACTTGGATGACTAGCTTGTAAAAGGGGACACCGTCTCAGAGATGCTGCAGTCCACAGGCCGCACCATCAGGGTCCTGCAAGACCTGGGTTTTGTGATAAATGACTCAAAATCCTATCTCGCCCCAACTCAGGACTTGGAATTCATAGGGTGCCAGATGGACACACTCGCGTCTTTCCTCTCCCAAGACAGGGTAGATTGCCTCGCAGCCCTAGCTACTGAGTTACAGCACCTTCACACAGTGTCGGTGCGGTCAGTGCTTCGCTGCCTCAGCCACATGGCCTCCACAGTCCATGTCGTCCCCGACACCTGTCTCCATATGCGAGTAGCTCAGTGGTGTGTCTGCACTGTGGACCCAGGCTACGGGTGTCCTGTCAGCTGGTGGAGACCCTCATTTGGTGGCAAGTTCCATAAAACGTGTGGAAGGGCATGTCCTTCCACCTCCCGAGCCCCTTGAGGGTCCTCATGAGAGATGCTTCCCTACTGGGCTGGGGTGCCTATTGTGAGGAATTACGCACCCAGGACGGCTGGTCCTTTAAGGAGAGCCAGCAGTAAATCAACCTGCTGGAGATCGGGGTAGTTTCCTTGCGCTCAAGGCTTTCCAGCACTGCCTGCAGCATCAGTCAGTACTTGTTCAAACAGACAGGTCACGATGTTCTACCTGAACAAGCAGGGGGGAACAGGGGGTTTTGCCAGAAGGCAGTAGCCCTCTATTCGTACATGACCAGACAGAATATGCTCCTCCAGGCGGTGTACCTCCTGTGCCAGGACAGTGTCCTGGCGGACAGACTGAGCAGGGTCCTCCAACTGCATGAGTAGCGCCTGGACCCCTGGGCAGCACAGCAGCTCTTCAGGTTATGGGGCATCCTGAGCTTCAACCTCTTTGCCAGCCTGACCAATTCTCACCTGCCACGTTTCTGCTGCCCACAGCCGCACCCAGCCTGGGTGGCACCAGATGCCTTCCTCATCTTGTGGAAGGAGGGCCTGTTGTATGCCTTTCCTCCCACACCTCTGATAGTGCAGACCCTCTTTAAGGCCCAGTGGGAAAGACTTCCTGATTCTCCAGGAACAAGCAGGAAGTCAGTACTCATTTATGGGAGACGTCGTCACCAACAGAGCCCACGCGTGGCAATTCCCCAGCTTTCAGAGAAGGCCTTTGGGATTGCTGCCACGCATGCGTGATCCTTTTCCCGTCCAAAGGTGCCATCTTTCTCAGTCTCCCTTTTTCCGCAGAGCTCTTCGGACACACATCCTCGTCCCTCGGAAAAAGTGTTTTGTTTTCGGCCTCTGGCCTGCGTTTTTCTGGTAGCACCGGTCCTCTACCGTCCTCCCCTGCTCTTCTATTTTCCTTGAGCGAGGGGACATCCTTTTTCTTTAAGTTTTCCTTCTGCGGACTTCACGCCCCTTTTTTCCTTCAACCGCTGGCTGCAAAGGTCTTTGACCTAGCAGGGGCCCTTTTTGCCCCAATGGCCACTGGTTTTAAGAAATGTGACAGATGCTTTAAAAACATATCACTCACGGACACCCATGACTGCTGTCTTTGGTGTCTTGGGGCCGACCATGATCCGAAGCTCTGCTCTCTTTGCAAGAAAATGTCCTCCAAAGCCCTGCTAAGTTGTAAGCAGAAGTACGATGACATTTTCCAGAAGGTGGCCCCGGAATCCCCGGCAGCACCCTCGGTTGTCCCTCTGCTTGTGGGATCCCCCACTTTGACCCCACGCTCTCGCCAGTACGCCAACCAGGGGTCCCCTGAAGTGGAGAGGCGTAAGAAGACGAATACCTCAAAGTCGCTGTTGGAGGCTCCAGACAAGCGTGAGCGCTCCTGCGCTCGGTTGATCAACCCCACCCCCCAGCGTTCCCGAGAGTCAGACAAGGAGCAGCCTTGAAAGGTACCTTGTACATATACGGAGGCCCTTGGTGATGGCCCCCAGTCTCCTAAGAGTCGACCCTGTGAAGACCCCCTCTCCTCCACGCCTGACCCGGTAACCCCGGTGTTGACGTTGCAGGGACCCACGTCCGCATTGGAGTCCCGAATGCTGGCACTAGAGTGCAGCATTTCTGCCTTCTTAGCTGCCCAGCAGGTGCTCATGCCCAGCCGGCTGGCCTGCGCCTCGAGACTGACACCGAAACCCGCCCAGAAAACCCCCCTAGAGCTGTGGGCCTTCTGAGGGTCCTCGGCGTCAGTCTCGTTCGCCTTCCCGGTCCTCGGGAGCAACATCCTCCAAGGCCTCTGGCTCCAAGCGGGCTTCAGACTCTGGACCAGGCGACCAGCCCAAGTCGGACTCCTCCTCGGACCTCTCAGGTTGGGAGTCGGACGGGGATACTTCCCCGGAGACCCGTTCCCACCCGCCTCTGAGGCCACATCATTCCTGGTGTTCGTGCGAGACATGGCACAGGCCATCAGCCTGGCTATGCAGGCTGAAGAGGAGCCGCGAGCTGAAGAGCTCGATATTCTACAATATGAATTCCCGCCTCTGGAGTCTTACTGTTCCATTTCCTCCCATTTTGTCAAGGCTGCTCCTCCGCATGTCAGAGACACCTGCTTCAGTCCCCATTGTGAGCAAGCGCCTCAACGCCATGTACAGGGTCCAACGTGGCCCGGGGTTCCGGAACACCCAGCTTCCACACCTCCATGGTAGTGGAGTCAGCGATGTGGAAGCAGAAGAGCCCGAAGTCACACTCTTCAGTCCCCCTGGGTAGGGAGTTGAGAGCCCTCGATGCCCTTATACTCACATGCCGCATCCAGGCATACCAATAGTATATGGGCATGTTCCTGCGTGACCTCGCCAAGGAGCTTGGCGGGTTCTCCGCAGGCCTGGGGGTGAACACCTTCTCAGGTTCCAAATCCTTCTGAGATCCGTCGCTGAGTGTTCAAAGTACCTCTCACATGCCATGTATGATGGGTTTGAGTCCTCTGCCTGAATGGCAGCAGCTGGCATCGGGGCCATACCCTGCCTCGGTGAGCAACTGTTTGGTAAACCTATGGAGGATAAGGTCGCTGAGATAGAAACTGAGTTTGTGAGCCGAACTCGTCTCTATCATAAGACCTCCTCCTCTCCCTCGGAAGAAGCAGCAAACAAAGAAGCCGTTCTTCCAATGAAAGGGGCTCCCCTACTGGGGTTAACCACTCTTCCCGCCCACTCCTGCGCTGGCTCCCGGCACGCAGGGGAAGGGAGGTGCGCATGGCCACCGCAAACCTAAAGGGCCTAAGTCCCAACCACTGATACCACCTCAGCCTGCGCAGGGTTTTTGACGCCGACAGCATAGCCTCTCGCCCCTTGGCAGCACTTCTGCCGGTGGGGGGATGCCTGTCCCTGTTTGCCCCACAGTGGGCATCGATCACATCGGACACCTGGGTCCTCCGGGTGGTCCGAGACTGATATCGTCTCTGCCTGGACAGGCGCCCCTTCCCTTCTCTCCAGGGGAGCCTACTCGGTTCCTTTCGCACCAGACCTTCTTGCAGCGGGAACTGTCCAACCTCCTCGCCCAATGGGTAGTTAAGAAGGTACCGCTGCACCTTCGAGGTCATGGATTCTACTCCCGCTACTTTCTCATTCTGAAAAAGACGGGAGGCGTGCTCCCCATCTTCGATCTCTGGAACCTAAACAAGTTCCTGGTGCGGGAGAAGTTCAAAATGTTATCGCTTGGCATTCTACTGCCCTTCCTTCAGCAGGGCGATTGGCTATGCTCCTTGGATCTCAAGGACACTTATACCCCCATCCTAGTCCACCCCCAGCACAGGCAATACCTGTGCTAAAGGGTGCAGGGGGAACGCTACCAATACAGAGTGCTGCCCTTCGGGCTCGCGTCTGCACCAAGGGTTTTCACAAAGTGTCTCTCCGCGGCCGCCACCTCCTTCAGGCAGCAGGGCATACCCATCTTCCTTTTCCTCGACGACTGGCTCGTCACGGGGGTCCTCGATCGGCGAAGTCCACCTGACGGTGTTGTGCCCGATGCTTCTCGAACGCCTCAGCTTCTTGGTCAACTACTCCATCCCACCTTGAGCCTGTGCAGACCCTGGAGTTCATCGGCGCATGCCTTGACACGGTGCGAGCGACTGCCTTCCTGCCCGTGGACCGGGCAGACCGCCTCTAGGCCGTGGCGACCCAGGTCCAGAACAGGGCTTGGGTTATGGCACCGGCCATGATGCACCTCCTAGGTCTCGTGGTCTCCACTGTCCATGTGGTCCCCCATGCCTGCATGCTCATGTGGACAGTCCAGTGGTGCCTTGGCACAATGGAGCCAGGCCTTCGGCCACCTCAGAAACCTCTCCGGGTCTCCCACAATCTCCACAACTCCCTGAGTTGGTGGCGGGACATCCAAAGTCTCCTTCGTGGAATGCCCTTCCAGACCCCACAGCACAAGTTCATCCTGACGATGGATGCTTCCCTGTTGGGGTGGGGAGTCCACTGTGGCGCATTGTGCACCTAAGTGCAGTGGTCGCCCGAGTAGTTTCAGCAGTAGATCAACCTGCTTGAACTTCGGGTGGTCTGATGGGCCCTGAGTGCCTTCAAGGGCTATCTGTGGGGAAAGTCTGTGCTCATGCAGTCCGACAACAGGGTAGCCATGTTTTACATAAACAAGGAGGGGATGGAACAGGATCCTGTCTCCTCTGCCAAGAGGCGATCTTCCTTTGCTCCTTTTCGTTTCGCTGGGGGATGACCCTATGAACGGTCTACCTCCCATGCCAGGAGAATGTCCTCGCGGATAAACTCAGCAGGATCCTCAGCCCACATGAGTGGCGCCTGGATCCAGAGGTTGCAGACCTCTTGTTCAGTCGGTGAGGAACCCCATCCATGGACCTGTTCACCAGCCCGGTGAACGTGCAGCTTCCCCGCTTCTGCGGCCCGGTTCCGCACCCAAGCAGGGTGGCCCCGGATGCTTTCCTCTTGAGCTGCACCCCGGCCGCCTTTACGCGTTTCCTCCCACTCCTCTCATTGCAAGGACCTCCACAAGGTTCAGCGGGACCAAGCTTTGGTGATCCTCATGGCTCCCTCGTGGCCTCGACAGTCTTTGTTCCCGCTTCTGCTCCGGCTCTCGTCTGAGCCTCCATTCCCCCTGGGCTGTGCCCCGGGCCTGCTAACGCAGGAGGAGGGTCGGGTGCTCCACCCGAACCTGCCCTCACTGTTCCTTACAGCCTGGCAGCTGAACGGGGGTCACCTTAGCTCTGCTGTGCCTCCTGGAGGAGGTCGAGAAGGTTCTCCTCGCATCGAGGAAAGATTTGCCGAGACGGGCGTACGCCTCTAAGTGGCGACGCTTCTCAGTCTGGTGCTCCGAGCTCCAGATCGACCCGTTCTCCTGCTCTACCCGTTGGGTTCTTCAGTATCTCCTCCACCTCTCGAAGACAGGGTTGAAATCCAGTTCGGTCAGGGTACACCTGAGCACTATTTCTGCGAACCACCTCCCCGTCGAAGAGAAACCCCTCTTGGGGCAGCCCTTGGTCTCTCACTTCATGCAAGGTCTCTTGCTTTCCAAGTCTCCCATCCGGCCGCCTCTGGCGGAGTGAGACCTCAGCGTGGTGCTTACATGATCACCCTTCGAGCCGATAGCGACGTGCTTGTTTTGGCATTTCTCCTGGAAGGTGGTCTTCCTGGTGGCTTTGGCTTTGACTTGCTGAGTCAGCAAACTACAGGCCCTCATGGCTGAGACTCCATACACCAGGTTCTACGGGAACAGGGTGGTCCTCCGCACCCATCTCCAGTTCCTACTGAAGGTGGTCTTGGACTTTCATCTCAATCAGGAGATCGTCCTACCGACCTTCTTCCCGAGACCGCATGCTGATCGGGCATCAGCGATATTACATACACTCGACTGCAAGAGGGCTCTTGCCCTTCTACCTGCAGCGTACCCAAGTTCATCGGAAGTCCGACTGCTCTTTGTCACCTATGATCCCAATCACCTGGCGCAGGCAGTCATCAAACGTACCATCTCTGGGTGGCAGACTGCATTCCTTCGCCCAAACAAAGGTGGGCGCCCCACTGGATCGACGGGTCACCGCGCACGGCGTCCGGGCCAAGGCGGCTTTGGTGGCTTCGCTGCTCTCAGTGCCTCAAACTGACATCTGCCCGCCTGCAACCTGGGCTTCAGCGAACACTTTTGCTTCACACTACTACCTGGGGAGGGAGTCCCGCCAGCACAGCGCCTTCGGCCAGGCTGTATTTCGTAATCTGTTTGGGGTATAAACAACTCCTGCCCTCTGATACCTGATGACGGCTACCAAGAGCTTCGCCCCGTGGACCCGAAGACGCAGGCTCCTTTGGACATTGACTTCTGCTCACGGCCTCGCGGAGGCGTTTTTGGGTTACAGGTTCAGTAGCCTGTAGCTGGGGTGGTTCTTCAGGGGAGGTTGGAGGGTAGCGAAGACTGATTCCTGCTGTCCCTGGAGAACACCTGTTACAGGTGAGTAACTACGCTTTCTCCAGGAACAAGCAGGAAGTCAGTCCTCACTTATGGGACATAAGTGAGGACTGACTTCCTGCTTGTTCCTGGAGAAAGCGTAGTTACTCACCTGTAACAGGTGTTCTCCAGGGACAGCAGGAATCAGTCTTCGCTACCCTCCAACCTCCCCTGAAGAGTTGCTATTTTTGCCCTTCCCTTGCCATCTGCTTAGTAGGGCTCTAGCTAGGGGACCTGACTGAGCAAGATGGTACCTTTGAAAGCTGGGGAATTGCTCCGCGTGGGCTCTGTCAGTGCCAACGTCACCCATAAATAAGTGCAGACTGATTCCTGCTGTCCCTGGAGAACACCTGTTACAGGTGAGTAACTACAATTTCTGGTGGCCCCGAGATCATCCATGCAGCCTTGGATACCTCTCCTGCTTCATCTCGCAACTGAGTCCCCGGTCCCTCTTGAAAGCTCACTGGGGCTTCTCACTCAGAAGGCGTGCTCAATCCTCCACCACAGCTTGGGGCTCTTGTCTCTCTCAGCATGGCTGCTGAACGGGTCGCCCTAGCATCCCTCAACCTTCCCAAGGAGGTGGAGGAGATCTCTTTCGCCTCCTGCAAGGACTCCATGAGGCAGGCCTTCGCCTTCAAATGGTGCTGGTTCTCCTTATGGTGCACGGAGCAACAGGCAAACCCGTTCTCCTGCCCGCTACAGGCAGGTACTGCATTACCTGCTCCATCTTTCTCAGTCTGGGCTCAAATCCACCTCTGTGAGTGCACCTGAGCGCACTCTCCACAAACCCACCACTCCATAGATGGCAAGCCTCTTTCCGTGCAGCCCTTCATCACTCGATTCATGAGAGACTTGCTGCTCTCGAAACGTGCCCCATCCAGCCACCCCTGGCAGAATGGGATTTCAGTGTGATCCTAGCGCAGCTTACTAAGCTTCCCTTTGAGCCCTTGGCTACCTGCCACTTCAGATACTTATCCTGGAAGATGGCCTTCCTGGTGGCACTCACCTTGGCATGCCAAGTCAGTGAGCTCCAAGCCCTGGTGGCCGAGCCACCCTACACCAGGTTCTACAAGAACAGGGTCATGCTTCACACCCACCCGAACTGTCTTCTGAAGGTGGTATTGGATTTCCACTTCAATCAGGAGGTGGTACTACCTACCTTCTTTCCACGGCCCCATACCGACAAGGCATCGGCCATTCTCCATCTGTTGGATTGCAAAAGGGCCCTGTCCTTTTATCTACAGTGCTTTCAGAGCCACTGTAAAGCCTACAGCTTTTTGTCTCATACGACACCAGTCGTCTGGGGGAGGCTGTCACCAACCAGACCTTGTCCATCTGTGTGGCGTGCTGCATCACCTTCGCCCACTGCCACTGGAGCGCTGGTTATCGGTGCATAATGTCAGTCACCTGCCCGGCTGCCACCTGGTCTTTGGTCCACACTTTTGCAGCTCCCTACTGCCTGGAGAGGGAGTCCCGATGTTAGTGTCTTTGGCCAGGCTGTACTCCATAATCTTTTTGGGGTTTAGGTAACTCCTGCCCACCGACTCTTCTTGTTCAGGCTACCGGAGCCATGGTTCTTCCTGGACACTGGGGTCCTCAGAGTCTGTCCTTAGATGCACTTGCGGCTGCACACGGCTAGATTGTGTTTTTTTTTTCTACCGGTCCATGGTAGCTTGGAGCTAGGGAATCCCATTTGTGAGGATTGACTCCCTGCTTGTTCCTGGAGAAAGCGTAGTTACTCACCTGTAACAGGGGTTCTCCAGGGACAGCAGGAATTAGTCCTCACAACCAATGTTCCCTCTAACCTGTGCTGGGTCCGCCGCGCCAACAGCGGGAGGGGGGGTACAGAGCATCGATCGCTCTGCACCCCCCCCCCCCTTTGCCGGCAGGAATGTTGGCGGTGGACCCAGCGCAAGTTAGAGGGAACATTGCTCACAACCCTCTCTCCTCCCCTTGAAGTTGCTCTTCATTTTGGCCATCTATCTTTTTTGGTTCTAACTTTCATCTGACTGACCAACGTGGCACCCTTGGGTGGGAAGAGGATCACGCATGTAGCATCTCCCAAAGGCTTTTTTTTTTATAAGCTGGGGAGATGCTTCCGCTAGGGTGCCTTTGGTGTCGATGTCTCCCATATGTGAAGACTGATTTCCTGCTGTCCCTGGAGAACACCTGTTATAGGTAACTACGCTTTTTTTTCAGATGGGTTTAAGGTCTGCATCAAACTTATTTCACTGATCCAGAAATGTAAAAAGGGTAACTTCCCTTTGAAGTAACAAGTCCAACAACACTATAGTACCATCATATCGCTCCACATGCACCGTTGCCGTTTCCAAAGGATTCACTATTATTTTGAAGTAAGTTTGATAGCAGATGTCAACAGAACGGTCTGTTAACCCCCTGGCCAGTTGCACCAAAGGATATTTTCTCGTTCACTGTTCCTTTGTTTTAGAGACTATTTCTAATAATTTTGACAACTTATTGAAATTTAATGCCAGTAAGGGATGTTCTCAGTGAACAAGCAGGAAATAAGTCCTCACGTATAGGTTACACCACTGGCGGAGCACCGCAGGGAATGCTCCCCAGCTTCCAAAGGAAGCTTTTGGGAGGTATACTGCGCATGCGCACCTCCTTTCCGCCTGCTGCAGCACCATATTCTCCAGTCATCTTTTTTTTCGTAGAGCCCCTAGGATGTATTCTTGCAGTCCAGAAAAAGGTTTTCTTGCTGACCCTTGTGGCCGAGATTTATTTTTTTTGCTTAGTTTCCCGCTTGTCAGCTGTTTTTTCTTTCCCTTTTAGGAATTATTTTTGTGTATTACAACACTTTTGTGTCCCCCCCCCCCCCCCCCCTTGGGGTGGCTTCCCACCTACGGCAATTTTTCAGATTGACTTTGCCGATACAGTCTTTTTTGGCATGTCTAAGCTAGCTAGTGGCTTTAAGAAATGCACCAAGTGTGACAAAATTATTTCTTTTAAGGATCATCATAATTAGTGCTTACAATGCCTTGGCCCTGACCATGAGCTGGCATCTTGCAAACTCTGCTTGCAGATGATGTGCAGAGGGCTGAAAGGTTGGGATAAACAGGAGTCATCCGTCTTCAATTCATCTGATTCCGCATCCTCAGCCCTGACCCCCTAGTCTATGCCTGCAAAAAGGTTCAGAGGCGGCATGGGGAAGGAGTAGCATGCTCAGTTGGAGCTGAAGGATCAGAGTAGTGAAAGGAGGCTCCCTGTAGAGACCCCATCGATGTCAAAGGGTGAGCACCGGGAAATGTTCTGTGTGCAGCATCCCCTCAGCCCTTCTTGATGAGATGTGGACAGCAATGGTCGGGAGCGGCCAGCCAGGCTTTCCTGGCAGGAGGATTCTACCAGAACGGGAGACCTGACCAGAACAGCAGTGTCCACTCCCAGTGCCCAGGAGGGCAGCCAGATGTCCCCCGATGCTCCTATCATCGTGGAGTCCCCACCCGAGGTGGCATTGCCAATGTCTGCGGCATCGACCCCCTTGCAAGTGGTGGTTCTGAAAGAACACCTTCAAGTCTTGGAAGCTCACAGTGGTAGTGGAAACCTTGCAAAACGTAGGCTTCATGGTGCGGTATGTATCTTTACTGTACTCCTTCCAGCCTATCCTGGAGACCCTTGCCCTGCCTGCAGAGGCTAGGATATCAGGTGGGAGATCTGCATCAGCCCTGGTTGTCAGAGACATCTCCCCCTCTAATGTCTCAGAGTCAGAGTTCCAGGGGCATTGCCATCGGCATGCCTGGCAGCATGAGAATCGGCACCTTCCTTCCTCCCTCCAAGCCGCAGAACTTGTGGGATGAGGAAACTCAGCACTAGTTTGACTTCCTCTCTGAATCGGAATGGAAGACAGAGGCAGAATCAACAGCATTGGACATTTGGTCCTTAGACCTTCCGTCCAATCCATCGTCCCCACCTTTGCAGAGCAAGTCGCCACCGTTCAGGACATGGCCAAGACTATTCTGTTCTCCCTACAGTTGGAGGAGGAACCGAGGATGGAGGAACTGGAGCACCTCCAGTTCCCCTCGGGCCCCCCAGGAGGCAGTGACTGTTCCCATCACCATGTCCTGCAGCTGCTGCTTCTGTGGCTCTGGGAGGTATCACTCACGCTGCCTGTCATTAGCCGCTTGCTCGATTCCCTATACTGAGTCCAGAAGGCCCTGGTGTTTGAAAAGCCACAGCTACCCCACAATTCCATCATGGTTGAGTCAGCCCTGAAATGCTGAGTCGCGAGGCTCTGACCATGGACTCTGGGAGGAAGTGCTTCCAAGAGTCCATGCTGATTACCTGGTTCCTGACCCACCAGACCTATATTACTCATATTGTTACCTGTAAACCGCAATTGATCCACTGGAAATCGCGGTATAGAAATGCTAATAAAATAAATAAATAAATATGAGCATGTTCCTCAAAGATGTCATGCTGACCTGGAGGACTCTGCTGCTGTTGTTCCAGAGGACTGGTGCGAGTCCTTTAGGAGTTTAGTTGCTCATAGGAAGGATTGCTCGAAGTTTGTGTATGGTTTCTGATGCCTTTGAGTCTGCCAGCAGAGTAGTGGCGTTAGGCATTGTTGCCTGCCGGATTGCATAATTAGTACTCTGACCTGTAGCAGTGGATCCAGTGCAAGATCGCCAGTGTCCCTTGCTGGGACGAGAATGTCGTGGAGGAGAAAGCCAAGAAGCTGGAGAAAGAACAGCTAACTCTCTCCAGGCTTTCCAGGAAGATTGTGGACTCATTGCGGAAAAAACACCACGCTAAGAAGGCCACCTATCCATGCCCATGCCAATATTTGAAGTAGAGGAGTAGACTAGTGGTTAGAGCACTGGCTTGGTAACCAAGAGACCAGGGATCGATTCCCACTGGCATGCCTTGTGACCTTGGGCAAGTCACTTAACCCTCCATTGCCTCAGAAGAAAGTCCTGGCAGTAATCTTCCGGTCACACTGCTAAGAAAACCCAGGGGCTGCTGGGTCACCAGGAATCAAACTTGAAGGCACACATTGCATTTTTGCTGATACTTCATGGTCCCGCCACAGGTGCAGACCCCCCCCCCCCCCCCCCCCACCGGTGCCCAGTGGAGGGAGAAGATCCTGAAGGCTGTCAGACGGCTGCCTAGGGTGAGAACTTACACAATCTTGACGATGCATATATTCATATGATTCTTGCAAGGTATTGTGGGTATTGTAGTTCATTCACTCCCAAACACAGCTGATGACAATAATTTGAGTTGTGAAACCAAGTGGTAAGATCAATAAAATACTTCTTTTATTGATGGGGTTTAATTCACCCAGCACATGTATGCTTGATAGCACTATAAATGAGGTTACTTGCTTGCAGTGTTTAAAATGGATAACAAAAAGTCACAAAGTAAACCAGAAAACAACCTTCAGCTTGTCAGGCAATTAGCTAATGTTTTCTTAGCAAGTAATTACCAAATACAAAGGCACAAAGTAAAGAATAAACTTTGCTGGTTAGGTTAACTTCTGCTTATTTTCCACGCCGATCTCAGCAGTGATTCTCCCTTGCTCACACACACAATCAGGTGCAGCCCTAATTACTATCAATGGACCAGCTGAAAGCCTTTAGCTGGCTGGCTGCTACTGTGTGAGCCCAAATCCTGCTTTAAGAGCTGTTTGCAGTGAAAATAAAGAACAAAGTTAGGTTTCTTTGTGATGGCTGATGTGTTTGCTCAGAGAAAGCTAGCAATAGCATTTAGATAGAGAACAGCCCATGTAAACTGTATTTTCATCTGCTGTATCAATCAGCATATGGTCACTATCATACATTGGCACAGACGAGTCTTTCATTAAGGCACTATCATGAGAATGCTTATTCCCTTGCTGCCATTCTCTATTATAGATAGGGACTGGATCAGTGTTCATACCTGAGCCTCTCCTGCTATCATTATTCCTCTCTGTATAGCCTGGCCAATATGTAATCCAATTCTGATGTCCAGCCTTCCAATCTTGATCCCTGGACACTGGATCTTCTCTCACATACCTTCTGGCCTTGGTCTGAAAGTCCCTTCCACATGCAGTCTTCTCTCTTCCAGGTAGCCACTGGTGATTCCTATCTCTGCCACTCCATTCCTCTGGCTGAATCCAGTCCAATGGACTCTGCTGGCTTTTGGAATACCTCCCAGTATGAGTACTGCCTTGGAATCTCCCAGACCTTCCAATGGCCTTTCTTCTCTTCCTTCCAGAGAGTTTCCTTCTCTCTCTATCTGCGTGGCTTGGCTTCTGTTTCTCCAGGTGATACTGGTGCTTGTAGCCGTTGCTGTCTCTGTATCTCTTCCTCCCTCTGTAGCTGTTCTTCCAACTGGGCTGGAGCTTGTAGTCGTTGCTGTCTCTGTATCTCTTCCTCCCTCTGTAGCTGTTATCTGAAGAATAATCTCTATTCTTATTCTTTCCTAATGTGTGCTGCTCCCTAACACAGCGCAGCTGTGTTGAATCAGGCCCTGCCCTTTGAGATGAGTGCTTAGGGATTACCTCATAGCTCTCTTGATTGCACACACATTCTCTCACTTCAGCCCCTCTCATGGCTGCTGGAAACCTGGTGCATTCTGGGACTGGTAGTCTTTTATGTGAAAACTCTGTTTTCTTGCTTCTACCAGAACTGACAGGTTGCTTGTTCAGAGTCACATCATCTTTTCTATAGCTCCTACCTGAGCTATGATAAGCTTCCTTATCACAAGGCCCAAGATGGGTGTGGAATTTTGATGGGTTCCTTGGGAGCATAGCCAATTGCCCATTGAGGTGCCCCCGCAAGTTGGGAGGTTGCTCATACACTTTGCCCACCAGTCACCCCTCGTCACCTTGGACACCTGGGTACTGCAGATCATCCAAAGCAGATATCAGCTGCACGTCACCCAACCACCACCCCTGTGCAATCCCAGGGAGTACTCCATGGATCCTGCGCACCGGAGCCTCTTGCAGACCAAGATCAAGGTCCTTCTGTCTGACCTCGCCATCGAATCAGTTTCCCCGGCCCAGATCAGGCAGGGCTTCTCAAGGTACTTCCTGGTACCCAAGAAGACCAGCGGGTTCCATCTGATTCTAGATCTGCGAAACCTTAACTGATTCCTGGTGCACAAAAAGTTTAAAATTGGTCTCATTAGGGACGCTACTCCTGTATCTTATACAGGATAATTGGTAATGCTCTTTGGATCTGAAGGATGTGTACACTCATATTCCAATCCACCTGCATCACCTTTGATTCGTGCTGGGTGACTGGCACTACTAGTATAGTCTGCTTCCCTTCTGGCTGGCTGTGAGTCTTCACAAAATGTATAGTGGTCGTGGTTGCTTTCCTCAGGATCCAGGGAGTCTTCCCATATCTGGACAACCTGCTGATCAAGGCTACCATGCTCCCCGATGCTCTGCTGCGCTCACAGTTCAAGTGCTCAAGGGACTCTGCTTAATGGTCAACCATCCAAAGTCCCCTTCCATCTGATGCAGCAGTGAATCAATGCCCTTCTCGATACCTCTCAAGCATGAGCCTTTCTGCCAATGTACTGCCTATAGCGCCTTGTCAAGGTGGTGGGCGTGCTGCTACGCCAGCACCATGCCACGGCCTGCAGGCTGTTGAAGGTCCTTGGACACATGGCCGCCATGGTACATGTCACTCCTCAGGCCCACCTTTACCATGCAGCAGGCCCAGTTGACCCTGTCCACGCAATGGAAGCACGTGTTAAGCCGTCTACAAGACAGGATAGTGGTCACCGAACCACTGGTGCAGTCGCTGACATGTTGGCTAGAGCTGAACAACCTGCTGCAGGGCCTTCCTTTTCAGCCTGCGGCCAATGTAAACTCCTTATGACGGACACATCGGCTTGGCTGGGGTGCGCACCTGGATGGGTCTCAACATTCAAGGGCTGTGGTTCATGCAGGAGAGTCTCCATCAAATCAACTTCTTTGAGTTCAGGCCATCACAAATGCCCTTCACACTTTGTGTGCACCTGGAAAATCAGGTGATCTAATTCAAACAGAAATCTAGGTGGCGATATCCTTCATGAACGAGCAGGGAGGCATGGGATTGTACCCCCTGTGCTGGGAGACTGTTCACTTCTGGAAGTTTGCTCTGCTCCATGGTATGACCTCAGGGTGACTTATTTGCCCGGCGAGCTCAACGGCCTGGCAGATCACCTCAGCCGGGTGCTCCAGTCTCTAGTGGCTCCCAAGAGGAAAATGGGGGATGAGATCTTCCAGGAATAGGGCACTCAAGCAGAATGCCCATTTACCTCAATTATGCTCTCTGAGGCCAGCCAGCTGTCGCCTGGCCACAGATGCCATTCTCCTCCCGATACTGCTTGTCGCAAAAATGCTACTGAAGCTCCAGGCTGAGAAAGGGCTCCATGATTCTTGTCGCCCCCATGCTGGCCCGACAACCCTGGTTCCCACTGCTACTGCAGCTCTAGTTGAGGGGAGCCTCTTTGTCTAGGCTCCAACCCAGACCTCATCTCACAGGAGGGCGACTCTGTTGCACCCCAACATCCTCTCCCTGGCGTTCATGGCATGGATGCTCAGAGGATAGTCCTCACGGAGCTTGATTTCCTTGAGGATGTCACTGATGTCTTGCTGGCATTCTGGAAGGACTTGACATGCAGACCTGTGCACTCAGGTGGTGGTTCACCGTCTGGGGTTTGAGTAGGGCCCTGAACCTCTTCTCCTGTCTTGTGGATCAGCTGTTGGAGTACCTTGTGCAACTCTGGGCTGAAGTCTAACTGCATGAGTCCACCTCAGCATGACTGGGGCTTACCATTGTGGCTGTTGGAGAAAGCTTGTTATCCAAGAGCAAGCAGGAAGTCAGCCCTCACATATGGGTGACATCGGCACCAAACGGAACCCACGCGGAGCATTTCCCCAGCTTTCAAAGAAAGCCTTTGGGAATGCTACTACACATGCGTGGTTCCCTTCCCACCCAAGGGTGCCATCTTGCTCAGTCTCCTTTTATTCATGGGGCTCAATGGACGTAGTTCTCTACTTCCCCAGAAAATGTTATTAAATAGTTCTTAAAATCCTTCAAATTCTCCGGTTTGCATACTGGTTCCCTTCCTGCCTCGAGCCAGCACCCTGTGTGCTGTCCTTGGCTCCCTTTTTTCCTCGAGGTTCCTCTTCGACTGGCCTTCGTGCCATTTTTCGCCTGGGGGTTGTCTACCCTGGCCGAGTGTTCTCCCACCATGACTCCTGGTGGGTTCAAGAAATGCGACCACTGAAGTCAGACCTTTTTGTTTACTGACACCCATGACTTCTGTCTTGTCTGCCTGGGCCCGGACCACAACAGCTCCACCTGCAACCGGTGCCAGACCATAACCCAAAAACAAACAAAAAATGTTTGGAGTTGCAGGGGATGCTGTTCCTGAGATCTGACTCTGCTCCAGCTTCCCCATCGCCAAGCCCCCAAAGCCAGTACTTCCCGTGAGGTCTGGGCTTCCTTGGAGTCCCACGGTGGTGGCTCCTCCGGCACGGCCCTAGATCTTCCCAAGAGAAAAAAAAAGGTACCAAAGCCTGCCGAGGTGCCTTCGATGAAACCTAGCAAAGTCCTGCAGTGGGACTCTAGTGACTCTCAGCAGCACCCTTCAAAAGTCTCGATACAGGGGTCCTTGGCCGGCGGAGACCGTGCCAGGACCTGTGAGCCCGTAGTCCTCCTCGAGGATGCACTCTCAGTAATCCCAAGCCCCAGCCACAGCCTGGAGGAAGCGTTTGACTCCTTGGGCATAGCCTCCCTCCCTCAGGAGGTATCAGGCCCGAGGTTCACAGGGGTTGGCTGGTCCATTTCGCACACCGGTGGCAGACACCTAGGTGCTGCTCAGTCACGGGAGGGATACATCCTTCACTTTGCTCAACTGCCTCCGCCTCACTTTACAGAGGAATTACCAATGAACCCCTTGCACAGGGAGCTACTCCAGATAGAGCTCAAATCATTGCTTGAGGACCAGGTGGTCGAGCCCATCCTGCCTCATTTGCAGGGATGGGAGTTCTACTCCTGCTATTTTATGGTCCTCAAGAAAACAGGGGGCTTCAGGCCCATCCTGAATCTTCGGGACCTCAACTGCTTCCTGTTCATGGAGAAGTTCAAAATGAGATCCCTTGGAACCTTGCTGCCTTACCTCTTCCTGGGAGATTGGCTATGCTTATTGGGTCTTAAGGATGTGTACACCGACATCTTTGGCACCATCAGTACCTCTGGTTCATGCTGGGAGGCCATCACTACCAGTGCAGGGTGCTTCCCTTTGGCTTCGCCTCCACCCCACGGTGTTCACAAAGTGCCTGGCGGTTGTGGCCACACTCCTCGGGGTCTTCGTGTTCCTCTACTTGGACGACTGGCTCGTGCAGTCTGGCATGCCAGGCAAGATGCACAATGCGACCCAGTGCACATTGGAGCTACTGTGGCACCTAGGGTTCATGGAGAACTTTCCCAAGCACCCTCGTCCCAACGCAATTCATGGAGTTCATCGGCGCATTGCTTGACTCCACTCGGGCAAAGACTTTCCTGCCCCTGAGTCGTGCTCAGCGTCTCACTGCTCCAGTACAACTGGTGAAGGTGGCCGCTGCCGTGACTGCCCGGCAAATGCTTCGCCGCCTCAGGCACATGGCGTCCACCATCCATATGACCCCTTTTGCACTTTCGCAGATGCGGCAAGTCCAATGGACCCTCCGTGCCTCCTGGGTGACCTCATCCAGATCACATCCGCCTTGGCATCATCCCTGGCCTGGTGGCAGTTCCTCTGCAACTTGAGAGCTGGATTGCCATCCAGTTCAACATGTCCTCACCACGGATACCTCCAAGAGGGGTTGGGGAGCTCACTTCGTCCACCTCCAGTTACAGAGACCTTGGTCCCCAGATGGAAGTGCCTCGCAGATCAACTTACTTGAACTCTGAGTTGTCTATTATACACTGCAGGTCTTCCGGAACAGTCTCGAGGGGAAGGTTGTCCACGTCCAGATGGACAGCCAGGTTGCAGTGTTCTACATCAACAAACAGGGAGGCACAGGCTCATACCGTCTATTCTGGGAGTTGATCCGCCCTGGAACTTTGCAGTGGCAAAGGGCATAGGCCTGCGGGTAGTGTACTTGCTGGGCCAAGACAATGTACTGGCCGACTGCCTGAGCCACGTTCTCCAGCTGCACGAGTGGCAGCTAAATCGCTCAATTCTGGCAAAGATCTTCCGGCAGTGGGGCACCCCGGAGATCGATTTCTTTGCCAGCCCAGAGAATGCACATCTCCCGAGGTTCTGCTCCAGGGGACTGAGGTCGGGAGGTGGAGAATGCCTTCCTACTTCTGTGGTCCAGGGGCTTCTTGCATGCCTTCCCGCTGATGCCCCTGATACCGCGGGCCCTCTTGAAGATTCGGGCGGATGCTGCCTCGATGCTCTTCATCGCGCTCTGCTGGCCACGACAACCCTGGTTCTTCCTGCTGCATTTGTCGAGGGGGAACTCTTGGTCGCTGGGGTGTGCCCTGAACCTGCTATTGCAGGAGGGGGCGTGCTGCGTCACCCCAGCCCCTGGTCACTGGCCCTGACTGCCTGGCTGCTGAAAGGGTAGCCATTGCGTGCTACCATCTCCCGTGGCTGATACTGTAGAGAATGTCCTGTTGGCCTTGAGTAAGGACTCTACGCGACAGGCTTACTCCTTGAAGTGGTGCAGATCCTCCTTTTGGTGCGTGCAGTGGGACATTGATCCCTTTACTTGTGCTATTACGTAGGTGCTGCAGTACCTGCCTTGTCAGGTGCAGGCCTGAAATCCAGTTCCGTTAGAGTGCACCTCTGCGCCATTTCGGCATATCACCATGTCGTGGAGGTCCAAGCTGTGTCCGTCCACCCCTTGGTGAGCTAGTTCATGTAGGGGCTTCTCCTTTCACTACCCCCAATTTGCCCACTGCTGGTGGCGTGGGATCTCAATGTCGTCCTGGGGAAGCTCATGCAAGCTCCCTTTGAGCCTCTGCCCCCTGAAGTACCTTTCCTGGAAGGTCATCTTCCTGGTGGCTCTCACCTCTGCCAGGCGAGTGAGCGAAACTGTAGGCGCTCGTGGCCCATGAGCCCTGCAACAGATTCCATAGCAACAGGGTGGTCTTGGATGCACCTGAAGTTCTTACCTAAAGTGATCTCAGCGTTTCATCTGAACCAAGAGGTGGTGCTGCCCACCACCTTTCCCTGGCCTCACACCTTGAGGACGGAAGCCTCATTGCACATTCTGGAGTGCAAGCGTGCCCTGGCCTTCTACATCCAGAGGACGCAGCCCCACTTCCAGTCGACTCACCTCTTTGTGGTATTTGATCCCAGCCGCTTGGGGGCAGCAGTCTCCCAAGTGTGTACACTCACAGTGGGTGGCTGACTGCATTATGTTTGCCTACCAGCAAGTGGGGCTTTCCCTGGAGTGACATGTGACAGTGCACAACGTGCAGACCATGGCGGCCTCTGTAGCTAGCCTGCAGTCAGTGCCCTTATTGGACATCTGCCAGGCGACCACTTGTTCCTCCGTGCACACTTTTGCGGCGCATTACAATCTGGAGGAGACATCCTAGAGGGATAGCACCTTTGGCCAGGCTATTCTCAGTCACTTCTTCAGGGAATAATGCAACTCCCTCCCTCCAGCCCTCTGTGTTTTGACTACCGAAGGTGGGACTGCATCTTCGATGTTGCTGCTGCAGTTTCAGACTACCAGCTTACCTGCACCCCTTGCTGCCCTTTACAGTCTGCTTTTTTGGGTCACCCATGGCTTTTACAGTTTTTTTCGGTAGCCTGTAGCTGGGAAGAGCCTCTTTCGATTGAAAGCAAGCTCTGCTACAAGGGGACATGGGATGAGGGTGAAAGGGGATAGATTCAGGAGTGATATGCAGAAATATTTATCTCCAGGAACAAGCAGGAATGAGTCTTCACATATGGATACGTCGGTACCGACGGAGCCTGTGCGGGAACGCTCCCCAGCTTCCCAAAAAAGGAAAGCTTTTGGGAGCATCCCACAGCGCCTGCGCGCTGCCTTCCCGCCTTTCCCAACTGTGTCTTCTCAGTTTTCGTTTTTCCGCAGAGCTGGCAGGACGTCGTCCTGTCACCGCAGAAAATTTTTCTTTTAATTCTTTATTTTTATTGTGGTCGCTGCTGTCTCCTCGACTCCACCGGTACCGCCGGTGTTCCTTTTTTCTTTTTCTTCAGAAATTCTTTTTTTCTTTGAGTGTCTTTACTTTTTCAGGCCTCTTCATGTTTCCCATGGAACCGCCAGTCACTTTCTCTAAGAAATGTTTAAACTGTGGTGGTACAACTTTATTTTTAGACTCCAAAAACTGGTGTCTAACCTGTTTGGGTCCTGAACCTTTTTCTCCGGAGCCTTTCGGCTGGGATATCATGAAGAGAGAGTTTCGTCATCGAGTCTCCCTTGATACTAGGTTCCCTTCTAGTGTCAGGGCACCGGCCGTTTCTTCTTCACAGGATCAGGTAACCCACAAACAGTCTGTTAAGACTAGCCAGCCCTCGAGTGGTAGGTCTCATGCACAGCATGAAGACGGCTCCGGCCTTGCCCTCGAGGATACTCTGGCTTTAAAACCCCGGCGGGAGTCTTCGGCCTCCAAAGCATATGAGGGGTTTCAGGTTGTTCCTGGGGCTCACCCCTCACAGAACATACCTGAGCCATGCTTGGTGGTGGCATCCGCTTCGAGCGGTACCGATACCCCGGCATCGGCACTGGTGTTGGATTTAACACTCCTCACCAGGGATCGTCATCTGGCCTCCTTGGTACCTACGGGACTGTTGGACAGGTTCCAGATTGACTTTCCCGTATCGGCATCGACGCCGATACTACCACCGACGTCGGTACCCTCCAGACGGGCATCGATAGACTCCCTTCCTTCGATGCCGAGTCTAGAATCGATCTCGAGTCTGGAAGACTGGGTACCGACACGTCTCGGTACCGATGCCTATCGGTATCGGGTGGTCGGTACCGAGGGTGATTACCGAAAGCCTTCGGTTACCTCGTTACCGGTTGAACTGCCACCGGTGGCTGCTCCGATGTCGGTGTCCCCTTCGATTCCGACAGCACTATCGGTACCGGTATCCGCAGTACCATCGGTGCCAGCTCCTTCCATGCTTCTTTCACCAGGATCGCTCCTTTCTCTACCAAGTCTGGAGTCGATACCTGGCATGGACGATGTCGTACGGACTGTTACAACTATTGACCTCCGGTACCAACATCCATCCCTTAAGGATTTTTCTGTGCACCGTGCAGGTAGATCCTTCGGTGCCCAGACTAGGTCTTCAAATCTGACCTGTCCAGGGGAAGTTCTCGTTGCAGACCCTTCTTTTCAGAGTTTCCTCCTGGATATATGGCAAGATCACTTGCCATTCCTATCCCTGGCCATGATCCTATACAAGGCTCTGTTTCTACTGAAGCAAAGGCAAGCATTATGCTTCCTTTGCATTATTCCTTGCAGGATCTTCTAAGAATGTGGGAAGCACCTTTAAGGGTACCCCCACCTTCTAGAGCAACTGATCTTCTTTATCAGGTGCCCCCCTCTCCAGGGTTTCAAAAGGCTCAACTCCCTCATCATTCCCTTGTAGTGGAATCAGCAATGAGGAAGGTGAAAAGTAAGAAAAAGCACTCTTCTTACCCACCAGGTCGTGAGTCTAGGACACTAGATGCCTTTGGACGTCAAACCTTCCAAACATCCATGCTGTCAGCAAGAATTCTCTCATATTTTTTTTTATATGAGTCTATCTCTTCAGGAGGTCACAAAGAAATGACATCTTTTGACTCCTTTCAGAGTCCAAGACTGCAGACTATTCTTTACTACTTAGTCATATTCAGAATATTTCTTGGTTTCTGACTCATGCTTCCCTGGACTCATTTGAGTCTGTTAGCAGAACTTCTGCTATAGCCATAGGGGCACGACATAAGGCCTGGCTCCAAGCTTCAGACTTAGACAAATGGACACAACAAAGACTGGGTAATACTCTTTGCACTGGAGAAAATCTCTTCAATAAGGAGTCTTTACATCAGGTTGCTCAGTGTTCCACTGACTTCCCTGTTTCTCAAGGCTCTTCTAAGCCTTTTCTTTCCCCAGTAGGTAGGAAACACCCTACCAAACCTTCCTCCCCTATGGGACAAAGGTTTTATTCTTCTGCCCATCATACAGATGTTCCCAAGCAGGGGAGGCATTGCTCTGGTCTGAAGACTCCAAACCCTCGCCAGGCTAAACAAACCCAGCAACCCTAAGGTTCTGGTTCATCAATTCTGCCTCTTGGGGTTTAAAACCTACAGTTAACTTCTTCTCAGCAGACGTTTTTCCACTGTTCTCATTCTAAACTTTACACATGGATTTCTTTTTCAAGACATCCACTTTCTTATCTGAGCTGTCAGGATATCCTTGCTATAAGTCACAGGTTTCTCCTCTTCTTGCTAAGAAAAGAGGTTTCAGAACTATCATATGATAGTTTTCTGTGCCAGCTTAGATTTTTTCCTTCTGCAGACTTACCACATGGTAAGTCTCCTTCCAGCTTTTTTGCCTCTACCCTCTTATCAGGATTTCCCCTATAAGAGTGGTACCATTATACTGGAGGGCTTCTTTTCAGCCTATCTAGTCTGTCTTCTTTGCCAGTGTGGAGTTTTCGTCCTTGAGTAAACTCCCTTCTTTTTTGCTTGGGCAGCTTATCAGACAGAAACAGGTTTTTTCTTCACTTGTTCTGTCCTTTCTGTTTTACACAAAGATTCTTTCTGCTCTTTTATTAGCAGCTGCCCATGCAGGAGCCTAGTGTTGGACCTCTGGTTCTTCCCCACAAGTTTCCAGATTTGTCCTCCACTACTTTCTGTCTGGCCTTAGTAGTGATTCCAAGACAGTCTATACATCTTCTTGGATAATCCTTATCTCTACAGGCTTGGATTTGGCAGCATAGTTCATATGACTGATAGCTTCTCCAACAGTCAGCTCCATCTCCTGCATGATGCTCTCTGCAATTCTTCAGAGAAGCTTTTCACTTTTGGCCCTTGCTAGAGAGCATGGGGTTTTTTCTCTAATGCCTATCTTACATGGTTGAAAAAGGCTCCTCAGTCATGCCCCCATGACTGTAAGGGTTCTTATACCCTACTATCTCCTTTTAAACAAAGGACATAAGCCTTTTTCACGTGAAAGCATAAAGAGTTGTTCAATTCCTATAGGGAATATGCTCTTTCCCTGCAGCTAATCCTTCATGGACAGCACATAGTCAACTAAGGAACGCATGATCCCCCTTGTCCCTTTAGAGGGTCAACCTGGTATCTCATTCTATGCGTTCTCTGTCCATTTACCATGCTAGAGTTCTGCAAGACTCAAGGCTTGCTGCTACGGATTGATATTATCCTCTGTTTTTTCATGTAACCATCCTGGTTATTTTACTGGATAGCATCCTGCTTTATCATAACCAGGAGGGATAGATTCTATATATTTCTTTTCAAGTAGGTTCCACCTCTTGTCAGATGAATCTTTCCCATTCACATCCCCCATGTGAATCTAATCATAGGCATATCTCTGTCTGCTTACAGACATTTATTTTAGACCTATATATTCATAAATATTTATTTTTATATACATCTTTATAGATGTATAACTTTGTCAGCTGTGTGTGCATATGTTATGCCCTTCTAGATCTCGCTATAGGTATATATATCCTGTATGTTCATCTATATTTCTATATGTACATACATATATATATATATATATCCCCATATATATATATATATATATATATATATATATATATATATATATTTCGAGATTTCTTTTATAGGTAGATATGTATTCACATACTTCTCTCTGTCTATGCTCATATAGGTTTTACCTTCCTATGTGTTCCAGACAGTGGGCTTACCCATCTTCATGTTGCACCACAGCATGTTTAGGGTATTACGCACACAACCACTTCTGTGGTACTAACAGCTTCTACAATATCCCTAAGGGTTAGGTATCACTGAAGCTCCATGCTCCAATATCTTTCCTACCTCTCACCAGTTAGGATTGACATGGCGGATCTTCAGTAGATCTGAGGTTCCAACTCCTCAGACACCTGTCCTTTCTTTGGGAATATAGGGTTTTCCTATACCCCTTCTTCCCTCAAGGACTTCACCAGTTTATCCAAATCGGTCAGTCTTCCTCTTTTGCTCCTAACTGTAAATAACTCTGTAGCCAAAAGAGTTTTCAGCTTTTTCCATAAAGCTTCCCACTGAAGGCCTGCCGTTTTTTGTACTACCCCAGTTCAATCCTGGGGTCACCCCTCACTCCAGTGTTGACCCTCAATATTGTCCTATAGGTTATCACCTTCACTTCAGTGAGGTCACCTGGCAGTTTCCTCTACTGGATCCCCAGTAGAGTTCATGAGCCTATCTACTTCCTGCAGTCCAGTAGGGTAAGCTCCATATTGCAATTTTTTAATTTCAATATATATTCATGATAGTTATCATACTTATAAGGACTCCTTACCTGTAGTCCTATCTTAGGTTAGCTGTTCCTATAGCTCCTTTCTATTCAACTCCTACCCTCCTTCCCTGGTTGGATGCCTGGGATCCATAGGAGGAGGTAAAGCCCTTCTCAGGGTCTCACAACCTTGGGGATCTCCCAGGCATCTTAGCTGGGGAGTCCCCCATATGTGAAGACTCATTCCTGCTTGTTCCTGGAGATAGCACGGTTACTTACCTGTAACAGGTGATCTCTGGGAACAGCAGGAATAAGACTTCACAACCCATCCACCTCCCCTAGGAGCTGTATCTCTCTATCTCTCTTTACTTTCCTTTATCTCTCTTTGTCTCAGCTTTAAAACTAACTGAGGAGAGACAGTTGGGAAAGGCGGGAAGGCAGCGCGCAGGCGCGGTGGGATGCTCCCAAAAGCTTTCCTTTTTTGGGAAGCTGGGGAGCGTTCCCGCGCAGGCTCCGTCGGTACCGACGTACCCATATGTGAAGACTTATTCCTGCTGTTCCCAGAGATCACCTGTTACAGGTAAGTAACTGTGCTATATCTCCAGGAACAAGCAGGAATGTAGTCATCACATATGGGTATCGTCAGTACCGACGGAGCCTACGCGGGAACGCTCCCCAGCGTCCAATTAGAAAGCTTTTGGGAGCATCCCACAGCACCTGTGTGCTGCCTTCCCACCTTTCCCAACTGCCTCTCTCCAGTTCTTCTTTTTCCGCGGAGCCAGCAGGTCGTTGTTCCTGTCACCACAGAAGAATTCTTCTTTATTTTTTTCTTTTTTGTGGTCGCGTCTGCCTTCCTCGACGCTTTACCGGTACCGCCGTTTTTTTTCTTTTTTTCTGTCTTAAAAAAAAAAAAAATATATATATATATATATATATATATATACTAGGACTTTTTCCTATTTTTTTCCCAGGTGCACGTGCCTTTTTGGGCCTTAGGCCCAAAACTTTTCTCCTACAATGGGGGAACCTGCTTCAGGTTTCAAAAAGTATACCAAGTGTGGCGGTACCATTTCCGTCACCGACACCCATGAATGGTGTCTAAAATGTTTAGGTCCTGACCACTCCATCACGGATTGAATGTCCTGTGCCATGATGTCTAAAAGAGGTCAGCAGAACCGAGCTGCTAAGCTCAGTACCCTGTTTCCCTCTGATGCAGCTTTGGTGGCATCGACGTCGTCCAGGGCTTCCTCTTCCTCCCGTGGATCTCATGTAACTAAACATAAGTCCAGCTGGTCCTCAAAGGGTAGATCTCCTTCTAAGCATCGAGATGCCTCTGGCGTTGCCCTTGAGGATTCTGCACCGGCAAAATTGCCCTGGCGGGAGGCTTCAGCTTCCAAAGCATTATCGGGGCTCCAGGATGTTCTCGAGGCTTCAACCTCGGCAGAACTACTGGTGCCATGCTCTGGGGTACCGTCGGTATTCTCCGGTACCGACATCCAGGCATTGGCAGTGTCGATAGACCAGAGAGTCCTGGCTATTGAGCGCAGTCTGGCGGCTCTCCTTGCGGCATCGACGCCATCGGAACCGCGACAGACAATCCGGCATCGATAGCATTGACATCGGTATCGGTGTCTGCTTTGCCAGTACCCAGTCATCCGATGCCCTCGGGTATCGATACCTCAGTACCGATTACTCCCGGTACCGACTTCGGTCGGTATGGGTATTGGGCTCTTCAAGAGCATCCGGATAGACGGTACTTCGAGTCCTCAGAAGAATCTGAGGATTCTGACAATTCTGTCGATGCAGGAATGCTTCTCCCAGAGGAGTCCTCCTCCCCTAAGCGCAGGATGTCTCCTCCAGAGGATATTTCCTTCCAGGATTTTATCAGGGAGGTGGCTCGGGGTCTGTCCATTACTGTGGCCCCTGAAACAGAGCCAAGAGCTAAGGAGTTGGAAATTTTACAATATCCCAAAACTCCCAAGGAGGCAGCTACCTTGCCCATTCATGAGATTTTGCATGATCTCATGTTAAGGATGTGGGAGACACCTCTTACTACCTCTCCTCGTTCTCGCAGAAAACTCAGCTTCCTCACCACTCTATTATAGTGGAATCAGCTATGAGAAGGATCAAGAGTGCAAAGAGGCATGCCTCTAATCCTCCAGGACGTGAGTGCAGAACCCTGGATGCTTTTGGACGTCATGTCTTCCAAGCTTCCATGCTTTCTGCCAGGATCAGTTCCTATAGTCTTTACATGGGAATGTTCCTGAAGGAGGTCACAGATGATTTAGAGGCCTTGAGTCCTATTCTTCCTGAGGGTAGAAGACAGGATTTTCTCACATTGGTCAAACATGCCCAAGATGTTTCTAAATTTGTCAACCGTGCAGCCTTTGACTGCTTTGAGTGCATAAGCAGACCTTCTGCCATTGCCATAGGCGCACGTAGAATTGCTTGGCTCCAGGCATCTGATCTGGAGCTCTGGGTACAAGACAAATTAGGAAATATCCTTTGTACTGGTGAGAACCTGTTTGGTAGAGATTGGCAGGAAAAGGCCAATGAGTTGGATGCTGACAACTCTACCTTGGATAGATTATCCAAGTCCACAGCTGATCCTGCTAGAAAGAAATCGTTCAGGAAACCATTCTTTTCTAAGAAGAAAAGATATCCTGCTTATGCTCAGCAGGGACGTTCTGCAGGTCAGCTTGTCAGGAAAGGTCAGCAACCACCCAAGCAGAAGAAAGCAAAGACTGCTAAGCCTCAACCGTCTCAGCCTCCACAAAGCCTTTGACTTTCAGCTAGAGAACTTAGCCTTCCTGGCTCTTGTGGGACCAGAGCCTTCCACCATTCCAGGAAGGTTATGTCACTTTGCCCCCAGATGGGGGCAGATAACAGCAGAGCATTGGACAGTTTCCATCATAAAGGAGGGGTTCAGGCTTCATTTTTCAAGCATGCCCCCTCCCACAGTAATAAGGCAGTTCAATTCTCCGACACCTCTCATCAACCTGTTAGGTCAGGCGGTCACTATCCTTCTTGCCCAAGGGGCGATAGAAGAAGTACCCATTCCTCATCAGGGCACGGGGTTTTACTCCCCCTATTTCCTTATCCCAAAGAAAACAGGGGGATACAGACCTATCTTGGACCTCAGAGAATTGAACAAATTCCTTGTCAAAGAGAAATTCAAGATGATTTCTCTTGGAACTCTGCTGCCATACCTTAAGAGTCAGGATTGGCTTTGTTCTCTAGATCTCAAGGATGGGTACACCCATGTTCTCATCCATCCAACTCACAGGAAGTTCCTTCGGTTCCTTTTTCAGGGAAAGCACTACCAATACAGGGTGCTTCCTTTTGGCCTGGCCTCAGCACCAAGGGTGTTCACGAAATGCATGGCTGTTGTAGCAGCATTGCTCCGCACTCTAGGGATATTTGTCTTCCCCTACTTAGACGACTGGCTCATTCGAGCCCCAACAGAATCAGAGGCCAGGACTTCTCTATCCTGCACAATGCATATTCTTCAGTATTTGGGTCTGGTCATAAACATCCCAAAATCCAGTCTAACTCCCACTCAGTCTTTGGAGTTCATAGGAGCTTTGCTGGAGATCAGAAAGGCAAGGTCCTACCTCCCCCAGGCCCGTTGTCTTTGCATGGTGAAGTTAGCTTCTCAAGCAGTGAGAAAGTCTCATCTCACTGCTTGAGAAATGTTACAACTACTAGGCCACATGGCATCCAACGGGCATGTGGTGCCCTATGCTCGCCTCCATATGAGGGCATCCCAGTGGACTTTATCCACTCAATGGACCCAGGCATCAGGGTGCCTGTCAGACAAAATAGAAAACACAAGTCGTCTTATTTTGTCCCTCCAGTGGTGGAAGTCCACTCAAAACCTGTTGCTGGGGTCCCCTTTTCAACAACCTTTACCCCAAGCAACTCTCATAACAGATGCTTCTCCGATGAGTTGGGGAGCTCATCTGCAAAACCTCTCCAACCAAGGCACCTGGTCTCCACAGGAGACTCATCTACATATCAATCTCTTGGAACTCAGAGCAATCTTCCTTGCTCTTCGAGTGTTCCATACTCTGCTCAGCTACAAGACAGTCCTCATTCATACGGACAATCAAGTAGCCATGTTCTATGTGAACAAGCAGGGGGCAAGAGGCTCTCTGTCGCTTTGCAACGAAGCTTTGCGACTATGGGCTCCTCGCCAGAGAGCATCAGATTCATCTCCTGGCAGTGTATCTTCCAGGCATACAAAACTCTTGGGCAGACAGACTCAGTCGAGTTCTGCTTCCACACAAGTGGTCTCTGCATGCAGACCAGGTGACCAAGATTTTTCAAATTTGGGGAACCCTGGGCATAGACCTCTTTGCAAATCCGTGGAATGCCAAACTTCCCCCGTTCTGTTCCAGAATTCTGGCTCAGGGGGCTCAGGCCAGGGATGCTTTCCTCCTTTACTGGGGTCAAGACTTCTTGTATGCCTTTCCACCCATTCCCCTAATTCCCAAAACCCTGTTCAAGCTTCAGAGAGACAGAGGCCATATGATTCTCATAGCTCCACATTTATTTATTTATTGTTCTTATATACCGCACTCTTAAAAATCAGCGCGGTTTACATACAACAGCATTGTGCGTTAAGAAGCACTTTCAATGAACAGGGTAAAGTAACTTGGAGTTCAACTAGTGGTAACTATATACATCGATTTACATCTATCAACAAGCTGTATTACAACGTTGGTAATGGTTTACGTGTTGATGGTAGTTTGCGTGTTAGGGGGTGAGGTGTTGGAGGGCTGTGAATAGTGCAATAGAAGGAGGTGGTGTTTAAGCGCTCTCCTGAATTGAGCCAGATCTTTGACGCCTCTGATTGGTGCCGGGAGTGCGTTCCAGCAACTTGGGGCATAAAACTTAAATGCTCTGTTTCTGGTTGTTTTGGTGTGTCTTGTTATTTCGCTGGGAATCAAGAGGGTGTTGACTGTGGATGATCTCCTTTCTCTATTTGCTGGCAAAGGGTGGGTGAGGTCCATTAACGCCATGGGGGCCATCTTGTTGATGATTTTGAAAGTGATGATGGCTACTTTATATGTTGGCAGTGTATTGGTAGCCAATGTAGATCCCTGAGGACCGGGGTGATGTGGTCAGCTCTGGAGGCTCCGCTCAGGAATCTTGCGGCTGTATTCATCGCTAGCTGTAATGGGTTTAGCACATTTTTGGGAAGACCATATAGGATTACATTAGCGTAATCAAAGTGGGGAATGACCAGTGCCTGGAAGACTGTTCTGAAGTTCTCCGGTTGAAGTAAGGGTCAAAGGTGTCGTAGAGTTCGTATTTTGTAGTATATTTGCTTGATTATGTTATCGATATGTGTTTTGAAATTGAGCTGTTGATCCATGGTTACACCTAGGTAGCGGATGAAGGGTCTGCTTGCGAGTTCTGCATCTCTTGTCTTTATGGATGTCGGGGGTATGAATGACATATTTCTTGTCACGAATAGAACTTCTGTCTTCTTGACCACAGCAAGTGTGGTACCCTTGACCACAGCAAGTGTGGTACCCTTGACCACAGCAAGTGTGGTACCCTTGACCACAGCAAGTGTGGTACCCTTGACCACAGCAAGTGTGGTACCCTCTTGATTCTACATCTCTCTCAAGCTCCCTCCCTGGAGTTAGGGTCTGCTCCAGATCTCCTATCTCAGGAGGACGGAATGTTATGGCATCTCAATCCCCAGTCTCTGCATCTCAGGGCTTGGTTGCTGAAGGCCTAGATCTCCAGGATCTTCCACTTTCTCAACAAGTGAAAGATGTTCTTTATGCTTCCAGAAAACCTTCCACTAGACATTCTTACACCTTCAAGTGGAAAAGGTTTACCATCTGGTGTTCTGGAAAGGGTCTTAACCCCCGTTCAGTACCTCTGGAATCGTTGCTGGAGTATCTCCTGCATCTGTCTAATGCAGGCCTTAAGACAAATTCAGTAAGAGTCCATCTGAGTGCTATTGCAGCTTCCCTCAAGCCTCTAAATGGACAACCTGTTTCCTCTCATCCCCTTGTAGCAAGGTTCATGAGAGGCCTCCTTTTAACAAAGCCTCCCATTAGACCACCTCTGGTGACATGGGACTTAAATTTGGTTCTTGGTCAGCTTATGAAGCCACCTTTTGAACCTTTAGCTACTACCTCCTTGAAATACCTTTCTTGGAAGGTTATCTTTCTCAATGCAATCACATCAGCACGCCGCATCAGTGAATTGCAAGCACTAGTAGCTAATCCACCTTATACAAGGTTCCATCATGACAAGGTGGTCCTTAGGACTAATCCACAGTTTATGCCTAAAGTGGTCTCGCCTTTTCACCTCAACCAAGAGGTCTACCTACCTGTCTTTTTTCCAGGGCCTCATGCATCAACTGCAGAGAGGAATCTTCATACCCTGGACTGTAAAAGAGCTCTAGCCTTTTACTTACAGAGGACACAACAACATAGAAAGTCTTCTCAATTCTTTGCTTTTGATCCTTCTCATTTGGGATTGCCCTATGTATTTCGCCTAACAGAGTAAGAACCTTTCTCTGGAGGCCATGTCACAGCTCACAATGTGAGAGCCGTGGCAGCCTCAATGGCTCATCTGCACTCTGTGTCTGTCGACGGCATCTGTCGAGCAGCCACCTGGGCCTTAGTTCATACCTTCACAGCCCATTACTGCTAGTTCATACCTTCACAGCCCATTACTGCTTGGACAAGGACTCCTGCCGGGATGCCTTGTTTGGTCAGGCTGTTCTCCAACACCTGTTCCATACCTAATCAACTCCTACCCACCATGCCTGGTAGGATGCCAGAGATCCATGGGGGGAAGTGGAGCCCTGTTCAGGGATACACAACTTCTGCGGTCTCTCCCTGGCACCTAAAGCTAGGTAGGCCCCATATGTGATGACTACATTCCTGCTTGTTCCTGGAGATAGCATAGTCACTCACCTGTAACAGATGATCTCCGGGAACAGCAGGAATTTAGTCCTCACAACCCACCCACCTCCCCTAGCTGTTGCATCTCTCTATCTATTTCTTTCCCTTTCCCTCTCTCTCTCTCTTTGTCTCAGCTTTAAAAGTCAACTGGAGAGAGGCAGTTGGGAAATGCAGGAAGGCAGCACGCAGGCACTGTGGGATGCTCCCAAAAGCTTTCTAATTGGATGCTGGGGAGCGTTCCCGCGCAGGCTCCTTTGGTACCGACGATACCCATATGTGAGGACTAAATTCCTGCTGTTCCCGGAGATCACCTGTTACAGGTGAGTAACTATGCTTTACAGAAAGAGTGTTGGATCTGTGGAATAGTCTCCCAGTGGAGGTGGTAGAGATGATGACAGTATCTGAATTCAAAGAAGCATGGGACAAACACAGGATCTCTAAAGGAAAAAGGGGGACTGTTGTAGTGGTTGATATCGAAGGGCAGTCTAAATGGGCCATGTTGTCTTTTTCTATCGTCATGTTTCTATGACTTTCTGCTTGTTCCCAGAGAAAGCGTAGTTATTAACCTATAACAGGTGTTTTCCAGGGACAGAAGGAATCAGTCCTCACAACCCTCCCTCCTCCCCAGGGAGTTGTTTTTCTTTTGGTTTTCGCTTTTGCCATCTTGTGCTGTGGTATTACATTGAGGCAAAGTGGCAGCTTTGAGCGGGAAGGTGACCGCATATGTGCGGTATATCTCCCATAGGCTTTCTTTGAAAGCTGGGAGGTGGATACGTGTGAGTTTGTTGGCACAGACATCACCTATATGTGAGGACTAATCCCTACAGTTCCCGGAGAACACTTGTTATAGGTGAATTAACTACATGCTGCAGTGAGTGGGAAAGGCAGCTGTGCATGTGCAAGATACTTCACAAAAGCTTCCTTTGGAAGCTGGGGAGTATTCTGTGCAGGGCTCCATCAGTGATGGCACCCATACGTGTGCACTTAATCCTGCTGTTCACGGGGAACACCTGCTACTACAGGTAAGGAACTACGCTCTTCTCCAGGACCAAGCAGGAAGTCAATCCTCACATATGGGTGACGTCGGCGCCGACGGAGCCCTCGTGCAGAGCATTTCCCCAGCTTTCAAAGAAAGCCTTTGGGAATTGCAGCGCGCATGCGCGGTCCCCTTCCCGCCCAAGGGTGCCATCTTGCTCAGTCTTCTTTTTTCCGCGGAGCCCGACGGACGTAGTTCGTTTTTCGCCGAGGAAAAAGTTGATTTCCCTATTTTTTGTACTTCTCCTTCGGTTTGACGCCAGATCCTTTTCCCGCCTGGGCCCGATACGCCGGTATCGAGCCCACTCTCACCTTTTTCGGTTTTTGTCCTTCGTGACTAGCGTTCACGCCATTTTTTCTTTTTTCACTGGCAGCCCTGTCTTTTGACCTCGCAGGGGCCCTTTTTCCCCCGATGGCTGCCAGCGGGTTTAAAAAGTGTGATCGGTGTAAGAAACCTATGTCTCTTACCGACACATACGACTGCTGCCTCCGCTGCCTCGGACCCGATCATGACACGATGATTTGTGGTCCGTGTGGCAAAATGTCCTCGAAGGCATTGAGTCGGCAGCACCAGAAGGATAGGATCTTCTCTGACTCCGCGTCCGGACGGGCCCGGACCTCGTCAGAGGCCTCGACATCTCGGGACTCCGGCCCCGAGCAGCATCGAGGTTCCTCTGAGCGGGGGGTCTCCTTCGCGGGAACAGCGCAGGAAGAAGAAACCCGCGAGGGCGGCGTCTGTGGACGCTCCTGGTTCCTCGAGAGCCAGGTCGCATAGCCCCGATAGCCGTCCTGGGTCTTCGGAGTCGGAGAGGCCTGCCAAGCAACCTCGTCTCGAGATGGAGTCTCCTGTACACGTGAGTGCTGTAGTCCTCGTGGACTCTCCTACAAGGGAGCCGAGTCGGGGGCTGCTGGGTCTCCTGAGCTCAGACTCAGGATGACGGCCTTGGAGAGCAGCCTCGCTGCCTTAATGGAACAGCAGCGGGCATTGATCGCCGGTCTCACCAGTGCATCTGCCCCGACCACCGGGACATCGACGTCCAAGTCGACCCCGGAGGCCGAGCCGATCCTCGGCCACGGTCTCCCTCGGCCTCTCGTTCAGGACCGAGGTCGTCGACGCCAGTACCCTCGGCGTCGGGGCGGAAGGCATCGGTGCCCGCCCGACCGGAGCCGCTCGACACCTCCTCCGAGGAGTCGGGCTGGGAGACGGAGGACAAAGAGTTACCCGACACCTATCGGACTCGTTGTGTCCCGTCGGACTCGCCGGAGTCCGAACCTTGGAGACGATCCCCACCGGAGGATACCCGGTTCTCGGGATATGGCCAAGGCCTTGGCCTTCCCCGCGGATCCCGAGGAGGAGCCTCGAGCCGAGGAGATCGAGGCCCTCCAGTATGACTCTCCCCCGAAGGAGGCCTTTACTGTACCGGTTCCTCCGATGCTGGAGCGGCTGCTCTTCCGCATGTGGGAGACCCTGGCCTCAACGCCGGTGTTAAGCAAGTGGGTCGATTCCATCTATCGAGTCCGCAAGAGCCCCGGGTTCCAAAAGACACAATTACCGCACCACTCCATGGTTGTGGAATCGGCCATGCATCGACTGAAAAGTCAGAAGATGCACTCCTCGGTGCCTCCCGGCCGGGAGGCCCGGAACCTGGATGCCCTCAGTAAGAAGTGCTTCCAGGGCTCTATGCTTGCTTGCCGTGTCCAGACATACCAGCTCTACATGAGCATGTACCTCCGAGACCTGGCAAAAGAGATGGCTTCGAGGCTTCGGCCCGAGTAGCCAGGGCCGGCATCAGTGCCCGCCGACAGGCTTGGCTACAGTCATCTGACCTCGAGCCATGGGTCCAGGACAAGTTGGTCGATGTCTCCTGCCAAGGTGAAAACCTCTTTAGCAAGCCCATGGCTGAAAAGGCTGCAGAACTCGAGACCGAGACTCTGAAAGGGACTAGGCTGTCTAGAAAGACCTCTGCCCCTTCTCAGAAGAAGAAGGGCTAGGGAAAAAAGTCCTTTTACCTGAGGAAGTCATCTGCCTATAAACAATACCCTCATTATCAGGCCTCTGCAGCTCCCCAGCAGGGTCAGCAAGCCAAGGGGCAGGGTCATGGGCCCCGTAGGCAGAAGGCCCCCAAGCCACCAACACCCTCCCCTGCTCAGCAGGGTGGGGGGTTTTCACTCACAAAGTATAGCCTCTTCTCCTCAGCTGGCTTCTCTCAGCACAGGAGGCCGGCTGGCCCACTTTGCCCACAGGTGATCAGCCGTCACATCAGATACCTGGGTACTTCATATAGTCCAACAGGGCTATCTTCTCCATTTTCACCAGGTGCCTCCCTCCTATTTTCCAGGGGAGCCTCCGAGACTCCCTCTGCACAGGGACCTACTCCTTCAGGAGTTGGCAAGTCTACTAAAGGAACAGGCTGTGGAACCGGTGCCCCACCATCTGAGAGGTCACGGCTTTTATTCCAGGTACTTTCTGGTACCAAACAGAGCAGGAGGCCTCAGACCCATCCTAGACTTACGCAACCTCAACAAGTTCCTGGAGAGGGAAAAGTTCAAGATGCTTACCCTTGGAATCCTGCTGCCCTACCTCCAGCAGGGAGATTGGCTATGCTCCTTGGATCTAAAGGATGCTTATACTCACATCCTTATTCATCCAGACCACAGACAATATCTCAGATTTGTTGTGGGAGGAAGCCACTATCAGTACAGAGTACTACCCTTTGGCCTGACCTCCGCTCCCTGGGTGTTCACCAAGTGCCTGGCAGTGGTGGCGGCCTACCTAAGGCTTCAAGGTCTTTTTGTGTTTCAGTACCTGGACGACTGGCTCATAAGGGGCCAGTCTTCCCAGGAGGCCAATCAAGCCACTGTGGCTCTGCTTCAGCACTTGGGGTTTGTCATAAACTTTGAAAAGTCCACTTTGCTCCCGTCCCAGAACTTAGAATTCATAGGAGCAAGGCTGGACACTCTTCAAGCGAAGGCTTTTCTGCCAATGGACAGGGCCCACAGGCTGATGGATCTGGCCAGGCAGTTTCACAGCAATTCCCTGGTCTCTGCCAGGCAATTCCTGAGACTACTCGGCCATATGGCTTCCACGAATCATGCCACCCCCAATGCCCGCCTGCACATGCGGCCTGCTCAGTGGAGCCTTTGCACTCAGTGGCATCAGGCCACAGGGAGCCTAGCGGACTCCGTAAGAATATCCGACCTGCTGGTCTCCTCTCTTCAATGGTGGCTTCATCTTCCGAATCTGGTACTCGGAGTGGTTTTTCAATCCCCTCCTCATTCTCAAGTGCTGACGACAAATGCTTCTCTTCTAGGTTGGGGAGCACATTTGTCAAGGGGCTTGTACTCAGGGTCTCTGGACCCCCTGCGAGGCTGCTCAACAGATAATCTTCTTGGAGCTACGGGCGATACGCCTAGCTCTGCGAGCTTTCTCCCATCTCGTCTCTCACCAGTCTGTACTAGTCCAGACGGACAATCAAGTTGCCATGTTCTACGTGAACAAACAAGGAGGAACAGGTTCCTTCGTTCTATGTCAGGACGCACAACGGCTGTGCTCTTGGGCCGTCAATCACGGAATCCTCCTCAAGGCTGTCTACCTCCCAGGTCAAGAAAATTACCTGGCGGACAGACTGAGCAGGATCCTGCAACCACACGAGTGGTAGTTCAGCAGATCTTTCTCAGGTGGGGCCTCCCCACCATGGATCTTTTTGCCAGTCCTCTGAACCGGCAACTCCCGAGTTTCTGCTCCAGACAACCGCATCCTCTCAGAGTAGCAGCGGATGCGTTTCTGATCTCGTGGTCCACAGGCCTGCTGTTTGCGTTTCCTCCCATGCCACTAGTGTCCCGAACACTGTTCAAAGTCCTCCAGGACGGGGCCTCAATGATCCTGATAGCCCCCAGGTGGCCGAGACAACCGTGGTTCCCACTTCTGCAACTGGCGGTGGCCAACCCTCTTCCTCTGGGGTTTCAGCACGATCTCCTGTCTCAGGATCAGGGGTATCTCCTTTACCCCAACCTCCAGTCCCTTCATCTAATGGCCTGGCTGCTGAAAGGGTAGTCCTGGCTCCCCTACTACTGCCCCGTGAGGTGGAAAATGTTGTCTTAGCCTCTAGGCGACAATCCACCAGGAAATCCTACGCTCTTAAGTGGCGTAGATTCTCCGCATGGTGTGCTCAGCACGGCGAGAATCCCTTCTCGTGCTTGGTAGTGGTAGTCTTGCAATATTTGCTTTACCTCTCCAATCTAGGCCTTAAGTCCAACTCTGTCCGGGTTCACCTCAGTGGTCTCTCAGCGCACCACTCGCCAGTGGATGGACGGCCTCTTTCCAACCACCCTTTGGTGGCTCGTTTTCTCAGAGGCCTCCTTCTGCTTAAGCCTCCTTTGCGTCCACCAGCCCCTGAGTGGGATCTGAATGTGGTCTTACAGCGGATTACTTGTCCGCCCTTTGAACCTATGGCTACCTGCCCTCTCCATTTTCTCTCCTGGAAAACCTTGTTTCTGGTAGCTCTTACCTCTGCTAGGCGAGTGAGTGAACTTCAGGTCTAGTGTCTGATCCTCCTTACACTAGGTTCTACAGGAATGGGGTAGTCTTACGGACTCACCCGAAGTTTCTTCCTAAAGTTGTCTCCCCTTTTCACCTCAATCAGGAGGTGGTTCTTCCGACCTTCTTTCCCAGGCCGCATGCCAACCGGGCTGAGATGGTCCTGCATACCCTGGACTGTAGGAGGGCGTTATCCTTCTATCTTGACCGTACGCGGGAGCATCGGAGGGCTGTTCAGCTCTTCGTTTCTTTTGACCCCAATAAGTTGGGGTTACCTGTCTCCAAGCGTACTTTGTCCATCTGGGTCCCTGACTGTATCACCTGTGCTTATGGGGCAGCCGGCCTCTCGTTGGAGGGTCGAGTCACGGCTCATCGTGTCAGGGCGAAGGCTGCGTCAGTTGCTCATCTCCACTCTGTTCCATTGGCAGACATCTGCCGGGCTGCTACTTGGTCTTCAAGCCAGACTTTTGCGGCCCATTACTGCCTTGAGAGGGAGTCCCGCAGGGACAGTGCTTTCGGACATAATCTCTTTGGGCTTTAGGCAACTCCTACCCTCCGGCCCTGGTGTTGGGCTACTGGTCGGGGGCGTTCTCAGAGAAGATTCCTTCCTTACGTACTACCGAGCTAGAGGGAGCTCATTTTTTTGGCTTGAGGTCTCCGGTAGCCTTAAGCTGAGGAGTCCCATATGTGAGGACTGACTTCCTCCTTGGTCCTGGAGAAAGAGTAGTTACTCACCTGTAACAGGTGTTCTCCAGGAGCAGCAGGAATCAGTCCTCACAACCCTCCCTCCTCCCCTTGGAGTTGCAGTCATATGCTTTACTTTGCTAATTTTTTGCTGTCTTTTAGCTATGTCATCAGACTGAGCAAGATGGCACCCTTGGGCGGGAAGGGGACTGCGCATGCGCGCTGCAATTCCCAAAGGCTTTCTTTGAAAGCTGGTGGAAATGCTCCGCACGAGGGCTCCGTCGGCGCCGACGTCACCCATATGTGAGGACTGATTCCTGCTGCTCCTGGAGAACACCTGTTACAGGTGAGTAACTACTCTTTCCTACTCATGACAATTCAGAACTCTTCCAGCTATATTAGTTTGATCCAAAGCTTGTTCAAAATCAAGCCACCACTCTTGAGGGATGTTAGTGCCCTCACACGAACACAACTACAATATTGGTTTGAATTTGCTTTTCCCAAGTTTCGTATATTTATAGCTCCATTTTCAGGGTACTGATAATCTGATTCACACTAATCCAGTAGGTACAGCAGCTTCTGTCCAGTGTAGTCTTTGCATAAGTCTTTAAATGTCTAGCTTCATTTAGTTACGGATTTAAGGCCCATAATTTCAGTCTTCCAGATGGAACCTGGTGCATGTTCTATAGCTGAGGACAGCAGTGTCTGGACTAAATTTATAATGGATATAAAATAGGGGGAATTCCTTGGAGAGTTGCAAATAAAGCTTATAGACCCAGACCCAGATCTGTTTCTAACTGGAATAAAGCCCAAAGGGGCGGGCAACTTTCCCAACACCCTGTTCCTCTTTAGAATTGCTATCCCTGTGTTCACTGTTTTGTGAGGATATATTGAGCAGATGATAGTTTTCAAAGTTCTGAACTGTTAATATGTCTTGTAGAATAATGTGAACGTCCTTGATGTGTTTGGAGTTTGACATTTCCCCCTGTTTTCTTTGCAGAGTGTCTGATGACACAGATGTTTAACAACACTGGACCAGACAACAATCTAGATCTGGTTATTTCCCTTCTTGCATTTGGTTTCTATCCCAATGTCTGCTTTCACAAGGAAAAGAGGAAAATTCTTACCACGGAGGGGCGCAATGCATTGATCCACAAATCTTCTGTCAACTGTCCATTCAGCAGTCAGGACATGAAGTATCCATCACCATTCTTTGTCTTTGGGGAAAAGGTGAGTTATCCTGTCTTCTCCAAAGTGTGACGACAAGATACCAGATATTCATGAAAAACTAGTCATGATTTTGCTTCCATGCCTATGTTGCATCTCCAGAAACAAACCGGAATGTAGTCTTCACATATGGGTGACGTCGGTACCGACTGAGCCCACGCGGGAATGCTCCCCAGCATCCAATAGGAAAGCCTTTGGGAGCATCCCACTGCAACTTGCTTAGTGGCCTTCCCGCCTTTCCAGCTCTCCCTTCTCAGTTCTTTGTTTTCCACTGGGCTGACGGAGCAATTCCTGTCAATGCAGAAAATTCCCGTTTGTTCATATTTTTGTGGTTCGTGTCTGCCTTTCTGTCGACTCTGGTACCGACCTCCATTGCTACTTTATTTTTCTTCTTTCAAAAAAAAAAACCTGTGAAGAAAAGAATTTCTTCTTTTCTTCAAGCGCATCAACGACATCTTAGGCCTAGGCCTTCAATTTTGTCACAAACACAATGGAAAAACCATCTAGTGATTATAAGAAGTGTTTTAAGTGTGGCCTACAGGCTCCAAGGAAACCTTACAGCCCTTCCTGGAAAGCGGGGTCAGCCTCACAGCTCCTCCTGGAAAGTTACTATTCCCTGAGGCAATGGACATTAGGTTTAAGCCAGGCTGACACACAAAAAAAAAAAAAAATACCAATCTATCTGGATCCTGCATGTCTGTTTTTCTCTGCACATTTCACACTGACCTCTGTGTTTTTCACTGTTGCTCCTGCCTCTCCGCACCTCTGCTCCCGCACAGCTAATGCGGTCGCCTCCCAGAACAGCAACAAGGGTATTATAAAAAAAAAAAAAAAAAGTCGTTGGGAGGGTAAAATAGCAACCAGAGGACCCCGCATCATCACAACTTGCAATGGCTCCCATTGATGTCACAGCAAGCAGAACAGCCTTACGGTGCATGCAGTACCACCAGTTCCAATGCACTGGGTCTGCGTGTGATGCTAGGCACAAACAGCCTACACCTTCCTCTCAGCCAGAAAGAAGACAGTGGCTCCTACATTGCCCTGTGTCAACTCAGTACCTTCAGTGGCACATTGCAGATCAGATGTCTCGGGGAATGAGACATCACCATCTACTGCTTCAACAAGCAAGGCAAACGCAAGCAGCCCATGGCAAGGGGCCTCAAGCCACTGGCTCACCAGGCCTTCACATTGGAAAGAACCTCTTTCTCACTTGCCCCTCTAACAAGGGGTTCTCTCGCCGCCTCCTCAAGGCTGAAATGATACACAAGACCCTTTGCTACCAGATAGATGCAGTGATGGACACATGGGCCATTTGCCTACCCGGACAAAAGCTATCTGCATTAGGAAAGGCACAGCAGCACAAATGGCAATCCAGTTCATGCATCCACACACTTGGTTCACCGCAGAGGACTGAGCCCAAGCCTCATGGTGGTCTTCACAATCACAGCCCACTTTTGGAGCCCCTTATGGTCGCCCCCTCTCCCTCTTGCCTACAAGGCTATTGGCTTCAGTGTAGAGGTCCTTTCTCTTCATCGTAGAGGTCCAAGATGAATAACAAGCTGAGTGCGGGCAGTACCCCTTATTCCACCATGCGGAGTCTTAGAACATACCGGCCATGGAGGGGATACGTCATGGAACAGTGATTTATCCGCAGCATATGGACCATTGTAACAAGGAGTCTCTGACCTGACTCCAGCTTCAGACTCCACTTGGAGAGGCAGCTGTGAGTCCTGGGGAACCCCTAGTATAATCCAGTGGCCGGCTCGAGTCCTCCTCCAGCCTCCCATCAGTGAACCCACTAGGGAGCCCATAGGGCTAATATGGAGTCCCTGGGAAGACTGTTGAATTAACATGCAAGATTTTGCTTCTGAGGCTCGCCCACTTGAATCTGGCCTATCCTGGCAGCGCCAGGACTAGTTCCCAACTCAACATAATCTGCAGCTCTGACCGGCCTGGGAGCCCGCCCTGTTCTAGATGCAGAGAAGAGACCTGCACCCGTGCCATGAGACTAGGCCACACACCACAGTAAATCAGTTCGGTGGTCAGGGAATTCACTGACCATCAACGGACCAGGAACCGCCTCGCCAAGGGGTGATAAGAGCATATGTAATGCTTTACCGGGCCATCAATCGCTCACTAGTACTGGGCAGGTCTCAATAGGTAACACTAGAAAATAGGGGAAAGCCGACAGTCACCCAGGAGTGCATGGTTCGGACGAAGGTATCCTTGAAGGATACTACCAAAAGCAGTGAGGTTCCAAAAGGGAGCATAGTAGCCCAAATGCCCTTGAGTAAGGAGCAGACAGAGCATAAAGATTCCAAATTACCCCTGCCTACCAATAGCCAGATTAATATGAATAAAATACAGTCTCTAAAATGCTTGTATGCCAATGCTAGAAGTCTAAACAATAAGATGGGAGAGTTAGAATATATAGCACTAAATGAGAGGTTAGATATGATTGCACTCTCAGAGACATGGTGGAAGGAGGATAACCAGTGGGACACTGTGATACCTGGATACAAACTATATCGTAATGATAGAGCTGATCAAATTGGTGGAGGGTTTGCGCTCTATGTTAGAGAGGGCATTGAGTCAGAAAGGATTAAAGTTTTGCAGGGAACAAAATTTGCTGTAGAATCTCTATGGATTGAAATTCCATTTATGAAGGGGAAGGTGATGGCAGTGGGAGTATACTATCGACCACCTGGCCAGAATGAACAAATGGATGATGAAATGCTCAAAGAAATCAAGGAAGCTAACAAAAGTCACAACAGAGTAGTAATAATGGGTGATTTTAATTACCCCGGTATCGACTGGGTCAGTGTCACAGCAGGACAAGCTAAAGAGATAAAGTTTCTAGATGGAATAAATGACTGCTTCTTGGAGCAGCTGGTTCATGAACCGACCAGAGGGGAAGCCATACTGGACCTAGTCCTTAGTGGAATGCCAGATCTGGTGCAAGAAATAAGGGTGCTGGGACCACTTGGCAATAGTGATCATAGTATGATCATGTTTGATTTAATTAGTGGAGGACAGATAGTAAAGGCATCCACAGTACTACCTTTTAACTTTCAAAAGGGAGACTATGATAGAATGAGGAATATAGTTAGGAAAAAACTAAAAGGAGCGGTTCAAAAGATTAAAGACTTACAGCAAGCTTGGGTGTTATTTAAAAATACTATCCTCGAAGCCCAGACCAGCTGTATTCCACGCATTAAGAAAAGTGGAAGAAAGTCCAAAAAACTGCCAGCATGGTTTAAAGGTGAGGTCAGAGAGGCTGTTGCTGCCAAAAAAGCAACCTTCAGGAAATGGAAAAAAGAGCCAAATGATGAAAAGTGGAAACAGCACAAGCACTGGCAAGTTAAATGCAAAGCATTGTTAAGGCAGGCAAAGCGGGAATTTGAGAAGAAACTTGCTATGGAAGCAAAAACACAAAATAAAGACTTTTTCAAGTACATTCGTAGCAAAAGGCCTGTGAGAGTCAATTGGACCATTAGATGATAGAGGGGTAAAAGGGGCAGTAAGAGGAAACAAGGCTATAGCAGAGAGACTGAATGAATTCTTTGCTTCAGTCTTTACTGAGGAAGATGTAGGGATGATACCCAAGACTGAAGTGGTATTTAAAGGTGATACTGAAGAGGAATTGAGAGAAATATCGCTACACCGGGAAGATATATTACAACTATTTGATAAACTGAATAGTAGCAAATCACCTGGACCGGATGGTATACATCCCAGAGTGTTGAAAGAACTGAAATATGAGATTGCAGACCTGCTATTGGTAATCTGAACTTTCATTAAAATCATCTGTAATACCTGAAGATTGGAGGGTCGCCAACGTAATACCAATTTTTAAAAAGGGTTTCAGGGGTGACCCAGGAAATTACAGACCGGTGAGCCTGACGTCAGTACCAGGGGAAAATGGTAGAAACCATCATAAAGAACAAAATTACACAGCATGTAGATAGTCATGGCCTAATGGGAGACAGCCAACATGGCTTTAGACAAGGAAGATCTTGTCTTACTAATCTGATATGTTTTTTTGAAGGTGTGCATAAACAGGTAGACAAAGGTGAGTCGGTTGATATAGTGTATCTGGACTTTCAGAAAGCTTTTGACAAAGTCCCCCATCAGAGACTTTTGGCGAAGCTAAAAAGTCATGGGATAGGAGGCAGTGTACTATTGTGGATCGGGAACTGGTTAAAAGATAGAAAGCAGAGGGTAGGGCTAAATGGCCAATATTCCCAATGGAAAAAGGTGAATAGTGGAGTACCCCAGGGATCTGTACTGGGTCCGCTGCTTTTTGACATATTCATAAATGACTTGGAAAAGGGAATAACTAGTGAGGTTATCAAATTTGCAGATGACACAAAACTGTTTAAAGTTGTTAAAACCCAAGAGGATTGTGGAAAACTGCAGGAGGATCTGGATAAATTGGAAGACTGCGCATCCAAATGGCAGATGAAATTTAATGTGGACAAGTGCAAAGTTATGCACCTATGAAAGAACAACCCACACTATAGTTACACGATGCAAGGCTCCACATTAGAAACCACCACCCAGGAAAAAGATTTAGGAGTCATCGTGGATAACATGTTAAAACCCTCCGCCCAGTGTGCAGCGTCGGCCAAGAAAGCAAATAGAATGCTAGGTATCATAAGGAAAGGGATGGAGAACAAAACAAAGGATAATCTCCAGGAACAAGCAGGAATAAGTCCTCACATATGGGTACGTCGGAACAGACGGAGCCTGCGCGGGAAAGCTCCCCAGCTTCCCAGAAAGGAAGCTTTTGGGGCCTCCCACAGCGCATGCGCGCTGCCTTCCCGCCTTCCTGACCAACTCTCCTCAGTTCTTCTTTTTCCCCGGAGCCAGCAGGTTGTGTTCCTGTCACCGCTGAAGAAATTATTTTAATTTGTTTCTTTGACCGCGTGTCTGCCTTCCCCGATTCCGGACCGGTACCGCCGGTCTTTTTTCATTTATTTCTTTAAAAAAAAAAAAAAAATTACTTTTTCCTCACTTGGTGTGTTTATTCTGTGAGGCCTCTAGGCCTTCTCAGATTCTCCCTCATTGAGAAACCAGCCTCTGGTTTTAAAAAATGCACCAAGTGTACCAGTACTATTTCAGTCACAGATACCCATGAATGGTGTCTTAAATGTTTGGGGCCTGACCATTCCATTCCGGATTGTCCATCCTGCTCTCTGATGTCCAAACGGGGCTTACAGAATAGAGCAGCCAAGTTTCATATGCTGTTTTCTGCGGAAACTCCAGCATCAACATCCTCCAGGTCTTCCTCTCCTGATGGATCTCAGGTAACCAAACATTCTTCAAGCAGGTCCTCAAAGGGCAAATCTCCCTCTAAGCAGCGAGAGGCCCTTGCATTTGACCCTGAGGACCCTGCCCCAGCCAAACAACCCCGTCGGGAAGCTCCAGCTTCCAAAGCTCCTCCTATGGGGTTACAGGTAGACATCGATGGCACGGCCTCGACCGATCACCTGTTAGACTGCTCTGTGGTACCGGCTAACACCGGTACCGACATCCAGGCAGTTGTGGCGTCTATGGGTACTACGGTACAATCCATGCAGCAGGCCATACTGGCTTTCATTAACGCTGCAACGCTCTCGGTACCGCGACGATCGGTTCCGACTCCGGTTCCGGTACCACAACCGATACCGGTACCCAGAGCATCTACTTCCAGTAGTATGCCGGTTCCGGTCTCCGGTTCCGGAGATTTTCTCGATACCGATCCGGTTCCCCTTCCGCCCAATGTCGATATCGGTCGGTACGCGTATCGATCTCTGGAAGCTAATAGGCGGTACTTTGAATCTTCTGAAGAATTCTGATACCTCAGATGATTCTGCAGATGTCTCTTTTACTCTTCCTGAGGAGCCCTCTTCTCCAAAAAGGAGAATGTCTCCTCCAGAGGATTTGTCCTTTCAAGACTTCATTATTGAAGTAGCTAAAGGACTCTCCATATCTGTAACCTCAGAAAAGGAACCTAGAGCAAAAAAATTGGATATTTTAGGATACTCTAAGGTTCCCAAAGAGGCAGCCACCTTACCCATACATGAAATTCTTCAAGAACACATGATGGATTTGTGGGAGGCTCCTCTCACCCTATCTCCACATTCTCAACGTTTGGACACCATGTATCGGGTTCCTCCTTCTCCTGGTTTTCAAAAGACTCAGCTCCCTCACCACTCTATTGTGGTGAAGTCTGCCATGAAAAGGATAAAGAGTACCAAAAGGCACTCTTCTACCCCTCCAGGAAGAGAATGTAGGACTCTGGATGCTTTTGGTAGAAAAATCTTCCAAGCTAGCATGCTTATTGCCATAATCAATTCATACAGCCCTCTATATGGGCATGTTTTTGAAGATACGTCATTTTCTCCCCTTTATCCCAGAGGATAAAAAGGAGGAGTTCCTTCTTTTGCTAAAGCAAACTCAAGATGTTTCAAAGTTCTCCAACAGAGCAGCCTTTGACTCTTTTGAGGGAGCTAGCAGAGCCTCCGGCATTGCCATAGCTGCTCGCAGACTTGCTTGGCTCCAGGCCTCTGATTTGGAACCCTGGGTACAAGAAGGCTTGGGCAATCTGCCCTGTACAGGTGAAAATCTGTTTGGCAAGGAGTGGCAAATCAAAGCCACTCAAATGGATGCAGAGAATGCTGCTTTAGATAGACTTTCTAAGTCTACCTCTACCCCTGCCAAGAAAAAACCTTTTAAGAAGCCTTTCTATAAAAAGACCAGATTTTCCACAAATACTGGCCAGCAATCTTCCCAAGTTCACTTTGCTCCTAAGCGTCAGCAATCTAAACAGGCCAGAACAAAGTCTACAGGGGCTGCTACAGTCCAGTCCCAACCCCCTCAGAGTTTTTGACTTGATTCTAGAGAACTTAACTTTCTGGCTCTGCAACAACCAGAGCCTCTCACCATTCCAGGAAGGTTAACTCATTTTGCTCGCAGATGGGAACAAATCACATCAGAACAGTGGACCCTCTCTATCATCAGAGAGGGCTACAAACTACATTTCTCCAGCCTTCCTCCCCATACCATGGTGAGACAATTCAATTCTCCCCCATCTCTCCTGTACCTGTTGGGTCAGGAGGTGACCACCACTCTTCTCGCCCAAAAGGCAATAGAAGAGGTTCCTCTTCCTCAACAAGGGTCAGGTTTTTACTCCCCTTATTTTCTCATTCCCAAGAAAACAGGGGGGTACAGACCCATTCTGGATCTCAGAGAATTGAACAAATTTCTATACAAGGAGAAATTCAAGATGCTTTCTCTAGGCACTCTCCTTCCATACCTACAGAGTCAGGACTGGCTTTGTTCTCTAGATCTCAAGGATGCGTACACACATATACTCATCCATCCATCCCACAGAAAATTCCTAGGGTTTCTGTTCCAGGGAAAACATTTCCAATACAGAGTACTTCCCTTCGGTCTAGCCTCTGCTCCAAGGGTATTTACCAAATGCATGGCAATAGTAGCTGCATTTCTATGCACTCTGGGGATCTTTGTCTTCCCATACCTGGACGACTGGCTCATCCGAGCTCCATCTCAGTCCGAGGCTCAGACTTCCCTGGACCACACCAGACGCATACTGCAGTATCTGGGACTCGTCATCAATCTGCCAAAGTCTCAACTCACCCCTACTCAGTCCCTAGAATTCATAGGGGCCTGTCTAGATACCACCACTGCAAGGGCCTATTTCCCTCAGGCCCGTTGCCACCGTCTGGTGCACTTGTCCTCTCAAATTCAGTCCAGAAGCCACTTGACTGCCAGAGAGATGCTACAACTGCTAGGCCACATGGCATCCACAGTTCATGTGGTGCCCTATGCTCGCCTTCATATGAGAGCAGCTCAATGGACTTTGTCCACCCAGTGGACCCAAGCATCAGGAGCTCTCACAGACCAAATAGCAACCTCAAAACGTCTTTTTTGGTCTCTCCAATGGTGGATATCCACTCAAAATCTGTTGTTGGGGGGCCCCCTTACAACCCTTGTTACCCCAAGCAACTCTCACTACAGATGCCTCCCAAACAGGTTGGGGAGCTCATCTCCAAGACCTCTCCACTCAGGGCACTTGGTCTCCACAGGAGACCACCCTTCATATCAACCTTTTGGAGCTGCGAGCAATTTTCCTTGCTCTCAAGGTCTTTCATACCCTCCTCATCAACATGACAGTCCTTGTTCATACCGACAATCAAGTAGCCATGTTCTACATAAACAAACAAGGAGGGACTGGCTCTCTGTCGCTTTGCAATGAAGCTCTAAAATTGTGGGCCTTCACCAGAGAGCATCAAATCCATCTCCTGGCAGTATACCTCCCAGGAATCCAAAACTCCTGGGCAGACAGACTCAGTCGAGTTCTGCTTCCACACGAATGGTCCCTGCACATGGATCAGGTACTCAGAATCTTTCAGAAATGGGGAACCCCGGACATAGACCTCTTTGCAAGTCCGTGGAATGCCAAACTTCCCCGGTTCTGTTCCAGAATTCCGTGTCAGGGAGCTCAGGCCAAGGATGCCTTCCTCCTTCATTGGGGTCAGGCCTTCCTGTATGCCTTTCCACCCATTCCTTTGATTCCCAAGACTCTGTTCAAACTTCAGAGGGATCAAGGATCTATGATCCTCATAGCTCCACGCCAAGTGTGGTACCCTCTACTTCTGCATCTCTCCCAGGCAACCTCCCTGGATCTGGGAGCTGCCCCAGACCTTCTGTCTCAAGAGGAGGGGACTTTGTGGCACCCAAACCCCAAGTCCCTTCACCTCAGAGCTTGGTTACTAAAGGCCTAGACCTTCAAGACTTCAATCTTTCTCAACAGGTGAAGGATATCCTCCATGCTTCTAGGAAACCTTCCACCAGGCGTTCTTATGCTTTTAAATGGAAAAGATTTTCCATTTGGTGTGCTGAAAAGAGTCTTAACCCTCTAGCACTACCTTTGAATTCTTTACTCGAATATCTCCTGCATCTTTCCAATGCAGGACTTAAAACAAATTCTGTAAGGGTCCATTTGAGTGCTATTGCAGCATCTCTTCAGCCTATCAATGGACAACCTGTTTCCTCTCATCCTCTTATTGCAAGATTCATGAGAGGTCTAACTTTAACTAAACCTCCCATTCGGCCTCTTCTGGTGGCATGGGACTTAAACGTGGTTCTTGGTCAGCTTATGAAGCCACCTTTTGAACCCTTAGCCACTACCTCCTTGAAATTTCTTTCCTGGAAAGTCATTTTCCTTATTGCAATCACTTCTGCTCGCCGCATATCGTGAACTGCAGGCTTTAGTGGCTAATCCACCTTATACAAGGTTCCATCATGATAAGGTAGTCCTTAGGACAAATCCTCACTTTATGCCTAAAGTGGTCTCACCTTTTCATCTTAATCAAGAGGTATATCTACCTGTCTTTTTTCCTGTTCCTCATGCATCCAGTGCAGAGAGGAACCTACATACGTTAGATTGTAAAAGAGCTCTTGCCTTTTACATCCACAGGACACAGCAACATCGAAAGTCTTCTCAGCTTTTTATTGCTTTTGATCCTTCTCATTTAGGACTTCCTGTCTCAAAAAGAACACTGTCCAATTGGATTGCTCAGTGTATTTCTTTTGCTTACCAGAGTAAGAACCTTTCTCTGGAAGGCCATGTCACAGCTCACAATGTGAGAGCCATGGCCACATCTATGGCTCATCTTCATTCTGTATCCATCGATCAGATCTGTCGAGCAGCCACCTTGGCCTCGGTTCATACCTTCACAGCCCATTACTGCTTGGACAAGGACTCCTGCCGGGATGCCTTGTTTGGTCAGGCTGTCCTCAGACACTTGTTCCATTCTTAAACAACTCCTGCCCACCTTCCCTGAATGGATGCTTGAGATCCATAGGAAGATGAGGAACCCTAGGAGGGGGATCTCCCCGGCATCTCAGCTAGGGAGTCCCCATATGTGAGGACTTATTCCTGCTTGTTCCTGGAGATAGCACAGTTACTTACCTGTAACAGGTGATCTCTGGGAACAGCAGGAATTAGTCCTCACAACCCACCCACCTCCCCTAGGAGTTGTATCTCTCTCTTTCCTTTCCTCTCTCTATTGTCTCAGCTTTAAACTCGAACTGAGGAGAGTTCGTCAGGAAGGCTGAAGGCAGCGCGCATGCGCTGTGGGAGGCCCCAAAAGCTTCCTTTCTGGGAAGCTGGGGAGCTTTCCCGCGCAGGCTCCGTCGGTTCCGACGTACCCATATGTGAGGACTAATTCCTGCTGTTCCCAGAGATCACCTGTTACAGGTAAGTATCTGTGCTTTATAATGCCTCTGTATCGCTCCATGGTACGACCGCACCTTGAATATTGTGTGCAATTCTGGGCACCGTATCTTAAAAAGGACATAGCGTTATTAGAAAAAGTACAGTGAAGAGCCACCAAATTGGTGAAGGGGATGGAAGGCTACTCCTATGAAGAGAGGCTAAGAAGGTTAGGGCTCTTTAGCCTGGAGAAGAGACATCTGAGGGGAGATATGATAGAGGTCTATAAATTAATGAATGGAGTGGAACGGATAAACGTGGATCAATTGTTTACGCTATCAGAGTATAGAAAGACTAGGGGACATGTAATGAAGCTACAGGGTAAACTATTTAAGACAAATAAGAGAAAATATTTTTTCACTCAACGTGTAATCAAACTCTGGAATCTGTTACCGGAGGATGTAGTAAGAGCTGTTAGTATAGCTGGGTTTAGAAAAGGTTTGGACAAGTTCCTGGAGGAAAGGTCCATAAACCACTATTAAAAAGGGACCCAGGATATCAATGCTTGACCCAGTACAAGCATTGTGGAACCTGTGTCTTTTGGGGATATTGCTAGGTACGTATGACCTAAATTGGCCACTGTTGGAAACAGGATACTGGGCTTGATGGACTTCGGTCTGACCCAGTATGGCATGTCTTATGTTCGTAAGGGAACTCAGGTTCTAACATCACCCCTACCACAAACCATTCCAGCTAAGCCCAATTTTCAGTTTCCCCCTTTAATGTGGTGCGCCACACACAATTGGTGCGCATGGGGTCACAGGTGCAGAGACCGACTGTGAATCATGCAGCGCATGTTCCCAACAACCTTGGGGGCTAGAGTACTAGCTCTCATCCCTAAATGAGTGCAGTGGTCAGCATCCTGGTTTTTGAAACCCTGAACCCCAGTGGAAGGCAGTGTCCAATGGGAGGGGGAGATATACCATGGCAGGCCAGACGGCCTATGGCTACCACCCAAGGCTTCCCCGCAGTCCTTCCTATTTGGGACCACAAGTCCATCCGGGATGAAAGACAGGCTTAGACTGTCCATGGACCACATACAGGACACACACTGCTAATAAGGCACTCCACAGGCCACATCAATGCCTCGGAACCTTACCCATTGGGTGCACAGGTGCAAGATGGAGCAGCAGTCATCCCTTCCAACAGGAAGTCAGATGGCAAGGGCCTCCAACAAGAGGTTAAGATGGCAAGGGCCTACTTTGAAGGGCCATAGTAGCTGGTATGAAGTGGAAAAAGGTTTCCCACAACAGCCAGCATGAAAGGGGGAATGGACTTCCATGCAAAGTGACACTACAACTGGGCATAGGGTTGCATAAAAGGGCCACAAGCATTTCAAGTAGGACCCTACCATTCATTTATTTATTGATATGCCTGATACACCACAGTCCCGAGGATCAACATGGTATATGGATAACCCTAAACTTTACCACATTGACAAATCTAGTTATACGTAAACATACATTACCAAATTTAAGTTACGTAAACCACTTTGACTGACACCTAGGGGTTTCTTCTTTCTTTGATAGCCAGGTGATACCAGGCACTCACTGCTGAAAGGGACAGGCTCTGTCATCCCCAGTCAAGGAGGACTTACATTGTGATCAACCTGGCTCCCTTCCGTCATGAAGGGAGGATGACCCAACCCCACCTGAAGGACCCCCCCCTCCCCCCTTAGCCACATGGGGAGGAAAGCAGAAACCTCCCACGAGAGAATAGATCAATTGATTTGATTTTATACAAAAAAAAATAATCAATATTAACAAGGCAATCTATCTAGTACCTTCGCATATAGGTACCCCTTATTGAGGCCCTTGCTCTTGACAGCCCACCACCGGGCTATGACATTATGATCTGGAATAGATTCCCAAGAAAGCGCTCTCACCTAGATGCTCTGGAAAGCTTCACGGCCCTACGCAGCTGTATGCCCAGGACATACACTGAGCAGTGCACAAGCCGGGGTGCCCAGTCCCAGCGGACTACATCCCTAGGGACTCCACCTGCATCTCCATCTAAAGGAGGAGTAGCCTAGAGGTTAGGGCAGCAGTGTACTACCCGAGTCCCATTGGTACTCCTTGTGGCCTGGGGCAAATCACTCTACATCTGCCCGGATACAGACGGGCTCATGCCAGGCCAGTGGCTTGCACACGCTGCACACATCTTCAGATGTCCTCTCCGCGTCCTGCTCATGCAAGGCCACCAAGACCTTGCAACAGGGACTATCATATCACCCGGGCAAACACACCGTCCAAGAACGTCAGCGGTAATTTGTGCACCTCATGCAGTGACCATATCGGGACGGATAGGTTTGTGAGTTCTTGTCGACCAGGCAACTCCAACAACCTGGACTGACACCTCTGCTTGCCGCCTGGGCCCGGAACTGACTCTTGGACACTGGGGGCTTAGGTCAACCTCATACCACCCTTGTAGCACAACAGAAGCTGCATTATATGCCATACTGGGCCAGAACGGCCCATCAAGCCCAGTAGTCTGTTCCAACAGTGGCCATCTAGGTTATGTCTCCCCAATGGCACAGGTGGTTATCCTGCTGCACTAACGGACACTGCGGGCTTAGGTCAACCTCATACCATCCTTGTAGCACATCGAGGCTGCCTTATATGCCATACTGGACCAGAACGAGGATTCTGTTCCAACCGTGACCAATCTAGGCCATGTCTTGGTTGCACTATGCTGGCATTGGGCCAAGCAGCTATTTCCCAGTCCTGTTATCCTGCTACACTAACTGTTTTTACAACAGACTGCAAAAAAAAAAAGGGGGGGGGGACTCCTCTATTATTAATTTTTGTGACCGCACAGAGGGGCTTGTAACCCCACCCTCTGCACATGCATGCATCACGACTGCAAGCCGTCGTACGGTGCCGTTTAATTGCACCCTCTCACAACGCTGCTACTGCACATGCGTGCATCGCCACCACAGGCCTATACAGGCCTACATGTTGCAACATGCGGTACCACAAGGGCGCATGCCAGCCCTGACGCATCATCTCAGCCTTCCCCCATCCACCACAGCACATATCAGCTTGGGAGGCACCAGGTGTGGCTGACTCATCCTGCTTGTCCTAGGAGAAAACTGAGTTACTTACCTGTCACAGGAGTTCTCTGTGGACAGCAGGATAAGTCAGCCACACATACCCGCACACCTCCCCTGGGAAGGGGTCGGCCTACGTCCTGGTACCCGCCTCCTAGCGGTAAAAAGCTAAGCTAGTGACGTACTGGCTAGCTAGGGGCGGGCAAGGAGGTGGGCACTGTTCCCTCTAAGCAGTGCGCGTGTGCGCGCGCACACACCTCACCGAGCGAGCGCACATGCTTTACACCAGAGCGCACAAAAATTTTGGTTCTGATTCTGATAGAAAACAACACAGACGTCTTAAAATTTAAAAGTTGTTGTGTATTTACGGTTTTCACAAGTTCTACAATATTTTCTAGTGCAATCAATGTGGTGTACATACTGTATTCTGACATGTAGTCAAATTTTAAAGTATATAACTCCGAGTGTCGTCATGTGGCGCACAAAAATTTAACCTTCCTTCAAAAGCCGCACAGCTGATTTTTTTATGTGCACACAGCCTACAGAAAATTAGAGGGAACATTGGGGGTGGGGTCAATTGGCCCATGCTCAGAAGGGCGAAAGCCCTTCTGAGCTATGGAGAGTACTTCCGTCTCGGCGCCGTCGGATGACGTCACCAAGTGTGGCTGACTTATCCTGCTGTCCACGGAGAACTCCTGTTACAGGTAAGTAACTCTGTTTTATTCTCCATATTTTCTCATCCCAAAGAAAACAGAAGGATACAGACCCATTCTGGACCTCAGGGAACTGAACAAGCACCTCCTACGGGAGAAATTCAAAATGATCTCCCTAGGGGACCCTTCTTCCCTGTCTCCAGAGTCAGGATTGGCTCTGTTCTCTAGATCTAAAGGAAGTGTATACTCACATTCTTATTCATCCAGTGCACAGAAAGTTCCTGCACTTCTTGTTCCAAGGAAGACATTATCAATAGAGTCCTGCCTTTCGACCTTGCCTCTGCCCCAAGAGTCTTCACAAAATGCATGGTGGTAGTAGCCGCATTCTTAAGGACACTAGGGATATTTGTCTTCCCTTACTTAGACAGCTGGCTCATACAGGCAAGCATCTCTCAAGAAGCCAGTCTATCCCTCTCACGCATCATGTAAGTGTTTAAACATTTGTCATAAATTTTCCAAAGTCCTAACTTGTCCCCCTCTCAATCTCTAGAGTTCATAGAGACCCTCCTAAACACTCAGCAATCAAGGGCATTTCTGCCCCAGCTCCACTGTGCTTGACTCAGTCAGTTAGTATCTGAAGCATGCCTCAAGAACTTTCTTACTGCTCAAGAAATGCTACAGCTTCTGGGTCAGATGGCATCAACGGTGCATGTTGTTCCATATGCCCGCTTACACATGCACAAAGCCCAATGGATACTAGCATCCCAGTGGTCTCAAGCATCAGGTCGCCTGGGGAACAAGATGTAGATTTGTATGTATATAGTTGTAGATTTATATGTATATAGTTCACTCATGTTATCCTAGTTTTTACACCTGTCTCTTTAGATATTTTATGTATATAGTTCACCCATGTTGTCCAAGTTAGTACACCTGTTCTCTGTAAAACCGAACAGCCTGTTCTGGTCATTTTTGTTTTACTGTAAACCGCGCTGATATCGAATAGTGCGGTATATAAGAAATTGTAATAAATAAAATAATAATATAATGGTCTCTACCCTTCTGATCTCGTCTCTCCTGGGGAGCTCATCTGGAATCTCTGTCCACTCAAGGGTTCTGGTCTCAGCAGGAGTCCCAACTCCATGCAAATCTGCTGAAACTCAGTCATTCTCAATGCTCTCAAAGTCTTCCAGGACCATCTTGTTGCCGCAGAGTTCTAGTCCAAACTGACAATCAAGTAACCATGTTCTACATGAACAAGCAGGGCGGAACAGGCTCTTGGACCCTCTGCAGCAAGGCTCTACATTTCTGGTCCTTTGCCATACATGATCGTATTCGCCTCCATGCAGTGTATCTCCTGGGCAAGCGCACAGACTAAGTTGAATCCTCCTTCCCCACGAGTGGTCTCTTCATGTAGACAGTCTCTCACATATTTCAAATCTGGGGGACTCCAGCGATAGACTTGTTCGCAAGTCTTCAGAATGCCAAGCTCCCTCGCTTCTGCACCAGACAGCCAGCAAGTGGATGCTTTTCACCTCCACTGGGGTCAAGGCTTCCTATATGCCTTCCCTCCCATTCCCCTAATTCCCAAGACTCTTTTCAAACTCTAGAGAGACAAGGCTTCATGATACTTATAGCCCCATGCTGGCACATCAACTGTGGTATCCTTTCCTCCTTCGTCTTTCTGAGGCTCAACCATAGATCTGGGGTCTTCTCCAGATCTCCCATCTTAGGAGGAGGGGACGATGCTCCATCCCAATCCACAGTCTCTCCATCTCACAGCATGGCTGCTAAAGTCATAGCCTTCCAAGACATTAACCTTCCCCAGGAGGTTAAGGTCATCCTCTTAGCTTCTAGGAAGCCATCCACCAGACAGTCCTACGCTTTCATGTGGCATAGGTTTTCTTTCTGGTGTTCTCAGAAGAATCTTAATCTCTTCTCAGCTCCGGTGGAGGCACCACTTGAGTATCTCCTCCACCTATCTTCTTCTGGACTCAAAACCAATTCGGTAAGAGTACACCTAAGTGCAATTGCGGCCTCTTACATAACCTTAAAGGGCCAGACCATCTCTTCTCAGCCACTTGTAGCATGCTTCATGAGGGGCCTTCTATTAACCAAACCTCCCATTAATCCGCCTCCAGTGGCATGGGACTTTAATGTTGTTCTAGGACAGCTTCTCAAGCCACTCTTTGAATCTCTAGCCACTACTTCACTTAAGTTTCTCACATGGAAGGTCATCTTCCTTATTGCCCTCACTTCAGCAAGGCGCATTAGTGAGCTCCAGGCCTTGGTTCCACCATGAAAAGGTGGTCCTTAGGACTCATCCTCACTTCATGCCGAAGGTGGTTTCGCCCTTCCATTGGAACCAGTTGGTCTACCTTCCTGTGTTTTTCCCTAGACCACATTCATCTAGGGCAGAAGCAACCTCCACACTCTGGATTGTAAACGTGCCTTAGTTTGTATCTCCCGAAAACTTGAGAGCACCGAAAAGCTTCCCAGCTTTTCATTTCCTTTGACTCGAGTCACCTTGGCTTGCCAGTCTCCAAATGTACTCTCTCCAAGTGGATAGCTGACTGCATCAGCTTTGCTTATGAGAAGGCAGGACTCTCTCTCGAGGGTCACGTCACTGCCCATAATGTTCAAGCCATGGCTATCTCGATGGCAAATCTACACTCTGTAGCTATTGACGAGATCTGCAAAGCAACAACTTGGTCTTCGGTCCACACTTTTGCTGCTCACTATTGTCTGGACAAAGACTCCTGCCGGGATGCCATGTTTGGCCAAGCTGTTCTCCAGCATCTCTTTCAGACTTAGAGCAACTCCTTCCCTCCATCCTGGGTTTCAATACCAGATATCCATGCAGGATACATAACCTCTTTAGGCATACCTGTGAAAATCCACAGTCAATTCTGAAGTCATCCCTCTGGCATCTTCTAGGAAGTCCCATATGTGAAGACTACATTTCTGCTTGTTCCTGGAGATAGTATAATTATTCACCTGTAACAGGTGATCTCTCGAACAGCAGGAATTTAGTCTTCACTACCCACCCTCCTCCCCTAGGAGTTGTAGATCTTCTTTTCTTTTTCTCCTTTTATCTCGGCTACAAACTCAGCTGAGGAGGGAGAGCTGGAAAGGTGGGAAGTCAGCTTCGCAAGCGCAGTGGGATGCTTCCAAAAGCTTTCCTGTTGGACGCTGGGGAGCGTTCCCATGTGGGCTCCGTCAGTACAGACTTCACCCATATGTGACGACTAAATTCCTGCTGTTCCCAGAGAGCACCTGTTACAAGTGAGCAACTACGCTTTGTCTATTCTGGCAGCTACAAACCCCCCCCCCCCCCAAAAAAAAAACCCCTTGCAATGTTAACTCTGTATAAATATCAGTTATACATATGTTTTTCTTTGAGCTGTTTAGAATTTTGGATTTGCTGCTTATTTACTTATTTCACTTCATTCTGCTAAAGAAATCTATACAAGTGAGTAATGTACCCCTTTCAGCAGCTGAGGTTACACAGAAGACTAGAAACGTCCATTGGCATGACCATTAGTATATGGATTGGTGCAGCTAGGGGCATCCTTCATTATTTCTGTGTCTCTAGCAGCTGGTGTTTGCTGGAATGGTGCAGTAGTGCTTTACATCCTTCGCTCTTGGGCCCAAGTCAGAGTGTAGCAGCAAAGCGCAGACAAACCAATGATACCAGGAGTCTGTTCAGAAGGTCCAAATCATTTATTTGTGCACAAGTCTCAAGCAAGGCAATTTCAAAATGGCTGAGCAAGGTTTTCAAGCATTACAACAACTTTTATAGACTTCTGTTCCATTCTAGGTATAGAAAAACATTTCATTGGTCCCGGTACGCTCCCGTACCTCCCGTAGCCCTTCTATTGGTCCCGGTACTGATAAGTTTCTCCAATTATGTTCCTTCTGTGGGCTTCTGTAGGCATGACACCTGCCTGCCCCCCTTCTAGTCCCAATTACAATGGTCAGTTCATCAACTTGTTACTTTCACACTTTCAAGGCTATGGGACCATTTGTGCGTGCAGAAGAGCATGGTTCTGTAACTCATCTGTCAGCACTCCTCAATATTTCTCTGCAAATGTACTTTTTCTTATCAGTAACTTTAAAACACATCTTTTCTGTATTTTTCCCATTTCTTAATTCTGCAATTCTGCTTATCTAAGCTAATTCAATATTTCTACTGAGTTCTTTCTTTACAATAGCAGCATATTGGGGGATGTGCAATCCTATATGCCTCTCCACAGGCCTCATTTACAGGTCAAGCTAGCCATGCTGGCCTGCCTATGTCAGACACCGTGGGTCACAGGCCTGCACCTGCCACATTCCCCCCTTTGATTAATCTCACCCTATTACTTAATAAGGTGTGAGAATTAAATCACTTTCCAAAAGATTCACATCTTGATTAAAGGATTCTTACTAGTTCCATTAGGGCTGACTTTGTATAAAGCCATTATTCTAGTTGCGGTCTTCCGCTCTACTGTACTATCAATAGCACTATGAAGGGAGCGCATACAACATGGGATTAAACAAGGTAAGCAGAGGACAACAGCAACAAGGATTAGTACTAAGATAATGAAAGTCTTAAATCCTCCCAGCCAAGAGAAAAGGTTAGCAAACCAATTAGGAAATTTCAAGGCGTGCCAAGTCTGTACTGGCACATAAGCATGTCTTTGCATATCTTTAGCAATTTCTTCAACTACTTGACCTTTATCATCTATTTTCAAACAGCAATTAGTTAAATTCAGTTTACCACATACTCCTCCTTCAGCTGCTAGCAAATAATCAAGGGCTAAGCGATTCTGGTATATGGCAGTGCGCATTTGAGTACTTTGTCTAGCTAAGAGCGTGAGAGCATGACTAGTTTCATTGGTTATTATTTCAACTACTGCTTGCAAGCGAATAATACGATTAATCATATAAATTGGGGTACGATAACCATACATACCATCATCATTCCAAGTGGCAGGTCCATAATACTCAATAATTCTTTCTGGTGGCCAATCATCACCTTGCCACTTCTCCCACTTGCCTATCTGTAAGGCCTCTCTTTTCTGCCTAGATGCTCCTTTGTGTTTGTGGGTAGTATATACAGGGTATCCTAATTGTTCTCCATGTTCAGTGTTTAACAAGAAGAAAGAAGGTCTGATGGTTCCTAAGACACATGCTCCTCCCCATTGTGGCGGGAGTTGTGCATATGCTCGGTTTCCACAGATCCAATATAGGCCAGGTGGGGCTTGCCAGGCTTGGACTTTGGCAAGGTTAGTCCATAGACCTGCAAGTTCAGGAAATCTGGCTAATGGGTTAGGAGGTTCAGGATGTCTGATTCCTGACCACCATGCTACCTTTTTAGTCGTGGCATTATAGTATCTCTGGCTAAGACAGACCAGCTGTCCTACCTTTTGGGTGAACTGGGGTCCAGTTCTGGCGAAGCAAAGACGTCCAACGATTGAGTGCGCTAACACCCATTCACTGGTTGTCTTGTGTAATTCAGTCTGATTGTAAATCATGGAATAATTCAACTCTTGGGCTTCCCAGGGCCATTGGTCTCCCATTTGGGTTCCGCCACAGAAATAACAATCTGTGATCTTAAGACTAGATACTACTGCTCCGGCTAATTCTAGAAACAAATTCTGTGAAGGGTGAGGGATCTCAAACTTATTTACATGCATAGCTTCATAAAAGGTATTATGAATATGATATTTAGATGACTTATGGGCTTGGGTATTCAATCTAACATACACAATGGTTCCTGGATCTGTTCCTCCTCCTGCAATACGTAAACCAAACTTATATCCTTGTTTCCATGCATGGGGGTTATGTACACGCAAATGTAAAGGGTTGCAAGCATCTTTCTGACATTTATCATTTGTGGTTGGCTTGGTTAGAGTAGCCATCCGTTTATCTATTTTCTCATCCGTTATACCAGTGTTCCAGGTAGCATAGAAAACACATTCCCAATACGGGCAATAGTAGTCTGCCACTGTAGCAGTACTATACCCTGATCCTGTTTTACCTGTACACTTCCACCAATTTGTGGCACCTTCTGGACACATATACTTATGGTCATTTCGATACGCTTTCTCCCATGTACCACAGGTGGACTGACTATCTCTATTAATAGCATTACATGCATCAAAATTCAAAACAGCAGGTTTAGTAATGTCCTTAAGTGGTGGTGTAGCAGCTAATATAGGTCCATCTGCATCCTTCCATCTTATTTCCAACGTGTAATAGGATGGATTCTGATGCGGATTATAGCATGCTTTAATTTTGCCATGAGTGCAAACATTTAGTTCAGTGGTGTTATAGATACACCGAGTTATTGTTCCCTTGCAGGTATAGTAAGAATGGTAAAGCAAAGTCTGAGTTACTTTCAGTCCAGTTCTAGTAGAAGTAATACAAGCGGTGCATGGAGGTAGAGCATAAGTCTGTTCAAAACCTCCAAAGAAGGCAACCAAGGCAAAGCAGAAGCAAAGATACATGTTGATGTTGATTGGAGTTCTTCTGAATCCTCAGCTTGCTGATCTTGATCACGACGGTCTATTATTCTTCGTCCCGTTTGCTAATGAAGCAATTTAACGGGTGCTGAGTGTTGATTGAAGATCCTCAAGATGTCCAGCGCACATTAACCAACTTAGCAACTCAGTTGGCTTGTGAAGTCTGGCTTTAGTCAATGTAGTCTCAAAGTAGTGTGTCAAATCACACACACAAATTGGGTTCGTTGAAACAAAACTGTTGCTGCATGGAAAACAGCAATCCTCTTCGAAAGACTTGGCTACTGCGAAGCACTTGTGATGAAGTGTCTATGCTGCTGGTTGCCGTCTCAGAGTAACTCGCAAGGGTACATCAGGGTGCTGCTCTGCTGTCCACCGCTCTGGTTCAGGATCGGCGGCGGGCTTGACTCGGCTGTGGTGGATCCAGGCGTCGATCTCGGCTACCTTTACTGCAGTTGGGGTAGACAGGATGACGGTGTACGGTCCCTTCCAATGGGGTTCCAACGGTATCTTCTTCCAATCTTTGATCCACACCGAAGTTCCAGGCTGGTAGGGATGCAAGGGTTCCGTCAAGTTGATAGGCAACTGGTCTTGGATCCACGTATGGAGAGTCTGCAGAACAAAACTAAGAGCTAGGAGTTCTTGTCTAGTTACTTCTGAACCAATCTGGGCTAAATTTCCTTTGACTCCCTGCACTATTGGTGGGGGTTTACCATACAGAACTTCAAAAGGGGAAAATCCTGTTGACTTTACAGGGGCTGAGCGTATTCTGAGTAAAGCTATGGGGAGCACTTGGGGCCATTTCAAATGTGTCTCCTGACAAAGCTTAGACATTTGGGCTTTCAATGTACGATTCATTCGCTCAACTTTCCCTGAACTCTGGGGTCTGTATGCAGTGTGGAGCTTCCACTGTATCTGCAAAGCTTTTGCTAACTGCTGAGTAACTTGGGAGACAAATGAGGGTCCATTGTCTGACCCTATTACTGCTGGGATTCCAAATCTGGGGACAATCTCTCTCATTAAGGCTTTAGTAACTTCTCGGGCTTTCTCAGTTCTGGTTGGGAATGCTTCTACCCACCCAGAGAAAGTACAAACTAATACTAGTAGGTAATGGTATCCATTGGCTTTTGGCATATCGGTGAAATCAACTTGGAGGTTGTGCATGGGGGTCACACCTCTTGACTGAACTCGGGGTGCTGTAATAAGGCCTTGCTTGGCATTATTCTTGGCACAGGTTTGACATTGTCGTGCTACTGAGGCTGATATGGTTGTCATCAGAGGGATGTAGAAATGTGGTCTGAGTGCTTTTTCCATAGCACTCTTTCCATAGTGAGTGGCTTCGTGGAAAGCTTTGACAAAGGATGGTCCTAACAATTCTGGAATTACTATTCTTCCCGGAGGTTGACTGCCCTCTTCTGGTGGCAGCTCAATCCATCCGTCTTTCAATACTCCATTTTCTTTGTCACAATAGTATTCTAATTCTTTGGTGGTATATCGTGGGGTCCATAGATTCAAGGGTACTGGAAACAATGCTGCTTGCATTGGCATAGCTTGTGGGGCAACCTGTCCTGTCATAGCTGCTTGTCGTGCTGAGGCATCTGCGAATCTGTTTCCTCGAGCAACTTCTCCTTTTCCTGCTTGATGTCCTCTACAATGCATAACAGCTACACGTGTTGGGGCCCAGACTGCATCAAGTAACATCAATATTTCGGGACCATATTTGACTGATTTTCCTCCGGATGTGATGAGTCCTCTTTCTTTGTAGAGAGCTCCATGGGCGTGCAAGGTAGTGAAGGCATATTTGGAATCTGTATATACATTTAGCACAAGTTTTTCTCCTAACAACAATGCTCTGGTGAGTGCTATCAATTCGGCTTTCTGGGCTGATGTGCCTGAGGCTAGAGCTGATGATTCAACTACTTCATGTTGAGTGACGACTGCATATCCGGCACAGCGTCGTCCATCAAGGATGAGACTGCTCCCATCAACATAATAGATCTGGTCGGGATTATCTATGGGCACATCTGTTAGGTCAGGTCGACTAGAGAACACCGTTTCCATGACTTCGATACAGTCATGTTCTGGGAGTTCTTCACTGATGGGTATCAAGGTAGCTGGATTCAGGGCATGGCTCACTTCAAGTTGTATCTGTGGGTTTTCACATAACATGCTCTGGTACTTCAACATTCGGGAATTGGTGAGCCAATAATTTGCTTTCTGTTCCATAAGGGCAAGGACTGCATGTGGCACAGTGACTCGTATATTCTGTCCTAGTGTGAGTTTGTCTGCTTCACTCACTAGTAGCGCTGTAGCTGCAACTGCTCGCAAGCAGGGTGGCCATCCTTTGGCCACAGGGTCCAATTGTTTCGATAGGTAGGCTACAGGTCGTTCCCAATTTCCTAATTTCTGAGTCAACATGCCTAGGGCATTTCCCTGTGTTTCATGTACAAACAAGCGGAAAGGTTTGTGGACATCTGGTAGTCCAAGTGCTGGTGATGACATTAATTCTTCTTTTAACTTCTGGAAGGCTGTATCCTGCTCAAGTCCCCACTCCAGTGGTGACTTCTCTTCTCCTTTTGTGGCTTCATACAGTGGTTTGGCAATTTGGGCAAAATTGGGTATCCAGATTCGGCAATATCCTGCTGCTCCCAGAAAGGCTCTAACTTGCTTTCTGGTTGTTGGAGTTGGAATTCTACATACTGCTTCTTTTCTTTCTCTGCCTAATCTTCTGCTTCCTTGGGTAATACGAAAACCCAAGTATTTCACTTCTGTTTGGCATAGTTGTGCTTTGGCTCTGGAAACTTTATATCCAGCTTCATTTAGTAACTGCAAGAGATCTTGGGTGGCTCGTATACATTCTTTTTCTGATACGGCAGCTATCAACAGATCATCCACGTACTGGAGAAGCACCCTCCTCCCCGGGGCTACTGGATAGCTTGAAAGGTCTTGGTTTAGTGCAGCACTAAAGATAGTAGGTGAATTCTTGAATCCTTGGGGTAATCTTGTCCAGGTGAGTTGGCCCCCTCTTCCAGAGATGGGATCCTGCCATTCAAATGCAAACAATATTTGGCTTACAGGGGCTAATCTTATGCAAAAGAATGCATCTTTTAAATCCAGTACAGTGAAATGGGTAGCTTCGGCAGGTATCAGTCCTAGAAGAGTGTAAGGATTGGGCACAACTGGATGTATTGTTTCAACTGCATCATTTACTCTTCTCAAATCTTGCACTGGGCGATAATCATCTGTGTCAGGTTTCTTTACTGGCAAAAGTGGAGTGTTCCATGGGGATTGGCATACTTTCAGTAGGCCATACTCGAGCAATCTCTGTAGGTGGCGATGAATGCCTTCAATTGCGGCTCTTGGGAGAGGGTACTGTTTGACGTGCACTGGGGTAGCACTAGGCTTGAGGGTTACAATCACTGGTGCTATATGTTTGGCTAGGCCTGGGGGACTGCCTTCTGCCCATACTTCAAGTGGTGCATGAATGTTCTTTAAAGTTTGTTCAAAATAGGTATCTTGAATCGAATCATCGATGTAGTATCTCCATTCTTCTTCTCGGGGTACTGTCAGCAGCATCACTCCTGCTGGTTTGGCTTGAGAATTCACTGTCATTTGCATTTCTCCTTGTTCGGAGAAGGATATCTGGGCTTGAAGCTTGGCTAACATATCCCGTCCCAGTAGTGGTACCGGACATTCGGGCATGTAAAGAAATTGATGAGTTACTTGCTGTCCTCCTAGACTGCATATTCGGTTTTGAAGAAAAGACTTTGTGGCTTTGGCACCAGTTGCTCCTATAATGGTGACTGCTTTCTTGGTGAATGGGGCTATCTTTTTGTCTATTACTGAGTGTTCTGCTCCAGTATCAACCATAAAGTTCATAAATTGGTCTCCGATTTGTATTTCGACCATAGGCTCCTGGAGACCTAAAGCAAACTTGGAGCCCGGTCTGTCCTAATCCACGTCATCTTCGTCACGGGCCGGTGTGGCCAATGCTTGGATGGCTCCTCCTCCCCTCTCTCGCTGGAATTGTTCTCGATTGGCTCCTCCTCGGCCTCGGGGACGGCCTCTTCTTTCTTCCCGCCACTGATGATCGTATTCGTCATCTTGCTGGGCGTCTTCGAGTTGCGGGCACGTATCTCTCCAATGTCCTTCCTCTTTGCAATAGGCGCATTGGTTCACGCCTAGTCTCTGGGTCCGGCCTCCGCCTTGACCCCGCCCTCTTCCTCTGCTCCTTCGATCAGGGACACCTCCCCTTTTCTTTTCAACTATGGCCGCAGCCAAAAAATCAGCTTTCTTCTTCATCTTTCTATCACATTCTCTCTGTCTTTCAGTATCACGATTCACATACACTTTATGAGCGACTTCCAATAACTGTGTTGCATTCATGCCCGCAAATCCTTCTAATTTCTGTAATTTACGTCTAATGTCTGGTTGAGACTGGTTTACAAAAGCAGAATTCACCATACATAAACTTCCTGGTGCTTCGGGGTCATAGGGAGTATACATTCTGTAAGCTTCAGTTAATCTTTCATAATAATCTGCTGGGCTCTCATCTATTCCTTGGATAATTCCTGCTACTTTGGAAAGGTTCATAGCTTTTTGGCCTCCTCTTCGCAGGCCTTGTAAAAAGCCTTGGCGAAAACGGGCTAGGGCTGTGGATCCTTCATCTGTATTTGGATCCCATTGGGGGTCTTCATTCGGGAATTCTCTCTGAGCTGCTTCTCTACGATCTATTATATTCTGCCCCTGCGCTGGAGCTGCAGGGTTTTCTGCCATCCATTCGATAGCTGCTTTTCTAATTCTCGCTCGTTCTTCTGTAGTGAATAGGGTGGTCAGGAGCTGACGGCAATCTGGCCAAGTGGGTTGGTGAGTTTCCATAATACTAGTTACTAATTCTGTCAGCTCCTGGGGCTTACTAGTATAGGAGGCATAGTGCGACCTCCAATTTAATAAATCAGTTGTAGAGAAGGGAATATACACATAAGTTAAGGGTCCCGCTACCACTTCATCATTATCATTCTTTACGGGCACTCCCGGGACTTGCCTTAAGGGAAACAGTTTGGCTGTCTTAGGCGTCAGTTGGGTCTGAGATCTAAGGGCTATTGTCGTTGTCTTTGCAGGAGTCACTTTCTTTTTCTCAACTGGTTTTACTTTGGGCTTTTCTTTGGGTTTTTCTTTCACTGGCTTGCTAGTGCTGACGCTGGCTTCCTCAATTATTTGTACACTTTCCTCTTCTTCCTCTTCTGGGGGATCCTCACTTTCCTCTTCTTCTAGCTCCGCTTCTAGCTCTCTTTTTACATCCTCCTCTTTTCTTTCCGCTAATTCTTTCTCTTCCTCTTCTCCGGGAGGAGGGAGGTCAGGGATTGGGTCCCGCCTCGGCTCCGGCGGTCTCTGGGGTGCTGGGGCAGGACGCCGCCGGGCTATTCTTACTGGACCTGGGGTTCGGGGCTGCCTGAGGACTATTTCTGGGGAATCGGGATCTGCCAAGATGGGTTTCTTCTTGGCTTTCTTATCCTGCTCTTTCATTCTAGACTGTTCCGTTTTCTGTCTAGAATCTGTTCTAGCTAACATTATTCTGCACTGTTCCTCATAACAGCGCTGCGCCCAGGAGGGCGGATCTTCACAAATACTTAACCAGGAATCTATATAGGGGTACTGATCGGGGTGCGCTACCCGCACTCTACGATGTATTGACTGAATAATCTCTACGGTGAACGTTCCCTCTCGGGGCCAGATGGGGTCTAGATCGGGCCACTCCCTAGTACACAAAATCTGCAAACGGGCTGCTGTCATTTTAATACCATACTCTCCTGAATATCCCTCTTTAAAATGTGCGATCATACATTCTAATGGAGTGTTCCTAGTAGACTCCGCCCCTCCCATTTCGATGTGTGCGCGCAACAACAGACAGAAGGGAAAAGGTGGGCGGACCGTGGGTAAGGGGTCCTCACGGCCCTGGAAACGTTTAGGGAATACAAATAACAAGACAAGACGACAATCGCTTCCCCCTTTTCGCGACCTGAGCGCGGTCGCCCGGTCAGGAAATGCGCTAATCAGGGGTCAGCTTTCACTTGGTCCGTGCTGCCAGACCTCTCATTCATACTTCGTTCACACAATCATGCTAGCAACGTATTCCCAGAATGCATTCGTTTCTATCTGTTCTGACTAGTCTTTTCCAAGTACAATTACAAAAAGGATGAGGGTTTCACCTAGCGAATTCCCATGCCAGGCTACTCGGCTCTTCCTTGAGATGTGATCAAGCTCTCTTTACCAATTCCAAATATCTCGAGATTACAAATTCCAAGTTCCAATGGCAGTACTGCTCTTTCTATTTCTGTCTAGACCCAAAATCAAAACTATACTCACCGGATCCGGTCCTCAAAACTTCCCAAGCAGGCGCATGAGTTGGACCTCGGACTCCCCTCACTCGGGTTCGAGGCGTTGACTCCAGCCGGGCTCGTCACCCGCCGAGGTCCGACCAGCTCCCTCCGATACAAGGGACCGGTGGCGCCAGGGAGCGGCCCTCGTCGGAAGGGCGCGATCCCGGCAGGACCAAGCCTATAGAGGCGGAAAGTCGTGGTATATTGCCCTATATACACTTTGATTCCACAACTTCCCGGCCAACGCACCAAGGAATATGTAGCAGCAAAGCGCAGACAAACCAATGATACCAGGAGTCTGTTCAGAAGGTCCAAATCATTTATTTGTGCACAAGTCTCAAGCAAGGCAATTTCAAAATGGCTGAGCAAGGTTTTCAAGCATTACAACAACTTTTATAGACTTCTGTTCCATTCTAGGTATAGAAAAACATTTCATTGGTCCCGGTACGCTCCCGTACCTCCCGTAGCCCTTCTATTGGTCCCGGTACTGATAAGTTTCTCCAATTATGTTCCTTCTGTGGGCTTCTGTAGGCATGACACCTGCCTGCCCCCCTTCTAGTCCCAATTACAATGGTCAGTTCATCAACTTGTTACTTTCACACTTTCAAGGCTATGGGACCATTTGTGCGTGCAGAAGAGCATGGTTCTGTAACTCATCTGTCAGCACTCCTCAATATTTCTCTGCAAATGTACTTTTTCTTATCAGTAACTTTAAAACACATCTTTTCTGTATTTTTCCCATTTCTTAATTCTGCAATTCTGCTTATCTAAGCTAATTCAATATTTCTACTGAGTTCTTTCTTTACAATAGCAGCATATTGGGGGATGTGCAATCCTATATGCCTCTCCACAGGCCTCATTTACAGGTCAAGCTAGCCATGCTGGCCTGCCTATGTCAGACACCGTGGGTCACAGGCCTGCACCTGCCACAAGAGGTATGCTGTTTTACCCAGTTGAGCCGGGGGGGGGGGGGGGTTGTCTCCCAGGTAGCCAGCCTGAGTCCCCCCCTACCCAGTTGAGTCCCCTTTGGGATCAGTTTCTAGAAAACAGTTACAGTTGTTCAGATGGTTTAGCAGGCCATGGATTCTGGCTCCCCGTTGGTCCCGGCTGGCCAGTTCAGCCTGGAGGGAGGCGGGTGTAGGTGAAATCTCCCCAGTGGGTTAGGGTTCGGCCCCTCTCTCCCCGACTTTGCTTAGTGCCAAGTAGTGCTAGTGGGGATGCCCAGTGGTTTTCCTGCACTTAAGTGGCTTTGGCTGTGCACTCAGCAGTCTGGCATCAAAGATTATGGTAGACTGGCCGCCTTTGCCTTGCTTGCAGTGTGCTTCTGACCAGCAGGATCCTGGATGGTTTCTTGCCACATAAGCAGCAGATCCAGGAGAACAGTGGCAGGGGGAACATAGCAGCGATCAGTCAGCTTCCTGAGCATGATTGCCTTTTTCCAAGGAACACGTGGCGCTGATCCCTCCCCATGATGCATGCGATGGCAAGAAGTGCCATCATTTTGGCAGATTAGGGCTGTGTGAGCAGCCTGCTATTTGTCCTGCTGGTCATCCTTGACGGGGTGTTATGGTCTCCTTTAATCTCAAAACAGGGGCCCTGGGGTGGGGTTGGGGGCTATCTGGTTACCCAGCCAGGTTCTTTTCCTTCCATGGGGTTTTCACCGGACTTTGTATGTTTTTGTATCAGACTTCCTTGGTTCTGCAGGACTCAGCTCAGGCTGCTGCTGGAGATCTCTGTCCAGCCCTGCCCTCTCCCCCTCCTTGGGATATTTTGGGCCCGTTTCAGAGGCTGGACCCTAGGGACACCACCGCAGAAACAGTCTGGTTTCCTTGATGGGGAGCGGATGTCCAAGGAGTTATCGTCCCAGATTTCCCTTCAGGGGATGTTTGGATAGAAAGAGCGGAAACAGGTAGTTCAGCAAGCAGTGCAAGCTTGGAGGAGGGCAAATCTTTGATCATCTGCCTATTCAAATGTGAGGAGTTGGTCTCTCATTGCTTATGTTTGGTCCACGCGTCGCATCTCCGATGTGGAGCAGAAATTGGATGTGGATAGCTTGAATGAGCCCTTTAAGGCTAGCCCATTCCACCAGAGTCATATGATGAGTCACCTGCGGGAGTTCCCACATAGTCTTTTGCAGAATGAAAAGATTATGGGCTGCTTGTTATGCATCAGACATTCTATACTGGCTTACTCCTTTTTCTTTCATCTACATTGGTCATTCGTCCTTATTCAATAGCTCACTCGCAGTGATGCTGTCATTACTGTTTTTCAGTCTCTGCTCCAACTTTGTGGAACACGTTGCCAATCAAACTCTATCTTGAGTCTTCCCTTTAGAAGATTAAAGCGGCCTTAGACATTTTATTTTCTTCAGACTTTTCTGTCCGGTTGATTTCTGGATGAGATTATACTGACTGAGCTCGTATTCCTCCTCCCTTCCCCTTTGAATCTAATGTGGATCAGTTGTACTCCAGGACCAAGCAGGAAGTCAGTCCTCACATATGTGTGACATCGACGCCGATGGAGCCCTTGCGGAGCATTTCCCCAGCTTTCCATGAAAACCTTTGGGAATGCAGGCACACATGCGCGGTTCCCTTCCCGCCTAAAGGTGCCATCTTGCCTCAGTCTCTCTTTTTCCGTGAAGCCCACCGGACATGTGTCCTAGTCATCCCGGAAAATAGTTAGATTTTTTGGCGATCCTTCGCTACTTTTCTTCTCCCTGGCGTTCGCGCCCTTTTCTTAGATATTTGTATTTTTGAATAACCTATGGGCAAATGATATGCCCTGCCCCAGGAGGACATGGACAGTTGATTGTGTTTCCTAAAGGGTTGATGCTTTGGTTAAAACATTCATACAACATATCACCATCCCAGTGGAGGGTGGAGCCACTCTCCCAAACCAGCAGGACCGCAAGGTGAAAGCGTAGCTGAAGATTGCCTCCTTGGCCTTAATTCTTGTCATGTAAGCCACTGTCTGCAGGAGCTTAGTGGCTAGGGCTCGCTCTGCTGGGTCCAGCAGTTGCCATATGATTCTGAGTCTGTTCACCTGGAATCCACAGCTGCCTTTGGATCGGTTGAATATGCGATCTTATTTGTCTTCTGGTGTGTGTGGTTATGGTGGCTACAGCAGCCATGCTCTGGTGCTAGTTGCAGCACTGGTTGGCGAATATGGTGTCTAAATCACCTTTATCAAGTTAAACTTCAGGTGTAGGGCTACGTTTTGGTGAGGACCTGGAAAGGTTGGTCAGTAACTTGGAGTCTAAGCCTCAATGGCTGCCTGAGGACAAGTTGGACTCCTGGCTGTTGTCATCTAGATCAAAGCTTCAGATTTACTCATACTATCTATCATTTGTATAGCGCTACAAGGCATACACAGTGCTGTATATATACATGTAAGAGACCAGTCTCTGTTATATAGAACTTAGTCTATACAAGACAGGCAGCACAACAAACTAGGGTAAATCTAGGGGAATGATAAAAATACACATAGGCGGTAAACAGGAGAATAAGGGGATTAGGATCCAAAAGTGGCCTTGAAGAGATGTTTGTTTAGCCTGGATTTTAATAGGGCCAGAGATGGAGCCTGACATATTGTCTTGGGTAGTTTGTTCCAGGCATATGGAGCAGCAAGGTGGAATGAAGAGAATAGAGTTGATGATAGCAGAGAACAGCACAGATAAGAGATCCATCAAAAGAACAGAGTCCCTGAGGGAGAGAGGAGAGGTAGTGAGATGCTGTAACATGAATACAATTTTCCAATTCATCCTGCTAGACCCGTCCAGACAAGTGGGTTCAGCTTCCCTACCAGCATATGTTGGAGATACAGAAAAAAACTACCAGAAGCCAGATTGGCTATGCTTTGGTAGGTATATAGCTGAACCCTTAGAGGTTGCCTTCAATATTTTCTTTGTCTCCAGCAGATGATGGTGTTAACTTATTTTTCTCTTCATGGTTCCTTTTATTCTCCAGGACCAAGCAGGAAGTCAGTCCTCACTTATGGGTGACGTCTGCGCCGACGGAGCCCTCGCGGAGCAACTTCCCCAGCTTTCGAAGAAAGCCTTTGGGAATTGTAGCGCGCATGCGCGGTCCCCTTCCCGCCCAAGGGTGCCATCTTGCTCAGTCTTCTTTTTTCTGCGGAGACCTACAGACGTAGTTTGTGATCGCCGCTGAAACTGTTGATTTTTTCGTTCTGTTTTTTCTCGGTTCGACGCCGTGTCCTTTTCCCGCCCGGCCTCGATACTCCGGTGTCGAGTCCGTTCACTATTTTTCGGTTTTTGTCCTTCGTGACTGGCGTTCCCGCCACTTTTTTCTTTTTCTCTGGCAGCAAGGTCTTTTGACCTCGCAGGGGCCCTTTTTCCCGCGATGGCTGCCAGCGGGTTTAAAAAGTGTGATCGGTGTACGAGGCTTATGTCTCTTACCGACACACACGACTGCTGCCTCCGCTGCCTCGGACCCAATCATGACCCGATGACTTGTGGTCCGTGTACCAAAATGTCCTCGAAGGCGTTGAGGAGTTGGCAGTCTCAAAAGGAGCGAATCTTCTCTGACTCCGCGTCCGTCCGGACCCGGACCTCGTCAGAGGCTTCAACGTCTCGTGACTCCGGCCCCGAGCGTCGTCTGAGTTCCTCTGAGCGGGGGTCTCCCGCCCGGGAACATGGTCGGAAGAAGAAACCCGCGAGGGCGTCGTCGGAGGATGCTCCTGGTCCCTCGAGGGCCAGGTTGCATAGCCCCGATAGCCACCCCAGGTCCTCGGAGTCGGAGAGGCCTTCGAAGCATCCTCGTCTTGAAGTGGAGTCTCCTGGACACGTGAGTACTGTAGTCCTAGTGGACTCGCCTCCGAAGGAGCCAACGTCGGGCCCGATGCCATCGGGGCCCGAGTCGGGGGCTGCTGGGTCTCCTGAGCTTGGACTCAGGTTGACGGCCTTGGAGAGCAGTTTCGCTGCCTCCATGGACCAGCAGCGGGCATTGGTCGCTGGCCTCGCCGGTGCATCTGCCCCGACCACCGGGACGTCGACGTCCAAGTCGACCCTGGAGGCCGAGCCGATCCTCGAGTCCATGCGGGCTCGAGTCGATCCTCGGCCACGGTCTTCCTCAGCCTCCGTTCGGGACCGAGGTCGTCGACGCCGGCCTCGGCGTCGGGGCAGAGGTCCTCGGCGGCCGCCCGCACGGAGCCGCTTGATTCCTCCACGGAGGAGTCGGGCTGGGACACGGAGGAGGACGAGTCACCCGGTTCTTTTCAGACTCGGTGCGTCCCCTCCGACTCGCCCGAGTCTGAGCCTCGGAGATGGTCCCCCCCCCCACCCCTCCCCCCCCCCGGAGGATACCCGGTTCTCGGACTTCGTGAGGGATATGGCCAAGGCTTTGGCCTTCCCCGCGGATCCCGAGGAGGAGCCTCGAGCCGAAGAGCTCGAGGCCCTCCAGTATGACTCTCCCCTGAAGGAGGCCTTTACTGTACCGGTTCCTCCGATGCTGGAAAGACTTCTCTTCCGCATGTGGGAGAGCCCAGCATCGACGCCGGTGTTAAGCAAGCGGGTCGATTCCATGTATCGAGTCCGCAAGAGCCCCGGTTTCCAGAAGGCACAACTACCGCACCATTCCATGGTGGTGGAATCGGCCATGCATCGACTCAAGAGTCAAAAGATGCACTCCTCGGTGCCTCCCGGCAAGGAGGCCCGGAACCTGGATGCCCTCGGTAGGAAGTGCTTCCAGGGCTCTATGCTTGCTTGTCGAGTCCAGACATACCAGCTCTACATGGGCATGTATCTCTGAGACCTGGCAAAGGAAATTGCCGGGTTCTCTGCTGGTCTCTCCGAGGAACCTTTGCAGAGGTCCCAGGCCTTGTCCACTGGTATTCGAGAGTGCTTGAAGTTTATTTCTCGAGCAGCCTACGATTGCTTCGAAGCATCGGCTCGAGTAGCCTGGGCCGGCATCGGTGCCCGCCGACAGGCTTGGCTTCAGTCATCCGACCTCGAGCCATGGGTGCAGGACAAGTTGGTCGATGTCCCCTGCAGAGGTGAAAACCTCTTTGGCAAGCCCATGGCTGAAAAGGCTGCACAACTCGAGACCGAGACTCTAACCAGGACTCGCCTGTCCAGGAAGACCTCTGCCCCTTCACAGAAGAGGAAGGGCTCGGGGAAAAAGCCCTTTTACCCGAGGAAGGTGTCTGCCTATAAACACCACCACCCACAGTATCAAGCCTCAGCAGCTCCCCATCAGGGTCAGCAGGCTAAGGGACAGGGTAATGGGTCCCGTAGGCAGAAGGCCCCCAAGCCCACTACACCGGCCCCTGCTCAGCAGGGTGGGGTTTTTTGACTCCGTAAGCATAGCCTCTTCCCCCCCGCTGGCTTCTCTCAGCACGGGAGGCCGGCTGGCCCACTTTGCCCACGGGTGGTCGGCCATAACATCAGATACCTGGGTGCTTCAGGTAGTTCAAGAGGGCTACCTTTTGCATTTTCACCAAGTACCTCCCTCCTACTTTCCAGGGGAGCCTCCAAGACCCCCTCTGCACAGGGACTTACTCCTTCAGGAGTTGGCAAGTCTTCTTCAGGAACAGGCTGTGGAACAGATGCCCCACCACCTGAGAGGTCACGGCTTTTATTCCAGGTACTTTCTGATACCAAAAAGAACAGGAGGCCTCAGACCCATCTTAGACTTGCGCAACCTCAACAAGTTCCTGCAAAGGGAAAAGTTCAAGATGCTTACCTTTGGAATCCTGCTGCCCTACCTCCAGCAGGGAGATTGGCTATGCTCCTTGGATCTAAAGGATGCTTATACTCACATCCTTATCCATCCGGACCACAGACAATATCTACAATTTGTTGTGGCAGGAAATCATTATCAATACAGGGTACTGCCCTTTGGCCTGTCCTCCGCTCCCAGGGTGTTCACCAAGTGCCTGGCAGTGGTGGCGGCCTACCTGAGGCTTCAGGGTCTCTTTGTGTTTCCGTACCTGGACGACTGGCTCATAAGGGGCCATTCTTCCCAAGAAGCCAACCAGGCCACCCTTCGCACTGTGGCTCTGCTTCAGCACTTGGGGTTTGTCATAAACTTCGCAAAGTCCACTTTGCTCCCCTCTCAGGATCTCGAATTCATAGGAGCACGGTTGGACACTCTGCAGGCTCGTGCCTTCTTGCCTCTGGAACGGGCCAACCGGCTCAGAGTTCTGGCCAGCAAGTTTCACAGCACTTCCCTGGTCTCGGCCAGGCAATTCCTGCAGCTGCTCGGCCATATGGCTTCCACGGTCCATGTCACTCCGAATGCCCGTCTACATATGAGGCCTGCTCAGTGGAGCCTTCTCACTCAATGGCATCAAGCCACAGGGAACCTTGCAGACTTAGTGCAGATCTCCGACCGCCTGGTCTCCTCTCTGCAATGGTGGCTTCATCTGCCCAATCTGGTACTCGGCATGACTTTTCAGTCTCCTCCGCCTTCCCAAGTGCTGACGTCAGATGCCTCTCTTCTGGGATGGGGAGCACATTGCCAGGGGACATGTACTCAAGGCCTTTGGACCCCTTGGGAGGCTGCTCAGCAGATAAACTTCCCGGAGCTCAGGGCGATCCGCCTAGCTCTACGGACCTTCTCTCACCTCACTTCTCATCAGTCTGTACTGGTCGAGACGGACAATCAGGTTGCCATGTTCTATGTGAACAAACAGGGGGGCACCGGCTCCCTCCTTCTATGTCAAGAGGCTCGGAGACTGTGCTCTTGGGCAGTTGACCATGGCATCCTCCTCAAAGCTGTTTACCTGCCAGGACAGGAAAATTACCTGGCTGACAAACTGAGCAGGATTCTGCAGCCACACGAGTGGAGGTTAGACCCGTTGGTGGTTCAGCGGATCTTCCTCCGGTGGGGCCTCCCCACCATGGATCTTTTTGCCAGTCCTCTGAACCGGCAACTTCCCAGGTTCTGCTCCAGGCACCCACATCTGCTCAGAGTAGCGGCGGATGCTTTCCTCATCCCGTGGTCCACTGGCCTACTGTATGCCTTTCCTCCCACGCCACTCGTGTCCCGGACGCTTTTCAAAGTTCTCCGGGACAGGGCCTTGGTAATCCTGGTAGCGCCCAGGTGGCTGAGACAGCCCTGGTTCCCGCTCCTGCTACAACTGGCGGTGGACACTCCTCTTCCTCTGGGGTTTCAGCCCGATCTCCTGACTCAGGATCAAGGCACGCTCCTGCACCCCAACCTCCGGGCCCTTCACCTGATGGCCTGGCTGCTGAAAGGGTAGTCCTAGCTCCGCTCCTACTACCTCCAGAAGTGGAAGATGTCGTCCTAGCGTCTAGGCGACCATCCACCCGGAAGTCTTATGCCCTTAAATGGCGTCGCTTCTCCTTGTGGTGTTCTCAGCAGTCTGAGAACCCCTTCTCCTGCTTGGTATCGGTGGTACTGCAATACTTGCTTCACCTTTCCAATCTAGGCCTCAAGTCCATCTCTGTCAGGGTCCACCTCAGTGCTCTCTCTGCACATCACTCGCCGGTGGACGGCAGACCTCTTTCTGCACACCCCTTGGTGGCGCGTTTTCTCAGAGGCCTCCTGCTTAAGCCTCCTTTGCGCCCCTAACTGGGATCTCAATGTCGTCTTACAGCGGATTACCTGTCCGCCTTTTGAACCTATGGCTATCTGCCCTCTTCGTTTCCTTTCCTGGAAACCTCTCTTCTTGGTAGCCCTTACCTCCGCTAGGCGCGTTAGTGAACTGCAAACCCTAGTGTCTGAGCCTCCTTACACTAGGTTCTACCCGAATAGGGTGGTCTTAAGGACTCACCCTAAGTTTCTTCCAAAGGTGGTTTCCCCTTTTCATCTCAACCAAGAGGTGGTTCTTCCAATCTTCTTTGCCAGGCCGCATACCAGCCGAGCTGAAACAGTTCTGCATACCCTGGACTGTAGGAGGGCCTTATCCTTCTACCTTGACCGTACACGGGAGCATAGAAAGGCTGTTCAGCTTTTTGTTTCTTTTGACCCCAATAGGTTGGGGGTTCCTGTCTCCAAGCGTACTTTGTCCATCTGGGTAGCTGACTGTATCGCTTGGGCTTATGGGGCAGCCGGCCTCTCCTTAGAGAGTCGAGTCATGGCTCACCGTGTCAGGGCGAAGGCTGCGTCAGTGGCTCATCTCCGCTCTATTCCGTTGGCAGACATCTGCCGGGCCGTTACTTGGTCTTCAAGCCAGACTTTTGCGGCTCATTACTGCCTGGAGAGGGAGTCCCGCAGGGACAGTGCTTTCGGACAGGCAGTCCTCCACAATCTCTTTGAAGTTTAGGCAACTCCTACCCTCCGGCCCTGGTGTTGGGCTACCGGCCGGGAGTGTATTCAGAGAAGATTCCTTCCTTCCTGTTCTGCTGAGCTAGAGGGAGCTCATTTTTCGGCTTGAGGTCTCCGGTAGCCTTAAGCTTGGGAGTCCCATAAGTGAGGACTGACTTCCTGCTTGGTCCTGGAGAAAGAGTAGTTACTCACTGTAACAGGTGTTCTCCAGGAGCAGCAGGAATCAGTCCTCAAAACCCTCCCTTCTCCCCTCGGAGTTGCAGTCATTCTTATCCATTGTTTTTGCTAACTTTTTTGCTGTCTTTTCGCTATGTCATCAGACTGAGCAAGATGGCACCCTTGGGCGGGAAGGGGACCGCACATGCGTGCTGCAATTCCCAAAGGCTTTCTTCGAAAGCTGGGGAAATTGCTCCGCGAGAGCTCCGTCGGCGCCGATGTCACCCATAAGTGAGGACTGATTCCTGCTGCTCCTGGAGAACACTTGTTACAGGTGAGTAACTACTCTACCCTTTCGCATCCACATAATTGTTTTGTTACTGAAGTTTTTTTTTTTTGTTTTTTTTTTTAAGATTTGAGCTAAATGATGCAGAATATAAAGGTGTTTTTAAAAAAATTATTTCTAAGAAACTATTTACTGTTGCCATATGACAGCTACAGTCCTGAATGGCTGAAAATTAAAAAGTCTTGACATCAGTTTCATTTACTGCTGGGTTGTGATAGCTTAAATAACAGGGGGGGTTTTTTAGATGTCAAGCACAGATACACATCTCATTTCGCACACAGTGTGCGGATTTTTTGGAACTATAGAATCCGGTGAAAAATTTGGGGGAAAATTTGAAAGTTGTCATATGGTAACAACAGCCATGAAAGGGTTAATTTCATTCTTTTAGCTGGATGCTTCCAGGGTGCACAGGAGGTGCACCTCTGGAATTCTCAGATCCAGTTCTTGGTGCTTTGGTTGAGCTGCTGGTCAAGAGAGCCAGTTGAGCTCCCTTTAAACGAGGGGGAGTTTGGCTCCTGGTCACATGGACCTGGTAGGCCAGCAGCAGTGGGAGCCTTCAGTACTCTTCTACTAAACCAGTTTTGATATCAGCCTTTGCTTGCGTCTGCCTTGGCTCCCCTACTCTGCTGCTGCATATGGAATGAGCACATTGAGTTCACACACCCCCATCCTGCCGCTCATCTTTACAAGACACACCTCTTTAGCGTTTGTAGTACAGCAGGGGATAGTTTACGGCTCAATCTGCGGCTATCACCTCAGTCATTTCCTGACGGCCTATTCTTTCCTCAGCGGTGGACAGTGCAGCGGCCGCTGTCTTCCTTCTCAGCCACCTGAGTGCAGCGGCTGCAGCCATTTTTGAGCAGGAAGCTACACGAGCGGCCTCATACCACAGACCAACTTCTGCCATAGTACCAGCTCCTTCCTCGGTGTCTCTGATTTCGGCAGACATCTTCTGAATTTAGAATAATTGAGAGAGGCGTCTGCTGGTCCTATCAGGCTCCGATTGGTTAATTTTTGTCTGCTTTTGAGCGGAGCTGCTTCTCTTGGCTGGCCCTGAGCTCTCCTTACATTCAAGATGCCTTCCTCCTTACAAAGATGCTTTGTGTGCAACCGAAAACATAAAGATTTGAGGGGTAGGCTGTGCACAACTTACTCTGCTCACCCTGGAGAGACATCCCAATACTGTTAACACATCTAACTCTAATAGAGTTAGGGCTCCTCTGCACTGCCAGTCCCTATGGATCTTAGGTGCAGTCTGTCAGCAGAAGAAGCTCTGGATCCACCGCTCCTGCTGCACCAGCCTGCAGTCCCTCTATTACAGACACTACTGCTCCAGGAGGCACCTTCCCAAGATCAAGATTCCCATTTCCTAACCCTCTTCAAGCAGGCATGGTCCCTCTGATGCTCTGACCCTTCTGTGGTTGGTTTTCTCCACCCACAAAATCATGATACACTTTGCATCGGGGTCCTGGAAATGCCCTCGGGTGGATAATGCTCCTTAAGAAGGCAGCCACCTTCCCAAGGAGGTGTCTTGGGTCTCAGGGACTTGGTCTGTGGTCCCAGAGGAGGTTTTTTCAGCTAACGAATGTGTGGAAGCCTCTGACCGCGAGGATGGTGAATGGTCACCCTCTAAGACCTCTGCCAATGACCAGGATGGTATGTAAAATATCCGTCTGCTCCACAAGGACGAGCTTCCGGTTCTAATTACCCAAGTAGTGGATGCCCTACACCTCACTGATCCTCCCGAACAGCAGCAGTCCCAGGCACAGTCGCAGGCAGATCCCATCTTGCAGGGCATTTGGAAGCTCTTCAGGGCCTTTCCTTTTCCACTTGAGCGTCAACAGTTGGTGTCTCGGGAGTGGGACTCACTGGATGCCTCGTGCACAGCTCGCTGGATGCCTCGCCATTTGGGCTAACACTATCTGGTCACCAGTGGATATGAAGAAATGGCTCGCATATCCAAAAGTAGATGCTCTGGTGATGGGAGTTACGAAGCACGGGATCAGCAGGACAGGAAGGTTGACTATCTCCTCAAGATAGATCCAAGCTTCAATTTGTGGAGGTCTGGCAGCCTGGGCCCTGCTGCGCTGGATTCAGCGCCTACTGGAGGATCTGGCGTTGGCACACTTGGAATCAGTCACAGCCTTCTTGGCAAATGCCTTCTATGATCAGCTGCATCTCTTGGCACAGTCAGTGGCAGCAGTCACCGTGGCTTGTCGATAGCTCTGGGTCCATCAGTGGTCAGCAGATGCTGCCTCAGACATTCCTCTCTAAGCTTCCCTTAAGGGTAAGCTTCTCTTCGACAAAGATCTGAAGCCCCAGCGTTTACCAGAAGATAAGCCAAAGTCATCCACATGCCGTTCGTCACAGCGATTCTAATTTACAGGAACAAGCAGGAATGTAGTCTTCACATATGGGTATTGTCGGTACCGACGGAGCCTGTGCGGGAACGCTCCCCAGCATCCAGTAGGAAAGCTTTTGGGAGCATCACACAGTGCCTGTGTGCTGCCTTCCCGCCTTTTCCAACTGTCCCTCTCCACTTCTTCGTTTTCCGCGGAGCCGACAGGTCGCACATCCTTTCACCGCAGAAAAAAATCCCTTCTAATTCTTTTTTGTGGTCGCGTCTGCCTTCCCTTGACACTACACCGGTACCGCCGGTGGTTCTTTCTTTAAAAAAAGAAAAGAAAAACTTTCTGGAGTCTTTTCCAGTAATTTTCTCCTCAGGTGCCACGCGCCATTTTGGGCACTAGGCCCAACCTTTTCCCTCAGGATGGAAAAACCCGCTTTGGGTTTTAAAAAGTGTTCTAAGTGTGGCGGTACCATCTCTGTCACCGACACCCGAGTCCCCATATGTGATGACTACATTCCTGCTTGTTCCTGGAGATAGCATAGTTACTCACCTGTAACAGGTGATCTCCGGGAACAGCAGGAATTTAGTCCTCACAACACATCCACCTCCCCTAGGAGTTGTATCTCTCTATCTCTTTCCTTTCCCTCTCTCTCTCTCTGTCTCAGCTTTAAAACTCAATTGGAGAGAGGCAGTTGGAAAAGGCGGGAAGGCAGCACGCAGGCGCTGTGGGATGCTCCCAAAAGCTTTCTAATTGGACGCTGGGGAGCGTTCCCGCGCAGGCTCCGTCGGTATCGACGATACCCATATGTGAGGACTAAATTCCTGCTGTTCCCGGAGATCACCTGTTACAGGTGAGTAACTATGCTATCCTGCGAGGAAAAGATCCTCTAAGAAACCATTCTTCAGCAAGAAGAAAAAGTTTTATCCCTCCTGTACTCAGCAGGCACATTGTTTAGCTCAGTCTGCCCAAAAGGGACAGCAACAACAACCTAGGCAAAGGAAACCAAAAGCAGCTAAGCCTCAACTGGCTCAGCAGACTCAGCCTCCACAGGGCTTTGACTCCTATCTAGAGAACTTTGCCTTCCTGGCCCTGAATGGCCCAGAACCTCCACCATCCCAGGAAGGTTATGTCATTTTGCCCCCAGATGGGGGGCAGATAGCAGCAGAAAATTGGACTCTGTCTATTGTAAGAGGGGTACAAGCTTCATTTCCTCAGCATGCCCCCTCCTACAATGCTAAGACAGTTCAATTCTCAGACCTCTCTCAACGACCGGTTAGGTCAAGAGGTCACTCTGCTTCTTGCTCAAGGGGCAGTAGAAGAGGTACCCATTCCTCAACGGGGTACAGGGTTTTACTCCCCCTATTTCCTTATTCCAAAGAAAACAGAGGACACAGACCCATTTTAGACCTCAGAGAATTGAACAAATTCCTGTTCAAAGAGAAGTTCAAAATTATTTCTCTAGGAACTCTGCTGCCATACCTTCAGCGTCAGGATTGGCTTTGTTCTCTAGATCTCAAGGATGCGTACACTCATGTTCTTATCCATCCAACTCAACAAAAGTTCCTTCGCTTTCTGTTTCAAGGGAAGCACTACCAATACAGGGTTCTTCCCTTTGGCCTGGCCTCTGCACCAAGGGTGTTCACAAAATGCATGGCTGTGGTGGCAGCATTTCTCCACACCCTGGGAATATTCGTCTTCCCTTACTTAGACGACTGGCTCATTCGAGCCCCTTCAGAGCCAGAGGGCAGGGTTGCTCTGTCTCGCACAATGCACATCCTTCAGTATCTGGGATTTGTCATAAACTTCCCAAAGTCCAACCTTGCTCCCACTCAATCTCTACAGTTTATAGGAGCTCTGCTGGATACCAGACAGACAAGGGCCTAACTTCCACAGCCCTGCTGCCTTCGCATTGTGCACTTAGCTTCCCAAGCAGTGCTAAAACCTCACCTCACTGCTCGGGAAATGTTACAGTTGCTAGGCCACATGGCATCCACCATGCATGTAGTCCCTTATGCTCGCCTCCATATGAGGGCAGCCCAGTGGACGCTATCCACTCAGTGGACTCAGGCGTCAGGTTGCCTGTCAGACAAAATGGCAAACTCTGTCTTATTTTGTCCCTCCAATGGTGGCAGTCACCCAAAAACCTTCTGGTGGGGTCTCCTTTCCAGCAACCCTCACCACAAGCCACTCTAACAACAGATGCTTCACAGGTGGGTTAGGGAGCCCACCTGCACGGCCTCTCCACCCAGGGTACCTGGACTCCACAGGAGGCCTGTTTTCATATCAACCTCCTGGAGCTCAGAGCAATCTTCCTTGCTCTTCGAGTATTTCACACCCAGCTCAGCTACAAGATAGTCCTAGTTCAAACGGACAATCAGGTAGCCATGTTCTTTGTGAGCAAGCAGGGCGGAACAGGCTCTCTGTCGCTATGCAACGAAGCTTTGCGACTATGGGCCCTCGCCAGAGAGCATCAGATTCATCTCTTTGCAGTGTATCTGCCAGGCATTCAAAACTCTTGGGCAGACAGACTCAGTTGAGTTCTGCTTCCACACAAATGGTCTCTCCATGCAGACCAGGTGGCCCAAACTTTCCAAATTTGGGGAACCCCGGACATAGACCTCTTTGCAAGTCCGTTGAATGCCAGACTTCCCCGGTTCTGTTCCAGAATTCCGGCTCGAGGTTGTCCGGCCGGGGATGCTTTCCTCCTTCATTGGAGTCAGCACTTCCTGTATGCCTTTCCACCCATTTCCCTAATTCCCAAAACCCTGTTCAAGCTTCAGAGAGACAGAGGTCATAGGATTCTTATAGCCCCACGTTGGCCAAGGCAATGTGGTACCCTTTGCTCCTACATCTCTCTCAAGCTCCGCCTCTGGAGTTAGGATCTGCTCTCTCAAGAGGACGGGATGCTATGGCATCCCAATCCCCAGTCTCTGCATCTCAGAGCCTGGCTGCTTAAAGCCTAGAACTTCAGGGTCTTAACCTTTCCCAACAGGTAAAGGATGTCCTTCATGCTTCCAGGAAACCCTCCACAAGATGTTCTTATGCATTTAAGTGGAAGAGGTTTACCATATGGTGCTCGCAGAAGAGTCTTAACCCTCTTGCGATACCTCTGGAATCATTATTGGAGTATCTTCTTCATTTATCAAATGCAGGGCTTAAGACCAATTCAGTGAGAGTCCATTTGAGTGCTATTGCAGTTTCCTTCAAGCCTCTAAATGGACAACCTATTTCCTCTCATCCTCTCATAGCGAGGTTTATGAGAGGCCTTCTTTTAACGAAGCCTCCCATTAAGCCACCACCAGTGGCATGGGACTTGAATTTGGTACTTGGGCAGCTCATGAAATCGCCCTTTGAACCATTAGCCACTACCTCTTTGAAATTCCTTTCCTGGAAATTTATCTTCCTCTTTGCAATCACATCAGCACGTCGCATCAATGAATTGCAAGCGTTGGTGGCTGATCCTCCTTATACAAGGTTCCACCATTTTAAGGTAGTCCTTAGGACTCATCCACACTTTATGCCAAAGGTGGTTTCTCCTTTTCATTTAAACCAAGCAGTTTACCTTCCTGTATTTTTCCCAAGGCCTCACGCCTCAAATGCAGAAAGGAACCTTCATAACTTAGACTGTTAAAGAGCTTTGGCCTTTTACTTGCAAAGGACACAGCAACATAGAAAATCTTCTCAACTCTTTGTTGCTTTTGATCCTAGTCATTTGGGACTTAAAGTCTCTAAAAGGACACTGTCCAGTTGGATTGCACAGTGTATATCTTTTGCCTATGAGAGTAAGAACCTTCCTCTTGAAGGCCATGTCACAGCTCACAATGTGAAAGCCATGGCAGCCTCAGTGGCTCATCTTCACTCTGTGTTTATCGACGACATCTGTCGAGCAGCTACTTGGGCTTTGGTACATACCTTCACAGCCCATTACTGCTTAGACAAGGACTCCCGCCGGGATGCCTTGTTTGGTCAGGCTAATCTCCAGGAACAAGCAGGAATGAGTCTTCACATATGGGTATGTCGGTACCGACGGAGTCTACGCGGGAACGCTTCCCAGCGTCCAATCAAAGAGCTTTTGGAAGCATCCCACCATGCCTGCGTGCTGCCTTCCCGCCTTTCCCAACTGCCTCTCCTCAGTTTTCGTTTTCCGCGGAGCCGGCAGGACGTCCTCCTGTCACCGCAGAAAATTCTTGTTTTATTTCTTTATTTTTCTTGTGGTCGCGGCCGTCTTCCCGACGCCACCGGTACCGCCGGTGTTTTCTTTTCTTGTAAATCTTCCTCCTTCAAGGAATATTTTTCTTCATAGTGTCTCACGGTATTTTAGGCCTTTTAGGCCTCTCTTTTTCCTTCATGGAACCGCCAGCCACTTTCTTCAAGAAATGCTCACACTGGCGGTACAGCTTTATTTTTAGACCCTCGAAATTGGTGTCTAACCTGCTTGGGTCCTGACAATAGTTTCGTGAGAAGAAGTCTTCAATATCGAGGTTCCCTTGATACACGGTTTCCCTCCAGCTTCGGGACACCGTCCCTTTCTTCTTCTGCACAGCATCAGGTAACCCACAAACAGTCTGTTAAGACTAGCCAGCCCTCGAGTGGTAGGTCTCATGCACAGCATGTAGACGGCTCCGGCCTTGCCCTCGAGGGCCCACTGGCTTCAAAACCCCGGCGGGAGTCTTCGGTCTCCAAAGCGTTTGAGGGGTTTCAGGTTGTTCCTGGGGTTCACCCCTCACAGAACATACCTGAGCCGTGTCTGGTGGTGGCATCTGCTTCGAGCAGTACCCCCGACATCGGCACTGGTGTTGAATGAAACACTCCTCACCAGGGATGGTCATCTGGCGTCCTCGGTGCCTTCGGGACCGGTGGATACACTCCAGACTGACCTTCCATTATCGGTACCAACACCGATACTACCACAGACGTCTGTACCCTCCAGACGTGCATCTATAGCCTCGCTTCCTTCGATGCCGAGTCTGGAATCGATCTCCAGTCTGGAGGACTGGGTACCGACTCGCCTTGGTACCGGCTCTCGGCGGTACCAAAGGCTCGGTTCCGATTCGGATCCACAACTCTCTGTTCCCTTGAGGCCCACTGAGTTGCCACTGGTTGACCTTCATTCACCGGTATCAGGCACGGTACCGAAGTCGGTGCCGATGTCCTCATTACCCTTACGGTCGGTGTCTTCCATGCTTTGTTTATCGATGCCCAGTTTAGAATCGCTCTCTAGTCTGGAAGACTCGGTACCAATATCATTTGGGACCGACACTGACTGATACCGGTGCCTCGGTACCGAGGATAGCACCCGGAGGGTTTTGGTTGCCTCGGTACCGATTGAACGGTCTCCGATGACTGCTCCGATGTCTTTGTCGAGCTCGACTCTGACATCTGTACCGGTATCCACAGTACCATTGTGGCCAACTCCTGCCAGGCTTTTTTCAACAGGATCGCTCCCTTCTATGCCAAGCTTGGAGTCGATACCTGGCATGGACAATGTGATAATGTCGGTCGCTGCTCCTGATAGTCAGTACTGGCGACCGGCCTTTAAGCATTCCACACTGCACTGTGCAGGATCTTCTATTCCTATATATCTGGATAGCTCTGTCGGTGCTCAGGCTAGTTCTTCACATCTAACCTGTCCAAGGGAAATTCCTCTTGGGGAACCCTCTTTTCAGAGTTTCCTCCTGGATATAGCAAGATCTCTTGCCATTCCTATCCCAGGACATGATCCTGCACAGGCCTTTCTTTCTACCAAAGCAAAGGAGAACATAATGCTTCCTTTGCATCATTCCTTGCAGGATCTCCTTCTAGGAATGTGGGAAACACCTTTAAGGGTACCCCCCCCCCCCTTCCAGAGCAGCTGATCTCTTATATCAGGTGCCCCCCTCTCCAGGGTTTCAAAAGACTCAACTTCCTCATCATTCCATAGTTGTGGAATCAGCAATGAGGCGAGTAAAGAGCAAGAAAAAGCACTCTTCTTATCTGCCAGGTCGTGAGTCTAGGATGCTTGATGCCTTTGGACGTCAAACCTTCCAGACATCTATGCTTTCTGCAAGAATTCTCTCATATATATTCTATATGAGTCTATCTCTTGAGGAGGTCACAAAGCAATTACATCTTTTGACTCCTTTCCTTCCAGAGTCCAGGAGTGCAGACTACTCTTCACTGCTCAAGCATCTCCAGAATATCTCTTGGTTTCTTACTCGTGCTTCCCTAGACTCTTTTGAGTCTGTTAGGACTTCTGCTATAACTATAGTGGCAAGACGTAGAGCCTGTCTCCAAGCTTCAGGCTTGGACAAATGGGCACAACACAGACTGGGACATACTCCTTGCACTGGAGATAATCTTTTCAACAAGGAGTCTTTGCGTCAGGTTACTCAGTTGTCCACTGACTTACCTGTTCCTAGGGGCTCTTCTGCACTTTCTTCTGTTCCAGTAGGTAGGAAATGTCCTGCCAAACTTTCTTTCCATAGGAGAAGAAGGTTTTATGCATCATCTGCCCATCCTACAGATGTTCCCAAACGGGAACTATCGTCATGGTCTGTAGAATTCAACCTCTCACCAGGCTCAGCAAACCCAGCAACCACAGGGTTTCTAATCAACCCATCAGATGCTTGTGACTCTGGGGATTACAATCTGCAGTTGTTTCTTCTCAATAGAGACAATCCACTGCTGTCATTCTAAATCTTAAACATGGATCTCTTCCCAAAAGACATCCATTCTTTCTATATGAGTTGTAAAGGATATTCATGCTTCTAGGTCACAGGGTTCTCCTCTTTTCCTTCTAGGGAAAGAGGTCTATCCACTATCAAATGATAGTTTCCTGTGCCAGCATGTCTCCTTTCCTTTCTATTAACTTACTACTTGTAAGATTTCTTCAGCTCCATTTTCTTTACCCACTTACCAGGTTTTTTCCTCTGTAAGAGTGCTATTGCTCACTGGAGGGCTTTTCTTCAGCCTCTCTAATTTTCTTACTTTTTTAGTGCGGAGTTCTCTTTTCTGAGTTCACTCCTCTTTTTCAGTCTTGCTTTCCAGCAGTTCATCAGACACCTCCAGAGTTTTCTACTCTTGTTTTGTCTGTTCTCCGAAGGAGGCCTTTACTGTCCCGGTTCCTCCGATGCTGGAACGGCTCCTCTTCCGTATCTGGGAGGCACCGGCCTCGGCGCCGGTTCTTAGCAAGCGAGTCGATTCGATCTATTGGCTCCGTAAGAGCCCTGGTTTTCAGAAGGCACAGCTACCACAGCATTCCATGGTTGTGGAATTCTCTATGCATCGTCTGAAGAGGCAGAAGATGCACTCCGCGGTGCCTCCTGGCAGGGAGGCCCGAAACCTAGATGGCGTCGGTAGAAAATGTTTTCAGGGCTCGATGCTTGCTTGCCGTGTCCAGTCTTACCAGCTGCACATGGGCATGTACTTGCGGGATCTGGCCAAGGAGTTGGCTGGATTCTCTGCTGGTCTCTCCGGGGAACCCTTGCAGAGATTTAAATCCTTGTCCTCTGGGATTCGGGACTGCTCGAAGTTCATGTCCCGCGCCGCCTACGATGGCTTCGAGGCTTCGGCCCGAGTTGCGGCAGCCGGCATCGTGGCTTGACGCCAGGCATGGCTGCAGTCATCGGACCTCGAGCCATGGGTTCAGGACAAGTTGGTCGATGTCCCTAGCCGAGGTGAAAACCTTTTTGGCAAGCCCATGACCGAGAAGGCCGCTCAGCTCGAGACCGAGCATCTCACCCGGACAAGGCTGTCGAGGAAGACCTCTGCCCCTTCTCATAAAAAGAAGGGCTCGGGTAAAAAAGCCCTTTTACCCGAGGAAGGGCACTGCCTACAAACAGTACCCACAATATCAGGCTGCCCAAGCTGCCCCCCAGGGTCAGCAAGCCAAGGGCCAGGGTAATGGGCCCCGTAGGCAGAGGACCCCCAAGCCTCAGGCCCCTGCTACCACTCAGCAGGGTGGGGGCTTTTGACTCCTTGAGCATAGCCTCTCCTCCACTGCTCTCCCAACCCTGCACAGGAGGTCGTCTCGCCCTCTTTGCCCACCAGTGGCCCCTTATCACCGGGGACAGTTGGGTGCTGGAGATAATCCACAAGGGATATGCCCTCCATTTCCACCAACTGCTACCCCCATATTTTCCAGGGGAGCCTCCAAGGCCTCCTCTCCACACAGACCTTCTCCGTCAGGAGCTTCAGGGTCTGTTGCTGGACAGGGCGGTGGAGCCTGTGCCTCCCCACTTGCAAGGTCACGGATTCTACTCGAGGTATTTCCTGGTGCCCAAAAGGACCGGTGGCCTTCGTCCCATTCTGGACCTCAGGAACCTCAACAAGTGGCCACTCATTACTGGAGACAGTTGGGTGTTAAGAATAGTCCACAGAGGCTATGCACTACACTTCCAACAACTGCCTCCTCCATACTTTCCAGAGGAGCCTCCAAGGCCTCCCCTGCACACAGATCTTCTCCTTCAGGAGCTACAAGGTCTGTTGGTGGACAAGGCAGTGGAGCCTGTGCCTCCCCACTTACAAGGTAGAGGGTTCTACTCCAGGTATTTCCTAGTACGCAAAAGAACCGGTGGCCTTCGACCTATTCTAGATCTCCGAAACCTCAAGTTCCTGGAGAAGGAAAAGTTCAAGATGCTTACTCTTGGAACCCTTCTGCCCTACCTCCAGCAGGGAGATTGGCTATGCTCCTTAGATCTAAAGGATGCGTACACTCACATCCTCATTCATCCAGACCACAGAAAGTACCTAAGGTTCATTGTGGGAGGAAACCATTATCAGTACAGAGTGCTGCTTTTCGGCCTCACTTCCGCCCCCAGAGTCTTTACAAAGTGCTTAGCAGTGGTGGCGGCCTACCTGAGAAATCAGGGGATCTTTGTCTTTCCCTATCTGGACGACTGGCTCATCAGGGGTCAGACAGGTCAGGAGGCCAATCAAGCCACCCTCAGGACCATTGCTCTTCTGCAACGCCTGGGGTTTGTCATAAACTTTGCAAAGTCCACTTTGCTCCCTTCCCAGAACTTGGAGTTCATAGGGGCAAGGTTGGACTCTCTCCTGGCAAAGGCATTCTTGCCAGAAAACAGAGCCCGAAGGTTAATGGCCTTGGCAAGTCAGTTTCTCAGCAGGTCCCTGGTCTCCGCCAGACTCTGCCTGCGGCTTCTAGGCCACATGGCTTCGACAGTACATGTGATCCCCAATGCCAGGCTCCATATGAGGCCTGCACAGTGGTGCCTTTGGTCTCAGTGGTCACAGGCCACAGGCAGCCTCAGAGACAGGATAAGGGTGTCCAAACCATTTCTGCACTCCCTCAACTGGTGGCTACACCCACCCAATCTGCTGAAAGGGGTGCCCTTTCAGATTCCAGGTTACACAGTGATGCTAACAGATGCCTCCCTGCAAGGCTGGGGAGCGCATTGTCTGGGCAAGTGCACCCAGGGCCTCTGGTCTCCCTGGGAAACTGCACAGCAGATCAATCTCCTCGAACTCAGAGCTATTCGATTAGCACTCAAAGCTTTCACTCCTACCCTGGCTCAACAGTCTGTCCTGATTCAGACAGACAACCAAGTTGCCATGTTTTATGTGAACAAACAGGGCGGAACTGGGTCCAGGATCCTTTGTCGGGAATCTCAGGACCTTTGTTGTTTTGCCCTCAAGCACAACATGCTCCTCAGGGCTGTGTACCTTCCGGGCCAGGACAACTACCTGGCAGACAGATTGAGCAGGATACTGCAGCCCCACGAGTGGCAGCTGCATCCATCAGTAGTTCAGAAGATCTTCCTGAAATGGGGTCTTCCTTTGATGGATCTCTTTGCCAGCCCCATCAACAAGCAGCTGCCAAAGCTTTGCTTTAATATGCAAAAACCAATCCCCAATTCAGTGTCAAATCTCAATGATACCAAAAAATCACCAAAGTAACCCCCGTGGAAATTTACAAAATAATTATTTTTGTCTGATGTTACAGGAAAGGAACCATGTAAGGATACTATGTCCACCACTCAGTTACATCCATTTTAATTAGTTTTTTTATAAAACCATGAAAACTCCACTACTGCTTCAGACAACCACATCCTCTGCGGACAGCAGCGGATGCTTTTCTGATATCTTGGTCTCAGGGCCTCCTCTATGCGTTTCCTCCCACGCCCTTGGTGGCCCGAACCCTATTCAAGATTCTCCAGGACAAGGCCTCGGTCCTGCTGGTAGCTCCCAGGTGGCCGAGACAGCCTTGGTTTCCTCTTCTGCTTCAACTGGCGGTGGATCCTCCACTGCCTCTGGGGTTGCAACCCGACCTTCTCACACAGGACCGGGGTTCCATTCTGCTCCCCAATCTCAAGCCTCTCAATTTGATGGCCTGGAGTCTGCAAGGGTAGTTTTGGCTCCCTGGGGCCTACCTCAGGAAGTTGAAGAGGTTGTCCTAGCCTCTAGGAAACAGTCCACTAGGAAAACCTATGCTCTCAAATGGAAGAGGTTTTCTGTGTGGTATCACCCACGTACAGAGGTTCCTTTCTCCTGTACTGTGCCAGTAGTTCTTCAGTGCTTACTGTACTTATCCAATCAGGGACTTAAGTCCAATTCTGTTCGGTTCCACCTCTCAGCTCTAGCAGCTCACCACTCATTGGTAGAGGGACAATTTCTGTCTGGTCACCTCTTGGTGTCCTGCTTTCTCAGGGGCTTGCTTTTGCTCAAGCCTCCCATCCGTCCTCCTGCCCCTGAGTGGGAGATGAATGTGGTCTTTCAGCAACTGACTCGCCCTCCTTTGGAGCCTATAGCTACTTGTCCACTACGCTTCCTCACCTGGAAGACACTCTTCCTGATAGCCCTTACCTTGGCTAGGCGAGTAAGTGAGCTTCAGGCCCTGGTCTGTGACAGGCCTTACACCAGGATTTATAGGAACAGGGTAGTCCTCAGGACTCACCCAAAGTTATTCCCAAAAGTTGTCTCCTCTTTCCACCTCAATCAGGAGGTGGTCCTTCCAACATTCTTCCCTAGGCCTCATGTAAGCCAAGCTGAAGCAGTTCTGCATACCCTGGACTGTAGGAGGGCCTTATCCTTCTACCTTGACCGTACGCAGGGGCATAGAAGGGCTACTCAGCTCTTCGTATCCTTTGACCCCAATAAGTTGGAGTTGGCTGTGTCCAAGCGTACCTTTTCCATCTGGGTGGCTGACTGTATTACCTGGGCTTACAAGGCGGCTGACCTTCCTTTTTCAGGGTAGGGTCACGGCCCATCGTGTCAGGGCAATGGCTGCCTCAGTGGCTCATCTCCGCTCTGTGCCCTTGGTAGACATCTGCAGGGCTGCAACTTGGTCTTCAAGCCAGACTTTTGTGGCCCATTACTGCCTGGAAAGGGAGTCCCGTAGGGACAGTGCTTTTGGCCAAGCAGTACTCCGGAATCTCTTTGAGGTTTAGGCAACTCCTGCCCTCTGTTGGGCTACCGGTGGAGGTTGTGTCCTTGAAAAGCCTTTCTTTGCAGCTGGGACTAGAGGGAGTTCTCTTGTTCAGCCTGGGTTCCTCGGTAGCCCAGAGCTAGTGAGTCACCCATATGTGAGGACTGACTTCCTGCTTGGTCCTGGAGAAAGAGTAGTTGCTCACCTGTAACAGGTGTTCTCCAGGAGCAGCAGGAATCAGTCCTCACTACCCTCCCTCCTCCCCTTGGAGTTGCAGTTGTACATAGTTTATTTTTTCATTTTTCTGTGCTGTTCTTAGCTATGTCATTTGACTGAGATAAGATGGCACCTTTAAGCGGGAAGGGAACCGCGCATGCGTGCCTGCATTCCCAAAGGCTTTCGTAGAAAGCTGGGGAAATGCTCCGCTGGAGCTTCATCGGCACCGATGACACCCATATGTGAGGAGTGATTCCTGCTGCTCCTGGAGAACACCTGTTACAGGTGAGTAACTACTCTTTTTGTCTGCTTCTGTCAGGTACTTGTGACCTGAATTGGCCACTGTTGGGAAGAAGAATACTGGATTTGATGGACCTTTAGTCTGACCCAGTATATCATATCTTATGCTCTTATTCAGGAGAAAGACCAGCAAGGAGCAGATTGCCTTCGTCTAGGCAGGAGTTGACTAGAGAGTAGATAAGGGTTTTTAGTAGTGTGCCAGAAAGGAAGGAGCACATTTTGCTTATGTTAATTGAGAAAGAAACAACAGGAGAAGGAGAAGTCAGATGACCCCAAGGTTGCAAGCTAAGAAAATGGGAGAGACTACTGTTATCCACAGAAACAGAGGAAGGGGGAAGTTGGTTTAGGGGGGAAGATAAGGAGCTCAGTTTTTGCCATGTTCATTTTCAGACGGCATTGGGGACATCCAGGCAGCAATGTCAAATAAGCAGAGTGAGATACGGACCTGCATTCCTGGAGAGATTTCAGATGCAGAGAGGTAGATTTGACTCATTAGCGTAAAGATGGTACTGAAAACCAGGCTGCTGGCATTAACCTTTAAAAAGGAGAGAGAACAGCTTTTAAACTAGATAATATGGGAAAGCCGACAGTCGCACAAGAGCGTATGGTTCGGAAGAATGTATCCTTGAAGGATACTACCAAAAGCAGAGAGGTTCCAAAAAAGAGTAAAGTAGTCCAAATGCCCTTGAGTATAGAACAGACAGAGCTTAAGGATCCCTAATTACCCATGCCTACCAATAGCCAGATTAATATGAATAAAATACAGTCTCTAAAATGCTTGTATGCAAATGCTAGAAGCCTAAAAAATAAGATGGGAGAGTTAGAATATATAGCACTAAATGAGAGGTTAGATATGATTGTTATTTGAGACATGGTAGGACGACAACAACCAGTGGGACAAACTATATCGTAATGATAGAGCTGATCAAATTGGTGGAGGGGTTGCGCTCTGGCATTGAGTCAGAAAGGATTAAAGTTTTGCAGGAAACAAAATTTGCTGTAGAATCTCTATGGATTGAAATTCCATGTAAAAAGGGGAAGGTGATGGCAGTGGAAGTGTACTATCGACCGCCTAGCCAGAATGAACAAATGGATGATGAAATCTCAAAGAAATCAAGGAAGCTAACAAAAGTTACAGCACAGTAATAATAATGGGTGATTTCAGTTACCCTGGTATCGACTGGGTCAGTATCACAGCAGGACATGCTAGGGAGATAAAGTTCCTAGATGAAATAAATGACTGCTTCTTGGAGCAGCTGTTTCATCAACCGACCAAAGGGGAAGCCATATTGGACCTAGTCCTTAGTGGAACACAAATCTGGTGCAAGAGATAAGGGTGTTGGGGCCACTTGGCAATAGTGATCATAGCATGATCATGTTTGATTTAATTAGTGGAGGAAGGATATTAAGGAAATCCACAGTACTGCCTTTTAACTTTCGAAAGGGAAACTATGATAAAATGAGGAAAATAGTTAAGAAAAAACTAAAAGGAGCAGTTGCAAGGTTAAAGACTTACATCAAGCCTGGGTGTTGTTGAAAAATACTATCTTGGAAGCCCAGACCAGCTGTATTCCATGCTTTAAGAAAAGTAGAAGGAAGTCCAAAAAACTACCAGCATGGTTTAAAGGTGAGGTCAGAGAGGCGGCTGTTGCCAAAAAAGCATCTTTCAGGAAATGGGAAAAAGAGCCAAACGACGAAACCTGGAAACACAAGCACTGGCAAGTTAGATGCAAGGCATTGATAAGGCAGGCAAAGGGAGAATTTGAGAAGAAGCTTGCTGTGGAAGCAAAAATGCGTAATAAAGACTTTTTCAAGTACATTCGTAGCAAAAAACCTGTGAGTCAGTTGGTCCATTAGATGTTAGAGGGGTTAAAGGGGCACTAAGAGGCGACAAGGCGATAGCGGAGAGACTGAATGAATTCTTTGCTTCGGTCTTTACTGAGGAAGATGTAGGGATGTTACCCATGACTGAAGTGGTATTTAAAGGTGCGGAAGAATTGAAGGAAATATTGATACATTGGGAAGATGTATTACAACTATTAAACTGAAGAGTAGCAAATCACCTGGGCCGGATGATATACATCCAAGGGTGTTGAAAGAACTGAAATATGAGATTGCAGACCTCTGCTATTAGTAATCTGTGAACTATCATTAAAATAAACTGTAGTACCTGAAGATTGGAGGATGGCCAACGTAATGCCACTTTTTAAAAAGGGTTCCAGGGGTGATCCGGGAAACTACAGACTGGTGAGCCTGACGTCAGTACCTTGAAAAATGGTAAAAACCATCATAAAGAACAAAACTGTTGAACATGTAGATAGTCATGGCTTAATGGAAGACAACCAGCATGGCTTTAGACAATGAAGATCTTGTCTTACTAATCTGTTATGTTTTTTTGAAGGTGTGAATAAACAGGTAGACAAAGGTGAGTCGGTTGATATAGTGTATTTGGAGTTTCAAAAAGCCTTTGACAAGGTCCCTCATCAGAGACATTTGGCAAAACTAAAGAGTCATGGGATAGGAGGCAGATACGTTTGTGGATCAGGAACTGGTTAAAAGATAGAAAGCAGAGGGTAGGGAATAACGAGTGAGGTTATCAAATTTGCAGATGAGACAAAACTGTTTAAAGTTGTTAAAACCCATGAGGATTGCGGAAAATTGCAAGAGGATCTTGATAAATTGGAAGACTGGGCATCAAAATGGCAGATGAAATTTAATGTGGACAAGTGCAAAATTATGCACTTAGGGAAGAACAACCCAAACTATGGTTACATGATGCAAGGTTTCACATTAGGAACCACCACCCAGGAAAAAGATGTAGGCGTCATTGTGGAAAACATGTTAAAACCCTCCGCCCAGTGTGCAGTCGCGGCCAAGAGAGCAAATAGATTGCTAGGTATCATAAAGAAAGGAATGGAAAATAAAACAAAGGATATTATAATGCCTCTGTATCGTTCCATGGTGAGACCGCACCTTGAATATTGTGTGCATTTCTGGTCGCCATATCTTAAAAAGGATATAGTGTTATTAGAAAATGTTCCGAGAAGAGCCACCAAAATGGTAAAGGGATGGAAGGATACTCCTATGAAGAAAGGCTAAAAAGATTAGGGCTCTTTAACCTGGAAGAGAGACGGCTGAGGGGAGATATGATAGAAGTCTATAAATTAATGAACGGAGTGGAACGGGTAAACATAGATCGATTGTTTACGTTATCAGAATATAGAAAGACTAGAGGACATGCAATGAAGCTACAGGGTAAACTATTTAAGACTAATAAAAGAAAATATTTTTTCACTCAACGTGTAATCACACTCTGGAATATACCGGAGGATGTAGTAAAGGCTGTTAGTGTAGCTGGGTTTATGAAAGGTTTGGAGAAGTTCCTGGAGGAAAGGTCCATAAATCATTAAGAAGGGACCCAGGATATCAATGCTTTACATAATACAAACATTGTGGAATCTGTCTTTTTTGGGGAAACTGCTAGGTACGTATGACCTTGATTGGCCACTGTTGAAAACAGAATACTGGGCTTGATGGACCTTGGTCTTACCCAGTATGGCATATCTTATAGGAGGAGATAAGTGCATCAAGGGACTGTGTGTAGAGAGAGAAAAGAGGACGTCCCAAGACAGACCCCTGAGGTAAAGTAACTTTAAACAGGATGACATTAGAGGAGGTTCCACTAGAACATACATTAAAAGTGTGATGGGAAAGATAAGACAACCAGGAGAAAACAGAGCCTTTAAATCCAAACGAGAAGAGGGGTATCAAGGAGAAGATGGTGATTTAACAGGGTCAAAAGCTGCAGTAAGATCAAGAAGGATGAGTACCGAATAAAAGCTTTTGGCTGTAATGAGGTACAAGTCACTGGAGACATTGGCAAGAGTTATTTCTGTAGAATGTAGAGGGTGAAAGCCAGATTGCAAAAAGCCTGGAGAAGGGCTTGAGAGGAAAATGCCAATTCAATGTCAGTGAACTCCGTGTTCAAGTAATTTAGAAGCAAAGGGCAAGAGGGAGGTGGGCTGATAATTAGAGGGGCAGGTAGGGTTTAGTGAAGGTTTTTTGAGGAGAGGTGTAACCACAGCATGTTTGAAGGCTGCAGGAATAGATGCAGTGGAAAAACAGATGGAAGAGATGACTGCAAAAGAAAGAGAGCTGCTTAGGTGGGTGAGAATGGGATCAGAGGAGCAGGAAGTGAGATTGGAGGAGGAGAGAAGATATGCAGTTTTCTCCTTGGTGATTTTAGAAAAGGTTGAAAGGCTAACAGAGGTTGAGTTTGAAGAGGAGGAAAGTGGGATGGAGGTGACCCTATGGCAAGCTCGAGATTAAACTTATGGACTTTGTCATGGAAATAACCAGGGTCTGAGCAGAAAGCGGAGGAGGAGTTGGGAGGAGGTGGCACTTTGAAGAGAAAGTTGATCGTTGCAAAGAGGTGGCGAGGGTCAGATGAATGTAGTACTCTTGCTTGGTGAGTGCTATGTCAGACTGGAAAGAGAATATGAATTTGATATGTAGGAAGTAAGCAAGGATATGGGATTTAAGTCAAAAGTGCTCACCAAGTTGGTACAGGAACGTACGTGGTGGGGTTTGGAAGACAGCCAAGGCTGAGGTATAGAAACCACAAGAAAGTAAAAAGACAAAATTGCTCCAGTGGTTCTGTGCATACAGTATTCTTTCTTGTGATGAGTCCTTATCACATTTTAGTGATTGACATGAGATACTGAGAGGTGTGTTCGCGAATCAAGAGGTAGTAGTCATAGGGTCGTCTCATGCACAAGGGGTCCATGGTGAGAGACGAAATGCAGTAGAAGATGGGCATTTAGAATAATGTATAGGCACTTGGAATAATGGACACTGTTCTATTGGCATACCAAGGCCAATAGAACCGTCTGTAACTGAGAGAGGCTTAAGAAGTGGGTTCTCTTAAATGTAAGTATAGCAGGAAACAATAGTCTTCTGTATGCAGACACACAAACTCTAGGCAGGCAGTTGCTTGGAGGTCAGCGGGTCTGAGGCTTTGAACACAGTAGAAGTTTCTGTAACAAGAATCCATTTTGTTCAGTTCAGGCTTTTGGTAATGAGCAGGCCACAGGGTACCAGTTCTAAAGGAAGAGACCACCTCAACAGACTCAGATGGCATAGTGGAGGAAAGAGCTGATGAAACAGTACTGGAGGGAGCTAAAGGGTTGATAGTGTGAAGATGCCTAAGTATGTTGGTGGAGCTTGGAAAAGACTGAGGTGAGAGTGGTTAAGAGTGAAGGTTTGCAGATGAAGGCCAGATAAGGGAACAACTTAAGTGGAAAGGTAAGAGGGTGAGCAGTTGGGGAAAAAGTCAAGATTGAGGCAGTCAACATGGTGGTAAGGGCAGCAGAGCACAGGTAGAGGTTGAATTGAGATTAGGGAAGGAAGCTTTATGGATTAGGGCAGAGGTTATCAGCATGATTTTTAAAATCCTCAAGAATAAGGGAAGAGGAAGATGCATCCAGAGAGAAGGAAAGCCAGGAGTCAATGAGAAAGGTAGAGATGGCTTGTCAAGAGGTCGATAAATGGCAGCTACCCAGAGAGAGAGTGTGTGGTAAATAGACACATGGCGTGGACGTCAAAGGAAGAAAAAGGGTGAGACTGAGGCAAAATGAGGGATTGAAATTTGGCATGAATGAGAGAGAAGCCACCCAATACCACTGCCAAGGCCAGTGGGGTGAGGCATATGGGAGAATAGATGGGTTCTCCCTGAAGACTGCTTCATTTGCTGCCCTGTCATAGAGGCTAAGTCTCAGAGCAAGAAGATGCAGAGCAGTAGAGATAGAGGTCATGAATGAAGGCAAGTTTATTGGAGATAGCATACATTCCACAAGGTGCAAGAGAGGGATGCAAATACGATTTGAAAGATTGCATATTGATCTGCCTTGTGAGTGTGAAAAAAGACCAGGGGGAACCAGGGTTGGGATCGATATCACCAGATGAGAGGAGGAAGGAGGAGTGGGAGGATGGTGATAAAGATGAGGTTCTCTGCGTGAGTATGACTGAATACGAGGAAGAAAATAGTGAAGACTGAGAGCAGAAGGAGAGAGTAGAAGGGAAAATGGCAGGAGAAATTCAGAAAGTTAAGACCTCATTTGGAGTATCGTGTGTAATTCTGGAGACCACACTTTCAAAAAGATACAAACAGAGGGTGGCTACCAAAATGGTCAGTGGGCTTTGTCATGTGGCATATGGGAATAGACTTAAAGATCTCAATATGTATACTTTGGAAGACAGGTGGGAGAGGGGAAGTATGATGAAGATGTTTAAATATCTTTGTGGCATAAATATACAGGAGGAGAGCCGCCTTCAATTGAAAGAAAGTTCTGCAGTGAGGGGGCATAGGATGAAGATGAAAGGGGATAGACTTGGGTAATTTGTGGAAGTATTTCTTTCTCCAGGAACAAGCAGGAAGTCAGTCCTCACATACGGGTGACGTCAACACCGACACAGCTTTTGCGGAAGCATCTCCCCAGCTTCCAAAGAAAGCCTTTGGGAGTTGCCACCATGCATGTGTGGTCCCCTTCCCACCCAAGGGTGCCATCTTGGTTAGTCTCCCTTTTTCCGTGGAGCCCTAGAGATGCACGTCTTGTCTCCCCAGAAAAAAGTTGATGATTTTTTTTGTACATTATTTATACACCTTTCTGGCCTTCTCCGGTCCCTTTCCTGCTTTCGAGGCCCAGGTCTCGCAACTTAGTTTTATTCTTTTTTTAGGTTCCTCCAGCGCTTTAGCGCCTTTTTCAACCACTGGCCGTGCTGAAGGTCTTCGACCTCGCGGGGGTCCTTTTTGCCCAATGGCCACCGGTTTCAGAAAATGTGATTGGTGCTCCAAAAACACGTCTCTCAAAGACACTCATGATTGTTGTCTCTGGTGTCTGGGTTCCAACCATGACCTGGAGGAATGCCCCCCTGTGCAAAAAAAAAAGTCCATCAAAGCCATCCAGAGCCGCCGGCAAAAGCAAGAGGGCATCTTCCACAGAGCGGACTCGACCCCGGTTTCACCGGTAGCCTCACGCTCAAAGGCCTCGCACAGATCCTCTGAGTCATATAAGGCCACCACAGTTTCCGAGCAGGCTCGCAGACATTCCAAGCAAGGGTCCCTAGAGCGAGAGCATAAGAAGAAAAAGAAGACCTCCAGGACCTCGTTCTGGAATACGGACAAGCAGGGGAAATCCTGTGTGTGGACCCTCAGCCCCCCACGAGCCTCAGAGGAGTCTGAGAGGGAGCAGCCCCAGAAGGTGGTCTCCCAAGGGCTGTCCTGCCAAGGATCCCTTCTCCTCCTTGACACAAAACCCGGTAACACCGACATAGGTGTCTCTGGTGGCCATACCAGAGTGGGAAACATGTATGTTGGCACTTGAACGCCGTTTTCTGCGTTCCTTGTGTCCCAACAGGCTTGAGACCTGGCCCCACCGGTGCTCACGCTGAGACCTCAGGGACCTCAATACTGAGGACTCCTCGGGCCACTGAAGTGAACCCCGAGAACCAGGCGCCTCGGGTAGATTCGGGAACAAGATCTTCGCTGGCTAGTGCCTCTGGCCATGCCTCAGCCTTGAAGCAACAAAGACTGGAGCCAAAGATGTCCTTGTAGCCATCGGGCCTTGAGTCTTCCTTGGACTACTCGGCTTGGGAGTTCGATGTCGAGATGTCCCCGGAGTCCCGGGCTCACCAGGACCTCCCTCCAGATCCATCCCCGTGGCGGCTAGGCACCCCACCTGAGGACACCTCATTCCTTGCGTTTTCCAGGACATGATGCGAGCCTTCTCCCTCACTACAGAGTCGGAGGAGGACCCTCGTACAGAGGAACTCAACATTCTCCAGTACGAGGCGCCACCTAAAGAGACCCTGATGGTCCTGGTCCCCTCCATTCTTAACAGGCTCCTTCTCCGGATGTGGGAGGCTGCCACCTGGATACCATTTATCTGGTCTAGTGTGGGTTTGATTTCCGGAAGACCCAACTCCCCACACCTCCATGGTTGTGGAATCGTCCATTCGTCGACAGAAGAGCCTGAATATGCACTCTTTGGTGCCCCCGAGCAGGGATTCCCATGCCCTTGGACAAAAATGCTACCAGGACTCTGCCTGCCACATCCAGGCGTACCAACTTTACATCAGTATGTTCCTTAGAGACCTGTCGAAGGAACTCGGGGTCTTAGCAGCTGGCCTCAATGGGGATCACCTCCGGCGCTTCCAGACACTTACAAAGTCTGTTGGGGAGTGTTCCAAGTACCTCTCCCGGGCCATATATTATTGGCTTCAAGTCCAGCACACGGGTAGCAGCCGTGGGCATCGGGGCCCGATGTCAGGCTTGGCTCCAGACAACTGATCTCGAGCAATGGGTGCAGGAGAAGCTCCTTGACATCCCATTCCTTGGGGATCAGCTTTTCAGCAAGCCCATAGAGGACAAGGCCGCCAAGATCAAGACAGAATATGTGACTCGGACTCGACTCTCCAGGAAGACCTCCACTCTTCCCAGGAAGAAGCCTCCAGGAAAGAAGCCACCTTCCGATAGAAAGGGCCAACCCTATCAAGCCTACCCTCCGTACCCGACTGCCCAGACCACTCAGCAGGGCCACAAAGGCAAGGGAGCAGGTCAAGGCCTTCGCAAGCCCAAGGGCCTCAAGCCCCAGACTCCAACCCCAGCCCAGCCTGGTTCAGGGTTTTGACGCCCCCAGCATGGCCCCTCTCCCTCTGGAGGATCAGCTACCCATGGGGTGGGGGGGGGGTACATCTTGTCCATTTCGCCCACAGGTGACCTTCCATCACCACTGACTTGTGGGCACTTCAGGTGGTCAGGGAGGGCTACCTCTTCCACCTGGACCAGCTGCCTCCACCCTTCTTTCCAGAGGAGCCTTTGGTCTTCCCTGCCCCAGGTTCTGCTCATGCAAGAACTCTCAGGTCTTCTCAGGGACAGGGCTGTGGAGCACATACCACACCACCTGAAAGGAAAGGGGTTTTACTCCAGGTACTTTCTGGTCCCAAAAAGAACAGGTAGACTAAGGCCCATCCTGGACCTGAGAAACCTAAACAAATTCTTGGTGTAGGAGAAGTTCAAGATGCTCTCCCTTGGAATATGGTTGCCCTACCTCCTGCAGGGCGATTGGCTGTGCTCCTTGGATGTAAATTATGCTTATACCTACATCCTTATCTATCCCAATCACAGACTATACCTAAGATTTAAGGTCTGAGGCGGCCACTACCAGTACAGGGTACTTCCCTTCAGCCTTGCCTCTGTTCCATGGGTCTTCACCAAATGCCTGGCTGTGGTGGCGGTCTGTCTCTGTCTCCAAGGGGCCTTCGTCTTCCCTTACTTGAACAACAGGCTTGTAAAAGGGGACACACTCTCAGAGATGTTGCAGGCCACACCATCAGGGTCCTGCAAGACCTGGGTTTTGTTTTAAATCACTCAAAATCCCATCTCGCCCCAACTCAGGACTTGGAGTTCATAGGAGCCCAGTTGGATACCCTTCAAGCCGTGGCTTTCCTCCCCCAAGACAGTGCAGATCACCTCTCGCCTCTGGCGACCAAGGTGCAGCACCATCGCACGGAGTTGGGCGCGGTCAATGCTTCGCCTCCTCGGCCACATGGCCTGCATGATCCATGTCTTCCCCAATGCCCGCCTCCACATGCGAGCAGCTCAGTGGTGTCTGCTCACAGTGGGCCCAGGCCACGGGTGGGCTCCGTGATAGGGTCTCGGTGTCCCGTCAGCTGCCGGTGTCCCTCAGTTGGTGGCAGGTTCTGCAAAACACACGGAAGGGCAGGCTCTTCCAACTCCCAAGCCCCCAGAGGGTCCTCATGACAGATGCTTCCCTATTGGGCTGGGGTGCCTATTGCGAGGAATTGCACACCCAGAGCATCTGGTCCTTCGAGGAGAACCAGCAGCAAATCAACCTGCTGGAGCTAAGGGCCATTTTCCTTGCGCTCAAGGCTTTCCAGCACTGCCTGCAGCATCAGTCAGTGCTTGTTCAAACGGACAACCAGGTCACGATGTTCTACCTAAACAAGCAGGGGGGCACAGGCTTCCACCGCCTTTGCCAGGAGGCAGTAGCCCTCTATTCATATGCAACCAGACAGAATATGCTCCCCCAGGTGGGTATCTTCCTAGCCAGGACAATGTCCTGGCGGACAGGCTGAGCAGAGTCCTCCATCCGCACGAGTGGCGCCTGGACCCCGGGACAGCTTAGCAGCTCTTCAGGTTATGGGGCACCCCGAACCCAAACTTCTTTGCCAGCTTGACCAACACTCAGCTGCCGTGTTTCTGCTGCCCACAGCCGCACCCAGCCCAGGTTGCCCCCGCATGCCTTCCACATCTCGTGTTTGTAGGGCCTTGATGTATGCCTTCTCTCCCACACCTCTGATATCGCGGACCCTCTTCAAGGCCCAGTGGGACAGGGCTTCCCTGATTCTGGTGGCCCCGAGATGGCCCAGGCAGCCTTAGTTCCCTCTCCTGCTTCATCTATCAACGGAATACCCGTTCTCTCTTGGGAACTCACCGGGGCTTCCCATTCAGGAGGGTGGCTCAATCCTCCACCCCAACTTGGGATCCTTGTCCCTCACAGCATGGCTGCTGAATGGGTCACCCTAGCACTCCTCAACCTTCCCAAGGAGGTGGAGGAAATCCTCTTTGCCTTTCACAAGGACTCCACGAGGTGGGCCTATGCCTTCAAGTGACACTGGTTCTCCTTACAGTACATGGAGCAACAGGTGAACCTGTTCTCCTGCGCGGTAGAGGCAGTACTGCAGTACCTGCTCCACATTTCTCAGTCCGGGCTCAACGCCAACTCTGTGAAAGTACACCTTAGCGCACACTCCACAAACCACCACTTCATAGAGGACAAGCCTCTTTCCATGCAGCCCCTCATCACGCGATTCATGAGGAGCTTACTGCTCTTGGACCCCCCCATCCTGGCTGCCCCTGGCAGAATAGGATGTGAATGTGGTCCTGGTGCAGTTTACTAGGCTGCTCTTCGAGCCCTTGGCTACATGTCACCTCCGATACCTATCCCAGAAAGTTGCCTTCCTGATGGAACTCATCTTGGCACGCCGAGGCAGTGAGCTCCAGACCCTGGTGGCTGAGCCCCACCCTACACCAGGTTCTGCAAGAACAGAGACATGCTCCGCACCCACCTGAGGTTTCTTCCAAAGGTGGTATCAGATTTCCACCTCAGTCAGGAGCTGGTACTCCCTACTTCCTTTCCATGGCCCCACACCGACAAGGCGTCAGCCATTCTCCATACTTTAGACTGCAAAAGGGCCCTGTCCTTTTTTCTACAGCGCACTCAGAGCCACTGCAAAGCCTCGCAATGTTTTGTCTCATACGACCCCAATCGTCTGGGGGAGGCTGTCACCAAGCGGACCTTGTTCATCTATATGGCAGACTGCATCACCTTCACCCACAACCGGGCTGGGCTGCCGCTGGAGCACCAGGTCTCGGCATATAATGTCAGAGCTATGGCAACCTCAGTTGCCAGCCTCCACTCTGTTCCCATGGCAGACATCTGCCGGGCTGCCACCTGTTTTTCGGTCCACACTTTTGCAGCTCACTACTGCCTGGAGAGGGTGTTCTGACGGGACAGTGCCTTTGGCCAGGCTGTACTCTGTAATCTTTTCGGGGTTTAAGCAACTCCTGCCCTTCGACCCTTCTTGTTCAGGCTACTGGAGCTGTGGTTCTCCCTTGACACTGGGGCCCTCAGTCTGTCCTCAGATGCACTTGCAGCTGCTCACGGCTAAGCCATGTTTTTTCTACCCTTCCTCAGTAGCCTGGAGCTAGGGAGTCCCATATGTGAGGACTGACTTTCCTGCTTGTTACTGGAGAAAGCGTAGTTACTCACCTGTAATAGTTGTTCTCCAGGGACAGCAGGCATCAGTCCTCACAACCTTCCCTCCTCCCCTTGGAGTTGCTCTTCATTTTGGCCATCTTTTCTTTATCAGCTCTAGCTATGTCATCTGACTGACCAAGTTCCACACTCTTGGGCAGGAAGGGGACCATGAATGCGTGGTGGCATCTCCTAAAGGCTTTCTTTGGAAACTGGGGAGATGCTTCAGTGAGGGCTTCATCCATGTCTGCGTCGACGTTACCCATATGTGAGGACTGTTTCCTTCCGTCCCTGGAGAATACCTGTTACAGGTGAGTAGCTATGCTTTATGAAAAGAGTGGAGGATGCATAGAATAGTTTTGCAGTGGTGGTAGGAGAGACGAGGACTGTATCTGAATTCAAGAAAGCATGAGATAAACATAAAAGATCGCTAAATAAATAAAAGGATCTGTAAAACGAGTAGTTTGTTTATTAGTTTGATATGCCGCCATTCAAATTATAACATAGCGGTTTACAAAAGTAATATACAAAAGGAGGCCAATAGGCTGGAAAAGGAAAGCAGATTACAATGCGACAAAGCATTCGAGACATTTAACACACGTGACTGAGAGAAAAGGGAGTGAGAACGAGGAGGCAAAAGGTAATTTCACACAAAAGGAGAGGGGAGGTCAAAAGCAATGGAGAAAGGTGGGTTTTCAGATTTCCTTTAAATGTGGTATATTGTTCGAGTCTGAGGGAGATAGGAAGGGAGTTCCATAGTGCAGGACCGAGAAAGAAGAAAGCAGAGGAGCGGGTAGCTTGCAGATGGGCACGAGAGGGGGAAGGGAGTTGAAGTTGGTATGGAAAGGTAAACAGGAGAGGCCATATAGTCCTTATCTGCCTTTGTTTCTATGTTGGAATGAAGGGAAGAGATTAGGGGGAGAGTTAGTATCAAGAAGAGAAAGTTATGGGGAGGAGATAATACAGGCATAAAGAGATGTGATATGGTAAGACAAGACAGAAGCCCCCAGTGACTTGAGGTATATCTGGGATCAATAAAGCTAACAAGCACCACGAAAGCTGTATATGTAATTCAGACCAAAGGGTGGGAGGGAACTAAGAGGAAAAGAGCCCAAATTCCAGAGCAGATAAACAAATAAATTAATCTCTCTCTACTGTATATACAAATACAAAAACGGCATAAGAACATAAGATATACTGGGTCAGGCCAAGGATCTCTCGCCCAGTATCCTGTTGCCAACTGTGGTCAAACATAGGTTCCCAAAAAGTATACATATTCCATGCTGCTGCTTCATTGGGTAAGCAGTGGATTTTTCAGGTCCTCCTTAATAATGGTTTATTGATTTTTCCTCCAGGAACTCTTTCAAACCTCTTTTAAAACCTGCTACACTAATAGCTTTTACTACATCCTTTGATGATGAATTCCAGAGTTTGGTTATGTGTTGAATGAAAAAATATTTTCTTGATTGGTTTTAATGTTCTACATTGTAGCTTCATTGCATGTCCCCTAGTTTTTCTACTTTTTGAAGGAGTAAACAGCCAGTCTCCATTTATTATTTTGTAGACCTCTATCATGTCTCCCCTCAGCAGTCTTTTTTCCAAGTTGAAGAGCCCTAACCTTTTAAGCCTTTCCTCATAAGGATGTCCTTCCATCCTCTTTACCATTTTTGTTGCTCTTCTGTGTACCTTTTCTAATCCTGCTATATCCTTTTTAGAATATGGCGATCAGAATTGCACACAATATTCAAGATGTGGTCACACCATAGAGCTAATACAAAGGCATTATAATATCCTTTGTTTTATTCTCCATTCCTTTCTTTATGATTCTTAGAATTCTTTATCTTTATTTGTTTCTTTATATACCGCCCACAACATGGGTACCAGAGTGGTTCACAAGAAGCAAAAACAAAAACTAAGTCAGAGTTGCTGCTGGAAAAAGAGGGATAGAGGAAACAGAACTCCATTGGTGTGACAGGAAAGGGACAGAATCAAAGGTAAAGAGAAAGCAAAAAGTAGGCTTACGAGAAAAGACAAGACGAGGCTTAAGGGGAGGGGCCATGGGGATGGAGGGAGGGGGTGGGAGATCATAGGCGGCACAGAAAAAATGAGATTTTAAACTGGTTTTGAATTTGGTGAATGATGACTCGAGGCAGAGGGCGGGGGGAGGGGGGGGGTGAGTTCCAGAGCCTGGGGCCAAGGAAAAAGAAAGCGGATGAACGGGTAGATTCAAGATGGGCAGAGGCGAGAGAGGGAAGAAACATGCGGTTGGCATGGATAGACTGGAGGGAACATTGGGGGACATGAAGACGAACCAGGTCAGAGAGATAGTGGGGGACACCAGTGTGCAGGACCCTGTGAACAAAAGTGAGGACTTTGAACTGGATTCGATAGGGAATGGGAAGCCAGTGGAGACAAATAAGAAGGGGAGTGATGTGATCGTAACGGGAAGCATGCGTGATGAGCCGAGCTGCGGTGTTTTGAATGAGCTGTAACCTACTTACTTGATATTGGGGGAGTCCGGCAAAACAAACATTACAGTAGTCTAGGTGGGAATGAATAAGGAATAAGGTGGTCATTGAGGAGACAGGGAGGAAGGGGCGGACGGCACGCAACTGTCTTGAGAGAAAAAGGAGTGTTGAACTACAGAAGATATATGTCCGTGAAAAGATAGAGCTGAATCCAAGATAACCCCAAGGTAGCGCAAGGAAGGAACAACAGGGATGGGAGAGGGGGGGAGATAGAGGGGATGGGCCCACTGAGAGTGAACCAGATGACCAGGGTTTTGGAGGGATTGATATGAAGGAAATTGGTAGACATCCAGGAGGCAATGGAGGAAAGACAGGAGTTGAGTGGGGAGAGATCAGGTGGAAAGTGGGTCAGTGTGGTAAAGGAGAAGGATATCATTGGCGTAATAGTACGCGGAAACACCAGATTGCTGCACCAAGAGGGTGAGGGGGGCTAAGAAAACATTAAACAGGAGGGGGGCCAGCACAAACCCTGGGGGACAACATAAGTGAGTGGGTGAGCGAAGGAGGAGGAAGAACCAGAGATAACAGAGAAGGATCTGTTAGTCAGGAAGGAGCGGAACCAGCAGAGAACAGAGCCCGAGATCCCAGTATCGTGTAGGCGAGAGAGTAGAGTGTGGTGGTCAACAAGATCAAAGGCAGAGGACAGGTCAAGGGAAACAGCAATAGAGATGGAGCCATGGTCGTGTGCAGTGTGGCGTTCATTCATAACAGAAAGGAGGATAGATTCCATGATGTGCCCAGGACGGAAACCAGACTGAGGGGTGGGGGGGGGGGGTGAAGGGAAAGGGTGGCATCGAGATGAGAAGAGAGTTGAAAGAAAACCACTATTTGCTTCGTTGGTCACCGCTACACACTGGGCAGAGGGTTTCAACATATTCTTCGGGAACAAGCAAGAAGTCAGTCCTCACATATGGGTGACATTGGCACCAACGTAGCCTGTGGGAAGCTTCTCTCCAGTATTCAAAGAAAGCCTTTGGGGGATGTACCATGCATGCATGGTCCCCTTCTTGCCCATGGGTGCCATCTTGCTTCAGTCTCCTTTTTTTCTGCAGAGCCCATCGGATGTCTGCCTTCCCTGGAAATTTTATCTTAATTATATCTTCAGGTTTTTTTCTTTCTCCTCTCCCTTCCCACCCCTGAGCCACCAGCCTCACATCTTGGGTTCTCTTAATTTTTCCTTTTATTGAGTCGTCTTGATCGGCGCAGTTCACACCCTTTTTTCTTTTACTAGACCTAAGTTCTTCCACCTTGCTAGGGTCCTCTTCCCCTTGGCCACTGCCAGTGGTTTTAAGTGGTGTGATCAATGCATTCGTATCATATCCCTCACGATCCCCATGACTGCTGCCTCCATTGCCTCGGGCTAGACCATGACCCCTTGGACTGTGGCTTGTAAGATGTCTTCCAAGGCCATCAAGAGTCAGCAGCAGCAAGAAAAGGTTTTCCAGAGGTCTGACTCTGCTCCAGGGTTGCCAGTGACACTGCGTTCCAAGGCCCCCTCCGGAACCCTGGGGTGACTCCGATGCCTTGAGACTTTGAGTCCATGAGTCCTCCGAACGGAGCACCCCGGAGATGGACACAAGTAGAAACAACCCTTGAGGATCTCCTCGGCAGACAGGTCAGGGAAGGTGGATATCCCATTCCCAGCCCCACAGCCCACACCGCGAGTCTGAGGAGGCGGAGCAGCCATCCAAGGTGATGCATAAGGAATCGTCTGCCTCTGGCGATCAGCTTTGGACCCCCGAAGCCATCCTCTTTGAGGACTCTCCCTCATTGGAACTGGCACCAGGCCTGAAATCCTCTTTGCCTGTGCCAAAGGCTGTGGAGCTATCGTGACTGAAGACCAGAATGGTGGCCTTGGAGCACAGCTTGTTTGCCTTCATGGCCCAGCAGTAGGCTCTGATGTCCAGTTCTTTTGGTTCATCAGCTCCAGCCACTGAGCCCTCGACCTCGAAATCGTCCCCAATGGTCGAGCCGGTCCTCAAGCGCTACCAGCCTCAAGAGGTCCCTCAGCCCTTATTCTCAGGACTAAGATCCTCCCCGATGAGCACCCGCGATTCTAACCGCAGGACCTCCAAGGTACACAGGACCTCTGAGGGACACGGGCCCTCAGGCCCAGGACCTAGACTTCTTTGACACCTCCACAGACTACTACTTTGACTGTGAGACCGAGGATGAGGAGTCCCCAGACAACAGACACCACTATGACCTGCCTTCGGATCAATCTCCCATCGAGAGGATTTGGCCTTCTTCGACTTTGTGCGGGACATGGTGAAGGCACTGGAGTTCGACAGAGTCAGAGAAGGATCTTCACGTGGAGGAACTCGAGGTCCTCAAGTACGAGGCTCCTCCGAAGGAGGTACCCATTGTGCCATTCCCTCAAATTCTGGAATCTGCTACTCCTCCGCATGTGAGAGACATCTGCATCGGTACCCATCATGAGCCAACTACTGGACTTGATGGTCTAAGTCTGCCAGAGCCCCATGTTCCGGAAGGCACAGCTGCCACATAACCACCATGGTGGTGGAGGTGGCCATGCGCTGGCTCAAAAGCCAAAAATATGCATGCCTCGGTGCCTCAGGGAAGGGAGGCCCGCACCATGAATACCATGGGCAGAAAGTGCTACCCGGGCTCTATGCTCATCAGCTGAATCTAGGCATACCAGCTGTACATGGGCATGTACCTGAGAGACTTGGTGAAGGAGCTCGCCGGGTTCTCAGCTGGTCTCTCAGAGGAACCCTTCCAGCGGTTCTGGCCCCTGGCTGCAAGTGTCAGAGAATGCTCCAAGTCTATGATTCGGGGAGCCAAAGATGACTTTGTCGGTGGCTAGAGTAGCTGTAGTGGGCATCAGTGCCCGATGCCAGGCCTGACTACAGTCTTTTTACCTGGAGCAATGGGTTCAGGACAAATTGGTCGATGTACCTTGCCATGGAGAGAGTCTCTTCATTAAACCCATGACCGATAAGGCTGCAGAGTTGGAGACAGAGTTCCTGATGAGGACCAGGCTCTCCAAGAGAAGACTGCTACCCTTCCCCGATAGAAAGCCCTTGGGTAAAAAGTCCCCTTACTTGAGGAAGGTCAAGGCTTACAGAAACTACCCTCGGTATCAGTCCTTCCTATCTCCCGAACAGGGTCAGCAGGCCAAGGGACAAGGCCATAGCCCTTGTAAGCCCAAGGATCCCAAAACCCAGGCACTGGCTCCGACCCAGTCTGGTGGGATCTTTTGACTCCTTGGGCATAGCCTCTTACCCCCTCCCCCCCCCCCCACCACCACCACCACCACCACCAAGAGGCCCACCCCAGCAGCCCACAGGGGGACGTCTCTAATCTTGTTTGCCCACAGGTGGCCATTCATCACCACAGACACCTAGGCACTGAAGGTGGTTAGGGAGGGTTGCCGCCGCCTCCTGTTGCAGATGCCCCTCCATTCTTCCCAGGAGAGACCCCCAGGACTCCCCTCCACCAGACCCTGCTACTGCAGGAACTATCACAGGTCTTCTAGAGGACAGGTCAGTGAAACCAGTGCCTCTACATCTTTGAGGCAGAGGGTTCTACTCCTGGTAGTTCCTCGTACCCAAAAGCACTGGAGGCCTATGGCCCATCCTAGTCCTACAGGACCTAAACAGGTTCCTGGTGAGGGAGAAGTTCAAGATGCTCTCCCTTGGAACACTGCTGCCATACCTCCAGCAGAGAGGCTGGCTATGCTCCTTGGACCTAAAGGATGCATACACTCACATCCTCATCCATCCCAGCCATAGGCAGAACCTCAGGTTTATGGTGGGGGGGTGGCCACTACCAGTACAGGGTTCTACCTTTCGGCCTAGCCTCCATCCACGGAGTCTTCACCAAGTGCCTAGCGGTGGTCGAGACCAAACCTCACCTCCAAGGGGCCTTTGTCTTCCCCTATCTGGATGACTGGACTGGCTCATAAGAGGGGGCTTGGCTGTTGAGGTACAGCAGGCCACAGCCCACATCATCCATATCCTCCAGTATCTGGGGTTCGTCATAAACCACCCCATATCACATCTCCTCCAAACACAGTGTCTGGAGTTCATAGGGGCATGGCTGGACACCATTCAGGCCAGAGCCTTCCTGCCCCCTGGACATAGCTGACCGCCTCAGGCTATTGGCCACAGACGTGCAGCACCAACACTTGGTGACTGCTCCCCTTCTGCTCCAACTACTGTATCACATGGCATCCATGGTCCATGTCACCTCGGTCGCCCACCTTCTTGAGGGTGACCCAGTGGTGCCTCTGCTCCCAGTGGACCCACGCCATGGGCTGGCTACGAGACAGGATGATGGTGAATCGACACCTGGCAGACTCCCTCGGCTGGTGGCAAGTGCCTCAGCATCTTCAGGCCGAGATGCCTTGTCAGGCCTTAGCTCCCAGGAGAGTCTTCACCATGGACGCCTCCCTCCTGGGCTGGGGGGCTCATTGCGAAGACCTCTGCACTCAGGGCAGTTGGTCACAGGTGGAAAGCTAACAGCAGATGGACCTCCTAAAACTTTGGGCCATATCCCTAGCTCTCCAAGTCTTTCGCCACTGTCTACAACACCAATCTGTGCTGATCCAAATGGACAACCAGGTCGCAATGTTCTACATCAACAAGAGGGGGGCACAGGGTCGCTCACCCTCTGCCGGGAGGCAGTAGCTCTCTGCTTGTATGCAAACTGCAGTAGGATGCTCCTGCGGGCAGGTATATCTGCCGGGCCAGGGTGATGCCCTGGCAGACAGGCTGAGCAGAGTCCTCCAGCTGCAAGAGTGGCAGCTGGACCCAGAGTGGCCTCTTGGCTCTTCCAGCTCCTGGGGGACTCCACAGCTGGACCTCTTTGCCAGCCCAGCCACTCTGTTGCCCTGCTTTTGCTCCTGACAGCCACACCCTTCCTGGGTGGCAATGGACGGCGGGCCGCCTTTATGCCTTCCCGCCCATGCCGCTGATGGTCAAGACTCTTCAAGGCTCAGCAGGATGGGGCATTGCTGATAATGGTGGGCCCTCAATTGTCCCAGCAACCGTGGTAACCACTGCTCCTTCGCATGTCCATAGCGCACTCGGTCCCCCTGAGGAGCGACCTGGGACTACTGTCGCAGGAGCAGGGCTCCATCCTACACCCCAATTTGGGGTCTCTGGCACTAACGGCTTGGCTGCTGAAAAGGTAACCTTGGCCCCTTTCAAACTTTCAGGGGAGGTTGAGGAGATCCTTTTGGCCTCCTGTAAGATCTCCATGAGACAGGTCTGCGCCTTCAAATAGAAGAGATTTTTGCGCAGAGCAATGGGTTAACCCATTATTTTACTCTGTGCGGCTTGTCACATATTTAAAAAATTCAATGTGAACTATCACCTTTACGCGGACGACATAATGATGTATGTCCCATTCACAATACCTAATATTCCTACACTACTTATTAATACCTGCCTCAATGAAATAAGCAATTGGCTAAATGAAAACAACGTATTCATTAACCATGCAAAAACCGAAGCCCTAATAGTAACTAAAAACAAAGCATTCATTCCCCCATCACACTGCAAAATAATATCATCAATATAAAAACTGAAATACGCTACCTAGGAGTAATACTAGATAAACACCTCAGTATGGACACACATATAAGAAATATAACAAAAAAAGTTTATTTTAAACTAAGTCTTAAAACAACTCCGCCCCCTAATGCATCTACAGGATTTTCAACGTATAATACAAGCTATAATAACTCCCCATTTCGATTTTGCGAATCTAACCCTACTAGGCATAACAAAACAAAATCTAAAAAAACCTCCAACTAGCACAAAATGCAGCAGCAAGGACTATCATGAATGCCCCACCATTCCAACATATAACACCTATTTTAGAGAATCTACACTGGCTCCTGATTCAATGCCGGATACATTATAAAACTCTTTTAACTACTTATAAAGTCTTGAACACCACAGCACCTCTTACTCTAAACAACCTTATTAACAAAGAACCCAATCATAATCTCCAAAGGTGAGACCAACTAAACAAACTTATAACACCAAAGGAATTTATAAAGGCCAAAAAATCAGCAAACAAGAAAGCATTCTCTCATGCTGCCCCTATAATTTGGAACAACACTCCATCGGAATTAAGATCCTTACCTCAAATCATGGAGTTCAGGAAAAAACTCAAAACTCACTTATTCTCAACATACTACGGATCCGTGTCGAACTCACCTATTCAACAGGAAAAAGGATAGCTTCACCAGCTGACTTATCCCATCCTTGAACTGGAATAAATGAGAAAACCCCAAACCGACGATCTCAAAAACATACATACCTGTACATAGTTAATATCTGGTTCTTTGTATATAGTTATTAAACTGTTAATTGTAAAATTGAATTTCTTTGTAGTTTCACAATGTTATCTGTAAAAGCAGCTTTGCCTGTTTACTGTTGTTCCATGTAAACCGCAACTGATCAATGGAAGGTGCGGTATATAAAAACTCGCTAATTAAATTAAATTGTGCTGCAATATTTGCTTCACCTGTCTCAGTCAGGACTGAAGTCCAACTCAGTCAGGGTTCACCTGAGCACTTTTGCGGCACCCCACCACCTCATCGAGGGCAAGCCTCTCTCTCTCCAGCCTCTCATAACCCATTTCCCATGGGACCCCATGTCCGCTCACCAGCGGCAGTGGGACCTAAACGTGGTGCTGTCACGGCTCACAGACCCACTGTTTGAGCCCCTGGCTACCTGCCATCTGTGTTCATGGAAGGTTGTTTTCCTTGTGGCGCTCGCAGGGTCAGCGAGCTTCAGGCTTTGGTGGCGGATCCACCTTACACGAGGTTCTATAAGAACAGGGTCATGCTCCACACAAACCCTAAGTTCCTTCCCAATGTGGTGTCCCCATTCCATCTCAATCAAGAGGTGGTGCGTCCCACTTTCTTTCGGTGGCCTTGCAAGCGGAGACCGTCTTTAATACCCTGGACTGTAAGAGGGCCCTGTCCTATCACCAACGTACACAGGGCCACTGCAATGCTTCACAGCTTTTTGTCTCCTATGACCCCAGCCAGCTGGGGGAGGCGGTGACCTAGCGTACTCTGTCCACTTGGGTGGTGGGCTGCATTGCCCTAGTCCAGGGGTGGGTAAGTCCGGTCCTGGTGAGCCGCAGACCAGTCAGGTTTTCATGATGTCCCTAATGAATATTCATGAGATCTATTTGCATCCACTGCCTTCCATTGTATGGAAATAGGTCCATGAATATTCATTAGGGACATCATGAAAACCTGACTGGTCTGCGGCTCTCCAGGATCGGACTTGCCCACCCCTGCCCTAGTCTATGAGCAGACTGGGTTCTCGCTAGAGCACTGAGGCACGGCACACAGCATCAAGGCCATGGCGGCTTCTATGGCAAACATGCGTTCCATACCTATGATGGAAATCTGCCGGGCTGCCACCTGGTCTTCGGTCCATACCTTCTTAGTTCATTACTGTCTGGAGAGGGAGCTCCGATGGGACAGCACCTTCAGCCAGGCCTTACTCAGTCATCTGTTTGGGGTGTAGGCCATTCCTGCCTTTTGACTCTTCTGTATTCAGGCTATCGGAGTGCTGGTTCCTCACTGGACACTTGGGTCGCTCAGGAGTCTGTTATCTTAGGACTGCATTGCTACTGCTCTCTGCTCACCTTTTTTCTGGTCACCCATGGTGTTTTACAGGTTTTCGGTAGCCTGTAGCTAGGGTGTCCCATATGCTTCCTGCTTGTTCCCGGATAAAGCATAGTTACTCATCTGTAACAGTTGTTCTCCGGGGACAGCAGGAATCGGTCCTCACAACCCTCCCTCCTCCCTGTGGAGTTGCTGCTTTGTCAATTTTTGCCATCTTAACTATGTGATTTGGCACCCTTGAGCAGGAAGGGGACCACACATGTGTGGTGCATCTCCCAAAGGCTTTCTTTGAAAGCTTTAGAGACACTTCTACGCGGGCTCAGTCTGCGCCAACGTCACCCATATGTGAGGACTGATTCCTGCTGTTCTTGGAGAACACCTGTTAACAGGTAACTACGCTTTATCCATGATGACACTTAAATCCTTTTCCTGGGTGGTGGTTTCTAATGTGGAACCTTGCATCATGTAACCATAGTTTGGGTGGTTTTTCCGTAAGTGCATAACTTTGCACTTGTCCACATTACATGTCATCTGCCGTTTGGGCAACCAATCTTCCAATTTTAACCACGATCGGATCCTTCCGGGGGACTTTCGCAGACCGCTCCTTCTCCGATGTCTCGGACTGCAGGACCGGGCCCGGGGAGCACCCAGCCGGTCGGAACTGTCCAAGGAAACCGCCCTTAAGGTTTTCTTCTTCTTGGGTTCCCTCGAGTGAGACCCTATTTCTGAGGACCCACGACGAAGCTTGGGCTTGGAAGGCTCCACCCGAGATGTCAGGGACTCGGGGGAAAAACTTATCATGCTGCTGTTGGCGGATATTGAGGGCCTTACTGGACATCCTCTTGCAGAGACCACATGCTGTCGGGTTATGGTCTGGCCCAAGGCAGCGGAGACGACAGTCGTGTGTGTCGGTCAAAGACATGATTTTAGAGCATCGATTAAACTTCTTAAAGCCACTGGCAGCTATGGGGAAAAAAGTGCCCCTGCGAGGTCGAAAACTCTCCAGGTTGCCATTGGGAGAAAAAAGGTGCGAAGACACCAGGAAAAGAAAAGAACGAGAGACTACAAAAATACACCGAACTCGACACCAAGGCAACGAGGTCTGTAGGCGGGAAGAGTACCGGTGCAATACCGGAGGCGAGTATGAAACTCCGAGAGAAAAATCAACTTTTTCCGAGGACAAGCCAGACAAACATCTGAAGGACTCCGCGGAAAAAAGGAGACGGAGCAAGATGGCACCCTTGGGCATGAAGGGGACCACGCATGTGTGGTGGCAACTCCCAAAGGCTTTCTTTGAAAGCTGGGGGGGATGCTTCCGCAAGGGCTCCATCGGTGCCGACATCACCCATATGTGAAGACTGATTCCTGCTGTCCCCAGAGAACACCTGTTACAGGTGAGTAACTATGCTGAACCACCCCTCCACCAGTGTGGTCTACACCAGTGTGTCATTGCATTAGAGTTTGTACGCTGGTATCACTATCTATTGGTTATCCTCCTTACACTAGGTTTCTGAAATGCCAATTATATTCATTGCTATATATTCTAACGCTTCCATCTTATTTATTTAGACTTCTAGAGTTTGCATACAGGCATTTCACAGTTAGTTTTCTGCTAATATTATCAATCTGGCTATATGATGATAGGGTTAATTTGGACTCTTTCAGCTCTGATTTTTATTGAAAGGCAACTTGGCTACTTTTACCTTTATTTAAACCTTTCTATCGAGGTGCCCTGACCTTCCCTGTTTTACTCGTATCCTTCAAGGATACATTACTCTGAAACATGCTGTCTTGGGTGACTGCTTTCCCCCATTTTATCTAGTTTAAAGGCTGCTCTATCTCCTTTTTAAAGGTTACTGCCAGCAGTCTGGCTCCACCCTAGTTAAGGTGGAGCCCATCCTTTTGGAAAAGTATGCTGCCCAGTTCCTAACAAATCTAAAATCTTCTTTCCTTGCATTTTTGTCTTGTCCACACATTGAGACTCCAGAGCTCTGCTTGCCTCTTGGGTCCTGGGTGTGGAACATGAAGCTTCTCCGGGAACAAGCAGGAAGTCATTCCTTACATATGGATGACATCAATACCGGTGGAGCCCACGCGGAAGCATTTTCCCAGCTTTCAAAGAAAGCCTTTGGGAGATGCCACCACTCATGCATGGTCCCCTTCCTGCCCCAAGGGTGCCATCTTGCCTCAGTCTCCTTTTTTCCCACAGAGCCCTCCAGATGTCTGTCCTGTTTTTCCAGAAAAAGTATCTTCCCCCCCCCCCCCCTTGAATTATCTTTCTGGTACGCGTACCGATTCCTCTTCCCACACCCAAGCCAGCTCGCCTTAGCATCACTCCTGTTTTGTTTTCTTTCTTTCTTTTTTTTTTTAGGTGTCCCTCGACCAGTGTTTCGTGCCCTTTTTTTGGCTTGTAGGCATCGGACCCTGGCCTGGGCTGCAGGGTCCATTTTTCCCCCATGGCCCTCCAGCAACTTCAAAAAAAAAGTGATTGGTGCAATAAGCTGATTTCACCGACCCAGATGACTGCTGCGTCAGTTGCCTTATCTTTATCTTCACAGAATTTGATTGACCGCCCAGGCCGAAGCGTCAGGGCGGTGTACAATACAATCACAGGCTACCGGAAACAAAGTCGGAAAAGAACGCCAAAAACGGACAGGAAAGGAGGGGATAGATTAAAGACAGAGAGAAAGAAAAGCCCAGTAAGGGCAAGAGTGGCGGAGAAGGGGGAGGGTAGAAAGGAAAAGGAAGGGGAGCGGACTATCAGGGGGATGATCATGGGGGGAGGGCACGACCAGAGGACAGAGCACCGTCAGCAGAAGGGGGAAGGTCGAAAGCTTGGCAGAAAAGGTGTGTCTTGAGGAGGTTCTTAAAGCGGGGGTAGGAGAGTTCCAAACATAGAGGCAAAGGGAGTGAATTCCAAAGGGCAGGGCTCAGGAAAAAGAAGGCGGAGTGGCGGGTCGATTCTAAGTGGGCCTGAGAGGGGGAAGGGAGGGAGAGGCGGTTACCAAAGGCAGAACGGAGAAGACGTGGAGAGGGCTGGAGATGGGCCTTGGGCCAGCCATGACAACTTGGACTGCGACCTTTGTAAGTCCATGTCCGCAAAGGCCATCAAGAGCCATCAGTTGCAGCAGGAGAAGTTCTTTCATAAATCCAGCTCTGTGCTGGAGTCCCCGGCGACACCACGCTCCAGGGCCCCCTTCGGTACCTCTCTGTTCCGCAATGCCTGGGCTGCCTCGGAGTCCTGCGGCTGCGGGTTCTCAGAGAGGAACTCCCTGAGGTGGAACACAAGAAGAGCTTGTAAACCTCGAAGGCCGCCTTGGAGGACGGGTCTGGGAAAGAGGGTAAACCCCACACCAGGTCCCGCAGTCCCCAGTGGGAGTCCGAGGGGTCGGAGCATGAGCAGCCTCACAAGCTGCCCTGGAAGGAGTCACATTGGGTGACTGGCCTCTGACCCCCTAGGCCATCCTGGTCAAAGACTCTCCCTCGGCAGAACCGATGCTGGGCCCCAAAACTGTCTGTGCTCGCGGAGCCATCTAGCATGGAAACCAGGATGGCAGCTTTGGAGCTCAGTATCTCTGCCCTCTGCCCCAGCAGCAGGCGCTGATGTCCGGTTCCTCTGCCCTGGCGACCAGACCCTCAACCTCAAGGGTTTCCCCAGAGATCGAGCCGATCCTCGAGCGCCACCAGCCTCAAGAGAGCCATCAGCATTGGATGAGGTCCCGGTCCCATTCCTTGGGACACTGGTCCTCTCTAGGGAGTGCACATTGCTCAAGACCGCTGGTCTTTCGGGGGGTCACGGGGCTTTGGGCTCTGGCTTCAACTGCGGAAGCTGTAGAGCCTTGGGTTCTTCCTCTGACTTCCAATCAGACTGGGAGACAGAGGACGAGGAGTCCCCGGACACAGGGTGACATTGAGACATGCCCTTGGATCAGGCTCCACCAATGTCCTAATGACATTGCCTTCCTTGACTTTGTACGGGACATGGCACAGGTGCTCGCGTTTGAGACTGAAACGGAGGAGGATCCCCGCATGGAGGTACTTGAGATCCTCCAGTACAAGGTCCCTCCGAAGAAGGCCCTCACGGTGCATGTCCGTCCAGTCTTCGAGCACCACCCCCTCTATATGTGGGGAAATATCAGCGTCGGTGCCCATAGTGAGCAGCCAGCTTGACTCCATGTACTGAGTTCACTAAAGCCCATGCTTCCAGAAAGCCCTGCTCCTTCACAGTTCTATGGCCATGCGTTGACTCCAGCCAAAACACTCATTACTCGGTGTCCCCATGTAGGGAGGCCCAGACTCTGGATGCGCTCAGTTGAAAGTGCTTCCAGAGCTCGATGCTGACTTGCTGAGTCCAATCCTACCAGTTATACATCAGTATGCACCTCAAGGAACTGGCGAGGGAGCTCACCGGTTTCTCTGCAGGCCTCAACGGGGAACCTCTCCAGCAGTTCATATCACTAGCCTTGGAAGTCGAGGAGTGCTCGAAGTTCCTGTCTTGAGCAGCATACAAGGGCTTCAAGTCCTCAACCAGAATGGCTACCACTGGCATTGGGGCCCAAAGCCAAACATGGCTGCAGTCGTCTGACCTCGAGCAGTGGGTCCAGGACAAACTCATCGATGTCCCTTGCACCAGAGAGAGCCTCTTTGGAAAGCCCATGGCAGACAATGCTGCAGATATAGAGATTGAGTTCCTGACCAGGAGCAAACTCTCTAAGAAGGCTTCGGTGCATCCCTGTAAGAAAGCCTCAGGGAAGAAGCCTTTCTTCCTGAGAAAAAAGGGGCGCTTTGTTAATGTCCTACAGTACCAAGCCTTCTCTGCCCCAAAGCAAGGACAACAGTCCAAGGGACAAGGACACGGCCCCTGCAACCCTAAGTCCCTGGCACCAGCCCCGGCCCAGTATGGAGAGGTTTTTTGACTCCTTGGGCATGGTCTCCTCTCCCCCAGGAGGACCTCAGTACCCTGTTTGCCCACAGGTGGTCCTCCATCACCAGCGATTCTTGGGTACTGCAAGTAGTCAAGGAAGGTTACCTCCTCCACCTGCAGTGGACGCCACCCTTGTTCTTCCCAGGAGAACCCATAAGACCTCTCCTTCACCAGACTCTGCTGCTCACTGAGCTCATAGAACTCCTTGAGGACAAGGCAGTGGAGCCAGTGCTCAAACATCTTTAGGGCAAAGGCTTCTACTCCAGGTATTTCTTTGTCCACAAGAGAACAGGGGGCTTCAGGCCATTCCTGGACCTGCGAGACCTGAACAGATTTCTGTTGATGTGTCAACAAGCAAGGGGGCACGGGCTCGTACTCCTGCCAGCAGGCAGTAGCCCTCTGCTCGTATGCGACATGCAACGGGATGCTCCGTCGGGCAGTCTGCCTCCTGGGCCAGGACAGTGCCCTAGCGGACAGGCTGAGCAGAGTCCTCCAGCCACACGATTGGCACCTGGACCTCTGATTGGCCTCCTGGCTTTTCCAACTCTGGGGTGTCCCCCTAGTGGACCTGTTTGCCGACCCGGACAACACACAGTTGCCCCGCTTCTGCTCCTGCCAGCCACACCTATCCCATGTGGCAATGGCTGCATTTCTCATTCCATGGACGGAAGGCCACCTTTACACCTTCCTGTCGACACTGCTGGTCGCGAAGACCCTCTTCAAGGTCCAGCACGACAGGGTATCACTGATAATGGTAGTCCCCCAGTGGCCTAGGCAACTTTGGTTCACGCTGCTTCTCTACCTGTCAGCAGTGTGTCTGATTCCCCTGGGCTGTACCCCAGAACTACTTTCACAGGAGGAGGGCCCTCTCCTGCACCCCAACCTTGGGGTCCCTTTCGCTCACAGCTTGGCTGCTGAAAGGGTAGCTCTAGCTCCCTTCAACATCTCATGAGATATGGAGGAGGTCCTTCTGGCCTCCCGCAAAGCCCCAACAAGAAAGGTGTATGCCTTCAAGTGGCATCTATTTTCCATGTGGTGCACCGAGAGGCAGGCAAACTGTTCTGCTCAGTGCAGCTGATACTCCAGTACCTACTCCACCTTTCCCAGGTGAAACTGTCAATCTCAGTCAGAATGCACCTGAACGCTACTATGTTGCACCATCACTACGTTGAGGGCAAACCCCTCTTGCTCAACCCCTTGTTTCTCATTTTCTGCAGGGTCTTATGTTGTCCAGACCTCCCGTCCACCCACCAACGGTGAAGTGGAATCTCAATGTGGTGCTCTTACAGCTCACTAAGCTGCCGTTTGAGCCCCTGGCTACTTGCCACCTGCAGTATCTCTCCTGGAAGGTTACCTTTCTCATGGCACTCACGTCATCTCACAGGGTCAGCAAGCTCCAGGCTCAGATAGCAGAGCCTCCCTATGTGAAGTTCTGCAAGAATAGGGTGGTGCTCCGTGCACACCCCACGTTTCTGCCAAAAACGGTGCCCCCCCTTACACCTCATTAAAGAGGTAGTGCTCCCCACTTTCTTCCTGAGGCCTTGAGCTGGCAAGGCAGAGACCTTTCTCCATACTCTGGATTGTAAGAGGGCCCTGTCCTATCTGCCACAGACTCAGGGCCACCGCAAAGCGCCTCAGCTTTGCCTCCTATGACCCCAGTTAACTGGGACTTCCAGTGACCAAGCAAACTCTGTCCACTTGGGTGGTGGACTGCATTGCCCTTGCCTATGAGCAGGCTGGGATTTCACTGGACTACCGGGTCATGGCACACCATGTCAGGGCCATGGCCACCTCCCTGGCAAATCTGCATTTCGTACCTGTGACAGAAATCTGCTAGGCTGCCACCTGGTCTTCGGTCCATGCCTTCACAGTTAACTACTGCCTGGAGGAGGAGTTCCAAAGGGGATAGCACTTTCGGCCAGGTCATACTCTGTAATCTCTTTGGGGTGTAGGCAACTCCTGCTCTCTGACCCTTCTGTTCAGGCTATCAGTGTGTTGGTTCTCTACCGAATACTTGGGTCTTGCGAGAGTCTCCCAGGTGGGACTCAACTGCTGCAGCTCATGGCTTACCACCTCTGGTCACCTGTAGCATTTTGTACAGGTCCTCTGTAGCCTGTAGCTGGGGAGTCCCATATGTGAGAACTGTCTTCCTGCTTATTCTTGGAGAAAGTGTAGTTAATCACCTGTAACAGGCGTTCTCCAAGGGACAGCAGGAAGTCTTCACAACCCTCCCCCCTCCCCTTGGAGTTGCTTCTTTACCGTATTTTCATTTTTGCTGTCATAGCTATGTCAGATTGAGGCAAGATGGCATCCTTGGGTGGGAAGGGGACCACGCTTGTGTGGTGCATCTCCCAAAGGCTTTTTTTGAAAGCTGGGGAGATGCTTCCACGTGTGCTCATCAACATCGACATCACCCATTGTGAGGACTGATTTCTGCTGTTCCCATAGAACATCTGTTACAGGTGAGTAACTATGCTATTTCTGAGAACAAGCTACTTTGGAATTTCTGGATTTCCATTTGTTACCTAAAAGCCTAACAGGCCGATGCGCAAAACTAGTGCAGCCTTAAGCACAGATAATGCCACTTTTAAGTACACTTACTGCTACTACCAAATGCAGAAAAGAGATTGATGTACGCTTGAACAGCAAAGGAAAAACTAGCACATGATTAATGCCAAGAGCATTTAAATGTATTTAAATCATAGGCAAATGAGCTGCACATAATGAAATGGTATGCAAATATTGGCTGTGCCCGATGCAGAGAAACGTGGAAGATTTTGCAATCAGCCTTAGCGCCAATATGTTTGGGTCTGAGTTAGTTTAAACATCTAGTGTGTGCCCCCAACAATATTTTGATGGCATCAGGGACTTTCCCCGATTCCTGGATCATCTTTGATATTTCTCTGCAGATGATCCAGGCTTCGGGGAAAGCACCAGATGCCATCAAAATGCTGTCTGTGGCCGATGTCTGACACACAGCAAATTCCTGGTGTCCCAAAACCCCTGCCCCCAAACAAAAAATAACCCTGGTGGCCCCTCCCCCTCCCCCCTTTATCCCCCTCCCAGTACCTTCAGAAACGAGCGGGAGCGCTGCCCATGTACTCCCTCTTTTGCCCCACCATCTTAAATAATGGCAGCAAGGTTGGAGTGCCATATAAGTTAGAATATGCCTCTCATGGTAGTCTGACCCTGCCTGGTGCACCGCATGGGGCCAGGCGCTGCTATTTTTCAAGATGGCAGGGCAAGAGCAGGAGCGTGTGGGAAGCGCTCCTGCTTATTTCTAAAGCAGGGGTGGTGTTCGGAACTGCTGGGCCACCAGGGATTTGCTTTCTGTTGGGGAACTGGCATCAGGGTGTTGCTCAATGCCTGGATCATCTGAGGGGATCCAAGCATCGGAGAAAGCCCCCGATGCCATCAAAATATTGTTGAGGCTCATATGCAAATTAGCCACACAGTGTCCCTGTTTCTCTAGGAGAGCATGCCAAACTAGCGCCGACTTTGCACATGTGTTTGGCTTGCTCTCCCGGTTCAATGCTGCCATTTTGCGCACATTTTAACACGTGGTTCATTTGCATATGAGTCCCTTTCTGCATGCTGACGCTGAAGTTGCACGCTATTGGTGCTCTGGAAATAGACGTAAAAGGTTGATAAGAGTGCAAATTCAGCGTCGGCTTTCTTCATCTGCCTGTAAATTTGGTTTCCAGAATCAACCTCCCCACATTTTCATATGTCATTGGTACCAACATATGTACCAAGACAGCAGGCTCCTCTCCAACACACTCTAAAACCTTGTCTAGGTGGTACGTGAGGTCCGCTTCCTTTGCATCAAGCATTGCATGTTACCAGGTGATCCTTACGTCTACCAGCCACCCTGCTTTTCACTACTACTACTACTGTTGAGCATTTGTATAGTGCTACAAAACATACGCAGCGCTGCACAGACATGTAAGAGACAGTCCCTGCTCATCAGAGCTTACAGTATAATCAAGACAGACAACACAGTATGTGTAGACATGGGATACATGTATTGGGAGTGGTAAGGAAACACAAAGGAGATCAGGTGAGACGAGATGCCTCTTGATCGAATTGCCAGCTATAATGGCCTCCTTAACCCTTCCCTCATGGGCACATATAAGAACAGTTGTATTTCTAATTAAGCACAGATCTGGGAGATGTGTGTGTGGCTCTCTCTGAAGCAGGTACCATCTGGGAAACAGACTGTATTTCAGGGCAAATTCCAGTCCTTGCAGGGAAGGAGGCGACAAGTCCAAAGATTTTTCTTCAGCCGAAGCTGGGGCCTCCTGTTCCTGCCAGTGATGGGCAGTTGGCTCATTCCGAGATGCCTTCGTTAGTGAGGGGCATATTTGTCTTTTTCTTGAAGTAGGCTCAGATTACAATGGATCGTTGTATTTTAAACATTAGCAGACATAGCTACATTCTGGAGTGCACAGAGCCAAACTTAGATGCTCTTTGCAGTTTTCTGGGTCATTCTGCATCTTTGTAACTGGAACCAATCTTCGGCCCCCATACTGTGGCTTTCCTCAGGGTGAAGTGGCTAAGCAGTGGATGTCTGTCCTTTTATATAGTAATCCTCAAACAGGATTGGTGGGATTGAAACAGGAAATTTGAATTTTGGTGGGGGAAATCCCTACAGGGGGGAGCATCTTTAAGCTCACCAGCGAACCTTCTGATCTATGGCTTGACCCTTGAAAGATAGCACCTGAGGCAGAAGGGGTATTTTCTGATGGCCCTCTCCACTCTGCTAAAGGCTTAGATGTAGTTCTACTTCCCTGGTATATGTCCGTATCTAGTGCCTGTTGAGGCATGGCATCAAGCTCAGGAGGTTTCACCCTGTTAGGCTAACATGGTGTGTCTCTTGGCCTGCCTTCAGGATGGTTTGGAAAAGGGACTCATGTTGAATTTCCTGAGTGTTCAGGTCACCATATTAGCCTGTTTCCAGGGACCAGTTGGTGGATCTGCACCCCCACCCCCTCGGTTGCTATTCTGCCCTGGGATGTCTGTTGCATTCTGAGGGTTTTATTGGGTCTTCCCTTTAAACCGCTAAGGCATGCTAACCTGAAAGATTTATTGCATTTCAGTTGCAGGCCTTGTCCTGCTGGGATCCATATTTGACCTTTTCATTGGAAGTCATGATGCATCCTATGCTTGTCTTTTTTGCCCAAAGTGGTGTCTGCCTTATCAGTGTCGGGGAAGCAACAATGAGTTCCATCTGGGGATGTCCACAAGATGTTACTCTATTTGAAGTGACTAATCTTTTCTACAGATCAAATGAGCTTTTCATTTTATTTGGAGGCAGCTTCCAAGACCACCCTGGGATTGCTGCCTCCTGCATGCTAAAGGGTAAACCTATTCCAACCAGCTCTTGTGCACTTGGGTGCATGCATCATCTTGGGCTGAGTTAGGGCAGTGCACCTGTGGACATCTGTCATTCAGCTACTTGGTCTTTCCTGAGTACCTTTGTCAAGCATTATCCCTTGGATCTGCAGGCCAGATCAGACCTCTCCTTTGGCTCAGCAGTAATTAGAACAGCCATGTCTTCATCCCACCCAACCTTCCACCCAATCACGTTGTAGCTTTGATACTTTCTCTTTGTCTGGACTGATCCAGCCGGATAAACTGGATTGCACAATTTTACTTACCTGATAATTTAATTCTCCAGGAACAAGCAGGAAGTCAGTCCTCACTTATGGGTGATGTCAGCACCAAGGGAGCCCATGCGGAGCAATTCCCCAGCTTTCAAAGAAAGCCTTTTGGATTGCTACCACGCATGCGTGGTCTTCTTCCCGCCCAAAGGTGCCATCTTGTTCAGTCTCCCTTTTTCCGCGGAGCCCTTCAGACACACGTCCTCGTCCCTTGGAAAAAGTGTTTCATTTTCGGCTTCTGGCCTGCGTTTTTTTCTGGTTACATTGGTCCTCTACCCGTCCTTCCTCTGCTCTTCTTTTCCCTTGAGCAAGGGAACATCCTTTCATGTGAAACTTTCCTTTTTGTGGGCTTCGTGCCCTTTTTTCCCTCTACCGCTGGCCGCAAAGGTCTTCAGCCTAGCCAGGGTCCTTTTTGCCCCAGTGGCCACCGGTTTTAAAAAATGCAACAGATGCTCCAAAAACATGTTGCTCACGGACACCCATGACTGCTGTCTTTAGTGTCTTGGGGCTGACCATGACCCTGAGCTCTGCTCTCTTTGCAAGAAAATGTCCTCCAAAGCCCTGCTAAGTTGTAAGCAGAAGTCCGATGACATTTTACGGAAGGTAGCCCTGGAATCCCCAGCGGCATCCTCAGTCATCCTTCTGCTGGTGGGATCCCCACTTCGGTTCCGCGTTCAAGGCGGCACTCTGATCAGGGGTTCCCTGAAGTGGAGAGGCATATGAAGAAGACTACCTCGAAGTCACTTTCGGGGGCTCCAGACAAGCGCGAGCACTCCCGCGCTCGGTCACTCAGCCCCCCCCCCCCGGCATTCCCGAGAGTCGAACAAGGAGTGGCCTCGAAAGATACCTTGTACAGACACGGAGGCCCGCGGTGATGGCACCCGGTCTCCTGAGGGTCGTCCCGGTGAGGACCCCCTCTCCTCCACGCCTGACCCGGTAACCCCAGTATCGGCATCGCAGGGACCCACATCCAAGTGGGAGTCCCAAATCCTGGTACTAGAGCGCAGCGTTTACTTTCTTAGCTGCCCAGCAGGCGCTCATGCCGCGCTTCGAGATAGAGGTTCCCTCGGGAGGGATACTCAAACCTGCCCTGGAAACCCCCGAGAGCCATGGGCCTCGTGAGGGTCCTCGGCATTGGTCTTGCTCGCCTTCTCGTTCCTCGTGAGCGAGATTCTCCAAGGCCTCTGGCTCCAAACGGGCTACAGCCTCTGGACGGGGCAAAAAGCACAAGTCAGACTCCTTCTCAAACCTCTCGGGCTGGGACTCGGACGGAGATACCTCCCCGGAGACCCGTGCCCACAGGCACCTCCCTTCGGACCTGTCCCCACCTGCCTCTCAGAGGCGTTTGCCGCCCGAGGACACATCCTTCCTAGTGTTCGTGCGGGACATGGCACGGGCTCTCAACCTGGCTACGCAGGCTGAAGTGGAGCCGCGAGCTGAGGAGCTCGACATCTTACAGTATGAGTCCTCGCCTCTTACTCTCCCAGTTCCTCCCATTTTGTCCAGGCTGCTTCTTCGCATATGGGAGACACCTGCTTCGATCCCCATTGTGAGCAAACGCCTCAATGCCATGTACAGGGTCCAACGCGGCCTGGGTTTCCGGAAGACCCAGCTTCCACACACCTCCATGGTAGTGGAATCAGTGATGCGGAAGCAAAAGAGCCCGCAGTCACACTCTAAAGTACCCCTGGGCAGGGAGTCTAAGGCCCTTGATGCCATTGAGCGCAAAGTCTATCGGGTCCATGCTCACATGCCGTATCCAGGCATACCAATTGTATATGGGCATGTTCCTGTGCAACATCGCCAAAGAGCTCGGCGGGTTCTCCGCAGGTCTCAGGGGTGAACCCCTTCTCAGGTTCCAAACCCTCCTGAGGTCCGTCGCAGAGTGCTCGAAGTACCTCTTCCATTCTGCGTATGACTTATTTGAGTCCTCCGCCTGAGTGGCAGCAGCCGGCATCGGCGCCGGATGCCAGGCTTGGCTCCAGTCCTCGCACCTGGAGCAGTGGGTCCAGGAGAAGCTCCTAAACATCCCCTGGCTTGGGGAATAACTGTTTGGTTAGCCAATGGAAGATAAGGCCGCTGAGATAGAAACAAAGTTTGTGACTCGGACCCGCCTCTCGCGTAAGACCTCTTCTCTCCCTCGGAAGAAGCAGCCAACCAAGAAGCCGTTCTTTCAAAGAAATGGGCTCCCTTATCGGGGATACCCGCCCATCTCCAGGAACAAGCAGGAATGAGTCTTCACATATGGGTACGTCGGTACCGACGGAGCCTGCGCGGGAATGCTCCCCAGCTTCCCAAAAAGGAAAGCCTTTGGGAGCATCCCACAGCGCCTGCGCGCTGCCTTCCCGCCTCTCCTCAGTTCTTCTTTGCCGTGGAGCCAGCAGGTCGTGTTCCTGTCACCGCTGAAGAAGTTCTTCGTTTTATTTTATTTCTTTGGTCGCGCGTCTGCCTCCCCCGACTTCGGACCGGTACCGCCGGTCTTTTCTTTCTTTTCTTAAAAAAAAAAACAAACAATATAATTTTTCCCTCACTTAGTGTGTTTTCTTCTTTTGGGCCTTAGGCCTCACAAAGAATTTTTCCTCATTGAAAAACAACCCTCCGGGTTCAAAAAATGCACTAAGTGCAGCGGTACTATTTCTGTTACTGACACCCATGAATGGTGTCTTAAATGTTTGGGTCCTGAACACTCCATTCCGGATTGTCCGTCCTGCTCTTTGATGTCTAAACGAGGTTTACAGAACCGAGCAGCCAAGCTCCATGTGCTGTTTCCCTCTGCAGCTTCAGTGGCATCGACGTCTTCCAGGGCTTCTTCCTCCTCCCATGGATCTCAGGTAACCAAACATAAATCCAGCCGGTCCTTGAAGGGTAGATCTCCTTCCAAGCATCGAGATGCCTCCGGGCTTGCCCTCGAGGATCCTGCACCGGCAAAACAACCCCGGCGGGAAGCTCCGGCTTCCAAAGCTCCACCTATGGGGTTACAGGTTGACATCGATGGCACGGCCTCGACCAATCACCTGTTAGAATGCTCTGGGGTACCGGCGCAACCTTCCGGTACCGAATTCCAGGCATTCATGGCGTCGATGGATCACAATGTTCTATCCATGCAGCAGGCTATCACGGCCTTCATTCAAGCTGCGACGCCGCTGATACCACAACAGACCCCGTTGTCGGTATCGGTACCGGCACCAGCGCCGGTACCGGTACCGACTGCATCGACATCGACCAGGATGCCGACTGCAGCGGTTCCCTGTCCAGGGATGCTCGTCGGTACCGAACCGGTACCGACGACGCCCGATGTCGATACCGCTCGATACGCGTACCGAGCTTTAGAAGAGCACCCTGACAGGATATTTTGATTCCTCTGATGATTCTGATACATCAGAGGAATCTGCTGAAGCCATAGCCCTTCCTGAAGAGCCTTCTTCTCCAAAAAGAAGAATGTCTCCTCCAGAGGACTTATCCTTTCAAGACTTCATAAAAGAAGTGGCTAAAGGACTTACTATTTCAGTAACCTCTGAATCAGAGCCTAGAGCTAAAAAATTGGATATTTTAGGTTACTCTAAGGCTCCTAAGGGAGGCAGTCACCTTGCCAATTCATGAGATTCTTTATGAGCACATGATTGACTTATGGGAGACTCCTCTCACTATCTCTCCTCATTCTCGAAGATTGGACACTATGTACCGTGTCCCTCCTTGTCCTGGCTTTCATAAAACACAGCTTCCCCACCATTCTATTGTGGTGCAGTCAGCTATGAAAAGGATAAAGAGTGCAAAAAGACACTCCTCTGCCCCTCCAGGATGAGAATGCAGGACCTTGGATGCTTTTGGTAGGAAAATCTTCCAAGCCAGTATGCTCATTGCCAGAATCAACTCCTATAGTCTTTACATGGGTATGTTTCTAAAAGAAGTTGCAGATAAGCTGCACGCTTTCCTCCCTTTTCTTCCAGAGGATAAAAGGGAAGAATACCTTTTTTGGCTCAAGCATACTCAAGACATTTCAAAGTTTTCCAACCGTGCAGCTTTTGACTCCTTTGAGGGTGCCAGCAGAGCTTCGGCCATTGCCATAGCTGCTCGCAGAATTGCTTGGCTCCAAGCTTCTGATTTAGAATCTTGGGTCCAGGATGGTTTAGGAAATCTACCCTGTACAGGTGAAAATCTGTTTGTCAAAGAGTGGCAAATTAAGGCCACTCAAATGGATGCAGAAAATTCTGCTCTGGATAGACTTTCAAAGTCAACCTCCATTCCTGCCAAGAAAAAACCTTTCAAAAAGTCTTTTTTCAAAAAGGGCAGATTCCCTTCTACTTCTGGCCAATAATCATCTACAGGTCGCTTTGCTACTAAGCGTCAGCAACCTAAACAGGCCAGGCCTAAGTCTACAGGGGCTGTTGCAACTCAGCAGTCCCAACCCCCTCATGGTTTTTGATTTGATGCTAGAGAACTTAGCCTTTCTGGCTCTAAAACAGCCAGAGCCTCTCACCATTCCAGGAAGGTTAGCTCATTTTGTTCCCAGATGGGAGCAAATTACAACAGAGCAGTGGACCCTCTCCATCATAAGGGAGGGCTACAAACTTCATTTCTCAAACCTTCCTCCTCACACCATGGTGAGACACTTCAATTCTCCAACATCTCTTCTCGACCTTCTAGGTCAGGAGGTGGCTACCCTTCTTGCCCAAGGGGCAATAGAAGAAGTACCTCTTCTTCAACAGGGGTCAGGGTTTTACTCCCCCTATTTTCTCATCCCAAAGAAAACAGGGGGCCACAGACCCATATTAGATCTCAGAGAATTGAACAAATTCCTATACAAGGAGAAATTCAAAATGCTTTCTCTGGGCACTCTCCTTCCATACCTTCAGAGTCAGGATTGGCTTTGTTCTCTAGATCTCAAGGATGCGTACACACATGTCCTCATCCATCCTTCTCACAGAAGGTTCCTCCGTTTTCTTTTCCAAGGAAAGCATTACCAATACAGGGTGCTTCCTTTCGGTCTGGCCTCTGCTCCAAGAGTGTTCACCAAATGCATGGCAGTAGTAGCTGCATTTCTACGCATTCTGGGAATATTTGTATTCCCATACCTGGACGACTGGCTCATCCAAGCTCCATCTCAGTCAGAGGCCCAGACTTCCCTGGACTGCACAAGGCTCATTCTGCAGTATCTGGGACTTGTGGTAAACCTCCCAAAGTCCCAGCTCATCCCTACTCAGTCCCTAGAGTTCATAGGGGCCTGGCTAGATACTACCACTGCAAGGGCCTATCTTCCTCAGGCCCGTTGCCTACGCCTAGTGCAGTTAGCCTCCCAGATTCAGTCAAAGAGCCATTTAACTGCCCGGGAGCTGCTGCAACTGCTAGGCCACATGGCATCCACAGTGCATGTGGTCCCCTATGCTCGCCTTCACGTGAGAGCAGCTCAGTGGACTTTGTCCACCCAGTGGACTCAAGCATCAGGTGCTCTGTCAGACAAAATAGCAACCTCCAGGCGCCTCTTTTGGTCTCTCCAGTGGTGGAAGTCCACCCAAAATTTGTTGCTGGGGTCCCCCTTCCAGCAGTTGTTACCCCAGGCAACCCTCACAACAGATGCCTCCCAAACAGGTTGGGGAGCTCATCTGCAAGACCTCTCCACTCAAGGCACTTGGTCTCCACAGGAGACCTCTCTCCATATCAACCACTTGGAGCTCCGAGCAGTTTTTCTAGCTCTCAAGGTCTTCCATACCCTGCTCAGCTACAAGACAGTCCTCATTCATATGGACAATCAAGTAGCAATGTTTTACATAAACAAGCAAGGAGGAACTGGCTCTCTGTCGCTTTGCAACGAAGCTTTAAGATTGTGGGCCTTTGCCAGAGAGCATCAAATCCATCTCCTGGCCGTATACCTTCCAGGAATCCAAAACTCTTGGGCAGACAGACTCAGTCGAGTTCTGCTTCCACACGAATGGTCCCTGCACATGGACCAAGTACTCAGAATCTTTCAGGAATGGGGAACCCCGGACATAGACCTCTTTGCAAGTCCGTGGAATGCCATACTTCCCCGGTTCTGTTCCAGAATTCCGTGTCAGGGAGTTCAGGCCAAGGATGCCTTCCTCCTTCACTGGGGTCAAGACTTCCTGTATGCCTTTCCACCCATTCCTTTAATTCCCAAGACTCTGTTCAAACTCCAGAGGGATCAAGGATCCATGATCCTCATAGCTCCACGCTGGCCACGCCAAGTGTGGTACCCTCTACTTCTACATCTCTCTCAAGCTCCCTCCCTAGACTTGGGAGCTGCTCCAGACCTGTCTCAGGAGGAGGGGACTTTGTGGCACCCAAACCCCAAGTCCCTTCACCTCAGAGCTTGGTTGCTGAAGGCCTAGACCTTCAGGATTGGAATCTTTCTCAGCAGGTGAAGGATATCCTTCATGCTTCCAGGAAACCTTCTACTAGACATTCCTATGCTTTCAAATGGAAAAGGTTTTCCATTTGGTGTACTGAGAAGGGTCTTGACCCTCTATCACTACCTTTGAATTCTCTATTGGAATATCTTCCGCATCTTTCCAATGCAGGCCTTAAGACAAATTCAGTAAGGGTCCATTTGAGTGCTATAGCAGCATCCCTTAAGCCTGTCAATGGACAACCAATTTCCTCTCATCCTCTTATTGCAAGATTCATGAGAGGCCTAACTTTAACTAAACCTCCCATTAGACCTCCTCCGGTGGCATGGGACTTAAATCTGGTTCTTGGTCAGCTTATGAAGCCACCTTTTATCCACCTTATACAAGATTCCATCATGATAAGGTAGTCCTTAGGACCAATCCACACTTTATGCCTAAAGTGGTCTCACCATTTCATCTTAATCAAGAGGTATATCTACCTGTCTTTTTTCCTGCTCCTCATGCATCAAGTGCAGAGAGGAATCTTCATACTCTGGATTGTAAGAGAGCTCTTGCCTTTTACTTACAAAGGACACAGCAACATAGAAAGTCTTCTCAACTCTTTGTTGCTTTTGATCCCTCTCATTTGGGACTTCCAGTCTCTAAGAGGACCCTTTCCAATTGGATTGCTCAGTGTATTTCTTTCGCCTACCAGAGTAAGAACCTTTCTCTGGAGAGCCATGTCACAGCTCATAATGTGAGGGCCATGGCCACCTCTATGGCTCATCTAAATTCTGTGTCCATCGACCAGATCTGTCGAGCGGCCACCTGGGCCTCAGTTCATACCTTCACAGCCCATTACTGCTTGGACAAGGACTCCCGCCGGGATGCCTTGTTTGGTCAGGCTGTTCTCAAACACCTGTTCCATTCTTAATCAACTCCTGCCCTCCTTCCCAGAATGGATGCCTGAGGTCCATAGGAGGAGGTAGAGCCCTTCCCAGGGTCTCATGACCTGAGGGATCTCCCAGGCATCTCTAGCTAGGGAGTCCCCATATGTGAAGACTCATTCCTGCTTGTTCCTGGAGATAGCACAGTTACTTACCTGTAACAGGTGATCTCTGGGAACAGCAGGAATAAGTCTTCACAACCCACCCACCTCCCCTAGGAGTTGTATCTCTCTATCTTTCCTTTCCTCTCTCTCTCTTTGTCTCGGCTTTAAAACCGAACTGAGGAGAGGCGGTTAGGAAAGGCGGGAAGGCAGCGCGCAGGCACTGTGGGATGCTCCCAAAGGCTTTCCTTTTTGGGAAGCTGGGGAGCGTTCCCACGCAGGCTCGGTCGGTACCGACGTACCCATATGTGAAGACTTATTCCTGCTGTTCCCAGAGATCACCTGTTACAGGTAAGTAACTGTGCTTTCCTCCCCACCCTGTGCCGGGTTCTGGCACGCAGGGGAAGGGAGGAGCGCATGGCCACCTCAAGCCTAAATGGACCAAGGTCCAACCACCAGCGCCACCCCAACCCGCTCAGGGCTTTTGATGCCAACGGCATAGCCTCTCGCCCCCTGGCAGCACGTCCACCGGTGGGGGGACACCTGTCCCTTTTCGCCCCCCAGTGGGCGTCGATCACGTCGGATACCTCACACCCACATTCTCTGGGTGGTCCGAGACGGATATAGTCTTCACCTGGACAGACTCCCTCCTCCCTTCACCCCATCGGAGCTTACATGGCTCCCCTCACACCAGGCTTACTTGCAGCGGGAGTTATTCAACCTCCTTGTTAGCGGGCGGTCGAGAAGGTACCGCTGCACCTTCGAGGCCATGGGTTCTACTCCCGCTACTTCCTCATTCCAAAAAAAGACTGGGGCTTACGCCTCATTCTCAACCTCCAGAACCTAAACAAGTTTCTGGTGCGGGAAAAGTTCAAAATGTTATTGCTTGGTGTCCTGCTGTCCTTCCTTCAACAGGGCGATTGGCTATGCTCCTTGGATCTCAGGGACGCTTACACCCACATCCTAGTCTACCCCCAACGCAGGCAATCCCTGCTCTTCAGGGGAGCTATACCAATACAGGGTGCTCCCCTTCGGGCTCATGTCTGCACCGTGGGTTTTCACAAAGTGTCTCCGCAGCCGCCGCCTCCCTCAGGCGGTAGGGCATACCCGTCTTCCCCTACCTCGACGACTGGCTCGTCATGGGGACCTCGGCCAGCAAAGCCCGCCTGGCGGTGTCACGCACCATCGTTCTCATCGAACGCCTTGGCTTCTTGGTCAACTACCCCAAGTCCCACCTCGAACCGTTGCAGACCTTGGAGTTCATCAGCACACACCTCGACACAGAGCGAGCGACCGCCTCCGGGCCGTGGCGGCCCAGGTCCAGAACAGGGCTTTGATTATGGCATGGGCCATGCTGCGCCTCCTAAGACACATGGCCTCCACCGTCCATATGGTCCCGCATGCACATGCAGACAGCCCAGTGGTGCCTCGGGGCACAATGGAGCCAGGTCTCCCGCAGTCTCCACAACTCCCTGGATTGGTGGCAGAACCCCCAAAGCCAGGCACAAAAAGAGCAAACAGCTCTTGCAAAGTCAAACAGATATACAGGAAGCAAGAGTGGAGGATGAACACAGGTGCTTTATTGAATCCCCAACGCGTTTCAGCAGATGCCTTCTTCGGGGGGAAGAATACTTTAATATATATAAAACAAAATACTTTAAAAACATATAATAAACACAATGAATTAATACCAAAATAGAATGGGCATATGATTAAAATCAATATATATCAATTGATAAAACAATAAAACACCATAAACATTCAAAGATAAACAATAAATAGATAAATAAATATATAGTGAAATAAAAGTATACAGATACAATAAAAACCATGTGAATAAAATATAAAAAGAAGCTCAAAATAGACGCAGGGCAAGGCGAAGTCTCAACTAATGTAAAAAACGAAGAATAATCTAGATATAACATACTACTTACTCATGCACTGTGGGTGCAAAGACCCATATAGTAAATCCTCTTATAGTGTAGCTATCACCATAGGACTGGCAACAATAAAATCTTGCGTATTATAACTGTGTGTATCTTTTAAAACTGCAATGCAATAAATTACAGTTAAAAATCATATGTAAGAAAACCATCAAAACTGTTAAAATGAAAACAAAATTATTAAAACTTGGAGCTACATGGAGCACTGACTTTAAGAAAAGGAAAGAAGGTATCAGAGAACCTTGTTGTACTGCTGTTGGCACAATTAATGACATTAGGGAGCATAGCAAACATAAAATTAAATTTAAAATACATAGCAGCTAAAGGGGTTGGGAAACCTCTTCTGACAAAAAATGATTGGAAAAATTAAATTAAAAATACATAGCAGCTTTGGTTCACTTCGTTTAGGGACTCCCTCGAGGATGTTTTAAAGATTTCAAAGCCCTTCTTTAGTTTCCAGTCATTTTTATCGTTGCCAGTCCTATGGTGATAGCTACACTATAAGATAATTTATTTATCTATTGTTTATCTTTGAATGTTTATGGTGTGTTATTGTTTTATTAATTGATATATATTGATTTTAATCATATGCCCGTTCTATTTTGGTATTAATTCATTATGTTTATTATATGTTTTTAATATATTTTGTTTTATATATATTAAAGTATTCTTCCCCCCGAAGAAGGCATCTGCCGAAACGCGTTGGGGATTCAATAAAGCACCTGTGTTCATCCTCCACTCTTGCTTCCTGAGAACCCCCAAAGCCTCCATTGGGAATGCCCTTCCAGACCACACAGCACGAGCTCGTCCTGCATTGTGCACCCAGGGGCAGTGGTTGCCCAAGGAGTCTCAGCAGCAGATCAACCTACTTGAGCTTTGGACGGTCTGATGGGCCCTGAAGGCCTTCGAGGGCTGACTGAGGAGGAAGTCTGTGCTTGTGCAGACCGACAACCGGGTAGCCATGCTCTACATAAACAAGGAGGGGGGAATAGGATCCTGCCTCCTCTGCCGGAAGCCGATCCTCCTATTCTTTGCGTTTCTCCGGGGGATGACCCTACGAGCGGTTTACCTCCCAGGCCAGGAGAATGTCCTTGTGGACAAACTCTGCAGGATCCTCTGCCCACACGATTGGTGCCTGGATCCGGAGGTTGCCGATCTCTTGTTCCATCGGTGGGGGACCCCATCCATGGGGGGGGGGAGTAGCCTAGTGGTTGGGGCAAGGTACTTCAGGCCGGAAGGTCAGGGGTTCAAATCCCACTAGAGGACAGCAACCTTGGGCCGGAAGGACTGGGGTTTCTAGTCCCACAGATGCTCCTTGTGGTCTTGGGCAAGCCACTTAACCCTCCATTGCCCATGTTCCCTGTAAGTATTAGTGTGTGTCTCATATCCCCGCGTGTTAAATGTATCCCCCAATTGTGTTGTGACCGCTTTGATTGAAGGATAAGGCGGTATACAAAACTGTCTAAATAAATAAATAAAAATAAAATCCATGGACCTGTTCGCCAGCCCGGTGAACGTGCTGCTTTTCCGCTTCTGCGGCCCAGTTCAGCACCCTAGCAGGGTGGCCCGGATGCGTTCCTGTTAAACTGGACCTCCGGGCTTCTTTACGCTTTCCCTCCCACTTCTCTCATTGCGAGGACCGTCCACAAGGTTCAGCAGGACTAAGCTTCAATGATCTTCGTGGCTCCTTCGTGGCCTCGAAAGCCTTGGTTCCCACTTCTGCTCAGGCTCTCTTCCGAGCCTCCAGTCCCACTGGGCTGTGCCCCGGACCTGCTAACGCAGGAGGAGGGTCGGGTGCTCCACCCAAACCTGGCCTCGCTGTCCCTTACAGTCTGGCAGCTGAACGTGTCTCCTTAGCCCCACTGCACCTCCCGGAGGAGGTTGAGGAGGTTTTCCTCACGTCGAGGAAGGACCCAACGAGACGGGCATATGCCTTTAAGTGGCGACGCTTCTCGTTCTGGTGCTCCGAGCTCCAGATCAATCCGTTTTCTTGCTCTACCCAGTGGGTTCTTCAGTATCTCCTCCACCTCTCGAAAGCAGGGTTGAAATCCACTTCAGTCAGGATACACCTGAGTGCCATTTCAGTGAACCACATCCCCGTCGAGGGGAAACCCCTCTCGTGGCAGCCCTTGGTCTCCCGCTTCATGCGAGGCCTCTTACTTTCCAAGCCTCCCCTCTGGCCTCCTCCAGCGGCGTGGGACCTCAACATGGTGCTCATGCAGCTTACACGATCACTCTTCGAGCCGATGGCAACATGCTCGCTTCGGCACCTTTCCTTGAAAGTGGTCTTCCTGGTGGCTTTGACTTCGGCTCACCGAGTAAGCGAACTTCAGGCCCTCATGGCTGAGGCTTCCTACACCAGGTTCTATGGGAACAGGGTGGTCCTCCACACCCACCCCAAGTTCCTACCGAAGGTTGTCTCGGATTTCCATCTAAATCAGGAGATAGTCTTACCGACGTTCTTCCCGAGACCTCATACCAATCAGGAGTAGGCAGTATTACATACACTCGACTGCAAGAGGGCTCTTGCCTTCTACCTGCAGTGCACCCAGGCTCATCGCAAGTCTGGTCGACTCTTTGTTGCCTATGATCCCAATGGCTTGGGGCAGGCAGCCACCAAACACACCCTCTCTATTGGGTGGTGGACTGCATTGCCTTCGCCCAGGCAAAGACAGGCTCACCCTTTGGATCACCGAGTCACCGCAAATGGCGTCTGGGCCGAGGCGGCTTTGGTGGCTTCACTGCGCTCCGGTCTTCAGTGAACACTTTCGCTGTGCAATACTGCCTGGAGAGGGAGTCCTGCCGGAACAGCACCTTCGGCCAGTCTATACTCCATAATCTGTTCAGGGTATAAGCAACTCCTGCCCTTTGACGGCTACCGAGAGCTTCGTCCTGAGGACCCGAAGACTCGGGCTCCTTCGGGCATCGACTTCTGCTCACGGCATCACGGAGGCGGTTTTGGTTTACAAGTTCGGTAGCCTGTAGCTGGGTAAATCCCATAAGGAAGACTGACTTCCTGCTTGATCCTGGAGAAAGCATAGTTACTAACCTGTAACAGGTGTTCTCCAGGGACAGCAGGAATCAGTCCTCACTAGCCTCCCTCCTCCCCTGAAGAGTTGCTATTTTTGTACTTCCCTTGTCATCTGCTTAGTAGGGCCCTAGCTAGGGGACCTGACTGAGCAAGATGGCACCTTCGGGCGGGAAGAGGACCACGAATGCATGGCAGCAATCCCAAAGGCTTCCTTTGAAAGCTGGGGAATTACTCTGTGCGGGCTTCATCGGTGCTGACATCACCCATAAGTGAGGACTGATTCCTGCTGTCCCTGGAGAACACCTGATTTCCAGGAACAAGCAGGAATGTAGTCTTCACATATGGGTATCGTCGGCACCGACTGAGCCCGCACGGGAACGCTCCCCAGTGTCAAATAGGAAAGCTTTTGGGAGCATCCCACTGCGCTTGCCCCACTGCCTTCCCGCCTTTCCAACTCTCCCTCTTCAGTTTTTCATTTTCTGCGGAGCCGACAAGCAGCAAACCCTGTCACCGCAGAAATTTTTCTTTTTTTGTGGTCGCGTCTGCCTTCCCGTCGACGCCTATGCCGCCTTTATTTTCTTTTTTCTTTTCTTCTAAACAAAAAAAAAAAAATAACTTCTTTTTTAAGGGTCTGTCCCCTCTTGGTGCTAGGCACCATTTTGGGCACTAGGCCCTCTTTTCTTCCAAAATGGAGAAACCATCTAGTGGTTTCAAAAAATGTTCAAAATGTAGCAGTACCATTTCTGCTACCGACACCCATGAATAGGTGTCTTAAATGTTTAGGTCTTGACCAATGTTCCCTCTAATTTTCTGTAGGCTGTGTGCGCATAAAATATCAGCTGTGCGGCTTTTGAAGGAAGGTTAAATTTTTTGTGCCCCACATAATGACACTTGGAGTTATATACTTTAAAATTTGACTACACATCAGAATACAGTATGTACACCACATTGTGGAAGCATCGCATAACAAAGAAAAAGAATACATAGTAAAAAAGAAGGCACAGTATTACTTACATGGATTAGCAGTGTTAATTAACACAAATCAATTTTATTAAATTATTAAATGTGACTTAATTTTAAAACTATGGATTTCCATCTCCATCAGTCCCACCGAGCCTTCTTCACCTCTGTCCGCCCCCCCCCCTCCTCATCCAAGGCACCCACCACAGTTATTATTCCACCCTAAACAAATGTGACAGAACATGGAAAGTAGTGGCCAATGAAAGCCACTCTTGTTTAAATAAAACCACCAATAGACTCCCCCAGAGCTCAGTGTGAGGATTCACTTTCAGTATAGAGGAAAACAATGGTTAACAAAAATCTGCAACCATAGAAATACAAGAACTGAAAGAGTGATTTTACACTTTTTTGCATTATTTTCTCTGTCGGGGACGAAAAAAGGACAACCACATAGATACGTGTATCCATATGCAAGACCAACATATATATCTCACAAGTATTACAATCTAATAAATAATAATTAGTCTGTTTACTACATTGGGCAACCCTCACCATAGAACAGAATCAGTGGAACCAGAGGTGCAAGACCACCCTCATGTCAGGGGAAAAATATATACAATTTAAATAATTACAAGCATAACATTTCTTGTTCCAAACAATGTCGTGAAACAAAAACAAGCAGGGATGACTCTAAATAGAAGAGATGGGCTGAATCACTATATTATAACATAAAGGCTAAACAACGGGTTATATCAAATCTCTTAAAACTTCCTCACCAAAGTTTGTGCTGATATATCTCTTATACTTAGATGTTTAATCAGTAAAAATCTTTTTTGGGGGCGGACTGTATAGTGCACTTTCTTACATTTAAAACACTAGGTCTGGAAAATCAGAACAAATATCTTCATGTGTAATATATTTTAACTAAAAGCGACTTACATATATGATGATTTTGAAATCAGGGTCCAAGCCCTGCGAACTACTACCGGCTGTAGAATTGTATGAACGCCGGCGTCTACGCACTGGTATTAGATGTTTCCCGCGATATGCCAGTGACGTCTGGCTAGGGGTGGGACAAGGATTGATTCCATCTCTATATTGCCATGTGATGACAACTAAAATCGCTAAGTTTAAAATTTTAAAACTTTTTTTCTTTTAATCAACAAAGGGCATTACCACTTGCCGGGAGTAGATTCAGAAGCATGTAAACGGCTAATGTTCCATCTCTCTATCGCCATATAATGACAACTAAAATCGCTAAGTTTAAAATTTTAAAACTTTTTTTTCTTTTAATCAACAAAGGGCATTACCACTTGCCGGGAGTAGATTCAGAAGCATGTAAACGGCTAATGTTTTTTTCAATTCTATTTATACCGTATGAAGAGTAACACGTATATTCTAGACCCCCCTAAAAACCGTAAACATTCCATTGCATATATCTCCCTATGTAAACCGAAGTAGTTTGCGTTTTAAACAGTTTCAAATTCAGGGACACCATCCCCGTTTCACTCACCTGCTCTGCTGCAGATAGCCCGTCCCCGGCGTAGCCCCACACAATCTTGGCAGCAGTCCCAGAGCACCGGTCTCCTCTTCTTCGCCGGTGCGGTGTGTTGTTCTCCCTTCTCCAGGACCAAGCAGGAAGTCAGTCCTCACATATGGGTGACGTCGGCGCCGACGGAGCCCTCGCGGAGCAATTTTACCCAGCTTTCAAAGAAAGCCTTTGGGAATTGCAGCGCGCATGCGCGGTCCCCTTCCCGCCCAAGGGTGCCATCTTAGCCAGTCTTCTTTTTTCCGCGGAGCCCTACAGACGTGGTGGTCTTGTCCCCGCCGAAAAAGTTGATTTTCGTGATTTATTTCTCTTTTTTCTTCGGTTCGACGCCGGTCTCTTTCCTGCCCGGACTCGCGACGCCGTTGCGAGTCCTTCTCTTATTTTTCGGTTTTTCTGATTTTTCTGTCAGTTTCGTTTTTCGGTTTTTCGCTGGCAGCCCGGTCCTTTGACCTTGCAGGGGCCCTTTTTCCCCCGATGGCTGCCAGTGGTTTCAAAAGGTGTGTTCAGTGTGACAGAAATATGTCACTCACTGACACACACGATAATTGCCTCCGCTGCCTTGGCCCAGATCATGAGGAACGGATCTGTGGGGCCTGCAGCAAAATGTCCTCCAAAGCGTTACGGAGTCGGCGGCATCAGCGGGAAAGAATCTTCGCAGATCCCACCCATACCCGGACCTCGTCGGAGGCCTCGGCGTCCAGAGGCTCCAGCTCTGAGCATCGCCGGAGTTCCTCCGACAGAGGTTCTCCCTCCGGGGATCATCGTCGGAAGGCGAAACCCGCGAGGGCGGCGTCGGTGGATGCTCCTGGTTCCGCGAGGGCCAGGTCGCATAGCCCCGATAGCCGTCCCGGGTCTTTGGAGAAGGAACATCTCCCGAAGCGACCTCGTTTGGAATCGGAGATGCCTGCTCGGGTAAGTCCTGTAGTCCTCCTGGACTCGCCTCCGAGGGGTCCGACGTCGGGCCCGACGCCGTCGGGGCCCGAGTCGGGGGCTGCTGGGTCACCTGAGGTCGGACTCAGGTTGACGGCCTTGGAGAGCAGACTATCTGCCTTCATGGACCAGCAGCGGGCACTGATCGCTAGCCTCGCTGGCGCCTCTGCCCCGACCGCCGGGACGTCGACGTCTAAGTCGACCCCGGAGACCGAGCCGATCCTCGAGTCCATGCGGACTCGAGTTGACCCTCGGTCGAGGTCACCCTCGGCCTCCCGTTCGGGACCGAGGTCGTCGACGCCGACTCCCTCGGCGTCGGGGCGGCCGATGCCTCCGCCCGCCCGCCCGAGCTGACCCCACCGATTCCTCCTCGGAGTCGGCCTGGGAGTCTGAAGTGGAAGAGTCACCTGATTCTTTTCGGACACAGTGTGTCCCCTCGGACTCCCCTGAGTCCGAACCTCGGAAACAGTCCCCCCCGGAGGATGCCCGGTTCTCGGACTTCGTCAGGGATATGGCCAAGGCTTTGGCCTTCCCTGCGGATCCCGAGGAGGAGCCTCGAGCCGAAGAGCTCGACGCCCTTCAGTACGACTCTCCCGCCAGGGAGCACTTTACTGTACCGGTTCCTCCCATGCTGGAACGACTACTCTTCCGCATGTGGGAGAGTCCGGCATCGTCGCCGGTATTAAGCAAGCGGGTCGATTCCATCTATCGAGTCCGCAAGAGCCCTGGCTTCCAAAAAGCACAGCTACCGCACCATTCCATGGTGGTGGAATCGGCCATGCATAGGCTTAAGAGCCAGAAGATGCACTCCTCGGTGCCTCCTGGCAGGGAGGCCCGCAACCTGGATGGCCTCGGTAAGAAGTGTTTCCAGGGCTCTATGCTTGCTTGTCGGGTCCAGACCTACCAGCTCTACATGGGCATGTACCTTAGAGACCTGGCTAAAGAGATAGCCGGATTCTCTGCTGGGCTGTCCGAGGAACCTTTGCGGAGGTTCCTAGCCTTGTCCACTGGTATTCGGGAATGCTCCAAATTCATTTCTCGAGCAGCCTATGATGGCTTTGAAGCATCGGCTCAAGTGGCCGCAGCCGGCATCGGTGCCCGCCGACAGGCTTGGCTTCAGTCGTCTGACCTTGAACCCTGGGTGCAGGACAAGTTGGTCGATGTCCCCTGCCGAGGTGAGAACCTCTTTGGCAAGCCCATGGCTGAGAAGACTGCACAACTCGAGGCGGAGACTCTCACCAGAACTCGGCTTTCTAGGAAGACCTCTGCCCCTTCCCAGAAGAAGAAGGGCTCGGGAAAGAAGTCCTTTTACCCGAGAAAGGCGGCTGCCTATAAACACTACCCTCAATATCAGGCCTCCGCAGCTCCCCAACAGGGTCAACAGGCCAAGGGACGGGGGTAACGGGTCCCGTAGGCAGCAAGCCCCCAAGCCTGCACCACCGGCCCCTGCTCAGCAGGGTGGGGGTTTTTGACTTCATCGGCATAGCCTCTCCCCCTCAGCTGGTTCCTCCCAGCACAGGAGGCCGGCTGGTCCACTTTGCCCACAGGTGGTCCAACATCACATCAGATGCCTGGGTGCTTCATGTTGTGAGAGAAGGCTATCTTCTCCACTTCCACCAGGTCCCTCCCTCCTATTTCCCGGGAGAGCCTCCACGACTCCCTCTACACAGGGACTTACTCCTTCAAGAGTTAGCAAGTCTTCTTCAGGAACAGGCTGTGGAACCGGTGCCCCACCACCTGAGGGGTCAAGGCTTCTATTCCAGGTATTTCCTAATACCGAAAAGAATGGGAGGCCTCCGACCCATCCTGGACTTGCGCAACCTCAACAAGTTCCTCGTGAGGGAGAAGTTCAAGATGCTTACCCTTGGAATCCTTCTGCCCTACCTCCAGCAGGGAGATTGGCTATGCTCCTTGGATCTAAAGGATGCCTACACGCACATCCTCATCCACCCAAGCCACCGCCAATACCTAAGGTTTGTGGTGGCAGGAAATCATTACCAGTACAGAGTACTGCCCTTTGGCCTATCCTCCGCACCACGAGTCTTCACAAAATGTCTCGCGGTGGTGGCGGCTTATCTCCGGCTTCACGGCCTCTGTCTTTCCGTACCTAGACGACTGGCTCATCAGAGCATCGTCCTCTCCAGAAGTCACAAAAGCCACACACCGCACTGTGACTCTTCTCCAGTACTTGGGCTTTGTCATAAACTTCGCAAAGTCCACTTTGCTCCCCTCGCAAGATCTCGAGTTCATCGGCGCAAGATTGCACACTCTTCAGGCGCGAGCTTTCCTGCCTCTCGACAGGGCTCAACGGCTCATGGACCTAGCCGGCCGTTTTCGCAGCCAGTCCCTGGTCTCGGCCAGGCGCTTCCTGAGACTACTCGGCCGTATGGCTTCCACCGTCCACGTGACCCCCAATGCCCGCCTGAATATGCGGCCTGCTCAGTGGTGCCTTCGCAAGCAGTGGCAACAGGCCACGGGCGGCCTAGCCGACTTAGTGCGGATCTCCGGCCCGCTGGCCTCTTCTCTACAGTGGTGGCTTCATCGGCCGAACCTGGTACTCGGAATGCCTTTTCAGTCTCCTCCGCCGGCTCAAGTGCTGACGACCGATGCTTCTCTCCTAGGATGGGGAGCGCATTGCCAAGGGGCATGTACTCAAGGTCTCTGGACCACGTGGGAGTCTGCGCAGCAGATCAACTTCCTGGAGCTCAGAGCGATCCGTCTGGCTCTCAAGGCTTTCTCCCACCTGACTTCTCACCGGTCCGTCCTTGTCCAGACGGACAATCAAGTTGCCATGTTCTACGTGAACAAACAGGGGGGCACGGGCTCCTTCCTTCTCTGTCGAGAAGCACAGAGACTCTGCTCTTGGGCCGTAAGCCACGGCATTCTTCTCAAGGCAGTTTATCTCCCAGGCCAAGAAAATTGCCTGGCGGACAAACTCAGCAGAATCCTCCAGCCGCACGAGTGGCGACTGGATCCCATGGTAGTTCAGAAACTTTTTCTGAAGTGGGGCCTCCCCACGATGGATCTCTTTGCCAGTCCTCTCAACCGGCAACTTCCTCGCTTCTGCTCTCGGCAGCTGCATCCCCTTCGAGTAGCGGCCGATGCTTTTCTGCTCTCATGGTCGAAAGGCCTTCTCTATGCCTTTCCTCCCATACCGCTAGTCTCTCGAACTCTTTTCAAGGTTCTCCGAGACAAAGCTTCCATGATCCTGATAGCTCCTCGGTGGCCCAGACAGCCGTGGTTTCCACTCCTGCTGCAACTAGCAGTGGAGGATCCGTTCCTTGTGGGATTTCAACCAGATCTCCTAACACCGGATCAGGGGTCCCTACTGCACCCCAACCTCAGATCTCTACATCTGATGGCCTGGCTGCTGAAAGGGTAGTCCTTGCTCCCCTTCTACTGCCGGCAGAGGTGGAAGAGGTCGTCCTCGCTTCCCGGCGACCTTCTACCCGCAAATGCTACGCCCTTAAATGGCGTCGCTTTTCCGCTTGGTGTGCCCAGCAGTCTCAGGATCCCTTCTCCTGCTTGGTGTCGGTGATCTTGCAGTACTTGCTCTTCCTCCTCTGTTAAAGTTCACCTCAGTGCTCTTTCAGCACATCATGTGCCGGTGGACGGGAGACCTCTTTCCAGCGACCCTCTCGTGGCACGGTTTCTCTGAGGTCTCCTTCTACTTAAACCACCTCTGCGCCCGCCAGCACCTGACTGGGATCTGAATGTGGTTTTGCAGCGGATCACCTGTCCGCCTTTTGAACCTATGGCTACCTGTTCTCTCCGTTTTCTTTCTTGGAAAACCTTATTCCTGATAGCCCTCACTTCCGCTAGACGCGTAAGTGAATTGCAGGCCCTCGTGTCTGATCCCCCTTACACTCGGTTCTACAAAAATAGGGTAGTCCTACGGACTCACCCTAAATTTCTTCCAAAAGTGGTCTCCCCTTTTCACATCAGTCAGGAGGTGGTACTTTCAACCTTCTTTCCCAAGCCACACTCCAGCCGAGCTGAAATGGTCCTGCATACCCTGGACTGTAGAAGGGCATTGAACTTCTACCTTGACCGTACGCGGGAGCACCGTAAAGCTGCTCAGCTTTTTGTGTCTTTTGACCCCAATAAATTGGGGCTCCCGGTCTCCAAGCGTACTCTGTCCATCTGGGTTGCTGACTGTATCGCTTGGGCTTATGGGGCAGCCGGACTCTCGTTAGAAAGTCGGGTCACGGCTCATTGTGTTCGGGCGAAGGCTACGTCAGTGGCTTACCTCCGCTCTGTTCCATTGGCAGACATCTGCCGGGCCGCTACTTGGTCTTCGAGCCAGACTTTTGCGGTCCATTACTGCCTTGAGAGGGAGTCCCGCAGGGACAGTGCTTTCGGACAGGCAGTCCTCCGAAATCTCTTCGAGGTTTGAGCAACTCCTACCCTCCATCCCGGATGGGGGCTACCGGTGGGTAATAATTCAGTGAAGATTCCTTCCTTCTGTGCTGCTGAGCTAGAGGGAGCTCATTTTTGTGCTTAGGGTCTCCGGTAGCCTTAAGCTTGGGAGTCCCATATGTGAGTTCTGACTTCCTGCTTGGTCCTGGAGAAAGCGTAGTTACTCACCTGTAACAGGTGTTCTCCAGGAGCAGCAGGAATCAGTCCTCACAACCCTCCCTCCTCCCCTTGGAGTTGCAATCATCTGCTTTAGTTTTTTTTGCAAATTTTTTATGCTGTCTTTTAGCTATGTCATCTGACTGGCTAAGATGGCACCCTTGGGCGGGAAGGGGACCGCGCATGCGCGCTGCAATTCCCAAAGGCTTTCTTTGAAAGCTGGGGAAAATTGCTCCGTGAGGGCTCCGTCGGCGCCGACGTCACCCATATGTGAGGACTGATTCCTGCTGCTCCTGGAGAACACCTGTTACAGGTGAGTAACTACGCTTTCTCCGCACGTGGCACTGGAGGCTGGCTGAGGGAGGGCTCAAAGGAGGCGCATGGCTGGCACTAGCAAGCAGGCAGGCACAAGAGCAGAGAGAGGCTGGCTAGCTGGCTGCCCCTCCCTTTTATTTCCCTCTTTAGCTTGTGTCATGTGAGAGGAGTGAGGACTCAGAGCAGAGATTCAGAAGTGACATCACGAGTCTCGGAATTACCCGGAAATTACAGAATGCCAGTAGATCGGCGGCGCGGCCTTAAGCTCAAGGTTTAATTTGAAAACCCAGGAACTCTGGAATTTTTGTGCGCTCCATTGTAAGTTGTGTGCGCTCGCTCGGCGAGGTGTGTGCACGCGCACAGCTTAGAGGGAACAGTGGTCTTGACCATTTACCATCGGAGTTTCTCCTTTGTAGAAAGATGACCAAAAGAGGCCTGCAGAACACAGCTGCAAAAATCGGCACCCTCTTTGCCTCATCGTCGTCTAGGGCTTCATCTTTCTCCCATGGATCTCAGGTAACCAAACCCCGGTCTTCCAAGACCGTCTGGTCCTCAAAGGGTAGATCACCTTCTAAGCATCGAGATGCTACTAGCGTTGCCCTCGAGGAAAACACACCGGCCAAACAGCCCCAGCAGGAGGTCCCTGCCTCCAAAGCATTAACGGGGTTCCAGGATGTTCCCGAAGCTTCCACCTCCGGAGAACTCTTGGTGCCATGTTCTGGTGTGTTGGCCGGCTCCGTCGGTACCGACACCCAGACATCGGCGGGCTCCATGGATCAACGTATTCTGGCCATTGAGCGCAATCTTGCGGCTTTATTAGCAGCCTCGGTACTGTTAAAATTGCTACAATAGACGCAATTACCCGTACTGATTACCGGTACTGAATGTACCTGCATCGACCGATGCACCTCTCTCCATGCTTCCTCTCATGCTGGCCCTGGAATCAGTCTCCGGCATCGAAGGTCCGGTATCGAGGCATTCCGATGCTGACTTCAATCAATAACTCCGACAAACAGTACAAGAGCATCCGGCCCGACAATACTTTGATTCTGATGATTCCGGGGACTCTGTCGGTACCAGGGAGGATCTTCTGGAGGATCCTTCACCACAGCATCGGATGTCTTCTCCGGAGGACATGTCCTTTCAGGACTTCATACATGATATAGCACAGGGACTCTCGATCACCGTGACCCCTGAGAAGGAACTGAGAGCTGAAGAATTAGAAATTCTTCATTATCTGGCAGCTCCTAAGAAGGCTGCTACCCTTCCCGTTCTCTGAATTTTGCATGATCTCATGCTTAGGATGTGGGAAACACCTCTGGCGGTGTCTCCATATTCTAGGAGACTCGATACAATGTACCGGGTACCGCAATGTCCCAGTTTCCAAAAAACACAATTACACACCATTCCATGGTGGTGGAATTGGGGAACAAACGGAGCAAGAGAGGAGAGCAGGTTTGGAACAGACTGCTTTATTGGAGATGGTCCCTACGCGTTTCGGCTTGCGCCTTCTTCGGGGGACATACAGCTACCATAGGGTTAAACAAATAATGTTAAAACAATAAAACAATAAGTATACAACATTAAAAACTAATAGATAAAATGACATATAAATGATGGCACCAGAATATAAAAATGATAAATTAAACACACGTGTCTAAGCAATGATATATGTATAGATTAAAAAGACAAACCAGAGGACAATAAATCAATAAAAGCATAAAAATATATTAAGATTAAGATTACAATTGAGTAGAATTAGCAAACAAGGGCCGAGACAAGAAAATAAAATATTAATTGGTAATGAGCAAATTGATTCCAAATTGATTAAACAAGTAAAAATGATCCTATACAAGTATAACGATGTGTAGCAAGAAATAAACAAATAATAAAAAAAAATTAAAAAAATTAAAAAATTAAAAAATAAAAATTAAAAATAAATAATAAATTAAAAATTAAAAATTAAAAAATTAAAAATTAAATAATTAAAAGATTAGTAATAAATAATGGATAATATAAAATTATTAAAATAAATAAATGAATTATATAAAAAGTGAAATAATAAATTGGTGAGAGAGAAAAATGATAACATACCAATATTGTATAAGATGGAATGTCTCATAAAGACAATTGGGTAAAAACACTATATGTTGATAGCGCCGTATCTGATGAACTTGTCTCTGAGAGACAATTAGGTCGTGGCACTATATAAATAGCTATGAGAAAAAAGAACAATATAATTGCATGTAAGAGCAAACAATTGGTTAGAGTACAAAACACCAATATTAATAAAAGTATAAAACATCATATATTTATAAATCAATAAATAAAAAATAAATAATAAATAAGAAAAGAAAAAAAATAGAAATAAACACATGGAAATAAATTATGGTAATGTTGATGTACAGGACCAAATAAATACCCAAATAATCAAGAAATTGAAAAATAACAAATTAAAAAATTAAAAGTTAAGTATTAACCTATAAGCACAACATCCATATATTAATTGGGCTATAAGGGGAACAGAGAACTTATTATAATGAGGAGCTGGTGTGCAGTCAGTAAAACTTAATAATCACAAATGAAGAAAGAAAATTTGAAGGTGTTAGTGCGTATATGAGCGTGAAGGGTCAAAAATTCAAGAAGTAAAAGGTTAAGGGATTTCAAGTATAATACATGTTGGACATGCTAATAAGATTTTTTATAGTTAAAAACAACGTATTAGATAAATTGTGGATCTATAGTCTCACATGGACGACATGCATTACTGCGGGTCAAATATTTAAAAGAACGCGATGTGTGAACAGAGAGTAAAAAATATATATAGACCTTAATTGTGTCAGTGCATATAAAATGAACGATCGCTATACTATCATCACATGTTTGAACAAAGAGAATGGCACGGGTATCTAACAGCGAGAAAAAAATATGCTCCATACTGTGATACGATGGGGACATATAATGGTATAATGAAGATACAGGATAGATATATTAAATGAGAAAAGAACTGTCGCATTAAAGAATATTGGAGGATTAAATTACACCGACGAGATGCATTATCTAAAAATAAAAATAGAAAAGGTGTCACGAATCATAAATGAGGACAGGAAGTGATCGCAAGCAGGCAAACCTTAGACTTAGGTATAAAACTCGGTGAATGTGAATGTGTTGGATAAAAGCAACAAAATTGAACTTGGAAATTGAAAGAACAAACCGTATCACATGTTCTCTAGAAGACGGTGAAAACCAATTACGAGGATCAATGTGTAAACGTAAACCGTACTGGCTGATTGTGCTGTTGAATAAAACCAGAATGATGTACAAAACGAATCATCACAACATGCCATTTCCTGTGCGCATACTGAAATGTTGGAAGAGGAAAGCCAAGTGACAGACATTTTTTTTAATAAACCTATTTGCGCGCCCTTTTTGAAGAAAACGTGGTGAACAAAAAGTGGTCTATGTGTTCTAAAAGAAATCGATGAGCATTCCTGGAGATAGATGTATAAATATAAGAACATACTCACTGATTGTACTGGCAAATAAAACATGAATGATGTACAAATCCGAATTCACACAGCATGCCGTTTCGTATGGGCACACTAGAGCATTGGGAGAGGAACGGCGAGTGACAGGCATTTTATAAACGCCAATTTTCGCGCCCTTTTTGGGAAAGACATCACAAAATGGGCGGAGTTAAAAAAGGGGATTTAAAAAGCTATAACTAGAACACAAACATAATTGTATATTTTCTGATAAAATGTGGTGAGTGAATTTGTAAAATCATGTAAATTCTACCGCAGGGGACAAATGGTATTATATATATAAAGACTGTTATATACATTTGGCTAGAAACATTAAAAACATTAGAAAATGGGAAGGGGGGGGGGGTGTTGTCAATTTAAAACCGTATCTTTTTAAAGGTGACATCATATGATAAGCAAATAAACTAAGGAGGCTGGAATGATATCAAAGTAATTGATTGAAAGAATGTTTATAAGTCCATGTTTTGGCTTGAACCTTCTGCAGAGAAAATACAGCGATATTGTATAAGATGAATTGTTTCATGAGACCAATCAGGTATTAAAGAATTATCCATACGAAATGAAAAGAGGAAAAGCTAATTGGAGACCAATATAATATGTGTAAAAAGAATGTGTGAAAGGGAAATTGTAATGATATTTGTAATGATGTTAAAGACAAAAGATAGTGAGGTAATGGCCAAATGAAATGAAAATAGGAGAAAAACCATGCGAATGTCCTAAGAACAGATAATTGTAAGTAATGGTTCTTGTGAAGGGTATTTTGAAAATGTTGTGATGATTATTGCAAAAAGATTGAAAGATCTCGTTCTTGATTAAGTCCAAATGGATGCAAACTGTTAAAATCATAAATAAATCGTTGTTCCAACTTGAGTAAAGCGTGATTAATGTCACCACCACGCCAGTGTGGAATAGCAGTTTTAATAACCAAAAACTTAAGATCACTAACCATGTGTCCCTTCTCTACCCAATGTGTGACTAGTGGTTTGTCAGTAAGTTGTCTTTGTATATTGCTCCTGTGCTCTATGATCCGTGTTCTAATCTGGCGCTTGGTTTTCCCTATATAGATCATATCACAGGGGCATAAAATTAAGTAAATCACATTAGTGGTCTTACAGTTGGAATAATGGTCGATGATAATTTTGTGACCTGAAGAGTTGTGTGAAACTATTTTTAACTGTAATGACATGAAGGCAGACAGAGCAGTTTCCACAACTGAAATGACCTCTGACTGTGGGGGTAATTCTGGGGATAGTGAGGGCAGAGGGAACTAGAAAATGACTAAGATTAGGAGCACGCTTATATGATACCATGAGTTGTTTAGATTGGAAGGCTGGTAAAGAGGTAATCAGACCCCATTCTTGTTTCAGTATGTGCGTGATGGATTTGGAATGTGATGAGAAGGTAAGAGGACAAGTGATTCTATCAAGCTTCGGACGTGCTATATTCTGTAATAGTGTAGACCGATCCGTGCCAGATGCTCTCTGATATGCGCCTTGAATGCATTTATTAGGATACCCTCGCTGTTCAAAACGCTGGTATAAATTAGTGGCATGTTTTTCGAAGTCAGTGTCATTGGTGCATAGACGTCTGATTCTAAGAAACTGGCTAACCGGTAAATTCTGCTTGAAGGAAGTATTATGGCAACTGTCATAGGTGAGAAAGGTATTCCGATCAGTAGGTTTCTGTATAGGTCAGTTATGAAACCTTTGTCAGACTTCTTGATCATGATGTCAAGGTATGGTATGGAATCCAAACTGTAAGTACCCTCAAATTGTAAATGTACATCTAAAGTATTGAGCCAAACATGAAAGGAATGTAGAGTGTCTTCGGGGCCGTCCCAGATAACAAGTACGTCATCGATGTAACGTTTCCAGAGGAGGATATGTTTCTTGTATGGATGGAATGATAGAAACTTCTTCTCAAACTCAGAGACGTACAAATTGGCTACATCAGGAGCCATGGGCGAACCCATGGCTACTCCTTTCACCTGCTTGTAAAAAAGGCCTTTAAAAATGAAGAAATTCTCTGACATAACAAGAGAGGCCAACTGCGTAAGAAAGAAGGTGGGAACACGAACTGGTTTTGGTCTTTGAATCAGTGTATTTGCTAATACTTCCAAAGCTTCTTCTTGTGGACGTAAAAACACATCTAAGAACTTTGAAAGGGGTTCAAGTAATGAGCCATTGGCTGAGACAATTGGTCGACCAGGCGGATTGTGCATGGATTTATGAATTTTTGGAAGCATGTATATTGTGGGTATGATGGGATGAGTGACAGTGAGTCCATTTGTACCCTTAGTTCCCTCGTATGTCAAAGATTCCACTCACATTATCAATATTTTGAAAGATTTTAAAGGATATCACAATGATCTCATTTTACTAACATTAGATATTAACTCCCTATACACAAACATCCCACAAGAAGAAGCTTTGGAAGTATTAGCAAATACACTGATTCAAAGACCAAAACCAGTTCGTGTTCCCACCTTCTTTCTTACGCAGTTGGCCTCTCTTGTTATGTCAGAGAATTTCTTCATTTTTAAAGGCCTTTTTTACAAGCAGGTGAAAGGAGTAGCCATGGGTTCGCCCATGGCTCCTGATGTAGCCAATTTGTACGTCTCTGAGTTTGAGAAGAAGTTTCTATCATTCCATCCATACAAGAAACATATCCTCCTCTGGAAACGTTACATCGATGACGTACTTGTTATCTGGGACGGCCCCGAAGACACTCTACATTCCTTTCATGTTTGGCTCAATACTTTAGATGTACATTTACAATTTGAGGGTACTTACAGTTTGGATTCCATACCATACCTTGACATCATGATCAAGAAGTCTGACAAAGGTTTCATAACTGACCTATACAGAAAACCTACTGATCGGAATACCTTTCTCACCTATGACAGTTGCCATAATACTTCCTTCAAGCAGAATTTACCGGTTAGCCAGTTTCTTAGAATCAGACGTCTATGCACCAATGACACTGACTTCGAAAAACATGCCACTAATTTATACCAGCGTTTTGAACAGCGAGGGTATCCTAATAAATGCATTCAAGGCGCATATCAGAGAGCATCTGGCACGGATCGGTCTACACTATTACAGAATATAGCACGTCCGAAGCTTGATAGAATCACTTGTCCTCTTACCTTCTCATCACATTCCAAATCCATCACGCACATACTGAAACAAGAATGGGGTCTGATTACCTCTTTACCAGCCTTCCAATCTAAACAACTCATGGTATCATATAAGCGTGCTCCTAATCTTAGTCATTTTCTAGTTCCCTCTGCCCTCACTATCCCTAGAATTACCCCCACAGTCAGAGGTCATTTCAGTTGTGGAAACTGCTCTGTCTGCCTTCATGTCATTACAGTTAAAAATAGTTTCACACATAACTCTTCAGGTCACAAAATTATCATCGACCATTATTCCAACTGTAAGACCACTAATGTGATTTACATAATTTTATGCCCCTGTGATATGATCTATATAGGGAAAACCAAGCGCCAGATTAGAACACGGATCATAGAGCACAGGAGCAATATACAAAGACAACTTACTGACAAACCACTAGTCACACATTGGGTAGAGAAGGGACACATGGTTAGTGATCTTAAGTTTTGGTTATTAAAACTGCTATTCCACACTGGCGTGGTGGTGACATTAATCACGCTTTACTCAAGTTGGAACAACGATTTATTTATGATTTTAACAGTTTGCATCCATTTGGACTTAATCAAGAACGAGATCTTTCAATCTTTTTGCAATAATCATCACAACATTTTCAAAATACCCTTCACAAGAACCATTACTTACAATTATCTGTTCTTAGGACATTCGCATGGTTTTTCTCCTATTTTCATTTCATTTGGCCATTACCTCACTATCATTTGTCTTTAACATCATTACAAATATCATTACAATTTCCCTTTCACACATTCTTTTTACACATATTATATTGGTCTCCAATTAGCTTTTCCTCTTTTCATTTCATATGGATAATTCTTTAATACCTGATTGGTCTCATGAAACAATTCATCTTATACAATATCGCTGTATTTTCTCTGCAGAAGGTTCAAGCCAAAACATGGACTTATAAACATTCTTTCAATCAATTACTTTGATATCATTCCAGCCTCCTTAGTTTATTTGCTTATCATATGATGTCACCTTTAAAAAGATACGGTTTTAAATTGACAACACCCCCCCCCTTCCCATTTTCTAATGTTTTTAATGTTTCTAGCCAAATGTATATAACAGTCTTTATATATATAATACCATTTGTCCCCTACGGTAGATTTACATGATTTTACAAATTCACTCACCACATTTTATCAGAAAATATACAATTATGTTTGTGTTCTAGTTATAGCTTTTTAAATCCCCTTTTTAACTCCGCCCATTTTGTGACGTCTTTCCCAAAAAGGGCGCGAAAATTGGCGTTTATAAAATGCCTGTCACTCGCCGTTCCTCTCCCAATGCTCTAGTGTGCCCATACGAAACGGCATGCTGTGTGAATTCGGATTTGTACATCATTCATGTTTTATTTGCCAGTACAATCAGTGAGTATGTTCTTATATTTATACATCTATCTCCAGGAATGCTCATCGATTTCTTTTAGAACACATAGACCACTTTTTGTTCACCACGTTTTCTTCAAAAAGGGCGCGCAAATAGGTTTATTAAAAAAAATGTCTGTCACTTGGCTTTCCTCTTCCAACATTTCAGTATGCGCACAGGAAATGGCATGTTGTGATGATTCGTTTTGTACATCATTCTGGTTTTATTCAACAGCACAATCAGCCAGTACGGTTTATGTTTACACATTGATCCTCGTAATTGGTTTTCACCGTCTTCTAGAGAACATGTGATACGGTTTGTTCTTTCAATTTCCAAGTTCAGTTTTGTTGCTTTTATCCAACACATTCACATTCACCGAGTTTTATACCTAAGTCTAAGGTTTGCCTGCTTGCGATCACTTCCTGTCCTCATTTATGATTCGTGACACCTTTTCTATTTTTATTTTTAGATAATGCATCTCGTCGGTGTAATTTAATCCTCCAATATTCTTTAATGCGACAGTTCTTTTCTCATTTAATATATCTATCCTGTATCTTCATTATACCATTATATGTCCCCATCGTATCACAGTATGGAGCATATTTTTTTCTCGCTGTTAGATACCCGTGCCATTCTCTTTGTACAAACATGTGATGATAGTATAGCGATCGTTCATTTTATATGCACTGACACAATTAAGGTCTATATATATTTTTTACTCTCTGTTCACACATCGCGTTCTTTTAAATATTTGACCCGCAGTAATGCATGTCGTCCATGTGAGATTATAGATCCACAATTTATCTAATACGTTGTTTTTAACTATAAAAAATCTTATTAGCATGTCCAACATGTATTATACTTGAAATCCCTTAACCTTTTACTTCTTGAATTTTTGACCCTTCACGCTCATATACGCACTAACACCTTCAAATTTTCTTTCTTCATTTGTGATTATTAAGTTTTACTGACTGCACACCAGCTCCTCATTATAATAAGTTCTCTGTTCCCCTTATAGCCCAATTAATATATGGATGTTCTGCTTATAGGTTAATACTTAACTTTTAATTTTTTATTTTTCAATTTCTTGATTATTTGGGTATTTATTTGGTCCTGTACATCAACATTACCATAATTTATTTCCATGTGTTTATTTCTATTTTTTTCTTTCTTATTTATTATTTTATTTATTTATTTTTTATTTATTGATTTATAAATATATGATGTTTTATACTTTTATTAATATTGGTGTTTTGTACTCTAACCAATTGTTTGCTCTTACATGCAATTATATTGTTTTTTTCTCATAGCTATTTATATAGTGCCACGACCTAATTGTCTCTCAGAGACAAGTTCATCAGATACGGCGCTATCAACATATAGTGTTTTTACCCAATTGTCTTTATGAGACATTCCATCTTATACAATATTGGTATGTTATCATTTTTCTCTCTCACCAATTTATTATTTCACTTTTTATATAATTCATTTATTTATTTTAATAATTTTATATTATCCATTATTTATTACTAATCTTTTAATTATTTAGTTTTTAATTTTTAATTTTTTATTTATTATTTATTTATTTTTTTTTTTTTATTTGTTTATTTCTTGCTACACATCGTTATACTTGTATAGGATCATTTTTACTTGTTCAATTTGGAATCAATTTGCTCATTACCAATTAATATTTTATTTTCTTGTCTCGGCCCTTGTTTGCTAATTCTACTCAATTGTAATCTTAATCTTAATATATTTTTATGCTTTTATTGATTTATTGTCCTCTGGTTTGTCTTTTTAATCTATACATATATCATTGCTTAGACACGTGTGTTTAATTTATCATTTTTATATTCTGGTGCCATCATTTATATGTCATTTTATCTATTAGTTTTTAATGTTGTATACTTATTGTTTTATTGTTTTAACATTATTTGTTTAACCCTATGGTAGCTGTATGTCCCCCGAAGAAGGCGCAAGCCAAGCCGAAACGCGTAGGGACCATCTCCAATAAAGCAGTCTGTTCCAAACCTGCTCTCCTCTCTTGCTCCGTTTGTTCCCCTGTGATTCTGCAAGAGTTACGCTCCTCTCTTGTTCATGGTGGTGGAATTGGCAATGCGCAGAATCAAGAGTGCTAAGATGCATTCGTCCAACCCTCTAGGTCGTGAATTGAGGACGCTCGATGCCTTTGGGAGTCGATGCTTTCAGTCCTCAATGCTATCGGCTAGAATAAGCTCTTGCATACTTTATATGGGTATTTCTTCGGGAGGTTGCAAGAGATTTGGAGCTCTGGCTCCACTTCTTCCCGATGACAAGAGGGCCAACTTATTCACTCTGGTCAAACATGCCCAGAATGTCTCTAAGTTCATTAACCGTGCAACCTTTGATTGCTTTGAATGCATTAGCTAGAGCCTCTGCTTTTTCTATCGGTGTATGTCGCATTGCCTGGTTACAAGCATCTGATTTAGAACAATGGGTGCAAGACAAGCTGGGGAATATTCCTTGCACAGGAGAAAAACCTCTTTGGCAAGGATTGGCAGGACAAAGCTTCTCCGCTTGAGTCCGAAAACACCACCTTGAACAGACTATTAAGGACCACGTCAAACACAGCTAAGAAAGACAGCTAAGAAACCCTTTTTCAACAAGAAAAAGAAATTCTAACCATCTTACACCCAGGCTGTCCACTGCCTAGTCCATGCTCCCCAAAAGGGGCAGCAGCATCTCAAACAGAGGAAGGCCCAAGTCCCCCCAGAGCTCAACCAGCTCAGAAGACGCAGCCTCCTCAGGGGCTTTGACTCCTTCCTAGAGAACATAGTCATTCTACCTCTAAAGGGTCCAGAGCCTCTCACCATTCCAGGCAGACTCTCATTTTGCCGAAAGGTGGCAACAGATAACTTCAGAGAAGTGGACTCTCTCTATTGTAACAGAGGGGTACAAATTCCATTTCTACAGTATGCCCCCTCCCACCATCACAAGACAGTTCAATTCTCGGGCCCCCTTCACCACTCTCTTGTGTCAAGAGGTCACCTCACTACTTGTTCAAGGAGCAATAGAGGAGGTACCTGTGTCCCAACAGGGCATGGGTTTCTATTCCCCCTACTTCCTCATTCCAAAGAAGACAGGGGGATACAGGCCCATACTGGACCTCAGGGAGCTGAGCAAGTATCTGTTCTGAGAAAAATTCAAGATGATCTCTCTCAGAACACTTCTTCCTTACATTCAGAGTCAGGATTGGCTATGTTCTCTAGATCTAAAGGATGCATACACAGATATCCTCATTCATACAGATTACAGGAGGTTTCTTTGATTCCTCTTTCAAGAAAGACATTACCAGTACAAGGTTCTACCCTTTGGACTGGCTTCTGCCCCCAAAGTCTTCACAAAATGCACAGCAGTAATAGCAGCATTCTTGAGAACTCTGGGGATATTCGTCTTCCCCTACTTAAGACGACTGGCTCATCCAAGCATCAACTGCTCCAGAAGCCAGCTCCGCTCTCTCCTGTACAATGCAATCTCCAGGAACAAGCAGGAATGAGTCTTCACATATGGGTACGTTGGTACCAATGGAGTCTGCACAGGAACGCTTCCCAGCGTCCAATCAAGAGCCTTTGGAAGCATCCCAGCACGCCTGCGTGCTGCCTTCCCGCCTTTCCCAACTGCTTCTCCTCAGTTTTCGTTTTTCAGCGGAGCCAGCAGGACGTCGTCCTGTCACCGCAGAAAATTCTTGTTCTTATTTCTTAGTTTTCTTGTGGTCGCGGCTGTCTTCCCGACGCCACCGGTACCGCCGGTGTTTTCTTTTCTTTTCTTTTCTTGTAAAATCTTCCTTTTCCACGGGATATTTTTTTTTCATAGTGTCCCACGGTCTCTTAGGCCTTTTAGGCCTCTTCTTTTTTCCTTCATGGATCCGCCAGACACTTTCTCCAAGAAATGTTCAGACTGTGGCGGTGCAACTTTATTTTTAGACCCTCAAAGTCGGTGTCTAACCTGCTTGGGTCCTGACAACAGTTTGGCGAGAAGACGTCTTCAACATCGAGGTTCCCTCGATGCACAGTTGCCCTCTAACTTCGGGGCACCGTCCCCTTCTTCTTCCACACAGGATCAGGTAACCCACAAACAGTCTGTTAAGACTAGCCAGTCCTCGAGTGGTAGGTCTCATGCACAGCATGTAGACGGCTCCGGCCTTGCCCTCGACGGCCCACTGGCTTCAAAACCCCGGCGGGAGTCTTCGGCCTCCAAAGCATATAAGGGGTTTCAGGTTGTTCCTGGGATTCACCCCCCAAAGAACATACCTAAGCCGTGTACGGTGGTGGCATCCGCTTCGAGCGGTACCGATACCCCGGCATCGGCACTGGTGTTGGATGAACACTCCTCACCAGGGATCGTCATCTGGCATCCTCGGTGCATTCGGGATCGGTGGATACTCCCCAGATTGACTTTCCATTATCGGTACCAACACCGATACTGCCACCGACGTCGGTACCCTCCAGATGTGCATCGACAGCCTCGCTTCCTTCGATGACGAGTCTGGAATCGATCTCCAGTCTGGAGGACTGGGTACCGACTCGCCTTGGTACCGTCTCGTGGCGGTACCGAAGGCTCGGTTCCGATGACTCGGATCCGCAACCCTCGGTTCCCCTGAGGCCAATTGAGCTGCCACTGGTTGACCTTCCTTCACTGGTATCAGATACGGTACCGTAGTCGGTACCAATGTCCTCATTACACTTACGGTCGGTGCCTTCCATGCTTCGCTTATCAGGCTGTCTGCCCTTAATGCCAAGTTTGGAATCAATCTCTAGTCTAGAAGACTGGGTACCAATAGGTTTTGGTACCGACACCGATCGATACCGGTGCTTCGGTACCGAGGATAGTAGCCGGAGGTTTTCGGTTACCTCGGTACCGGTTGAACTGTCACCGATGACTGCTCCGATGTCTTTGTCGGGCTCGACTCCGACATCGGTACCAGTATTGCCATCGGTACCGGTATCCACAGTAGCATCGTGGCCAACTCCTGCCATGCTTTTTTCAACAGGATCGCTCCATTCTATACCAAGCTTGGAGTCGATACCTGGCATGCACAATGTGGTAAGGGCGGTTGCTGCTCCTGACAGCCAGTACCAGCAACCATCCCTTAAGCATTCCACACTGCACTCTGCAGGATCTTCTATTCCTATATATTTGGATAACTCTGTGGATGCTCAGGCTAGTTCTTTAGATCTAACCTGTCCAAGGGAGATTCCTGTTTGGGATCCCTCTTTTCAGAGTTTCCTCCTGGATATAGCAAGATCACTGTTCCCTCTAAGCTGTGCGCGTGTGCGCGCGCACACACCTCACCGAGCGAGCGCACATACTTTACAACAGAGCGCACAAAAATTACGGCTCTGATTCTGATAGAAAACACAGACTTCTTAAAATTTAAAAGTTATGATTGTAATTACTAGAAATTTCCTGCTTCATTTAGTAATCGTCTATTTTCATTTAATTTGATTAAAATCAATGTGGTGTACATACTGTATTCTGACGTGTAGTCAAATTTTAAAGTATATAACTCCGAGTGTTGTTATGTGCCGCACAAAAATTTAACCTTCCTTCAAAAGCTGCACACAGCTGATATTTTATGCGCACACAGCCCACAGAAAATTAGAGGGAACATTGAGCAAGATCCCTTGCCATTCCTATTCCAGGACATGATCCTGCACAAGGCTCTGTTTCTACCAAAGCAAAGGACAACATAATGCTTCCTTTGCATCATTCCTTGCAGGATCTCCTTCTAGGAATGTGGGAAACACCTTTATGTTTATTATGTGTTTGTTTATTGTTTCTTGATAAAAACCGCCTTTCTCAAAAAATCAAAGCGGTGTACAATTAAAATCATCAATTAAAAGAAAAAGGTCAAAGCCTTGAAAAGGAAAAGAAAGTTACAACTTCTTCATAAAAGATAGCATAGACAGGAGAGACGAGGGAGGGGTGGGAAGGAAACAAGAGGAGTGAATGGGAGGGAGGGAAGTGGAGGTTACACAAAAGGAGAGGGCACATCGAAAGCCAGAGAGAAAAGGTGGGTTTTCAAGTTCTGTTTAAATGTGGAATGGTGGGGTTCTAAGCGGAGGGAAGAGGGTAGGGAATTCCAAAGGGCAGGACCAATAAAGAAGAAAGCAGAAGAGCGGGTGGACTGTAGGTGAGCGCGTGCGGGTGAAGGGAGGGTAAGGCGGTGGAGGTGAAAAGAACGAGGAGTATGATGGGGAGAATGAAAGGAAAGGAGGTCAGCAAGGTATTGAGGAGTACCGGTATGGAAAACTTTATGAACCAGGGTGAGCAGTTTGAATTGGGAACGGTAAGGGAAGGGCAACCAGTGAAGATGGAAAAGGAGAGGTGTAATGTGATCGCGAGGAGAAGCATGACAAATGAGGCGAGCGGCGGTATTCTGTATTCGTTGTAAGCGAGATAATCGAGATTTAGAAAGACCGACGAGAACAGAGTTGGCAAAATCAACACGAGACATAACCAAGGACAACAACAGGGTAGAGAGAGCTGAAGGGGTACCCCTTTAAGGGTACCCCCACCTCCCAGGGCAACTGATCTCTTATATCAGGTGCCCCCCTCTCCAGGGTTTCAAAAGACTCAACCTCCTCATCATTCCATAGTAGTGAAATCAGCAATGAGGCGGGTAAAGAGTAAGAAAAAGCACTCTTCTTATCCGCCAGGTCGTGAGTCTAAGACGCTAGATGCCTTTGGACGTCAAACCTTCCAGACATCTATGCTTTCTGCAAGAATTCTCTCATATATTTTTTATATGAGTCTTTCTCTTGAAGAGGTCACAAAGCAATTACATCTTTTGACTCCTTTCCTTCCAGATTCCAGGAGTACAGACTATTCCTCACTGCTTAAGCATATCCAGAATATCTCTTGGTTTCTTTCTCGTGCTTCCCTAGACTCTTTTGAGTCTGTTAGCAGGACTTCTGCTATAGCTATAGGGGCACGACGTAGAGCCTGGCTCCAAGCTTCAGACTTGGACAAATGGGCACAACAATGGCTGGGACATAATCCTTGCACTGGAGAAAATCTTTTCAACAAGGAGTCTTTACGTCAGGTTACTCAGTTGTCCACTGATTTACCTGTTCCTAAGGGTTGTTCAACACCTTCTGTCCCAGTAGGTAGGAAATATCCTACCAAACTTTCTTCCCACAGGAGAAGGTTTTATTCATCCCTTGCCCATCATACAGATGTTCCCCAACAGGGGAGGCATCGTCCTGGTCTGAAGAATCCAACCTCTCACCAGGGTCAGCAAACCCAGCACCTGCAGGGTTTCTGATCAATCATCAGATGCTTGTGACTCTTGGGGTTAGAATCTATAGTTGCTTCTTCTCAACAGAGGCAATCCACGGCTTCATTCTAACCCCTACACATGGAACTCTTTCCAAAAGACATCCATTTTTTCTATATTTCTATGAGCTGTCAGGATGTTCATGCCTATAGGTCACAGGTTTCTCCTCTTTTCCTGCTAGGGAAAGAGGTCTGACCACTATCAAATGATAGTTCCTGTGCCAGCATGTATTTTTCCTTTCTATAGACTTACTACTTGGTAAGTCTTCTTCAGCTCCATTCTCTTCACCCTCTTACCACTGTAAGAGCGGAATTACTTGCTGGGGGGCTTTTTCTTCAGCCTTTCTAGTTTTTGTCACTTTCCAGTGCAGAGTTTTCCTCTCTGAGTTACCTCCCCTGTTTCAATCTTACTTTGAGGCAGCTTATCAGACATGTCCAGAGTTTTCTACTCCTGTTCTGTCTGTTCTTTCTGTTTTTGAACAGTAAGATTCTTTCTGCTGTCTTGCTAGCAGCTGCCTATGCAGGAGCCTTAATGTTTGGTCCACTGGTTCTTGTCCACAAACAACCAGATTTGTCCTCCACTAACATTTTGTCTAGTCTTAGTAGTGGATCCAAGTCAGTGCTTTCATCTATCTTGGAGATTATCTCACTACAAGCTTTCTGGATTGGTCTTCTATTTCTGCCATCTCCATTCCCCTGGGTTTGGCAGCATAGTTGGCAGAGATACTGGCTCTCTAGCAGCCAGTTCTATCTCCTCATTCTCCTACATCATGCTCTCTGCAATTCTACAGAGAAGCTTTCCACTATGGGCCCTTGCTAGAGAGCATGGTTTTTTTTTCTCCAACAGCTATCCTAGATGGTTGGAAAAGGCTTTTCAGTCATGTCTCCCATGACTAGAAGGTTCTCCCTTCTTTTACTATCTCCTTTTGATATAAAGGACATAGGCCTTCTCTTACGTAAAGGCTTAAGGAGTTGCCAATTCCCTGCTTTGGTCCATAGCATTCCCAATCGGGGATATGCTCTTTCTTCTTGCAGCTCGTCCTCATGGTAAGAACGCATGATACTTTTTGCCCTTAAGCAGGTCAACATGGTATCTCATCTCTATGCGTCTTCTGTCTACTTGCTAGAGTCCTGCAAGACTCGGGACTCCTGGCTGCAGATTGATATTATCCTCTGTTTTTCATGTAACCATCCTGGTTATTTCACTAGCTAGCATCCTTGCAGATCATAACCAGGGGGAATAGATTCTCTATATATCTTCTCAAGTAGGTTCCACCTCCTTGTTAGATGAATCTTTCCTCTCCACATATCCTATGTGAATACCATGCTGTAGGCATATCTGTCTGTTTAATTGCAGACACCCATATTTAGGCCTACATATTCATATTTATCTTTTGTGTGTACTTTATGCCCCTCCATATCTCACTATAGATATATATTTTTATATGTCTATCTATATGTATATATATATTTATATATATATATATATATATATATATATGTATCTGTTGAGATATTTCATTATAGATAGATATGTCTCCACATACTTATCTGACTGTCTATGCTCATATAGCTATATGTTTCTGACAGAGGGGCTTTACCCATACCTATGCTATCCAGCAGGTTTGGGGTTCTACGCACACAACCACTCCTGTGGTAGCCAACAATTTTTATACCATAACCCTAAGGGTTTAGGTACCTCTGAAGCTCTCCGTGCCCAATATCTCTCTTAGCTTACCCCAGTTAGGAGAGACATTGTGATCATCAGTTAATCACAGGCTTTAACGCCTCAGGCATTTGTCCTCTTTTTAGGATACAAGGGGTTCCCATACCCTTTCTCCCCACAAGGACTGTGCCTGTTTGTCCAAATCGGTTAGCCTTTCTCTTTTTGCTCCTAAGAGTGAGCCACTCTGCCGCCAAAAGAGTTAGGGTTTTGTCATACAGCCTTCCGCTGAAGGCCCACCGTTTTTGTACTACCCCAGTTTCTCCTACTGGGGTTACCTGTTACCTTTCAGAATTCTGACCTCCACTGTTTTCCTACAGGTTTATTACCTCCACTTTACAGTGAGGTCCTCTTCACGGTTCCTCTACTGGGTTCCCCAGTAGATCCATGAACCTCCATACTTCTCTGAAATCCTGTTAGGGGAGGTCCATATTGCAATATTCTTTGTAATATCATTGATGACAATCATCATCCACACATGGACTCCTTCTCTGCAGTCCTGTGCTAGGTTAGCTGTTCCACAGCATCTTTCTTTCTTCAACTCCTACCCTCCATCCTCAGGATGCCTGGTGTTCTGGGAGATAGCATGTTCCAACCCATGACATGCTAGGACTCCAGGCATCTCAGCTTGGGAGTCCCCATATGTGAAGACTCATTCCTGCTTGTTCCTGGAGATAGCACAGTTACTTACCTGTAACAGGTGATCTCTGGGAACAGCAGGAATAAGTCTTCACAACCCACCCACCTCCCCAGGAGTTCTCTCTATCTTTCCTTTCCTCTCTCTCTCTCTTTGTCTCAGCTTTAAAACTTAACTGAGGAGAGGCAGTTGGGAAAGGCGGGAAGGCAGCATGCAGGCGTGCTGGGATGCTTCCAAAGGCTCTTGATTAGACACTGGGAAGCGTTCCCATGCAGACTCCGTCGGTACCGACGTACCCATATGTGAAGACTTATTCCTGCTGTTCCCAGAAATCACCTGTTACAGGTAAGTAACTGTGCTATCCTGCAGTACCTGGGACTGGTCATAAACCTCCCAAAATCTCATCTCACCCCTTCTCAGTTCATAGGGAAGAGGTTCCCAACTCCAGTCCTGGAGGGCCAAACACCATTCAGGTTTTCAGGCCGTCCCTAATAAATATGCATGAGATCCATTTGCATGCACTGCCCCCATTGTATTGAAATGTATCTCATGCATATTCATTAGTGACAGCTTGAAAACCTGAATGGTGTTTGGCCCTCCAGGGCTGGAGTTGGGAACCTCTGTCATAGGGGCTCTTCTCGACACAAGGCAGTCAAGGGCTTTCCTGCCACAGCCACGTTGTGCTCGAATACTCCAGCTGGCCTCTCAAGCAGCTATGAAAACCTTTCTAGCTGCTTGAGAAATGCTTCAGCTGCTGGGGCATATGGCATCCACTGTTCATGTGGTTCCCTTTGCTCGCCTACACATGTGGACAGCCCAGTGGACCCTAGCCTCTCAGTGAACACAGGCGTCGGGTCGCCTGGGGGACAAAATCAGAAACTTTACATGCCTAATTTTGTTCCTACAGTGGGTGGCAATCGCTGAAAATCCTTCTCGTAGGGTCTCCTTCTCAGCAGCTGCTACACCAAGCCACCTTGACGACAGATGCGTCCAAGTTAGATTGGGGGCTCACTTGGACAATCTCTCCACTCAGGGTCTCTGGACCGAGCAAGAGGCTTGTCTTCAAATAAACCTCCTGGAACTCAGAGCTATCTTCTGTGCTCTTCAAGTATTTCAGGACCACCTGAGCTACAAGACGGTTCTTGTCCAGATAGACAATCAAGTAGCCATGTTCTGTGTGAATAAGCATGGTGGGATGGGTTCTCAGGCACTGTGCAACGAAGCTCTATGCATCTGGGCCATTGCCAGTGATCTTCCAATCCACCTGCTAATGGTGTATCTTCCAAGCACACACAATCTCTTGGCAGACAAACTCAGTCGAGTACTGCTGCCACACGAGTGGTCTCTTCATCCAGAGCAAATTGCTCGAATCTTTCGGATCTGGGGTACTCCAGATATAGACCTCTTTGCAAGTCCTTAGAATGCCAAACTTCCCCGGTTCTTTTCCAGAATTCCGGCTCAGAATTGTCAGGCAAGGGATGCCTTCCATCTCCATTGGGGTCAGGACTTCCTCTATGCTTACCCACCCTTTCTCCTCAATCCCAAAACTCTATTCAAGCTTCAGAGAGACAGGGGCCATATGATCCTCATAGCCCCACGCTGGCCACCACAGACGTGGTATCCACTGCTTCTGCGTCTCTCTCAAGCCAAGTCTCTGGAGTTGGGATGTGCTCCAGATCTTCTTTCCCAGGAAAACGGGATGCTATTGCACCCGAATCCCTCAGTCTTTACACCTGAGGGGGTGGCTGCTGAGAGCCTAGAATTCCAGGATATCAACCTTTCTCGACAGGTTAAGGATGTCCTTTTGGCTTCAAGAAAAACTTCCACAAGGCAGGCCTATGCCTTTAAGTGGAGAAGGTTCTCTATCTGGTGTTCAAAAAAGGAACTTAATCCCTTTTCAGTTCCAGTGGAGACGTTACTGGAGTATCTCCTCCATTTATCATCCTCTGGTCTTGAGGCTAATTTAGTAATCCACCTTAGTGCCATTGCGGCTTTCCACAAGCCCTTTGATGGACAACCTGTCTCCTCTCAACCGCTTGTAGCGTGGTTTATGAGAGACTTACTCTTAACTAAACCTCCCATTAAGCCACTACCCGTGGCATGGGATTTGAACCTTGTCCTCTGGCAGCTTATGAAACCACCCTTTGTACCCTTAGCCACTACATCTCTGAAGTTTTTCTTGGAAGGTAATCTTCCTAATTGCCCTCACTTCTGCAAGGCGCATCAGTGAGCTACAAGCTTTAGTGGCTGATCCTCCTTATAGAAGGTTCCACCATGATAAAGTAGTTCTTAGGACTCACCCTCACTTTATGCCAAAGGTGGTTTTGCCTTTTCATTTAAACCAGTCGGTTTACCTTCCTGTATTATTCCCTAGGCCTCACGCCTCTAATGCAGAAAGGAATCTTCATACTCTGGATTGTAAAAGAGCTTTAACTTTTTACCCTCTGAGAACTAAGCAACATAGAAAGGCTTCTCATCTTTTTGTTGCCTTTGACTCCAGTCATCTTGAATTACCAGTTTCCAAGCTAACTCTTTCTAATTGGATTGCAGATTGCATATCCTTTGCCTATGATAGAAAGGGACTTTCTCTCGAAGGTCATGTCACAGCTCACAATGTGAGAACAATGGCATCCTCTATGGCCATCCTTCACTCAGCGTCCATTGACGACATTTGCAGAGCAGCCACTTGGGCTTCGGTACACACCTTTGCAGCCCACTACTGCTTAGACAAGAACTCCCGTCGGGATGCCTCGTTTGGCCAGGCTGTTCTCCAGCATCTCTTTCAAACTTAGAACAACTCCTACCCGCAATCCCGGGTTTCGATGCCAGAGATCCATGGGAGGAAGCAAGACCCATCTCAACCTGGGTTTCGCATCTTTCTGGGGTCATCTCTCTGGCATCTCTCAGCTGGGGAGTTCCCCATATGTGAAGACTACATTCCTGCTTGTTTCTGGAGATAGCGTAGTTACTGACCTGTAACAGGTGATCTCCAGGAACTGCAGGAATTGTCTTCACAACCCACCCACCTCCCCTAGGAGTTGTATCTCTATCTCTCTCTTTCTCTCTCCTTTTTCTCAGCTATAAACTCAACTGAAGAGGGAGAGTTGGAAAGGCGGGAAGGCAGTGCCGCAGGCACAGTGGGATGCTCCCAAAAGCTTTCCTATTGGATGCTGGGGAGCTTTTCCCGCACGGGCGCCGTCGGTGCCCATATGTGAAGACTCAATTCCTGTTGTTCCTGGAGATCACCTGATCTCCATTAACAAGCAGGAATGTAGTGAAAGAAGTTGTGAAATCTCGAAATACGTTGTGTGGACGGTGAAAGCATAGTTACTCACGTGTAACAGGTGATCTCTGGGAACAGCAGGAATTTAGTCTTCATGTATGGGTATCGTCGGTACCGACGGAGCCTGCGTGGGAACGCTCCCCAGCGTCCAATAGGAAAGCCTTTGGGAGCATCCCACAGCGCCTGCGTGCTGCCTTCCCGCCTTTCCCAACTGCCTCTCTTCAGTTTTTCGTTTTCCGCGGAGCCAGCAGGTCGTTTTCCTGTCACCGCAGAAATTATCCCATATTTTTCATTCTTTTTTGTGGTATCATCTGCCTTCCTCAACGCTATACCGGTACCGCTGGTTCTTCTTTCTTTCTTTACAAAGTTTTTTTTTTTTTTTTTTAAATCTTTTTTCTGGATTTCCAGCTTTTTTTTCTCTCGGGTGCCACGCGCCATTTTGGGCACTAGGTCCAGTTTTTCCTCAACATAGTAAAACCCGCTTCGGGTTTCAAAAAGTGTTCCAAGTGTGGCGGTACCATCTCTGTCACTGACACTCACAAGTGGTGCTTCAAATGTTTAGGTTCTGACCACTCCATCTTGGAGTGTGTTGCATGTGGAATGATGTCGAAGAGGGGTCGGCAAAACCGAGCTGCTAAGCTTAGCACTCTTTATCCTTCCGATGCAGCATCCGTGGCATCAACGTCTTCCAGGGCTTCGTCTTCCTCCCATGGATCTCAGATAATCAAACATAAATCTGGCCGGTCCTCAAAGGGTAGATCTCCTTCCAAGCATCGAGATGCCTCTGGCGTTGCCCTTGAGGGACTTGTAGCAGCAAAATTGCCCCGGCGGCAGGTTTCGGCTTCCAAAGCACTATTGGGGCTCCAGGATGTTCTCGAGGCCTCAACCTTGGCAAAACTACTGGTGCCATGTTCTGGGGTACCGGCCACTTCGTCCGGTACCGACACCCAGGCATCGGCAGCGTCAATTGACCAGAGATTCCTGGCTATTGAATGCAGTCTGGCAGCTCTCCTTGCGGCATCGGTGCCTTCGGGACCGCTTCAAACAGTTCAACCGGTATCAACACCGGTTCCGGTACCGATACCGGTACCGACAGCATCGACATCGGCAAGTGTGTTACCAACACCAAGTCATGCTATTTCCTCTGGTATCGACAGGCCGGTACCGGATCCCTCCGGTATCGACTTTGATCGGTACCGGTATCGTGCTTTACAAGAGCACCCGGACCGAAGATATTTTGAATCCTCCGATGACTCTGAGGACTCTGACAGCTCTGTCGATGCCGGAGTACTTCTCGCTGAGGAGCCCTCTTCTAAACGTAGGATGTCTCCTCCAGAGGATATCTCTTTTCCGGATTTCATCAGGGAGCTGGCTAGAGGTCTTTCCATCACAGTGGCTCCTGAAACAGAGCCCAGAGCAAAGGAGTTGGAGATTTTACAATATCCTAAAGCTCCCAAGGAAGCGGCTTCTTTGCCTATTCATGAGATCTTGCATGATCTCATGTTAAGAATGTGGGAAACACCTCTTACCACCTCTCCTCATTCCTGTAGGCTGGATACCATGTATCAAGTGCCTCCTTGTCCTGGATTTCAGAAAAGGCAGTTTGCCACACCACTCCATAGTGGTGGAGTCAGCTATGAGAAGGATCAAGAGTGCAAAAAGACATGCATCTAGTCCTCCAGGATGTGAATGTAGGACTCTTGATGCCTTTGGGCGTCAAACTTTCCAGGCCTCTGTGCTTTCTGCCAGAATTAGTTCCTACATCTTATACTTGGGAATGTTCCTTAAGGAGGTTACAGGAGATCTAGAGCTTATTAGCCCTCTCCTTCCTGATAAGAGGCAGGATTATCTTACACTTGTCAAACATGCCCAGGATGTTTCCAAGTTTGTTAATCGTGCAGCTTTTGACTACTTAGAGTGCATAAGCAGAACCTTTGCCATTGCCCATAGGTGCTCGTAGGATTGCGTGGCCCCAGGGATCTGACTTAGAACTCTGGGTACAGGACAAACTGGGGAATATCCCTTGCACAGGCAAAAATATCTGGCAAAAATTGGCAAGAGAAAGCTAATGAGCTGGATGCTGATAACACCACTTTGGATAGACTATCCAAGGCTACAGCTGATCCTACAATGAGACAATCCTACAAGAAACCATTCTTCTCTAAAAAGAAGAGGTTTTACCCCTCCTATACCCAGCAGGTGCATTCTGCAGGTCAGTCTGCCCGAAAGGGACAGCAGCCCCCAAAGCAAAGGAAAACAAAGACTGCTAAGCTTCAACCGGCCCAGCAGACTCATCCTCCATAGGGGCTTTGACTCCCATCTAGAGAACTTGGCCTTCCTGGCCCTGAACGGGCCAGAGCCTTCCACCATCCCAGGAAGGTTGTCATTTTGCCCTCAGATGGGGGCAGATAACAGCAGAAGAATGGACTCTTTCCATTGTAAGAGAGGGGTACAAGCTTCATTTCTTCAACATGCCCCCTCCTACAGTGCTAAGACAGTTCAATTCTCAGACTTCACTCAACACTCAGTTGGGTAAGGAGGTCAGTTTACTTCTTGCCCATGGGGCAATAGAAGACATACCCATTTCCCAACTGGGTACAGGGTTTTACTCCCCCTATTTCCTTATTCCAAAGAAAACTGGGGGACAGAGACCCATTTTAGACCTCAGAGAACTGAACAAATTCCTGTTCAAAGAGAAATTCAAGATGATTTCTCTGGGAACTCTGCTGCCATACCTTCAGAGTCAGGATTGGCTTTGTTCTCTAGATCTCAAGGATGCGTACACTCATGTTCTCATCCATCCAACTCACTGAAGATTCCTTTGTTTTCTTTTTCAAGGAAAGCACTACCAATACAGGATGCTTCCTTTTGGCCTGGCCTCAGCACCAAGGGTGTTTACGAAATGCATGGCTGTGGTAGCAGCATTTCTTCGCACTAGGAATATTTGTCTTCCCCTACTTAGACGACTGGCTCATTCGAGCTTCATCAGAGTCGGAGGCCAGAATTTCTCTATCTTGCACAATGCATATCCTTCAGTATTTGGGCCTGGTCATAAACATCCCAAAATCCAGCCTAACTCCCACTCAGTCTCTAGAGTTCATAGGAGCTTTGCTGGATACCAGAAAAGCAAGGGCCTATCTTCCACAGGCCCGCTGCCTTCGCATTGTGCAGTTAGCCTCCCAGGCAGTGTTAAAAACTCATCTCACTGCTTAGGCAATGTTACAACTAGTAGGCCACATGGCATCTACCGTGCACGTGGTTCCATATGCTCGCCTCCATATGAGAGCAGCCCCCAATGGACTCTATCCACTCAGTGGACTCAGGCATCAGGCTGCCTATCAGACAAAATAGCAAACACAAGTCGCCTTATTTTGTCAATACAATGGTGGCAGTCAACCCAAAACCTGTTGGTGGGATCCCCGTTCCAGCAACCCCTACCCCAGGTCACTCTAACAGACGCCTCACAGGTGGGTTGGGGAGCTCATCTGCAAGATCTCTCAACCTAAGGCACCTGGACTCCACAAGAGACCCATTTACATATCAATCTCCTAGAAGTCAGAACAATCTTCCTTGCTCTTCGAGTGTTCCACACCCAGCTGAGCTACAAAACAGTCCTAATTCAGACAGACTATCAAGTAGCCATGTTCTATCTGAACAAGCAGAGAGGAACAGGCTCTCTGTCACTTTGCAACGAAGCTTTGCGACTTTGGGCCCTCGCCAGAGAGCATCAGATTCATCTCCTTGCGGTGTATCTGCCAGGCATTCAAAACTCTTGAGCAGACAGACTCAGTCGAGTTCTGCTTCCACACGAATGGTCTCTCCATGCAGACCAGGTAGCAAAATGTTTTCAAATTAGGGGAACTCTGGACATAGACCTCTTTGCAAGTCCGTTGAATGCCAAACTTCCCCAGTTCTGTTCCAGAATTCCGGCTCAGGGTTCTCAGGCCAGGGATGCTTTCCTCCTCCATTGGGGTCAGGACTTCCTATATGCCTTCCCACCCATTCCCCTAATTCCCAAAACAAGAGACAAAGGCCATATGATTCTCATAGCTCCACTTTGGCCATGGCAGGTGTGGTACCCTCTGCTCCTGCATCTCTCTCTCAAGCTCCCTCTCTGGAGTTAGGATCTGCTCCAGATCTCCTGTCTCAGGAGGACGGGATGTTGTGGCATCCCAATCCCCACTCTCTGCATCTCAGGGCCTGGTTGCTGAGAGCCTAGACCTTCATGGTCTTAACCTTTCTCAACAAGTAAAGGATGTCCTTTGTGCTTCCAGGAAACCTTCCACAAGACGCTCTTATGCTTTCAAGTGGAAATGGTTTTCCATATGGTGTTCGCAAAAGGGTATTCACTCCCTTGCGATACCTCTGGAATCCTTACTGGAGTATCTCTTTCACTTATCTAATGCAGGACTTAAGACTAGCTCAGTAAGAGTCCATTTAGTGCTATTTCAGCTTCTTTAAAGCCTTTAAATGGACAACCTATTTCCTCTCATCCTCTCATAGCGAGATTTATGAGGGGCCTTCTTCTAACTAAGCCTCCCATTAGGCCACCTCCAGTGGCATGGGACCTGAATCTGGTTCTTGGGCAGCTCATGAAGCCACCTTTTGAACCTTTAGCTACTACCTCCTTGAAATTCCTTTCCTGGAAAGTTATCTTTCTCATTGCAATCACATCAGCACGTCGCTTCAGTGAATTGCAAGCATTAGTTGCTGATCCTCCTTACACGAGGTTCCATCATGATAAGGTAGTCCTTAGGACTCATCCACACTTTATGCCAAAGGTGGTCTCACCTTTTCATTTAAATCAGGCGGTTTACCTGCCTGTATTTTTTCCAAGGCCTCATGCTTTAAATGCAGAAAGGAATCTTCGTACTTTGGACTGTAAAAGAGCACTTGCCTTTTACTTACAAAGGACACAGCAACATAGAAAGTCCTCCCAACTCTTTGTTGCTTTCGATCCTTCTCATTTGGGTCTTCCAGTCTCCAAGAGAACATTGTCCAGCTGGATTGCACAGTGTATTTCTTTTGCCTATCAGAGTAAGAACCTATCTCCAGGAACAAGCAGGAATGAGTCCTCACATATGGGTACGTCGGAACCGACGGAGCCTGCGCGGGAAAGCTCCCCAGATTCCCAGAAAGGAAGTTTTTGGGGCCTCCCACAGCGCATGCGCGCTGCCTTCCCGCCTTCCTGACCAACTCTCCTCAGTTCTTCTTTTTCCGTGGAGCCAGCAGGTCGTTTTCCTGTCACCTCTGAAGAAATTGTTATTTTAATTTGTTTCTTTGACCGCGTGTCTGCCTTCCCTGATTCCGGACCGGTACCGCCGGTCTTTTTTCGTTTATTTCTTTAAAAAAAAAAAAAACATTTACTTTTTCCTTACTTGGTGTATTTTTTCTGTGAGGCCTCTAAGCCTTCTCAGGTTCTCCCTCATGGAAAAACCAGCTTCTGGTTTTAAAAAATGCACCAAGTGTACCAGTACTATTTCAGTCACAGATACCCATGAGTGGTGTCTTAAATGTTTGGGGCCTGACCATTCCGTTCCGGATTGTCCATCCTGCTCTCTGATGTCCAAACGGGGCTTACAGAACAGAGCAGCTAAGTTTCATATGCTGTTTTCTACCGATACTCCAGCATCAACATCCTCCAGGTCTTCTTCTCCTGATGGATCTCAGGTAACCAAACATTCTTCAGGCAGGTCCTCAAAAGGCAAATCTCCCTCTAAGCAGCGAGAGGCCCTTGCATTTGACCCTGAGGACCCTGCCCCAGCCAAACAACCCCGGCGGGAAGCTCCGGCTTCCAAAGCTGCTCCTATGGGGTTACAGGTAGACATCGATGGCACGGCCTCGACCGATCTCCTGTTAGACTGCTCTGGGGTACCGGCTAACACCGGTACCGACATCCAGGCAGTTGTGGCGACTATGGGTACTACGGTACAATCCATGCAGCAGGCCTTATTGGCTTTCATTAATGCTGCAACGCCCTCGGTATCGCGACAATCGGTTCCGACTCCGATTCTGGTACCGCAACCGATACCGGTACCCAGAGCATCTACTTCCAGTAGCATGCCGGTTCCGGTCTCCGGTTCCTGAGATTTCCTCGATACCGCTCCAATTCCCGGTACGCCCGATGTCGATACCGGTCGGTACGCGTATCGATCTCTGGAAGCAAATAGGCGATACTTTGAATCCTCTGAAGATTCTGATACATCAGATGATTCTGCTGATGCCTCTTTTACTCTTCCTGAGGAGCCCTCTTCTCCAAAAAGGAGAATGTCTCCTCCAGAGGATTTGTCCTTTCAAGACTTCATTATTGAAGTAGCTAAAGGACTTTCCATATCTGTAACCTCTGAAAAGGAACCTAGAGCAAAGAAATTGGATATTTTAGGATACTCTAAGGTTCCCAAAGAGGCAGCCACCTTACCCATACATGAAATTCTTCAAGAACACATGATGGACTTGTGGGAGGCTCCTCTCACCCTATCTCCACATTCTCGACGTTTGGACACCATGTATCGGGTTCCTCCTTCTCCTGGTTTTCAAAAAACTCAGCTTCCTCACCACTCTATTGTGGTGAAGTCTGCTATGAAAAAGATAAAGAGTACCAAAAGGCACTCTTCTACCCCTCCAGGAAGAGAATGTAGGACCCTGGAAGCTTTTGGGAGAAAGATCTTCCAAGCTAGCATGCTTATTGCCAGAATCAATTCATACAGCCTCTATATGGGCATGTTTTTGAAAGAGATTGCATTAAAGATACGTCAGTTTCTCCCCTTTATCCCAGAGGATAAACAGGAGGAGTTCCTTCTTTTGCTAAAGCAAACTCAAGATGTTTCAAAGTTCTCCAACAGAGCAGCCTTTGACTCTTTTGAGGGGGCAAGCAGAGCCTCTGGCATTGCCATAGCTGCACGCAGACTGGCTTGGCTCCAGGCCTCTGATTTGGAACCCTGGGTACAAGAAGGCTTGGGCAATCTGCCCTGTACAGGTGAAAATCTGTTTGGCAAGGAGTGGCAAATCAAAGCCACTCAAATGGATGCAGAGAATGCTGCTTTAGATAGACTTTCTAAGTCTACCTCTACCCCTGCCAAGAAAAAAACTTTTAAGAAACCTTTCTATAAAAAGACCAGATTTTCCACAAATACTGGCCAGCAATCTTCCCAAGTTCACTTTGCTCCTAAGCATCAGCAAACTAAACAGGCCAGAACGAAGTCTACAGGGGCTGTTACAATCCAGCAGTCCCAACCCCCTCAGGGATTTTGACTTGATTCTAGAGAACTTAACCTTTCTGGCTCTGCAACAACCAGAACCCCTCACCATTCCAGGAAGGTTAACTCATTTTGCTCCCTGATGGGAACAAATCACATCAGAACCGTGGACCCTCTCTATCATCAAAGAGGGCTACAAACTACATTTCTCCAGCCTTCCTCCCCATTCCATGGTGAGACAATTCAATTCTCCCCCTTCTCTCCTGTACCTGTTGGGCCAGGAGGTGACCACTCTTCTCGCCCAAAAGGCAATAGAAGAGGTTCCTCTTCCTCAACAAGGGTCAGGTTTTTACTCCCCTTATTTTCTCATTCCCAAGAAAACAGGGGGGTACAGACCCATTCTGGATCTCAGAGAATTGAACAAATTCCTATACAAGGAGAAATTCAAGATGCTTTCTCTAGGCACTCTCCTTCCATACCTGCAGAGTCAGGACTGGCTTTGTTCTCTAGATCTCAAGGATGCGTACACACATATACTCATCCATCCATCCCACAGAAAATTCCTAGGGTTTCTGTTCCAGGGAAAACATTTCCAATACAGAGTACTTCCCTTCGGTCTAGCCTCTGCTCCAAGGGTATTTACCAAATGCATGGCAATAGTAGCTGCATTTCTACGCACTCTGGGAATCTTTGTCTTCCCATACCTGGACGACTGGCTCATCCGAGCTCCATCTCAGTCTGAGGCTCAGACTTCCCTGGACCACACCAGACGCATAATGCAGTATCTGGGACTTGTCATCAATCTGCCAAAGTCTCAACTCACCCCTACTCAGTCCCTAGAATTCATAGGGGCCTGGCTAGATACCACCACTGCAAGGGCCTATCTTCCTCAGGCCCGTTGCCACCGTCTAGTGCACTTGGCCTCTCAAATTCAGTCCAGAAGCCACTTGACTGCCAGGGAGATGCTACAACTGCTAGGCCACATGGCATCCACAGTTCATGTGGTGCCTTATGCACGCCTACATATGAGAGCAGCTCAATGGACTTTGTCCACCCAGTGGACCCAAGCATCAGGAGCTCTCTCAGACCAAATAGCAACCTCAAAACGTCTTTTTTGGTCTCTCCAATGGTGGATATCCACTCAAAATCTGTTGTTGGGGGCCCCCTTCCAACCTTTGTTACCCCAAGCAACTCTCACTACAGATGCCTCCCAAACAGGTTGGGGAGCTCATCTCCAAGACCTCTCCACTCGTGGCACTTGGTCTCCACAGGAGACCACCCTTCATATCAACCTTTTGGAGCTGCGAGCAATTTTCCTTGCTCTCAAGGTCTTTCATACCCTCCTCATCAACATGACAGTCCTTGTTCATACCGACAATCAAGTAGCCATGTTCTACATAAACAAACAAGGAGGGACTGGCTCTCTGTCGCTTTGCAACGAAGCTCTAAAATTGTGGGCCTTCGCCAGAGAGCATCAGATCCATCTCCTGGCAGTGTACCTCCCAGGAATCCAAAATTCTTGGGCAGACAGACTCATTCGAGTTCTGCTTCCACACGAATGGTCCCTGCACATGGATCAGGTACTCAGAATCTTTCAGAAATGGGGAACCCCGGACATAGACCTCTTTGCAAGTCCGTGCAATGTCAAACTTCCCCAGTTCTGTTCCAGGATTCCGTGTCAGGGAGCTCAGGCCAAGGATGCCTTCCTCCTTCATTGGGGTCAGGCCTTCCTGTATGCCTTTCCACCCATTCCTTTGATTCCCAAGACTCTATTCAAACTTCAGAGGGATCAAGGGTCTATGATCCTCATAGCTCCACGCTGGCCACGCCAAGTGTGGTACCCTCTACTTCTGCATCTCTCCCAGGCATCCTCCCTGGATCTAGGAGCTGCTCCAGACCTTCTGTCTCATGAGGAGGGGACTTTGTGGCACCCAAACCCCAAGTCCCTTCACCTCAGAGCTTGGTTACTGAAGGCCTAGACCTTCAAGACTGGAATCTTTCTCAACAGGTGAAGGATATCCTCCATGCATCTAGGAAACCTTCCACCAGGCATTCTTATGCTTTTAAATGGAAAAGATTTTCAATTTGGTGTGCTGACAAAGGTCTTAACCCTCTAGCACTACCTTTGAATTCTTTACTCGAATATCTCCTGCATCTTTCCAATGCAGGACTTAAAACCAATTCTGTAAGGGTCCATTTGAGTGCTATTGCAGCATCTCTAAAGCCTATCAATGGACAACCTGTTTCCTCTCATCCTCTTATTGCGAGATTCATGAGAGGCCTAACCTTAACTAAACCTCCCATTCGACCTCCTCCGGTGGCATGGGACTTAAATGTGGTTCTTGGTCAGCTTATGAAGCCACCCTTTGAACCCTTAGCCACTACCTCCTTGAAATTTCTTTCCTGGAAAGTCATTTTCCTTATTGCAATCACTTCTGCTCGCCGCATCAGTGAACTGCAGGCTTTAGTGGCTAATCCACCTTATACAAGGTTCCATCATGATAAGGTAGTCCTTAGGACAAATCCCCGCTTTATGCCTAAAGTGGTCTCGCCTTTTCATCTTAATCAAGAGGTATATCTACCTGTCTTTTTTCCAGGTCCTCATGCATCAAGTGCAGAGAGGAATCTTCATACCCTGGATTGTAAGAGAGCTCTTGCCTTTTACTTACAAAGGACACAGCAACATAGAAAGTCTTCTCAACTTTTTGTTGCTTTTGATCCTTCTCATTTAGGACTTCCAGTCTCAAAAAGAACACTGTCCAATTGGATTGCTCAGTGTATTTCTTTTGCTTACCAGAGTAAGAACCTTTCTCTGGAAGGCCATGTCACAGCTCACAATGTGAGAGCCATGGCCACTTCTATGGCTCATCTTCATTCTGTATCCAGATCTGTTGAGTAGCCACTTGGGCCTCGGTTCACACCTTCACAGCCCATTACTGCTTGGACAAGGACTTCCGCCGGGATGCCTTGTTTGGTCAGGCTGTCCTCAGACACCTGTTCCATTCTTAAACAACTCCTGCCCACCTTCCCTGAATGGATGCCTGAGATCCATAGGGACATGAGGAATTCTTGCAGGGGGATCTCCCCGGCATCTTAGCTAGGGAGTCCCCATATGTGAGGACTCATTCCTGCTTGTTCTTGGAGATAGCACAGTTACTTACCTGTAACAGGTGATCTCTGGGAACAGCAGGAATTAGTCCTCACAACCCACCCACCTCCCCTAGGAGTTGTATCTCTCTCTCTCTTTCCTTTCCTCTCTCTATTGTCTCAGCTTTAAACTCGAACTGAGGAAAGTTGGTCAGGAAGGCGGGAAGGCAGCGCGCATGCGCTGTGGGAGGCCCCAAAAGCTTCCTTTCTGGGAAGCTGGGAAGCTTTCCCGCGCAGGCTCCGTCGGTTCCGACGTACCCATATGTGAGGACTAATTCCTGCTGTTCCCAGAGATCACCTGTTACAGGTAAGTAACTGTGCTTTCTCTGGAACACCATGTCACAGCTCACAATGTGAGAGCCTTGGCAGCCGCAATGGCTCATCTACACTCTGTGTCTATTGACAACATCTGTCGAGGAGCTACTTGGGCCTCAGTTCATGCCTTCAGAGCTCATTACTGCTTAGACAAGGACTCCCGCCGGAATGCCTTGTTTGATCAGGCTGTTCTACAACACCTGTTCCATACTTAATCAACTCCTACCCACCTTTCCCGGTAGGATGCCAGAGATCCATGGGGGGAAGTGGAGCCCTTTCACAGGGGCACACAACTTCTTGGGTCTCTCCCTGGCATCTGTAGCTAGGGAGTCCCCATATGTGAAGACTACATTCCTGCTTGTTCCTGGAGATAGCATAGTTACTCATCTGTAACAGGTGATCTCCGTGAACAGCAGGAATTTAGTCTTCACAACCCACCCACCTCCCCTAGGAGTTGTATCTCTCTATCTCTCTCTTTTTCTCTCTCCCTCTCTTTGTCTCACCTTTAAACTCAGCTGGAGAGAGACAGTTGGGAAAGGCAGGAAGGCAGCACGCAGGTGCTGTTGGATGCTCCCAAAAGCTTTCTAATTGGACGCTGGGGAGCATTCCCGCGCAGGCTCTGTCGGTACTGACGATACCCATATGTGAAGACTAAATTCCTGCTGTTCCCTGAGATCACCTGTTACAGGTGAGTAACTATGCTTTACAGGAAAGGAAATTATCAGGAAGTAAAATTTCACCTTTATGTTCTTATCACTTACCTAATAACCAAATACTTTTACAAAAGTAAACTTCTTTTCTATTTTTAGATTCGTACAAGGGCAATCTCTGCCAAAGGAATGACTATGGAGAGCCCACTGCAGCTGCTTCTCTTTGCCTCCAAAAAAGTCACATCGGATGGTGAAGTGATTGTGCTGGATGAATGGTAAGAATTTCCAACTTTCCTTGGGTGTTATGTAGAACCAATCAAGTACAGAACTGTAGTGAGGTGCCTTTTCTGAATGCTAGCTGCCATATGAAAGGATGAGGACACATGAATTACATCAGAAATGGCTGTTTTCATTTGTAATTTTAAATTTTGTCCAATGTTTCTATAATTTATCTTCTGAAATAGAATCAGGAGAGCAGAAGGTAGTAGTTTGATTCTCTAAGGCCAGTTTTAATGAGTTGTAGTCTGAGATAGCATTCAAGTTATGCTTCCTATTCAGTATTTTAAAGACTTTTCCCCCAGAAATGGAGAATAGACTCCTGTTACAACAGCATGATGAAGCTGGTTTTCTTATTAGTACTGTGGAGAAAGTAATAAATGTTGAGTAAAGTTGGCATCTGAATAAACACTTCATGACTGCAGTGATGATGGTTTAATTTAGTTTATTAAAATGTGATATACTACCTCAATACAACAATAAAATGATAAACAAATATAAAATCAAATACAAATGAATAAAATACATGTCTGGGTGGAGTTGGGAGTGACACATGGAAGCAATACAAATCTATTTGGTGCTTCTCCTTAAACTGATGTCCTTCATATTTTGGTAAGTTTTTTTGTTTCTATATGTTGACACTTTTCACTGGTGCTAGTTCTCATTGCATTTCATGTGATCACAAAGGAGTTGGATTAGCACAAGTTTGAAAGCTGAAAGAAGTAGCATCATCTTGATCAGTAGCTAATGTCGAAGGCTTGAGGGTTAATGCTACTGCATACAAGTTTCCAACCTTTTTCTCTAAGCATAGCCCAAAAGACCAGGCCTGCCTACCTACCATGTTTTCATAAACAAAGGAAAATGTTTATTTCTCTGGGAACAAACAGGAAGTAAGTCCGACAGAGCCCAAGCAGAAGCATCTCCCCAGCTTTCAAGGAAAGCCTTTGGGAGATGACCACGCATGCGTGGTCCACTTCTTGCACAAGGGTGCCATCTTGCCTCAGTCTCCTTTTTTCCCGCAGAGCCCTTCGGATGTTGTCCTTTTCTCCCCGGAAAAAAAATCTGATTTTTTAAATTTTGTCTGGTTTGCGTATTCTTTCACGGTAACATAGTAACGTAGTAAATGACAGCAGATAAAGACCAATCTCCAGGAACAAGCAGGAATGAGTCTTCACATATGGGTACGTCGGTACCGACAGAGTCTGCGCGGGAACGCTTCCCAGCATCCAATCAAAGAGCTTTTGGAAGCTTCCCACCACGCCTGCGTGCTGCCTTCCCGCCTTTCCCAACTGCCTCTCCTCAGTTTTCGTTTTTCCGCGGAGCCGGCAGGACGTCCTTCTGTCACCGCAGAAAATTCTTCTTTTAATTCTTTAGTTTTCTTGTGGTCGCGGCTGTCTTCCCCGACGCCACCGGTACCACCGGTGTTTCCTTTTTCTTTCTTGTAAATTTTCCCTTTAAGGGAATATTTTTTCTTCTGAGTGTCTTACGGTTTTTCAGGCCTTCTAGGCCTCTCCATGTCCCTCATGGAACCGCCAGCCACTTTCTCCAAGAAATGTTCAAACTGTGGCGGTACAACTTTATTTTTAGACTCCCAAAATTGGTGTCTAACCTGTTTGGGTCCTGACCCTTTTCCTCCGGAGCCCTCGGGCTACAGTATTGTGAGAAGAGGTTTTCAACATCGAGTTTCCCTCGATATGAGGTTTCCTTCCAACTTCAGGGCACCGACCATTTCTTCTTCTACACAGGATCAGGTAACCCACAAACAGTCTGTTAAGACTAGCCAACCCTCGAGTAGTAAGGCTCATGCACAGCATGTAGACTGCTCCGGCGTTGCCCTCGAGGGCCCATTGGCTTCAAAACCCCGGCGGGAGTCTTCGGCCTCCAAAGCCTATGTGGGGTTTTGGGTTGTTCCTGGGGCTCACCCCTCACAGAACATACCTGAGCCATACCCGGTGGTGGACGTAACACTCCTTACCAGAGATCGTCGTCTGGCGTCCTCAGTACCTACGGGACCGGTGGATACGTTCCAGACTGACTTTCCAGTATCGGTACCGGCACCGATACTACCACCGACGTCTGTACCCTCCAGACGTGCATCGATAGACTCGCTTCCTTCGATGCCGAGTCTGGAATCTATCTCTAGTCTGGAAGACTGGGTACCGACACATCTTGGTACCGACACCTATCGGTACCAGACGCTCGGTACCGAGGGTGACTGCCGAAGGCTTTCGGTTACCTCGGTACCGATTGGGCTGTCACCGATTGCTGCTCCGATGTCAGTGTCGGATGCGGTTCTGACAGCGGTACCGGTATCGGCACCGGTATCCACAGCAGCATCGTGGCCAGCTCCTTCCATGCTTCTTCCAACAGGATCGCTCCCTTCTATACCAAGTTTGGAGTCGATACCTGGCATGGACGATGTGGTACTGACTGTCGCTGGTCCTGACCTCCAGTACCAGCGTCCATCCGTTAAGGATCCCATACTGCACCGTGCAGGATCTTATATTCCTATATACTCAGATAGATCCTTCGGTGCCCAGGCTAGTTCTTCAGATCTAGCCTGTCCAGGGGAGGTTCTCTTTGGAGATCCTTCTTTTCAGAGTTTCCTCCTGGATATGGCAAGATCACTTGCCATTCCTATCCCTGGCCATGATCCTACACAAGGCTCTGTTTCTACCGAAGCAAAGGAGAACATAATGCTTCCTTTGCATCATTCCTTGCAGGATCTTCTTCTAGGAATGTGGGAAGCACCTTTAAGGGTACCCCCACCTTTCAGAGCAACTGATCTCCTATATCAGGTGCCCCCCTCTCCAGGTTTTCAAAAGACTCAACTTCCTCATCATTCCATTGTAGTGGAATCAGCAATGAGGCGGGTGAAGAGTAAGAAAAAGCACTCTTCTTATCCGCCAGGTCATGAGTCTAAGACACTAGATGCCTTTGGACGTCAAACCTTCCAGACATCCATGCTTTCAGCAAGAATTCTCTCATATATTTTTATGAGTCTATCTCTTGAGGAGGTCACAAAGAAATTACATCTTTTGACTTCTTTTCTTTCAGAGCCCAAGAGTGCAGACTATTCCTCACTGCTTAGTCATATTCAAAATATCTCTTGGTTTCTTACTCGTGCTTCCCTAGACTCATTTGAGTCTGTTAGCAGAACTTCTGTTATAGCTATAGGGGCACGACGTAGAGCCTGGCTCCAAGCTTCAGACTTAGACAAATGGGCACAACAAAGACTGGGTAATACTCCTTGCACTGGAGAAAATCTCTTCAATAAGGAGTCTTTACGTCAGGTTACTCAGTGGTCCACTGACTTACCTGTTTCTAAGGGCTGTTCTACGCCGCCTTCTTTCCTAGTAGGTAGGAAATGTCCTACCAAACGTTTTTCCCCTAGGGGGAGAAGGTTTTATTCATCTTCTGCCCATCATACAGATGTTCCCAAACAGGGGAAACATCGCCTGGTCTGAAGAATCTAAACTCTCACCGGGCTCAGCAAACCCAGCAACCGCAGGGTTTCTGATTAATCATTATATTTTTGTGCCTCTTGGGGTTTAGAACCTGCAGTTGACTTCTTCTCAGTAGAAGCCTTCCACTGTTTTCATTCTAAACTCTAGGCATGGATCTCTTTTCACAAGACATCCACTTTTTCTCTGTATACGAGCTCTTAGGATATTCATGCCTATAGATCACAGGTTTCTCCTCTTCTTCCTGCTAGGGAAAGAGGTTTAACAACTATCAAATGATAGTTTTCTGTACCAGCATGAATTTTTCCTTTCTACAGACTTAACCACACTGTAAGTCTCCATTCAGCTCCATCTTCTCTACCCTCTTACCAATCTTTCCTCTGTAAGAGGGGTACTATTACACTGGAGGGCTTCTTCTTCAGCCCCTCTAGTTTTTGTCACTATTCCAGTGTGGAGTTTTCCTCTCTGAGTTAACTCCCTTCTTCATTTTTGCTTTGGGGCAGCTTATCAGACAGGTCCAGAGTTTTCTTACTCCTGTTCTGTCCTTTCTGTTTTTAAACAGAAAGATTCTGCTGTCTTATCAGCAGCTGCCCATGCAGGAGCCCTAGTGATTGGACCACTGGTTCTTCTCCACAAGCATCCAGAGTTGTCCTCCACTACATTCTTTCTGACCTTAGTAGTGACTCCAAGACAGTGGATTCATCTTTCTTGGGAAACCTTATCACTACAGGCTTCTCGGATTGTCTTCTATTCTTGCCATCTCCAATTCCCTTGGGCTTGGCAGCATAGTTGACGTAGGTACTGGCTTTTCCAGCAGCCAGTTCTATCTCCTAATTCTCCTGCATTATGCTCTCTGCAATTCTACAGAGAAGCTTTCCACCATGGGCCTTTGCTAGAGAGCATTAGGTTTTTCTCAAACAGCTGTCCTAGATGTTTGGAAAAGGCTCCCTCAGTCATGCCCCTCATGACTGGAAGGGTTCTTCCTACCCTACTATCTCCTTTTTAAAACAAAGGACGTGGACCTTCTCTTACGTGAAAGCTTAAAGAGTTGTTCAATTCCTGGTTTGGTCCTCAGGATTCCCACCGGGAATATGCTCTTTTTTTCCTTGCAGCTCGTCCTCATGGTATCCTAATCCCTCATGGACAGCGCATGTTTAGCTAAAGAACGCATGATACCATTTTTGCCCCTCAAGTAGGTCAACTTGGTATCTCATTCCTATGCGTCTTCAGTCCATTTACCATGCTAGAGTTCTGGAGGACTCGGGACTTGCTGCCTGCAGACTGATATTATCCTCTGCTTTTCACGTAAGTATCCTGGTTATTTCACTAGCTAGCATTTCTGCAGCAATCTAGTCTGTTCCTTGTCAGGGTGATTTTTCCCCTGACTCCTTCCATCATAACCAGGGGGAATAGATTCTCTATATATCTTCTCAAGTAGGTTTCACCTTGTTATTAGATGAATCTTTCCTCTTCACATCTCCTATGTGAATATACTTTCTATAGGCATATCTCTGTCTGCTTAATTGCAGACATCTATATATAGGCCTATATATTCACATCTATATATATATATATCTGTATACATCCCTATAGATATATATGTCTGTTATTTGTGTGTGTATGTTATGCCCTTCTATATCTCACTATAGATATATATTCTATATGTCTATCTATCTATCTATATCTATCTATCTATCTATCTATCTATCTATATATATATATATATATATATATATATATTTACCTAAGGGTTAGGTACCCCTGAAGCTCTCCATGTTCCAGTATCTTTCCTAGCTACCACCAGTTAGGAAAGACATGGCGGATCTTCAGTACAGCTGAGGCTCTAACGCCTCAGATACCTGTCCTTTCTTTTTGGGATACAAGGATTTTTCCATACCCCTTCTTCCCTCAAGGACTAGGTCGGTTTGTCCAAATCGGTCAGCCTTTCCTCTTTTTGCTCCTAAGAGTGAGCCACTCTGCAGCCAAAAGAGTTTCAGCTTTTTCCATAAAGCCTTCTGCTGAAGGCCTACCGTTTATCTACTACCCCAGTTGATCCCTGGGGTTACCTCTCACCTTTCAGGATTCTGACCTCCACTGTTTGTCCTACAGGTTTATTACCGCCACTTTCAGTGAGGTCCTCCTTGAGGTTCCTCTACTGGATTCCCCAGTAGATTCCATGAACCTCTATACTTTCCTGCAATCCTGTTAGGGGAGGTCCATATTGCAATATTTCATTTCAATATATTTGATGATAATTATCATCCACACAAGGGACTCCTTGCCTGCAGTCCTATGCTAGGTTAGCTGTCTTTGCAGCACCTTTCTGTTTCAAATCCTACCCTCCATCCTGAGGATGCCTGGCGATATGAGGTGTAGCATGATCTCCAGGAACAAGCAGGAATGAGTCTTCACATATGGGTACGTCGGTACCGACGGAGCCTGCACGGGAATGCTGCCCAGCTTCCAATCAGAAAGCTTTTGGCAACATCCCTCGCGCCTGCGCAGTGACTTCCCGCCTTCTCCACAGCCTCTCTTCAGTTTTTAGTTTTTCCGCGGAGCCGGCAGGACGTCCTCCTGTCACCGCAGAAACTTTTCTTTTTAATTGCTTTAATTACTTTAGTTTTTTGTTTTCTTGTGGTCGCGGCTGTATTTCCCGCTACCACCGGTATCGCCGGTGGATTTTTGGCTAAATTCTGAGAAACGTTTTTTCAGTTTTTTTACCTTAACTTCTTGGGCCTACTAGGCCTTTTTCATTATGGAGCCTTCTTTTCCTAAGAAGTGCATTCGATGTCGAAACACTTGTTTCTTTTTAGACACCAATAGTTGGTGTCTCAACTGTGTGGGTCCTGACCCTTTTTCCCCTGACTTGTCAGGAGATAATTTTGTGAGGAAACCTTCAGTATTTAGAGTTTCCCTCGATACCGTTTTTTCCTCGGCAGTGAGGGTACCCGGTTTCTCTACTTCACAGGATCAGGTAACCCAAAAACAGTCTGTTAAGACTAGCCAATGCTTGAGTGGTATGTCCCATGCCCCAGCATGGTGACGGCTCCGGCCTTACCCTCAAGAACCCATTGACATTACCCCTGCGGGAGTCTTCGGGCTCCAAAGCATTAAAGGGGTTTCAGGATGTTCCTGGGGCTCACCCCTCACAGAACATACCTGAGCCATGCGTGGGGGTGGTATCCGCTTCGAGCGGTACCGAGCCTCCGGCATCGGCACCGGTGTCGAGTATTCCACTCTTCACCAGGGATCGTCATCGGGCATCCTCGGTACCTTCGGGACCGATCGATACGCACCGAATTGACTTCCCTCAATGTCAGCCATGCTCCGGGACGGTACCGGCGTTGATCGGTTCCGATACCCTAGCATCGGCATCAGCATGGATGGGTACTCATCGGATATCCTCGGTACCGTCGGTATCGATCGATGTCACCCAGGCTGCCTTGGTATCGGCATCGCCGATACTACCACCGGCGTCGGAACTGTCGAGACATACATCGCTAGTTTCGCTCTCTTCGATGCCGAGTCTTGAGTCGATATCGAGTCTCGAGGACTCCGTACCGACGCGTCCTGGAACCGACTCCTGTCGTTTCCAAATAGGTAGTTCCGCAGATCCTAGCCATAACTCCCTCATGATCTCGGTACCACTACAGCAGTTCCCGATGACTACTTCACTTGCTAGTCCTTTATCAGTAACAATGTTGATGCCTGTTCTTGCACCGATGCCTAGTTTGGAACCCATACCTGGCATTGGTGCAGTACCTTGTACGTCCTCTGATACTCAGACTCTTTCTTTGGCCTCACCAGGAATAGTTCCCATAGGAGATCAGTCTTTTCAAGCTTTTCTCCTGGATATGGCAACCTTTCTTAATATCTCTATCCCTGGTTGTGATCCAACCCATGGCTCACCGGCACAAATGCAAAATATACAGTTTCCTTTACATCCTGCTCTGCAGGATCTCCTTCTCAAGGTATGGAAATCACCCTTACGACTTTCTCAAGTTTCTAGAGACATTGAGGTTAGGTACCGAGTACCACCCTCTCCAGGGTTCCAAAAACCTCAACTTTCTCATCGTTCCCTTGTAGTGGAATCAGCACTGAGGAAAGTTAAGAGCAAGAAAAAGCATTCTTCTTTTCCGCCAGGTCGTTCTTCAAGAACACTCGATGCTTTTGGCCGTCAGGCCTTCCAAAACTCTATGCTGGCTTCCAGAGTTCTCTCATATATATTTCACATGAGTCTAACACTCCAGGAAGTCACAGAGAAATTGTCTCTTTTGACCCCTTTTTTACCAGAGCCCAAGGCTACTGATTATTCCTTGCTCATTAATCACAGTCGGAATATATCCTGGTTCCTGTCTCGTACTTCTATAGACTCTTTTGAGTCCATTAGCAGATCCTCTGCTATTGCCATTGCAGCACGTCGCAGAGCCTGGCTTGAGGCTTCAGACTTGAACAAACGGGCACAAACTATACTAGCTCATTCTCCTTGTACAGGGGAAAGTCTTTTCAATAAGGAGTCTTTACGTCAGGTTGCTCAATGCTCCACTGACTCTTCTTCCACTAGAAACCATTCTAAGCCACCTCCTTCTTCAAGGAGTAGGAAATGTCCTACCAAACCTTATTTCCCTAAGAAAAGAAAGTTTCATTCATCTCCTGCCCATCATTCGGCTGTACCTAAACAAGGGACGCCTCAACCTAGTCTGCAGTCCTCCAGTTCTGGCCAGTCTCTGCATTCCCAGCAACCATAGGGACCGGGAATTGTAACTTACACTTTCCTTCTACATCTTAGAAGTTTTTTCAGTGTACTACCCTGTAAAAAAAAAAAAAAAAAAAATCTTGTTCAGATACTACACACTTCTCCTCTTCTTACTCTCTAGAGGAGCAGTGCAACTATCATCTGATAGTTCCTATCCCAACTGAACATTTTTTCCTTCAGTTGACTTACCCCATGGGTTCGTCACCCTCCAACTACAAGGAACTACCATACGTAACTACTTCTCTGGCAAGCTCGTTCCCCAGACAAGAATAGCATTTATCCTCTCTTTTTTCTTGTCTATTTTTCTTATTCAGCACAGGACAGTCTCTTTGCTGTTTCCGTCAGCAGCTCTGCCTGCAGGAGTTACAGTAATTGTATTGCTGGGACTTTTCCAGTCCCTTGTTCAAAATTTTGTCTAGCCTCAGTAGTGATTCCAAGCTGTCTTGGATCCTCCTACTTGTGTAGACTTTCTCACATTATTCTTACCATCTCCTTTCCTAGGATATGGCAAAATACCTGACTTTCAGTCAGTTTATCTCATACCTCTCCTGCACAATGCTCTCTGCAGTCTTCAGAGAAGCTTTCTACTATGGGGGCCTTGCTATAGAGCATTGACCTTGTCTCTGAAGTTCCTCTATTATTAGAGAAAAACTTAGGAACCCTTCCTATACCTGAGAGGGTTCTCCGCACCCCCTCTAGATTGGGGTGTTAACACGAGCTATCAGTTCTTCTGCGTGAAGATCCAAGGCATCCACCATGTCAGTGTTCTGTGGAACTCCCGTCTTGTTCCTTACAGATCCCTCATTCCACGAAAATAGATTCTCTATACATATCCCAAGTGGGCTCACCCTCTTGTAGGACGCAGAATCTTTTTATTTTCTATTCCCCATGTACAATTATGGGGCTGGGTGGTAGTCATGTATCTCAATCTGTTGTCTAGTATGTAGCATCTCCATATATGTCTACATACTTATATCATTTCTCTGGTGGTGCTAAACCATGCCCCACAAATTTACATATATCTAGGTATATCATCTCTATCTATCTATATATATATATATATATTTGATATATTTCACCATCCATATCCTACTCTACAAATCTGGACATATGTATATTTATATATCTATATATATATATGAATATATACATATCTATTCCAGCCACATATATATATATATATCCCCATATTTGTGTGTTTGATGGGGGGCTTCTTAAGGGTTAGTCAATCGTATTCACTATCACCCTTACTGTCTATACTACATGGTTTACCTCTTAGAGGTTTTAGACAGTCTGTTGCCCTACGTCCCATACCAAATTATGATACGAGACATGTTAACCACCAACAACCACTTTGGTGCTAACATCTTCCATTTTTTCTTTATGTCCTTGAAGCATCCAGCTTCACTATTTTTCCTATCTCTCGCCAGCTAGGAAAAACGGTGTACATCTTTATTCTCAAGTACACAACTATTTTCCGTAGGAATAGGGGTTTTCCATTCCCCTCTCCTGCCAGGACTGGGCTAGTTCTTCAACTCCGTCAGTCTTCTTCCTTTAGTCCTCAATGTTAATGATGCCTAAAGGAGTTTTCAGCTTTTCCCATAAAGCTTTCCATTGAAGACCTGACGTCTACTCCTACCCAGTTGACACCTGGATCATCTACTACCTCCAGGTCTGGACCTTCATCCTCACTGCTGAGAGGTCACCTTGAAGATTCCGCTACTGCTTATCCAGTAGACTCCATCATGCTTCCTACTTCCTACAATACAGTAGGTAAGCTGCATTTTTTAAGTGTACATTAAATGTGTTTAATGCTACTCATCATATATACCAAGGACTTCTGTATTCTGTAGGACCCTCTAGTCCTTGGCTATGCTGTTTCTTTCCTCACAGCTCCTTTATTATCAACTCCTACCCTCCATCCCACATTGGATGCCGGGGATTCCTGGAGACAAAATGCACCCCTGATCCAGGCACTTGCATTTTTATGGGATCTCCCCCTGGCATCTCCAGCTAGGGAGTCCCCATATGTGAAGACTCATTCCTGCTTGTTCCTGGAGATAGCACAGTTACTTACCTGTAACAGGTGATCTCTGGGAGCAGCAGGAATTAGTCTTCACAACCCTCCCACCTCCCCTAGGAGTTGCATCTTTTTTATTTTTTTCCTTTTCTCTCCTCGCCTTTGACTCAGCTCTGAATCTCAACTGAAGAGAGGCTGTGGAGAAGGCGGGAAGTCACTGCGCAGGCGCGAGGGATGCTGCCAAAAGCTTTCTGATTGAAAGCTGGGCAGCATTCCCGTGCAGGCTCCGTCGGTACCGACATACCCATATGTGAAGACTAATTCCTGCTGTTCCCAGAGATCACCTGATCTCCAGGAACAAGCAGGAATAAGTCCTCACATATGGGTACGTCGGTACCGACGGAGCCTGCGCGGGAAAGCTCCCCAGCTTCCTAGAATGGAAGCTTTTGGGACCTCCCACTGCACATGCGCACTGCCTTCCCGCCTTCCTGAACAGCTCTCCTCAGTTTCTCTTTTTCCGCGGAGCCAGCAGGTCGTGTATCCTGTCACCGCTGAAGAAATTGTAGTTTTTTGTTTTGTTTCTTTAGACCGCGTACCTGCCTTCCCATACCGATACCGGTATCGCCGGTCTTCCTTTTTCTTTCTTGAAAATTATTTTCTTTTCTTTTATTATTTTTCAGCACTTGGTCACTTCAGTTAGGCCTTCAGGCCTACTTCAATTCTCCACATGGAGAAGCCAGCCCCTGGATTTAAGAAGTGTACCAAGTGTACTGCTGTAATATCAGTCACAGACACCCATGAATGGTGTCTTAAATGTTTGGGGCCTGACCACTCCATTCCGGACTGCCCTTCCTGCTCCCAAATGTCTAAGCGTGGGCTGCAGAACCGGGCCAACAAATTCCATGTGCTGTTTGCTTCAGAGAATTCAACATCACAATCATCCAGGTCATCATCCCCGGATGGATCTCAGGTAACCAAACCTTCTGTGGGCAAGTCCTCAAAGAGCAAATCTCCTTCAAAGCATCGAGAGGCTCTTAGTTTTGAGGACCCTGCCCCAGCCAAACAGCCCCGGCGGGAAGTCCTACCTTCCAAAACGCCAACACAGGGGCTACAGGTTGACATCGATGGCACGGCCTCGACAGATCACCTGTTGGACTGCTCTGGGGTACCGGCCCATACCGGTACCGACATCCAGGCAGCCGTGGCGTCTATGGGCAATACTGTCCAATCCATGCAGCAGGCCATCATGGCTTTCATTAAAGCTGCAACGCCATCGGTACCGCTTCCAGCGGTTCCGGGCCCGGTTCCGGTATCGTCCGCCATGCCGGAACCCAGGCCTTCCTCTTCTAAACGCAAATCGGTACCGTATGGGCTTTCGCTCCATACCGCTTCCATACCCGGTACGCCCGATGTCGATACCGATCGGTATGCGTATCGTGCGTTGGAGGAAACTAGAGAATACACCGATTCCTCTGAGGATTTTGTCTCCTCTGATGAGTCTGCAGAGCTCTCCCTTGACCTTCCTGAGGAACCTTCTTCTCCAAAAAGGAGAATGTCTCCTCCAGAGGATTTGTCCTTTCAGGACTTTATTTTAGAAATGGCTAAAGGCCTTTCTATCACTACTTCCTCTGAAAGGGAACCAAGGTCAAAAAGATTGGATATTTTAGGATACTCTAAGTCTCCTAAAGAAGCAGTTACTCTGCCTATCCATGAAATCCTTCAAGAACAATTGATGGATTTCTGGGAGAACCCTTTAACTCTGTCTCCTTATTCCCGTAGGTTGGACACCATGTATCGGGTCCCTCCTTCTCCTGGTTTTCAGAAAACTCAATTGCCTCACCACTCCATTGTGGTAAAGTCTGCAATGAAAAAGATCAAGAGTACTAAAAGGCACTCTTCTACACCTCCAGGAAGGGAATGTAAGACACTAGACTCTTTTGGTAGGAAAATCTTCCAGGCTAGTATGCTTATAGCCAGGATTAATTCCTACAGCCTCTATATGGGCATGTTCCTAGGGGAACTTGCCAAGAAAGTACGGCATTTTGCCTCCTGTATCCCTGAGGATAAACAGGAGGACTTCCTTTCTGTTGTGAAACAACTTTTAGATGTTTCTAAGTTCTCCAACAGAGCTGCCTTTGATTCCTTCGAAGGAGCCAGCAGAGCTTCTGGCATTGCTATTGCAGCCAGACGCCTGGCTTGGCTCCAGGCTTCTGATCTGGAACCCTGGGTTCTAGATGGCTTACGGAATCTGCCCTGTACAGGTGAGAACTTATTCGGTGCAGAGTGGCAAGTTAAGGCCACTCAAATGGACGCTGAAAATGCCACCTTAGAGAGACTTTCTAAGTCCACTTCTACTCCCACTAAGAAGAAGTCTTTCAAGAGGCCTTATTATAAGAAGGCCAGATATGCTTCCAATACTGGCCAGCAATCTTCTCAACCTCGTTTTGCGGCTAAACGTCAGCAAACGAAACAAGCAAGAGCAAAGCCTGCAGCAGCTACTGCAGCTCAACAGGCTCCACCCCCTCAGGGGTTTTGACTTGCCCCTAGAGAACTTGCCATTCCTGGTTCTGGACCAACCAGAACCTCTCACCATACCTGGAAGGTTAGCTCACTTTGCTCCCAGATGGGAACAAATCACAACAGAGCAATGGACCCTCTCTATCATCCGAGAGGGTTACAAACTTCATTTCTCCAACCTTCCTCCTCATCACATGGTGAGACCCTTCAATTCTCCATCTCCTCTCCTAGCCCTGTTGGATCAGGAGATCTCTTCTCTGCTTGCCCAAGGGGCCATAGAAGAGGTTCCTCTTCATCAACAGGGGTCAGGTTTCTACTCCCCCTATTTTCTCATTCCAAAGAAGACAGGGGGATTCAGACCAATCCTAGATCTGAGAGAATTGAACAAATTTCTGTACAAGGAGAAATTCAAAATGCTCTCTCTGGGCATTCTCCTTCCATACCTTCAGAGTCAGGACTGGCTTTGTTCTCTAGACCTGCAGGATGCGTATACACATCTACTCATCCATCCATCCCACAGAAAATATCTTCGCTTTCTGTTCAAGGGAAGTCATTACCAATACAGAGTACTTCCCTTCGGTCTCGCCTCTGCCCCAAGAGTCTTTACCAAATGCATGGCAGTCGTAGCCGCATTTCTCAGAAGCATGGGAATTTTCGTATTCCCATATCTGGACGACTGGCTCATTCGAGCTCCAACTCAGTCGCAGGCCCAGATTTCCCTAGACCGCACAAGGAGCCTTCTGCAGTATCTGGGACTGGTGGTAAACCTTCCCAAGTCTCAACTCAGCCCTACTCAGTCTCTAGAATTCATAGGGGCCCACTTGGACACCACCACTGCAAGAGCCTACCTTCCACTGGTTCGGGGTCAGCGTCTGCTGAGCTTGGCCTCCCAAGCCCAGTCCAGTACTCACTTGACAGCCAGGGAAATGCTACGCCTCCTGGGCCATATGGCCTCCACAGTACATGTGGTGCCCTACGCTCGTCTTCATATGAGAGCAGCTCAATGGACCCTGGCCACCCAGTGGACTCAGGCGTCGGGAGCACTCTCAGACCAAATACAAACCTCAAACCGTCTGTCTTGGTCCCTCCATTGGTGGATATCCACCAAGAATCTGTTGTTGGGGGCTCCCTTTCAGCCCTTGCTACCCCAAGCAACCCTCACAACAGATGCCTTCCAATTGGGGTGGGGAGCCCATCTGCTAACTCTCTCCACTCAGGGCACTTGGTCTCCACAGGAGGCCACCCTTCATATCAACCTCCTGGAACTGCGAGCAATTTACCTTGCCCTCAAGGTCTTCCATACCCTCCTTGCCAACCTGACTGTCCTGGTTCAGACAGACAATCAGGTGGCCATGTTTTACATAAACAAACAAGGAGGGACGGGCTCTCTGTCGCTGTGCAACGAAGCTCTCAGATTATGGGCCTTCGCCAGAGAGCACCAAATTCATCTGCTAGCAGTGTACCTTCCAGGAGTTCAAAACACTCGAGCAGACAGGCTCAGTCGAGTTCTGCTGCCACACGAGTGGTCCCTACACGTGGACCAGATAACCAGAATCTTCCAGGAATGGGGGACCCCGGACATAGACCTCTTTGCAAGTCCGTGGAATGCCAAACTTCCCCGGTTCTGTTCCAGGACTCCGTGTCAGGAAGCTCAGGCCACGGACGCCTTTCTCCTCCATTGGGGTCAGGCGTTCCTATATGCCTTTCCACCCATTCCGCTGATTCCCAAGACTCTGTTCAAACTCCAGAGAGATCACGGCTCTATGATCCTCATAGCTCCACGCTGGCCACGCCAAGTGTGGTTCCCTCTGCTTCTACAGCTCTCCCAGGGATCCTCCCTGGACTTAGGAGCTGCACCAGACCTTCTGTCTCAGGAGGACGGGACTTTGTGGCACCCAAACCCCAAATCCCTACATCTCCGAGCTTGGTTACTGAAGGCTTAAGTCTTCAAGACTTTAATCTTTCTCAACCTGTGAAAGATATCCTTCATGCCTCTAGGAAACCTTCCACGAGGCGATCTTATGCTTTCAAATGGAAACGTTTTTCCATTTGGTGTGCTCAGCAGGGCCTTGACCCTCTGGCACTTCCTTTGAATTCCCTCTTAGACTATCTCCTGCATCTTTCCAATGCAGGCCTTAAGACGAATTCTGTAAGAGTCCATTTAAGTGCTATTTCAGCATCCCTGAAACCTGTAAATGGACAACCTATCTCCTCTCACCCTCTTGTTGCAAGATTCATGAGAGGCCTGACCCTCACTAAACCTCCCATCAGACCCCCCCCCGGTCGCATGGGATTTAAATCTAGTGCTTGGTCAACTTATGAAGCCACCTTTTGAGCCGTTATTTTCTACCTCCTTGAAATTTCTTTCCTGGAAGGTACTATTCCTCATTGCAGTCACTTCTGCTCGTCGCATCAGCGAACTGCAAGCTCTAGTGGCTAATCCACCTTATACAAGATTTCATCATGACAAGGTGGTCCTTAGGACGAATCCCCACTTTATGCCTAAAGTGGTCTCGCCTTTTCATCTTAATCAAGAGGTATATCTACCTGTATTTTTTACGGCTCCTCATGCCTCCAGTGCAGAGAGGAACCTTCATACTCTGGATTGTAAAAGAGCTCTAGCCTTTTACCTTAATAGGACTCAGCCACATCGAAAGTCTTCTCAACTTTTCGTGGCTTTTGATCCTTCACATTTGGGACTTTCAGTCTCCAAGCGTACACTTTCCAATTGGATTGCTCAGTGTATTTCCTTTGCTTACCAGAGTAAAAACATTCCTCTGGAAGGCCATGTCACAGCTCACAATGTGAGAGCCATGGCAACTTCTATGGCTCATCTGCACTCTGTTTCCATTGATCAGATCTGTCGAGCCGCTACCTGGGCCTCGGTTCATACCTTCACAGCCCATTACTGTTTGGACAAGGACTCCCGCCGGGATGCCTTGTTTGGCCAGGCTGTCCTCAAACACCTGTTCCATTCTTAGACAACTCCTGCCCACCTTCCCAGGATGGATGCCTGAGATCCATACGAAGATGGCGAACCTTGACAGGGGATCCCACGCATCTAAGCTAGGGAGTCCCCATATGTGAGGACTTATTCCTGCTTGTTCCTGGAGATAGCACAGTTACTTACCTGTAACAGGTGATCTCTGGGAACAGCAGGAATTAGTCCTCACAACCCACCCACCTCCCCTAGGAGTTGTATCTTTTATCTATCTATCTTCCTGTCCTCTCTCTATTGACTCAGCTATAAACTCGAAACTGAGGAGAGCTGTTCAGGAAGGCGGGAAGGCAGTGCGCATGTGCAGTGGGAGGTCCCAAAAGCTTCCATTCTAGGAAGCTGGGGAGCTTTCCCGCGCAGGCTCCGTCGGTACCGACGTACCCATATGTGAGGACTAATTCCTGCTGTTCCCAGAGATCACCTGTTACAGGTAAGTAACTGTGCTTTACAGGTAAGTAACTGTGCTTTCAGGCCAGGGATGCCTTCCTCCTCTATTGGGGGCAAGACTTCCTCTATGCCTTTGCACCCATTCCCCTAATTCCCAAGACACTGTTCAAACTTCAGAGAGACAAGGGATCTATGATCCTCATAGCACCACATTGGCCACGCCAAGTGTGGTACCCTCTACTTCTGCATCTCTCTCAAGCTCCCTCCCTGGACTTGGGATCTGCTCCAGACCTCCTGTCCCAGGAGGAGGGAACGTTGTGGCACCCAAATCCCCAGTCTCTTCACCTCAGAGCCTGGTTGCTGAAGGCCTAGACCTTCAAGATTTGCATCTTTCTCAGCAAGTGAAGGATATCCTTCATGCTTCCAGAAAGCCTTCCACTAGACGTTCCTATGCTTTTAAATGGAAAAGGTTTACCATTTGGTGTGCAGAGGAGGGTCTTATCTCTCTTGCAATACCTCTGAATTCTTTACTAGAGTATTTGCTGCATTTATCCCATGCAGGCCTTAAAACGAATTCAGTAAGAGTCCATTTGAGTGCTATTGCAGCATCCCTTAAACCTCTCAATGGACAGCCTATTTCCTCTCATCCTCTTATAGCAAGATTCATGAGAGGCCTTCTTTTAACTAAACCTCCCATTAGACCACCTCCAGTGGCATGGGACTTGAATCTGGTTCTTGGCCAGCTTATGCAGCCACCCTTTGAACCCTTAGCCACTACCTCCTTGAAATTCCTTTCCTGGAAGGTTATTTTTCTTATTGCAGTCACTTCAGCTCACCGCATCAGTGAGCTGCAAGCCTTGATGGCTAATCCTCCTTATACATGGTTCCATCATGACAAGGTAGTCCTCGGGACTAATCCACACTTTATGCCTAAAGTGGTCTCACCTTTTCATCTGAACCAGGAGGTTTATTTACCTGTCCTTTTTCCAGGACCTCATGCATCAAGTGCGGAGAGCAATCTTCATACCCTGGATTGTAGAAGAGCTCTTGCTTTTTACTTACAAAGGACACAGCAACATAGAAAGGCCTCTCAACTCTTTGTTGCTTTTGATCCCTCTCATTTGATCCCTCTCATTTAGGACTTCCAGTCTCTAAGAGAACTCTGTCCAATTGGATTGCTCAGTGTATTTCTTTTGCCTACCAGAGTAAGAACCTTTCTCTGGAGGGCCATATCACAGCTCACAATGTGAGGGCCATGGCAGCCTCTATGGCTCATCTAAATTCTGTGTCCATCGACCAGATCTTTCGAGCGGTCACCTGGGTCTCGGTTCATACCTTCACAGCCCATTACTGCTTGGACAAGAACTCCCGCCGGGATGCCTTGTTTGGTCAGGCTGTTCTCAAACACCTGTTCCATACCTAATCAACTCCTACCCTCCATCCCTTGCTGGATGCCTGAGATTCATGGGTGGAGGTAGAGCCCTTCCCAGGGACTCACAACCTGGGTGATCTCCCAGGCATCTCTAGCTGGGGAGTCCCCATATGTGAAGACTCATTCCTGCTTGTTCCTGGAGATTGCACAGTTACTTACCTGTAACAGGTGATCTCTGGGAACAGCAGGAATAAGTCTTCACAACCCACCCACCTCCCCTAGGAGTTGTATCTATCTTTCCTTTCCTCTCTCTCTCTCTTTGTCTCAGCTTTAAAACTCGAACTGGAGAGAGGCGGTTAGGAAAGTCGGGAAGGCAGCGCGCAGGCGCGGTGGGATGCTCCCAAAAGCTTTCCTTTTGGACGCTGGGGAGCGTTCCTGCGCAGGCTCTGTCGGTACCGACGATACCCATATGTGAAGACTTATTCCTGCAGTTCCCAGAGATCATCTGTTACAGGTAAGTAACTGTGCTTTCCTGTTATTGCCTTTCAATTTACCCCCTTGCAGCTTCATGTTATGCCTTCTAGTTTTACAGCCTTCCCGTATTTCGAAGAGGTTTGTTTGTTCATTAATTCTCTTTAAGTATTTAAAGGTCTGAATCATATCTCCCCTATCCCTCCTCTCCTCCAGAGTTTACATATTTAGGTCTTCAAGTCTCTTCTCATAAGGCTTCTGACGCAGGCTCCAAATCATTTTGGTCGGCTTCCTCTGAACAGTTTCCAGTCTTTTTACATCCTTTGTGAGATATAGTCCCCAAAACTGGACACAGTATTCCAAGTGAGGCCTCATCAGTGACTTATACAGTTGCATTAGTACCGCTTCCTTTCTGCTGGTAATTCCTCTTTGTATGCAACCCAACATCCTCCTGGCTTTTGCCACTGCCTTGTCGCACTGTTTTGCCACCTTGAGATCCTCAGAAATAATCACACCTCCTCGCCTCTGAGCCAGCTCGCCTCTGGTTCATCTATCCATTTTCCACTTTTTTCATAGAGGTCTACCTCGACCAGCATTTGTGCCCTTTTTCAGCTGAAGACCTCAGACCCCTGCTGGGAGGCAGCGACCCCCTTTTTCCGATGGCCTCAAGTGGTTTCAAAAAGTGTGACCGGTGTGGCTAAGTTATGTCACTTACCGATCCACACAACTGCTGCCTCCAGTGCCTTGGCCCAGGCATGACAGCTCCGACTGCGAGCTCTGCAGAATAGTGACCCCAAAGGCCTTAGAGTCGCCATCAGCAGCAGGAAAGGTTTTTCATAAGTCCGACTCCAACCTGGAGTCTCTGGTAACACCACACTTCAGGGCACTCTCCGATAGCTTGGTGCCCCTCGAAGCCAGAGCCTCTTTGGAGTTCCGTGGCCGTGGTTTTTCTGAGCGGAAGTCCCTGGAGATCAAGCATAAGAAGAAACAACCCTCGAAGACTGCCTCGGATGACAGATCCAGGAAGAAGGTGAAAATCATGCCCTAGGTCCCACAGTCCCAGGCATGAGTCCGAGGAACACCTCTCCAAGTTAACCCGCAAGGAGTAGTCTGCTCCTGTCAACTGGCTTCAGACCTCTGAGGCCATCCTCATCAAGGACTCCCCCTCGACAGTATAGACGCTGGGCCCGAAGACCTCAGTGCCTGCATCGAAGGCTGCGGAACCAACTAGCATGGAGATCAGAATGGAAGCTCTAGAGAGCAGTATATCTGCCCTAGTGGCCATGCAGTGGGCGTTTGTCCAGTTCATCCTCTCCATGATGAGACCCTTGACATCGAGGGCTTCTCCAGATGTGGAGCAGTCCTTGAGCACCACCGGCATCGACAGAGGCCCCGGTCCCATTCTTCAGGATACTAGTCCTCCCCCACGAGCGCCAGAGTTCCTGCACCACAGAAAGTGGTCCTCGACCGAGGTGATCGTGCGGCATCAGACTTGTACAGTGACTTCAATTCTGAATGGGAGACCATGGATGAAGATTCCCCGGACACAAGGTGACACTCATCTCCCCCCAGTGACCTGATGCCGCTCCCCACCCAAGGACCTTGCATTACTTGATTTTATGAGGGAAATGGCCAAGAGTCTCATGATTGAGACAGAGGCCAAGGAGGACCCGCGAATCGAGGATTTGGAGATTCTCCAATACAAGGCACCCTCGAAGAAACCCTTACGGTTCCAGTGCCCCCTATCCTTGACCACCGCTCCCTCTGGATGTTGTAAACACTAGCGTTGGTACCAGTTTCCAGCAGGCACCTCTATGCCATATACTGTGTATGCCGGAGCCCTGGGTTCCAAAAGACCCAGCCCCCCACAACTCAGTGGTTGTGGAGTTGACCATGCGCCGGCTTAAGAGCCAAAAACACACTCATCAGTACTGCTTAGCAGGGAGGCCCAAACCCTAGACGCCCTTGGCTGGAAGGCTTTTCCGTGCTCTATGCTGGCATGCCAAATCCACTCATACCAGCTCTACACCGGAATGTACCTGAGGGAGCTCGGGGGATTCTCAGCAGGCCTTGATGGAGAACCACTACAGAGGTTCAAGACCTTAACCTTGGTGCGGGTAGGAATGTTCGAAGTTCCTGTCCCGAGCAGCCTATAATGGTTTTGAGTCATTGGCCAGGATGGCCACCACAGGCATCAGGGCACAATGCCAAGCAGGGCTGCATTTGTGAGACCTAGAACAAAGGGTACGGGACAAACTGATAGATTTCCTCTGCACCTGTTCGGGAAACCTATGGTGGACAAAGCTGCGGAAATTGAGACGGAGTATGTGACGAGGAACAGGCTCTTGAAAAAGATCTCTGTGCAACCCTGAAAGAAAACCTTGTGAAAAAAACCCTTCTTCCTGAGGAAGAAAGGGGGGCTTCAGTACTACTCCGCACTTCCAAACCTTCTCGGGCCCTCAGCAGGCAAGCAACAAAAAGGCCAGGGACATGGTCCCAGAAAGCAAGAAGCCCTAGGCACCGGCTCAGGCCCAGCCCGGGAGAGGCTTTTGACTGCCTGGGCGCGACCCCCACACCACCAGAGGGGGGTCCTCTGCTGCCCACCGGGTGGGGAGGGCTTTGCCTTTTTTGCCCACAGGTGGGCAGCCATCACCACTGATGGGTGTTACGGGTGGTCAAGGAGGGTTACCTCCTCCAGCTACATCAGGCACTGCCCCTGTTCTTCCCAGGAGAGCCCACCAGGCCTCTCCTTCACAAGACCCTGCTCCTCACTGAGTTAGCAGGACTACTTCAGGTACTTCTTCGTCCCCAAGAAGACTGGGGGCCTCAGGTGCATCCTGAACCTGCAAGAGCTCGACAGGTTTCTGGTCAGGGAGAAGTCAAAGATGCTCTCCCGTGGAACACTGCTGCCATTTCTCCAGCAGTGAGATTGGCTTTGCTCCTTGGACCTAAAGGATGCCTACACTCGCATCCAAATCCACGCCAGCTACAGAAAACACCTCCGGTTCATGGTGGGGGGACAGCACTATCGATACAGGGTACTGCCCTTCGGGATGGCCTAGTCTCCAAGGGTCTTTACAAAGTGCCTCACGGTGGTTGCAGCCCACCTCAGGCTTCAAGGGGCCTTCGTCTTCCCCTATCTTGACAACTGGCTCTTAAAGGGAGACACAGCTGCAGATGCACAGTGTAGCACCAGGCGCACCATAAACATCCTGGAGCACCTAGAGTTTGTCATAAAGTACTCCAAGTCCCACCACACTCTCACTCAGAGCCTGGAGTTCATAGGGGCACAGCTGGACACCCTTCGGGCAAAAACCTTCCTCCCTCAGGAAAGATTAGTACGCCTCGGGGAACTAGCTGCAGAGGTGCAACTGCACAGGACACTACCCGCCCGGCTTCTCCTCCATCTGCTGGGACACATGGCCTCCACAGTCCACGTGACTCCAGATGCCCATCTACACATGAGTAGTCCAATGGTGCCTCTGCTCTCAGTGGACCCAAGCTACAGGCAGATTCAGGAACAGGGTGCATGTGACCCACCAGCTGGCATATTCCTTCCGATGGTGGCAGAATCCAGGTCACCTTCAGGCTGGGATGCCCTTCCAGGCACCTACCCCCCAAAAGGTCTTTACCACGGACGCCTCTCTAATGGGCTGGGGAGCGCATTGCAGGAGCCTCCAGATACAAGGCTGCTGGTCCCAGAGGGAATCCGAAATACAGATCAATCAGGAAATCAGGGCCCTATTCCTGGCCCTCAAAGCCTTCAGCCACCAGTTACAGTACCACGCGGTGCTGATCCAGACTGCCAATCAGGTTGTGGTGATCTACGTGAACAGAGGGGAGCGGGGTCATATCCTCTCTTCCAGGAGGCAGTAGCTCTCTGCTGTTACGCTGCATGTAGAGGGATGCTCCTGAGGGTGGTCTACCCCCGGGCCAGGACAATATCTTGGCAAACAAGCTGAGCAGGGTACTCCAGCCACACAAATGGCGCCTGGACCAAGCAGTAGCTTCATGGCTGTTCCGGCTCTGGGGGTCCCCAGAGGTGGACCTATTCGCCAGCCTTGACAACGCACAGTTGCCTTGTTTCTGCTCCTGCTGACTGCACCCATCTCTGATAGCAGCAGATGTATTCCTCATCCCATAGTCGGATAGCCTCCTGTACGCCTCCCGCTTCCCCCCCCCCTCATCACCGCTGATAACTAAAGACCCTGTTCCAAGGCTCAATGTGACAGCTGATAGCCCCTCGGTGGCCCAGACAGCCCTGATTCCCACTGCTCCTCTCCTTGTTGATTGTACTGTCGATTCCACTGGGCTGAGCTCCAGGACTACTCTTGCAGGAGCAGGGCACTATCCCACACCCCGACATGGGCTTCTTCTCACTCATGGCTTGGCTGCTGAAAGGTAGCACTAGCCCCCTTCAGCCTTCCACAGGACGTTGAATACATCCTCCTAGCCTCTCGGAAGGTCTCCATGAGAAGGGCATACGCCTTCAAGTGGTGACATTTCTCACTGTGGTGCACAGAGAAAATGGATAAACCTGTTCTCCTGCTCAGTGCACGTGGTACTCCAATACCTGCTCCACCTATTGCAAGCAGGACTGAAATCCAACTCGGAGTACACCTAAGTGCCATCGCGGCGCATCACCATTCTCTCAGCTTAGCCCCTTGTGTGTATGTTCCTACGGGGCCTTGTGTTGTCCAAACCCCCCGTCTGCCATCCAGCGGCAGAATGGGACCTTAATGAGGTGCTCTCACAACTCACTAAGCCTCCGTTTGAGCCTTTAGCTACCTGTGACCTGCAGTACCTCTCCTGGAATGTCTCCTTCCTGGTAGCACTCACATCAGCTCGCAGAGTTAACGAATTCCAGGCTCTGATGGCAGAGCCTCCTTACACAAGGTTTTGCAAGAACAGGGTGGTACTCCACACACACACACACCCTAGGTTTCTGCCAAAGGTGGTGTCCTCATTCCACGTCAATCAGAAGATGGTGCTCCCCATCTTCTTTCCCAGGCCTCATACCGGCAGGGCGGAGACCATTCTCCATACTCTGGATTGCAAGAGAACCCTGTCCTTTTACCTGCAGTGGACCCAGGGCCACCGCAAAGCTCAACCGCTTTTTGTATCTTATGACCCCAGCTGTCTGGGGCTCCCAGTAACTAAGTGAACTCTATCCACTTGGGTAGTGGACTGCATTACCCTTGCCTATGAGCAAGCAGGGATCCCACTGGACCAGAGTCACAGCACACTGCCAGAGCCATGGCTATTTCATGGCCAATCTACATTCTGTCCTCATGATGGAAATTTGCCGGGCTGCCACCAGGTCTTCAGTCCATACCTTTGCAGCTCACTACTGCCTGGAGAGGGAGTCTCAATGGGACAGTGCCTTCGGCCAGGTCGTACTTCATAATCTTTTTTGGGGTGTGGGCACCTCCTGCCCTCTGACCCTTCTGTGTTCAGGCTACTGGAGTGCTGGTGTTCACTGGACACTTGAGTCTTGTGAGATTCTCTCCCTTGGGACTCAAATGCTGCTGGTCACGGCACTCCCTTTGCAGGTTGCCATGGCATTTTTCTTTTGGTTACAAGGTCTTGGTAGCCTGTAGTTGGGGAATCCCATGTGAGATCTGACTTCCTTCTTGTTCCCGGAGAAAGCATAGTTACTCACCTGTAACAGGTGTTCTCCGGGGACAGCAGGAATCAGTCTTCACAACCCTCCCTCCTCCCTTTGGAGTTGCTTCTTTACCATCTTTTATTTTTGCCGTCTTAACTGTGTCATTTGATTAAGGCAAGATGCCACCCTTGGGCGGGAAGTGGACCATGCAAGCGTGGTGCGTCTCCCAAAGACTTTCCTTGAAAGCTGGGGAGATGCTTCCATGCAGGCTCCGTCTGCGCTGACGTCACCCATATGTGAAGACTGATTCCTGCTCTTCCTGGAGAACACCAGTTACAGGTGAGTAACTAGGCTTTCTTGACCCCAAAAATGAAGTTTAAATGCTGCCAAAATGATGTATTGTCTTTGGAGCTATTAAACATTACAGTATGTGCACCTCAGTGTATGAAAGAAACGCACCCCTGGATTAATGAGCAGACGGCGAGTTAAACTTAACCTGGAAGGTAGTTGTAGTGCTGGAAGTGGAGCCCATGAATCCTGATTGACTACTAAAACGCATCCTTGTGTTAGAGTCCAAATCATCTCAACCACAATGGTCCTTCCTTCTGAAGCCATTCTCCTGCCTAAAGGTCTTTAATTCTCAAGGGAGGTACAACAGAGTCGGCAGATATCAGCCAGAAACATGTTGATAATGTTGGGCCACATAGCTTCAATGGTTCATTTAACTCCCTGGTACATGTTAACTTAAGACGAGCTCAGTGGACCTTAAACACATAGTGGAAACAGTCCATTCACAGACTTCAGGACATCATCTATCACATCTCCTTTCTGGACTCCCTATCCTGGTAGATACCAGTCTGGCGAAAGGTCTCCCCTTTCAAATTTCTGATGACAGACTCATCCAAACTGGGTTGGGGATCCTGTGTAAATGGGTTCCGCACCCAGGGCCTGTGGTCAATCCAGAAAAGCCTCCACAAAATCAGTTTCCTGGAACTGAAGGCAATATTGAATGCTCTAAAAGCAGACAATCAGGTTGTGATGTATTACATAAATAAGCAAGGAGGAACTGGTTTGTACCTCCTACATCAGGATGTGGAACTGGATTTAAACAATACAAACTAATCTAGGTCTTGGGATGTCTGTATGTTATAGTAGCTCAATGAAAAGGGGTAGTGGGGTAGAGAAGAGATGACATTGACCTTTTATAGTTAAAAGGCCCTATTTATGAGAGTGGGTGCAAAAGCTATAGGACCTTTGAATTGTAAAATGTCACTGTTTCATCTCTTGACCCCCCTCCCCTTTCATTGAAATGTAATGATATGCAGACCTCCTAAGTCCTAGATGAGTTTTTATTGGTTAAACCCAGTAGAACTGCATTGCTGCTTCATTGACCTGATGAAGAGAGGATAATTCTCAAAAGCTTACAAAAGATACCTTTTTTTATTGGACTACCAGTGTATCATCTACAATTCTGTTCGTTCCTGTAAGCGAAAACCTGAGGTTTTGGTTTTTTTTTAACCAAGTGTCTTTGAGTAATTGTAGAGGCTCATTGCCCATGTCAGTTGGATTCTAGCATGTCCTAAATATATGAATGCTGGGGAGGGGGGGTGGGGGGGGATGAAAAATGTGGTTACGTATTTATTTCTGAATGCTTTATTTGAAATAAATTAGTTTCTCTTTGGTTCTTCTTATAAGCTGCTTATTGTAGATATGGTGTTTTTCCCTCTTGTAGGATCAAACTTCTGATGCCTCATTATGCAGCAGCTTATATCACCAGTCTGCGTGCAGCAATGGAAGCTCTAGTAGTTGAAGTTACTAAAGAACCTGAAATTCTCTCTCAGTTGGATCCTCTGAATGAGCAGATGTTGAACATGATCCGCCTGATCTCGAAGCCTTCAACAGCTGGTATTAACCTCATGTCTGGTAATACCAGGTGAGTTTTGATCCATCTCCTACTGCTGTTAAAGCCAAAGACAATTATATTACCTTGCAAGCAAATCCTCAGTGGATGTTTTAATATGACATGACCGTTATATGATGTCACCCATATTATAATCTGCAATCAAATTCTAGCTGGACTGGAACAGCTGTGCAATAGACATGAATTGTGGGAGGGGGTGGGGATAGGAGGGATTTCTTCCAATGACAATCATGTGGCAGGAAGAGGAGGAGAACTGCAGCACCTAAGTTTACATTGTCATCCCCTGCCATCTAGGATCTGACGTCTACTTCAAATGCGCTGCAGTATAGTGTTCTGCATGGTTCAGCGTAACAGTGGGGGCCCCCAGGTAGCAGAAGAGAAGGATGGCACGGTTACGCTCTCTCCTCTTGCTGTTAAGTCATTGTGGGCAGAGAGGAGGATCCGGGAGATGGGATTAATGGATAACAGGAATGGCGAAGGCTAGTGAATTGGGGCTTGGAGGATGGACTGGTCTGTGAATGAGGAAATGGGAATTTGTGTGAAAGAGGGCCTGAAGGGATGGGGAATTGTGTTAGATGGGCTAGTGGGGGACTTGTGTGAAAAAGAGGTCAAGGGAAATGAGTGTTTGTACATGTGTACATACTTGCACTTGGGATGGGGGATAAGAGAAGGCACTTGGAATGGTGATAAAAAGTGAGAGAGAAGGCCAGGGTAGGAAGGCATTAGAGTAGAGCCAGGGGATGGACATCTCCCTATGGAAGCCGCCTCAAAATCTCAGGACTTCCCTCTCCCTTTCTTTCCATCCATGATCTTTTCTAACTCCACGCCTTCCTTCCTTCATCTCTCCTCTTCCTATTTGTGTTCCCTCATTCTTCTCTCCTCCTGTTTAGAGTGTGCCTCACTGAATTCCCAAAGGAATTAAGGATTCCAAATTACCCATGGCTACCAATAGCCAGATTACTATGAATAAAATAGTCTCTAAAATGCTTGTATGCAAATGCTAGAAGTCTAAAAAATAAGATGGAAGAGTTAGAATATATAGCACTAAATGAGAGGTTAGATATGATTGGAATCTCTGAGACATGGTGGAAGGAGGACAAGCAGTGGGACACTGTGATACCTGGGTACAAACTATATCGTAATGATAAAGCTGATCAAATTGGTGGAGGGGTTGTGCTCTATGTTAGAGAGGGCATTGAGTCAAAAAAGGATTAAAGCTGTGCAGGAAACAAAATTTGCTGTAGAATATCTCTGGATTGAAATTCCATGTAAAAAGGGGAAGACAATGGCAGTGTGGATGTACTATCGCCCGCCTGGCCAGAATGAACAAATGGATGATGAAATGCTCAAAGAAATCAAGGAAGCTAACAAAAGTTACAGCACAGTAATCATGGATGATTTCAGTTACCCCGGTATCGACTGGGTCATTGTCACAGCAGGACATGCTAGGGAGATAAAGTTCCTAGATGAAATAAATGACTGCTTCTTGGAGCAGCTGGTTCATGAACCGACCAGAAGGGAAGCCATATTTGACCTAGTCCTTAGTGGAACACCAGATCTGGTGCAAAAGATAAGGGTGTTGGGGCCACTTGGCAATAGTATTCATAGCATGATCACGTTTGATTTAATTAGTGGAGGAGGGATGGTAAGGAAATCCACAGTACTACCTTCTAACTTTCGAAAGGGAGACTATGATAAAATGAGGAAAATAGTTAAGAAAAAACTAAAAGGAGCAGTTGCACAAAGGTTAAAGGTTTACATCAAGCTTGGGAGTTGTTGAAAAATACTATCTTGGAAGCCCAGGCCAGCTGTATTCCACGCTTTAAGAAAAGTGGAAGGAAGTCCAAAAAACTGCCAACATGGTTTAAAGGTGAGGACAGAGAGGCTGTTGCCAAAAAAGGCATCTTTCAGGAAATGGAAAAAAGAGCCAAATGACAAAAACTGGAAACGGCACAAGCACTAGCAAGTTAAATGCAAGGCATTGATAAGGCAGGCAAAGGGAGAATTTGAGAAGAAGCTTGCTGTGGAAGCAAAAATGCGTAATAAAAACTTTTTCAATTATATTCATAGCAAAAACCTGTGAGAGAGTCGTTGGTCCGTTAGATGATAGAGGGGTTAAAGGGGTACTAAGAAGCGACAAGGCGATAGTGAAGAGACTGAATGAATTCTTTGCTTCGGTCTTTACTGAGGAAGATGTAGGGATGTTACCCATGACTGAAGTGGTATTTAAAGGAGCAGAAGAATTGAAGGAAATATCGATACACCGGGAAGATGTATTACAACTATTAAACTGAAGAGTAGCAAATCACCTGGGCCGGATGATGTGCATCCAAGGGTGTTGAAAGAACTGAAATATGAGATTGCAGACGGTGAGCCTGACGTCAGTACCGGGAAAAATGGTAGAAACCATTATAAAAAACAAAATTACTGAACATGTAGATAGTCATGGCTTAATGGGAGACAGCCAACATGACTTTAGACAAGGAAAATCTTGTCTTACTAATCTGTTATGTTTTTTTGAAGGTGTGAATAAACAGGTAGACAAAGGTGAGTCAGTTGATATAGTGTATTTGGACTTTCAGAAAGCCTTTGACAAGGTCCCCTCATCAGAGACATTTGGCAAAACTAGAATCAAGGGATAGGAGGCAGTGTACTACTGTGGATCAGGAACGGGTTAAAAGATAGAAAGCAGAGGGTAGGGCTAAATGGCCAATTTTCCCAATGGAGAAAGGTGAATAGTGGTGTACCCCAGGGATGTGTGCTGTGTCTGCTGTTTTTTGACATATTCATAAATGTCTTGGAAAAGGGAATAACGAGTGAGGTTATCAAATTTGCAGATGACACAAAACTAAAGTTAAAACCCATGAGGATAGTGGAAAATTACAAGAGGATCTTGATAAATTGGAAGACTGTGCATCAAAATGGCAGATGAAATTTAATGTGGACAAGTGCAGAGTTATGCACCTAAAGAAGAACAACCCAAACTATGGTTACACGATGCAAGGTTCCACATTAGGAACCACCTCCCAGGAAAAAGATTTAGGCGTCATTGTGGATAACATGATAAAACCTCGCCCCGTGTGTAGCGGCAGCCAAGAGAGCAAATAGAATGCTAGGTATCATATGGAAAGGAATGGAAAATAAATCAAAGGATATTATTATGTCTCTGTATCGTTCCATGGTGAGACATAGAAATATGATGACAGAAAAAGACCACATGGCCTATCCAGTCTGTCCTTCCATAACAACTACAACAGTCCCCTTTTTACCTTTAGAGTTCCTCTGTGTTTGTCCCGTGCTTTTTTGAATTCAGTTACTGTCCTCATCTCTACCACCTCCACTGGGAGACTATTCCACGGATCTACTACTCTTTCCATAAAGAAATATTTCCGCATATCACTCCTGAATCTATCTCCCTTCACCCTCATCCTATGTCCCCTCGTAGCAGAACTTGCTTTCAATTGAAAGAGGCTCTCTCCCTGAACATTTATGCCATGGAGGTATTTAAACATCTCAATCATATCACCTCTATCCCGCCTTTCCTCTAAGGTGTACATATTAAGATCCTTCAGTCTGTCCTCATATGCTTTATAATGAAGACCACTAATCATTTTAGTAGCCACCCTCTGCACCGACTCCATCCTGTTCACATCCTTTTGAAGGTGCGGTCTCCAGAATTGCACACTATACTCCAAATGAGGTCGCACCAAAGACTTATACAGAGGCATTATCACCTCCTTTTCTCCAGGACCAAGCAGGAAGTCAGTCCTCACATATGGGTGACATTGACGTCAATGGAGCCCTTGCGGAGCATTTCCCCAGCTTTCTATGAAAGCCTTTGGGAATGCAGGCACGCATGCGCGGTTCCCTTCCCGCCTAAAGGTGCCATCTTACTGCAGTCTCTCGTTTTCCGTGAAGCCCACTGGACGTGAGTCCTAGTCATCCCGGAAAATTGTTTGATTTTTTGCGATTCCTCGCTATTTTTCTTCTCCTGTTCAAAGCCGGTTCCCCTCCTGCCGGTTTCGGTACACCGGTATCGAGCCCGATCTTCTTTTTTCGTTTTTTGCCCTTCGTGGCTGGCGTTCGCGCCCTTTTTTTCTTTTTCCCTGGAAGGCCGGTCCTTTGACCTCGCGGGGACTCTTTTTTCCCCGATGGCTTCCAGCGGTTTTAAGAAGTGTGATCGGTGCAAGAAACTGATGTCTCTCACCGACACACACGACTGCTGCCTTCGGTGCCTCGGTCCTGATCACGACCCTAAGACGTGTGGACCATGTGGGAAAATGTCTTCCAAGGCACTGCGAAGTCGTCAGCACCAAAAGGAAAGGCTTTTTTTTTCTGACTCGGCCTCCGACCAGGCCCGGACCTCGTCTGAGGCCTCGACATCTCGGGAGTCGGATCCCGAGCACCGTCGTGGTTCCTCGGACAGGGGGTCCCCCGACCAGGAACGCAAGAGGAAGAAACAGCTCGTGAGGGCGTCGTCGGAAGAGGTCCCTGGCTCCTCGAGAGCTAGGTCTCAGACCCCCGACCGTCGCCCCGGACCTGTGGAACAAGAGAAGCCTTTCAAAGTCCCTCGCCTGGAGCCGGAGTCTGCTGGACACGTAAGCCCTGTAGTCCTCGTGGACTCTCCTCCCAGGGAGCCACTGCCGGGGCCCGAGTCAGGAGCTGCTGAGTCTCCTGAGCTGGGTCTCAGGTTGACAGCCTTGGAGATCAGACTGTCTGCCTTCATGGAACAGCAGCGGGCACTGATGCCCAGCCTGTCTGGCGCATCTTCCCCGTCCACCGGGACATCAAAGTCGACCCCGGAGACTGAGCCGATACTCGAGGCCATGAAGGCCGAGGTCGACCGAGGGCGTCGACGCCGGTGCCTTCGGCATCGGGGCGGGTGCTCGCAGGCCCCGCGAGGTCGGACCCCGATTCCTCATCGGCCCCGCGAGGTCGGACCCCGATTCCTCATCGGACGAGTCCACATGGGAGACGGACTAGACACTTTCAAGACTCGGTGTGTCCCATCGGACTCACTGCAGTCTGAACCCCGGAGTAGATCCCCTCCGGAGGATACCCGGTTCTCGGAGTTGGTTTGGGACATGGCCACTGCGTTGGCTATCCCTGCGGACCCCGAGGAGGAGCCTCGAGCCGAGGAGCTCGAGGCCCTGCAGTACGACTCTCCTCCAAAGGAGGCCTTTACTGTCCCGGTTCCTCCGATGCTGGAACGGCTCCTCTTCCGAATGTGGGAGGCACCGGCCTAGGCGCCGGTTTTAAGCAAGCGGGTCGATTTTGGCAAGCCCATGACCGAGAAGGCCGCACAGCTCGAAACTGAGCACCTCACAAGGACAAGGCTGTCTAGAAAGACTTCTGCCGCTTCTCACAAGAAGAAGGGCTCGGGTAAAAAGTCCTTTTACCCGAGGAAGGGCACTGCCTACAAACAGTACCCACAATATCAGGCTGCCCAAGCTGCCCCTCAGGGTCAGCAAGCCAAGGGGCAGGGTAATGGGCCCCGTAGGCAGAGGACCCCCAAGCCTCTGGCCCCTGCTCCCACTCAGCAGGGTGGGGGCTTTTGACTCCTTAGGCATAGCCTCTCCGTCCCTGCTCTCCCAGCCCTGCACAGGAGGTCGCCTCGCCCTGTTTGCCCACAAGTGGCCACTCATCACTGGAGACAGTTGGGTGTTAAGCATAGTCCACAGGGGCTATGCACTACACTTCCAACAACTGCCTCCTCCCTACTTCCCAGGGGAGCTTCCAAGGCCTCCCCTGCACACAGATCTTCTCCTTCAGGAGCTACAAGGTCTGTTGGTGGACAGGGCGGTGGAGCCTGTGCCGCCTCCACTTGCACGGTCAAGGGTTCTACTCCAGGTATTTCCTGGTACCCAAAAGAACCGGTGGCCTTCGACCTATTCTAGATCTCCGAAACCTCAACAAGTTCCTGGAGAAGGAAAAGTTCAAGATGCTTACTCTTGGAACACTTCTGCCCTACCTCCAGCAGGGAGATTGGCTATGCTCCTTAGATCTAAAGGATGTGTATACTCACATCCTCATTCATCCAGACCAGAGAAAGTACCTCAGGTTTATTGTGGGAGGAAACCATTATCAGTTCAGAGTGCTGCCTTTTGGCCTCACCTCCACTCCCAGGGTCTTTACCAAGTGCCCGGCAGTGGTGGCGGCCTACCTGCGAAATCAGGGAGTCTTTGTCTTCCCATATCTGGACGACTGGCTCATAAGGGGTCATACATGCTAGGAGGCCCGACAAGCTACTCTCAGAACTATTGCTCTTCTTCAAAGCTTGGGGTTCGTCATAAACTTCGCAAAGTCCACTTTGCTTCCCTCCCAGAACTTGAAGTTCATAGGGGCGAGGTTGGACACTCTGCTTGCAAAGGCATTCTTGCCAGAAGACAGAGCCCAGCGACTGATCAACTTAGCAAACCAATTTCTCATCAGGTCACTGGTCTCCGCCAGACTCTGCCTGAGGCTTCTAGGCCACATGGCTTCGACAGTACATGTGATCCCCAATGCCAGGCTCCAAATGAGGCCTGCACAGTGGTGCCTTCGGACTCAGTGGTCACAGGCCACAGGCAGCCTCAGAGACAGAATAAGGGTGTCCAGACAATTTCTGAACTCCCTCAGCTGGTGGCTGCACCCACCCAATCTGCTACAAGGGGTACCTTTTCAGAGTCCTGGGTTCACAGTGGTGTTGACCACGGATGCCTCCCTGCAAGGCTGGGGGGCTCATTGTCTAGGCAAGTGCACCCAGGGTCTGTGGTCTCCCTGGGAAGCCGCACAACAAATCAATCTCCTGGAACTCAGGGCTATTCGGTTAGCCTTCAAAACCTTTTCTCAAGGCCTGGCTCATCAGTCTGTCCTAGTTCAAACAGACAACCAGGTAGCCATGTTTTATGTTAACAAGCAGGGCGGAACTGGGTCCAGGCTCCTTTGTCAGGAGGCACAGCACCTTTGCTTGTTTGCTCTCAGACACAACATGCTCCTTAAGGCAGTCTATCTTCCTGGCCAGAACTACCTGGCAGACAGGTTGAGCAGGATTCTGCAGACCCACGAGTGGCAGCTCCATCCTTTGGTATTTCAGAAGGTTTTCCTGAAATGGGGACTTCCATCCATAGGTCTGTTTGCCAGTCCACTGAACAAACAGCTGCCACGGTTCTGCTCCAGGCAACCGCATCCTCTGCGGGTAGCAGCAGATGCTTTTCTCATTCCCTGGTCTCAGGGCCTCCTGTATGCGTTGTTTCCTCCCACGCCCTTAGTGGCCCAAACTCTGTTCAAGATTCTTCAGGACAAGGCCTCGGTCTTGCTGGTGGCTCCCAGGTGGCCCAGACAGCCTTGGTTTCCACTTCTACTTCAGCTGGCAGTGGATCCCCCACTGCCTCTGGGGTTGCATCCCGACCTTCTCTCTCAGGATCAGGGTTCCCTTCTGCACCCCAATCTCAAAGCTCTCAATTTGATGGCCTGGAGGCTGCAAGGGTAGTTTTGGCTCCCTGGGGCCTACCCAGGAAGTTGAGGTTGTCCTAGCCTCTAGGAAACAGTCTACTAGGAAAACCTATGCTCTCAAATGGAAAAGGTTTTCTGTGTGGTGTCAACTACGTACAGAGGATCCTTTCTCCTGTACTGTACCAGTAGTGCTTCAGTACTTACTGCACTTATCAAATCAGGGACTTAAGTCCAATTCTGTTTGGGTCCACCTCTCAGCTCTAGCAGCTCACCACTCACTGGTGGATGGACATTCTCTGTCGGTTCACCCCTTGGTGTCCCGGTTTCTCAGGGGCTTGCTCTTGCTCAAGCCTCCAATCCGTCCTCCTGCCCCTGAGTGGGAGTTGAATGTGGTCTTGCAGCAACTGACTCGCCCACACTTTGAGCTGATGGCTACTTGCCCTCTACGCTTCCTCTCCTGGAAGACACTCTTCTTGATAGCCCTAACCTCGGCCAGGCGAGTGAGTGAGCTTCAGGCCCTGGTCTGTGACAGGCCTTACACCCGCTTCTATAGGAACAGGGTAGTCCTTAGGACTCATCCAAAGTTCCTCCCCAAAGTTGTCTCCTCCTTCCACCTTAACCAAGAGGTGGTTCTTCCAACATTCTTCTCTAGGCCTCATGCAAGCCAGGCTGAAGCAGTACTGCATACCCTGGACTGTAGGAGGGCTTTATCCTTCTACCTTGACTGTACTCGGGCACAGAAGGGTTACTCAGCTCTTCATCTCTTTTGACCCTAATAATTTGGGGTTGGCTGTGTCCAAGCGTACCTTGTCCATCTGGGTGGCTGACTGTATCACCTGGGCTTACAGGGCGGCTGACCTTCCTTTGCAGGGTCGGGTCACGGCCCATCGTGTCAGGGCAATGGCTGCCTCAGTGGCTTATCTCCGCTCTGTACCGTTGGTAGACATCTGCAGGGCTGCTACTTGGTCTTCAAGCGAGACTTTTGCGGCCCTTTGCTGTCTGGAAAGGGAGTCCCGTAGGGACAGTGCTTTTGGCCAGGCAGTACTCCGGAATCTCTTTGAGGTTTAGGCAACTCCTGCCCTCTGTTGGGCTACCGGTGGAGGTTCTGTCAGTGAAAAGCCTTTCTTTGATGCTGGGACTAGAGGGAGTTCTCTTGTTCAGCCTAGGTTCCTGGTAGCCCAGAGCTAGGGAGTCACCCATATGTGAGGACTTACTTCCTGCTTGGTCCTGGAGAAAAAGTAGTTACTTACCTGTAACAGGTGTTCTCCAGAAGCAGCAGGAATCAGTCCTCAGAACCCTCCCTACTCCCCTGGGAGTTGCAGTTGTACATAGTTTATTTTTACATTTTTGTGTGCTGTTTTAGCTGTCATTTGACTGCAGTAAGATGGCACCTTTAGGCGGGAAGGGAACCGCGCATGCATGCCTGCATTCCCAAAGGCTTTCATAGAAAGCTGGGGAAATGCTCCGCAAGGACTCCATAGACGTCGATGTCACCCATATGTGAGGACTGATTCCTGTTGCTCCTGGAGAACACCTGTTACAGATGAGTAACTACTCTTTTTCTGCTTGCCATTCCTCTCCGTATGCACCCAAGCATCCTTCTAGCTTTTGCCGTCGCCTTTTCTACCTGTTTAGCTACTTTAAGATCATCAGACACAACCACGCCTAGGTCCCACTCTTCTTTAGTGGACAAAAGTACTTCGCCCCCTATACTATATTCCTCCCTTGGATTGCTGCAGCCCAAATGCATGACCTTACATTTTCTAACATTAAATCCCAGCTGCCAAATTCTAGACCATTCTTCAAGGTTAGCTAGATCCCACCTCCCTGGGTGTCTACTCTATTGCAGATTTTGGAATCATCCGCAAAGAGGCAAACCTTAATTGAAAGCCCTTCCGCTATATCACTAACAAAAATGTTAAAAAGAATCGGACCAAGAACAGATCCCTGGGGCACACCACTGAAAACATCCTTCTCCTCAGAGTGAGCTCCATTTACTTGTACTCTTTGTTGCCTCCCACCCAACCAATTTCTAACCCAAGCAGTAACTTTAGGGTCCATCCCTAGGGTGTTCCGTTTGTTTATAAGTCGCCTGTGAGGAACAGTGTCAAAGGCTTTACTGAAATCTAAATACACCACATCTAGGGCTCTCCCTCGGTCTAACTCCCTGGTCACCCAGTCAAAGAACTCAATCAGATTTGTCTGACAAGACCTGCCTCTGGTGAATCCATGCTGCCTCAGTTCCTGTAATCCGCTGGACTCCAGAAACCTCACTATTTTCTCTTTCAGCAGCGTTTCCAATAATTTACTCACCACCAAAGTTAAACTAACCAGCCTGTAGTTTTCAACCACATCCTTACTTCCGCTTTTATGTAAAGGCACCACATGAGCCTCTCTCCAGTCCTTTGGCACCACTCCCGACTCCAACGAGGCATTGAAAAGGTCAGTCAGTGGAGGTGCTAGAACGTCCCCAAGTTCCCTCAGTATTCTTGGGTGTATCCCATCCGGTCCCATCGCTTTGTCTACTTTAAGTTGAGATAGTTTCTCACAAACAGTCTTTTGAAAATTGTTCAAGATGTCCTTTGCTTCTGTTCCTATTTGTGGGTGTTCTCTGAGGTCCTGCTCCTGGTTCTTCATCTGTGAACACAGAACAAAAATATTTGTTAAGCAATTCTGCTTTATCTTTATCAGCTTCTACATATTCCTCCCCTGCACCCTTAAGTCTGACAATACCACTTTTGCCCTTCCTCTTCTCACTAATATATCTGAAAAATGTCTTATCCCCCCATTTTATTGCATTGGCTATTCCCTCCTCCTTTTGAATCTTTGCCTTCTTGACTACTTTGCTAGCTTCTCTAAGTTTTTCCAAATACAGATGCCTGTCTTCCTCTCTGTGATCTCTTGTATTTCATGAAGGCCTCCCTCTTTTTCTTCACTATCAGCTACTTCTTTCGAAAACCATAGCGGTCTCCTTCTGCCTTTATTTACCATTTTAACAAAAAGGTTGATTGCCCTTAAAATATCCCCTTTCAGTTTTTCCCACTGTTTTTCTACATCCCTCAGCTGTTCCCATCCCACTAACGACTCCTTGAGGTATTGGCCCATCTTCGCAAAGTTAGTCTTCCTAAAGTCTAAGATCCTCGCCTTTGAATGGATTCTAACAGCCCTAATCCTAATACTGAACCACACCACAGACCTATCTTGGACCTCAGAGAATTGAACCAATTCCTGTTCAAAGAGAAATTCAAGATGATTTCTCTAGGGACTCTGCTGCCATACCTTCAGAGTCAGGATTGGCTTTGTTCTCTAGATCTCAAGGATGCGTACACCCATGTTCTCATCCATCCAACTCACAGAAAGTTCCTTCGGTTCCTTTTTCAAGGAAAGCACTACCAATACAGGGTGCTTCCCTTTGGCCTGGCCTCAGCTCCAAGAGTGTTCACGAAATGCATGGCTGTGGTAGCAGCATTTCTCTGCACTCTAGGCATATTCGTCTTCCCCTACTTAGACGACTGGCTCATTTGAGCCCCATCAGAGACCAGAACTTCTCTATCTTGCACAATGCGTATCCTTAAGTATTTGGGTCTGGTTATAAACATCCCCAAAATCCAGTCTTAACTCCCACTCAGTCTCTAGAATTCATAGGAGCTTTGCTGGATACCAAAAAGGCATAGGCCTATCTCCCCCAAGCCCATTGCCTTCGCATGGTGCAGTTAGCTTCTCAAGCAGTGCTAAAACCTCTTCTCACTGCCCGAGAAATGCTACAACTACTAGGCCACATGGCATCCTAGTGGTTGTGGTTCCTTATGCTCGCCTCCATATGAGAGCAGCCGAGTGGACTTTATCCACCCAATGGACCCAGGCATCAGGGTGCCTGTCAGACAAAATAGTAAACACAAGTCGCCTTATTTTGTCACTCCAATGGTGGCAGTCCACTCAGAACCTGTTGGTGGGGTTCCCTTTTCAACAACCCTTACCCCAGGCAACTCTCAACAGATGCTTCACCAATGGGTTGGGGAGCTCATCTACAAGACCTCTCCACCCAAGGCACCTGGACTCCACAGGAGACTCATCTTCATATCAGTCTCTTAGAGCTCAGAGCAATCTTCCTTGCTCTTCAAGTGTTCCATACCCTGCTCAGTTTCAAGACAGTCCTCATTCATACGGACAATCAGGTAACAATGTTCTATGTGAACAAGCAGGGGGGAACAGGCTCTCTGTCCCTTTGCAACAAAGCTTTGCGACTATGGGCCCTCTCCAGAGCATCAGATTCATCTCCTGGCAGTGTACCTCCCAGGTATACAAAACTCTTGGGCAGACAGCCTCAGTCGAGTTCTGCTTCCACACGAATGGTCTCTACATGTAGACCAGTTGGCCAAGATCTTTCAAATTTGGGGAACCCCGGACATAGACCTCTTTGCAAGTCTGTTGAATGCCAAACTTCCCCAGTTCTGTTCCAGAATTCCGGCTCAGGGCTCTCAGGCCAGGGATGCTTTCCTCCTTCACTGGGGTCAAGACTTCCTTTATGCCTTTCCACCCATTCCCCTAATTCCCAAAACCCTATTCAAGCTTCAGAGAGACAGAGGGCGTATGATTATCATAGCTCTAGATTGGCCACGGCAAGTGTGGTACCCTCTGCTTCTACACCTCTCTCAAGCTCCCTCCCTGGAGTTAGTATCTGCTCCAGATCTCCTGTCTCAGGAGGGCGAAGTGTTATGACATCCCAGTCCCCAATCTCTGCACCTCAGAGCTTGGTTGCTGAAGGCCTAGATCTTCAAGATCTTAACCTTCCTCAGCAAGTAAAGGATGTCCTTCATGCTTCCAGGAAGTCTTCCACAAGACGCTCTTATGCTTTCAAGTGGAAAAGGTTACCATATTGTTTTCGCAGAAGGGTCTTAACCCTCTTGCGATACCTCTGGAATCATTACTGGAGTATCTCCTTCATTTATCCAATGCAGGACTTAAAACTAACTCAGTAAGAGTCCATTTGAGTGCTATTGCAGCTTCTCTCAAGCCTCTAAATGGACAACCTATCTCCTCCTCCTCTTATAGCAAGATTTATGAGAGGCCTTCTTCTAACTAAGCCTCCCATTAGGCCACCACCGGTGGCATGGGACTTAAACCTGGTTCTTGGTCAGCTCATGAAACCACCTTTCGAACCCTTAGCTACTACCTCATTGAAATTCCTTTCTTGGAAAATTATCTTTCTCATTGCAATCACATCAGCACGCCGCATCAGTGAGTTGCAGGCACTAGTAGCTGATCCACCTTATACAAGGTTTCATCATGACAAGGTAGTCCTTAGGACTCATCCACACTTTATGCCAAAGGTGGTCTCGCCTTTTCATCTTAATCAAGCAGTCTACCTGCCTGTGTTCTTTCCAAGACCTCATGCATCAAATGCAGAAAGGAATCTTCATACTTTGGACTGTAAAAGAGCTTTGGCCTTTTACCTGCAAAGAACACAGCAACATAGGAAGTCCTCTCAACTGTTTGTTGCTTTTGATCCTTCTCATTTAGGACTTCCTGTCTCCAAGAGAACACTGTCCAACTGGATTGCTCAGTGTATTTCTTTTGCCTATCAGAGTAAGAACCTTCCTCTGGAGGGCCATGTCACAGCTCACAATGTGAGAGCCATGGCAGCTTCAATGGCTCATCTACACTCTGTGTCTATCGATGACATCTGTCGAGCAGCCACTTGGGCCTCAGTTCATGTCTTCACAGCCCATTACTCCTTGGACAAGGACTCCCGCCGGGATGCCTTGTTTGGTCAGGCTGTTCTCCAACACCTGTTCCATACCTAATCAACTCCTACCCGCCATCCCTGGTTGGATGCCAGAGATCCATGGGGGGAAGTGGAGCCCTTCTCAGGGACACACAACTTCTGGGGTCTCTCCCAGGCATCTCTAGCTAGGGAGTCCCCATATGTGAAGACTACATTCCTGCTGGTTCCTGGAGATAGCATAGTTACTCACCTGTAACAGGTGATCTCCGGGAACAGCAGGAATTTAGTCTTCACAACCACCCACCTCCCCTAGGAGTTGTATCTCTCTATCTCTTTCCCTTTCCCTCTCTCTCTTTGTCTCAGCTTTAAACTCAACTGGAGAGAGGCAGTTGAGAAAGGCGGGAAGGCAGCACACAGGCGCTGTGGGATGCTCCCAAAAGCTTTCTAATTGGATGCTGGGGAGCGTTCCCGTGCAGGCTCCGTCGATACCCATATGTGAACACTAAATTCCTGCTGTTCCCGGAGATCACCTGTTACAGGTGAGAGTAACTATGCTATCCTCTGCTAAAGTAACTTATTTTCCATGATTTTGTCAGGGAAATACTAGATCCATTCTCTTTACCATTGGAGATGGAGGAGATGCCAAGGGCTGAGTTGTTGGATGTCCTCCAGTGTATTGTATCGCCCCTAAGGAAGCAGTGCCTGGTACCCATGCTCCACATCCTGCAGAGGCTGCAGATGAGAATGTGGGAAACACTCCCCCCCCCCCCCCCACACACACACACACTCACTCTATGCAACCAGTCAGCAAGAAGGTTGACGCCATGTATGCTGTGGCATGTAGCTGAACTTAAAAAAGGTCCCCTTTTATCATTTTGGTCACCCTTCTCTGTGCGTTTTCTAATGATACTACTTTTTTGAGATACAGAGACAAGAATTGCACACAGTAGTCAAAGTGCAGGTGCACCATGGAGTGATACAGCGGCATTATATCCTTTGTTTTATTCTCCATATTCCTTTCCTAATAATTCTTAACTTTCGGCTTGCTTTTTTGGCCGCCAATGCACACTGAACAGAAGATGTCAATGTATTGTCTATGATCTCACTCTTGTTTTGGGTGGTGACTCCTAATGTGGAACTTAGTATTTATTTATTTGGGTTTATATACCGTGCTATTTTTAAATCAGTGCGATTTACAGCATAACGTAATACATAAAACAGGTTTAGAACAGGTTTACATTGAACTAGTTTACAATGAACAGTAATATAACAGATCTTAACAATTAGAACAAAACCACAGTAGTTTTCATAGCTTTCAGTTTTCATAGTATTGTGTATCTATAGTTTGTATTAATCTCCAGGAACAAGCAGGAATGAGTCTTCACATGTGGGTACGTCGGCGCCGATGGAGCCCGCACGGGAATGCTCCCCAGCATCCAATCAGAAAGCTTTTGGGAGCATCCCTCGCGCCTGCGCGGTGACTTCCAGCCTTTCCCACTGCCTCTCCCCAGTTTTCGTTTTTCCGCGGAGCCGGCAGGACGTACCTCCTGTCACCGCAGAAACTTTTTCTCTTAAATCCTTATTTTTTGTTTTCTTGTGTTCGCGGCCTTTTTCCCGCCGATACCGGCATCGCCGGTGCCTTGTTTTTTTCTTTTAACCACGTCAAGGTCTTTTTCTCCTCAAGTCCCTTCTGAGGCCTTCCAGGCCTTTCCAGCATGGAGCCTTCTTCCCCTAAGAAGTGCCTCCACTGTAGAGACTTAGTCTTCTTTTTAGACTCCACCACTTGGTGTATATCCTCTTTGGGTCCTGACCCTTTTTCCCCCGGTCCATCGGGCTTTAGGGTTGGGAGAAGACCCTCTCTTTTTCGGGTTTCCCTCGATGCTGTTTTTCCTCCTGAGGTGAGGACATTGATTTATTCTTCTCCCCAGGATCAGGTAACCCGCAAGCAGTCTGTTAAGACTAGCCAATTCTTGAGGGGTAAGTCTCATGCCCAGCATGACGATGGCTCCGGCCTTCCCCTCAAGACCCCTTTGGCAATAAAACCCCGGCGGGAGTCTTCGGGCTCCAAAGCATTCACGGGGTTTCAGGTTGTTCCTGGGGTTCGTTCCTCACAGAACATACCTGAGCCTTGCTCGGGGGAGGTATCCGCTTAGAGCGGTGCCGATTCCCCGGCATCGGCACCGGCGTCGAGTGTTCCACTCTTCGCCAAGGATCGTCAACTGGTGTCCTCGGTGCCTTTGGGACCGATCGATTCGACCCAGACTGGCCTTCCTACATCCCAGCCACAAGCGGGGTTAGTGCCGGCTTCGGACGGGGCCGATTCCCCGGCATCGACGCCGGTGTCGAGTGCTCCGTTTGTCACTAGGGTCCTCGGTGCCTTCGATCGATACGACCCAGACTGGCTTTCCTCTGTCCCAGCCAGCCGCGAGGTTGGTTCCAGCTTCGAGCGGCGCAGATGCCCCGGCGTCGGTGTCGAGTGTTCCACTCTCCACCGGGGCTCGGCGTCGGGTATCCTGGGCCTCGGGGCTGAGCGATACGCCCCAGATGGCTTTTCCTCTTGCTACGCCATGCTCGGAGGGGGTACCGACTTCGGGCGGTACCTATACCCCGACATCGGCGCCGGTGTCGAGTGTTCCTCTTTTCGCTGAGCGGTGTCTTCGGACGTCCTCGGCGCCAAGATCGATGCGATTCCGATTAACTTTCCGGGATCGTCATCGCCGACACCACCACCGACGTTGGTGCCCTCTAGACGGGCGTCAATAACCTCGCTCGGTTCAATGGCCAGTCTAGAATCGATATCCAGTCTAGATGACTTGGTTCCGACGGTTTTCGGAACCGATCCTTGTCCCTTCCGGCTACGCAGTACGGTGCCGATGTCGACTCCTGTAGTTCCATCGGTGCCTTCGATCCTTTCGATGCCTAGCTTGGAATCGATACCGGGAACCGACGATGCAGTACTAACTGCCTCGAATCGGAACTGTCGGTATCAAAGCTCTCTGGTTGCCTCGGTATCACTTGGGCAGCCGCCGCTGCCGGCTCCGAGGGCATTGCCGTCCCCGGTGTCGGTATCGATGTCGACTCCTGCAGTTCCATCGGTGCCATCGATCCTTTCTATACCTAGCTTGGAATCGATACCGGGAACCAACGATGCAGTACTAACTGCCTCGAATCGGAACTGTCGGTATCATTCTCCATCTAGCAGGATTCCTTTGGTGCACCAGTCCGGTAGGTCTTCTGGTGTTCAAGCTGATCATTCAACCTTAGTCTACCCAGGAATAGTTCCTCTGGGAGTTCCTTCTTTTCAGGAATTTCTCCTTGACATGGCAGACTTTCTTGCCATTCCTAATCCTGACCCTACTCTTAACCAAGGTCCTGCAGAAAAAGCAACCATGATGCTTCCTTTACATCCTTCTTTGCAGGACCACCTTCTGGGGATTTGGCAGTCGCCTTTAAAGGTTCCTGCACCTTCTACAGCCATGCATGTTCTGTATCAGGTGCCCCCCTCTCCGGGGTTTCAGAAGAACCAACTTCCGCATCATTCCATTGTAGTGGAATCGGCAATGAGGAAGGTCAGAAGCAAGAAGAAGCATTCTTCTTCTCCTCCAGGTCGTGCATCTAAAGCACTTGATGCCTTTGGGCGTCAAACCTTCCAAACTTCCATGTTGGCTTCCAGAATTATTTCATATATCTTTTATATGAGTCTAACACTTCGGGAGGTCACAGAGAAATTATCTCTTTTGTCTCCTTTTTTGTCAGAACCTAAGGCTCTGACTATTCCTTGCTTCTTAACCATAGCAGGAATATCTCTTGGTTTCTTTCTCGTGCTTCTCTAGACTCTTTTGAGTCTGTTAGCAGGTCCTCTGCTATTGCCATTGGAGCACGTCGTACAGCCTGGCTGCAGGCTTCAGACCTGAGCAGATGGGCACAACATACACTGTGTAATTCTCCGTGTACTGGAGAAAATCTTTTCAATATCGAGGCTTTACGTCAGGTTGCTCAGTGCTCCACTGACTCTCCTAGTTCTGGAAACCATCCTAAGCCTTCTTTTTCCCCAGGATGTAGGAAATGTCCTACCAAACCTTCTTTCCCTAAGAAAAGAAAGTTTCATCCTCCTTCTGCCCATCCTCCAGATGTCCCCAAGCAAGGGACATCTCCTCCTGGTCTGAAGTTCCCAGGCTCTCACCAGGATAATCATAACCGGCAGCCATAGGCTCCTGTATGCTGCAGTCTACAATTAACTTCTTCTTACCAGAAGTTTTTCTTCCAACTCTACACTGGGTTTTCTTTTCAGTATGCTTTTGTCCATGGGTCACAGTATTCTCCCTTTCTTATTGCTATAAAGGGAGATCACCACTATCCCATGATAGCTTCTGTCCCCACATGGACATTCTTTCCTTCTGCTGACTTACCATATGGTACGTCACCTTCAACCCCTCTCTTCCAGGGTTTCCCCTGCTTGAATCAGTACCATACTGGAACGTCTCTCTCTCTCTCTTTCTTTCCAGTGTAGGCTTCCTGTTATCCTTCAACGCATGTTCTGGACAACTCCACAGACAGGGCCGGAATATCCCCGCTCCCTTGGTCTGTCTTCTCCCTGTTTCATACGGGAGAATCCCCTCTGCTATCTTGTTCAGTTGCTGTGCGTGCAGGAGTTCCAGTGCGTACTTTAATGCTTCGGCACGCTGCTTTCAACCATCTGCGTGCTGACACTCACTGCAGGTTATCTTCTCCTGGCCATGTCCTTATCGAGGATGTGGCAACCTGTCGACCTCTGTCAGTCCCATCTCCTGCACGATGCTCTCTGCAATCGTCAGAGAGGCTTCCCACTATGGGCCCTTGCCATAGAGCATTGGGCTTTGTCTCTGAGGGTCTTCCATATAATAGAAGAGGCTTATATAGTCATTCCATGGCTATCTAGATAATTATACCCTTGTCTTCCGTTGTGATGCGGAAGACAAGTTTGTTCTGTGTGAATGTCCAAGGAGCTCCCAATCTGGCAGGAATCCCCCCTTTTTTTCCTTACAGCTTGGCATTATGTTTCTGCTCCACTTGGACAACGCATACTCTTTTACTGTACATATGATACCCCTGAGTCCCTTGGCTGGGTCATCCTGGTATCTTGGTCTATGCGTTTTCTGTCCTTGGGACGCATCAGCAGCCTAAAGTGCTCCTGACGTGCTCTCCCCAGACTGATATTGTCCTCTGTTCTTCACGCAGCTATACTGCTAATTCCACTGATCTGCATCCCTGTACCACAGAAATAGATTCTCTATACTCTTCGGGTGGTTTTCGCCCCCTACTATTAGATGAAGTTTTTTGCATCACATTTCCCATGTGGATGTTTCTTCTGTGGCCCTGTTGCAGGCAGTATTGTTTTCATGTATGTATGTGTCCTATGCATACATGTTTTTTGTACCCTGGGTGGGCATAAACCATGCCCATCTATATGTATATAGTTTCATATATATGTATGCGATTTTTGGGAGATGGTCATAGCACCCTGTGTATTACCCACTATCTCCCTAACTGTCGGTACTAAAGTTTGTTTTTTTTTTTACTTTCTAAGGGGTCCAGACAGTCCGCTTGCCTATTATCATACGGCTTGGTAACTTGGTCCGGTTATACTCACACTTATTGCTGTGCCGTCAACAGCTTCTATTTTTGTTATACACCTCCTTATCTATGAGGTATCAAACTGCAATGTCTTCCTATTTCTTATTGGCTAGGAAAGACAGTGTACATCTTCAGTGTTCTGGAGTACCCTCCTGTTTTCCCTGGGAAAAGGGTTTTTTCCCATACCCTCTCTTCCCTTCCGGACTGGGCTAATTCCAGATCGGTCAGTCTTCTTCTTTTAATCCTAAATGTTAATAACTCTGTGCCTAAAAGAGTTCTCAGCTTTTTCACATAAAGCTTTCCATTGAAGACCTGCCGTTCTTCTCCTGCTCCAGTTGACACCTGGGTCACCTGCCCATTCCAGATTTGGAACTCCATCCTCACTGCTGTGAAGTTCCCTCGAAGATTCTGCTACTGCGTCTACAGTACCTTCCATCACAGTTCTACTTCCTACAATCCAGTAGGTAAGCTCTATATGGTACTAGTTCATTAAATGCTTTAATGATACCTGACATGCATTCTAAAGACTCATCTCTCCTTTGGTCTTTAGTTTTTTGTTGTTCCTCTGCAACTCTTCTCTCCTCAACTCCTACCCCCCATCCCTCAGGGGATGCCGGGGATCCAGGTTGGGAAAATGCCATCCTGTCCAGGGATACGCATTTTATGGGATCTCCCGTGGCACCCTCAGCTAGGGAGTCCCCACATGTGAAGACTCATTCCTGCTTGTTCCTGGAGATAGCACAGTTACTTACCTGTAACAGGTGATCTCAGGGAACAGCAGGAATTAGTCTTCACAACCCTCCCACCTCCCCTATGAGTTGTATCTATCTATTTCCTTTCCTCTTCCTCTCCTTCTGTCTCAGCTATGAAACTCAACTGGGGAGAGGCAGTGGGAAAGGCGGGAAGTCACCACGCAGGCGCGAGGGATGCTCCCAAAGGCTTTCTGATTGGATGCTGGAGAGCATTCCTGTGCGGGCTCCGTCAGCGCCGACGTACCCACATGTGAAGACTAATTCCTGCTGTTCCCTGAGATCACCTGTTACAGGTAAGTAACTGTGCTTTCTTCCCTATGTGCATCACTTTGCACTGGTCCACATTCAATTTCATCTGCTCTTTTGATGCCCAGTCTCCATTCTCAAGGTGGTCCTGTAGTTTTTCACAGTTCGCATGTGATTTAACAACTTAGAATAATTTATCATTTGCAAATTTAATCACCTCATTGCTTGTTCCGAATTCTAGGTCATATATGAATGTTAAAAAGCACCAGTTCCTTTCCTGGAGTCCTACTATGCCAGTCCAGTACCCCCCCTGGTGGGGTTCACTGCTGCCTCTACTCTGTAGAGGAGTTCTTGTTAAGTCTCAGATTTCATGTATATAGTTATGAAGTATGCCCTCCTTGAGAGGAGTTGGTTATTAGTCCTTTCAGGGCTTTTCTCTCAGGATTGTTTAGGCATATGTGAGTGTTCAGCTGATTCTGTTAGTTGGGAGCTTACTATCTAAATACTAGAGGGTAACTAGCTGCACCAATCCTAATACAGTGATGATGTCACTAGGGGCTTTGGAGTTTTTTCCGTTTCCATCTGCTGGCAGGAGGGCACTACTTGTCTGGACTGGTCTACAAGGACCCCCCAGTTAAGGAAATTTATCAGCTTATTAAAATTTCACCTTCGCGTTTTGCCATCTTAGTCACAATACCTCAGGTATTTTGAGCACATTTAACAAATAATGAAAAATGAACATTTTCTCTGTGATTTATGACCAGGTTTTTTTTGTTTTTTTTAAAATGCAAAAAAATGCCATTGCCTCATCCCAGACATCCTTTACTAGTACTATAATCTGGATAATGTAATCATAAAAGTGGAAAAAAATTCCAAAACTGGAAAAAGTTCTAACGACTGCAAGTAAATATTAAACCTAGGGAGAGTGTAGATCCTTAAGGGATCTCAAATTTGACCACACGCCAATCTGCTCCCTACTCCAAACTTCTTGTAATTTGCTACGGAGTGTAAGAGCAAAAGTAGCATTCCAATTCCTAGATAATGTCGACAGTGAATTAATATCCTATTATCAAAGGCAATTTGCTTGCTAAATGTAAAGCAAATATAAACAGTATGAAAAAAATAGCAACAGAACTTCTATCTTCACAAAGCAAGAAACCTTGAGGTTTTGATTGTATCCTGTGAAAAGGTTCATGCTTGAAATTATTTCATTTCTAAAAGAGATTTGTTGCTTCTTCATGAAAATTCCTTATGTCTTCAGGATTTTGTCCCCTGCTTTACCTTTAATTGACATAGAAACTGTCTGAGGTGAGCCCAGATCATTTGTTTTTTGCAGAGCACTGGTGGATTCAGTTGTTTGATGTCATTTTGGTCTAGTCTAGTATATATAAACGGTTGCCATTTTTCATATGATCTATAAAATCATGCTTCTCTGAAAATAACTTTTTGCTTTGCTAATTATGGTAGGTGGAATTTGATGCAAAGATTGTGCATTCTTTTATTTAATTTCATTTTTAAATCTGATATGGTAATATATATATATATATATATATATATATATAATATATATATAAATATGATGAGGCATCCAGGAGTTTAGCTCACTATTGTGGCCACAAAAAAAAAGGGAAAAGGGCAAGAAACTGGCATAATTGACCTACTCTGGGCCAGAGAGGAGAACAGGCTGCAGTGGCCTACATGAGCCAAGAGGACCTGGTAGACCATGTGATCTGTTCATGTGGGGTTGAGAAGAGGCGGAAACGGACAGTAGCCTGCATTGGCCAAGAAAAGTGGGGGTTAACATAATCTGCTCACATGGGACTGGAAAGAAGAGGGAGCTGTCAGTGGCAGCAGTGGCCAATGTGAACTAAGTGGAGAGGGCCTGCAGTGATGGCAGTATGCTGGGAAGAGGAATTGGCCAGCAGGCATCTGAGTTTGATGAGAGAGAGGGTATCAGCAGATCATGGCCTTTTAGGAAGGAGAAGTGTTAGAAAAGGAATGGGAGTGAAAGGAGGGGTAAAAAGGTAAGTATTTATGTCCAGGAATGGGCAGAGTTAGGGGGAGAAATTGGAGGAAAGGCATAAAGTGGAAGAGAATAGGTGTTGTGTGTGTATGTGCTAGCTAACTTGTAGTGAAGGTAACGTAACATAGTATATGATGGCAGATAAAGACCAGTAAGGTTAATAAATGTGGCCACTAGCAACTTGCTTTGGCTGCATGCATTTTTCTTGAACTACTGATTTAACTTGTGAATACATTTACTACAGTAGCTGCCAAAATAATTGCTAAGGGCTCTAGTGGGTAAGGTAACTGACAGTGTATGCTGCCATTAGCACACAGATTATGCCAGTTACATTAGCTTAGTTTTAATCACAGCACTCTAGATAGAAATGATCTGGAGGAAACCCAGAGATGAGATAAACGGCCTGTCCTTGGTAGTCCCACAACAGACTGAATCTGGATGAAAACCCAGACCTGTAGATAATCAATGTCAAGTACTGATGCCTTCCATGTCAGGATCATCAGTGTTGGCCCCCCGGTGATGGTTTCCCCCTCCCTCCTTAATTGTGAGCTGATTAATGTATCCCCCCCCCTTTTTTTGTTGTTGTAAACCACTTTGACCCGGTGAAAAGCAGTATATAAGTGCAGCTAAATAAATAAATTGTCCTGCTGTGAAACATGTTACCTTAGAAAAATAACTATGGATTTATCTCCTGTATCGACTTGGACGATAGCTCCTTACGGATAGGCATTCATATACATGTTATGTGATTTGTTGTACAATTTACTCTTAGGGTGCAATATGAAAGTGGAGATATTCATGTTAACCTACTTAATCCTTCTGTGCTGTTGACAGCGATGAGATGCTGTGAAATTCATATTAAAGTTTCTAAAATTACTTGAGTAGTTTCTCACATCATAAAGCCCAAAAAACACTGATAAGTTTTTAAATTATTTTGAAAGTTTCACTTTACAAATGTAAGATAAATGACATCAGCCTGCAAGCCCACCACAACAAGGCAGGCATTATACCCCTAAAACCCTTTCCCTATTCCCTCCAGAATATTAATCATATAACAATGTTTTCATTTTTACAGGTTTGGAGATGGACCTCGCCCACCCAAAATGGCTCGATTTGATGGTGGTGGAGGTGGTGGATTCAGAGGCCGTGGCGGTAACCAGGGTGGCTCTGGATACAGAGGTGGAAGCTATGGTGGCACATCCAATTCCTACAGAGGAGGCTCCGGCAACTTTGGTGGTGGTGGTGGAAACAGGGGAGGCTCTGGCAACTATAGAGGTGGCGGAAACACGGGAGGCTATGGAGGTGGTGGCGGCGGAAATCGAGATGGCTATGGAGGTGGCGGCGGCGGAAATCGAGATGGCTATGGAGGTGGCGGCGGCGGAAATCGAGATGGCTATGGAGGTGGCGGCGGCGGCGGAAATCGAGATGGCTATGGAGGTGGCGGCGGCGGAAATCGAGATGGCTATGGAGGTGGCGGCGGCGGAAATCGCGGCGGCTATGGAGGTGGCGGCGGCGGCGGAAATCGCGGCAGCTATGGAGGTGGCAGCGGCGGTAATCGCAACAGCTATGGAGGTGGCAGCGGCGGTAATCGAGGCAGCTATGGCGGACGTGGTGGAAATCGAGGTGGCTATGGCGGACGTGGTGGAAATCGAGGTGGTTATGGAGGTGATGGATTTTGAATATTGTGCAGTTCATACAGCAGCACTTCCCTGGCTATCAGTACTGGAAGATGTGCATGTAATGTTCATGAATGAACTTCCTTTGCTGCTGCCAATACAGACGTTCCACTTTCTCCTTCTCCAGTACATGTGAACTTTTATTGTTGCTATACTGGTAAGTATTCTGTGTAAAATATTTAGTTCTACATCACAATTTGGTTTGTATTTTTACCCCGTCCTCAATAAAATGTGTCTTAAATTTATAAACTCCTATATTCTTTCCTTTTCTGAAATGAATAGCTCTGTGATCATAAATTGATGTAGCAGTCTGTGTGCTTCATAACTAAATAAATAAAAATGTTCCATTTCATTTTTACCCTTGTGAAAATCAGGCATTCTCTTCTGTTTTATTAAATCTTAGTATCAGTTGCTGTTATAATGGATATTTACATTTTTAAATGTGAAATCACAAAAGTTCTTAAACTGATTTGATCTAAGGATAACAGCTCTGCCTATCTCGCTTCACCTATCCATATTTCCTTTGTTTACTTATACAGCTATACATTAAATGCAACGTAAGGAGATGCATGTGCTGCTACCTTATTTCATCACTACTTTCACATAGGAGTTCTAAATTGCAGGGCCTTTATTGGTAGGCAAAAAGGAAGAGGAACTGTGGAACCAAGAGGAGGGGGCAGCCGGAGCAAGGGGAGAAAAGCAGCGGTATTAGAGAGCAGAGTGACTGCTCAGATCCATGCTCACCATCCCCTTGTCTTCCCTGTAGGCTGCCTGGAAGGAAGGGGGATGGAGCAGAACGCCCTGCTGCTCTGCAATCTGAAAAGAAGTGCTGGAACTGTGTGTGTTCCAGGCTGTTCTCCCAGAAATTAAGCCCTGCTAAATTGTAAACCTCGCAATTCTTTTGACCAGTCAATTACATATGTACAGTATGACCTATTTAACCTGCAAGTCCCTATTTACAAAAAATGCCGAAGAAAATAACCTTTTGCATATGAGAGCTATATGTTTCTCTGGGCAGAAAATTTGATTGATTGTTTATTGCCTAAATTGAACACATGGCTTCTGTTAGAACCTTCAACTCATCTTGACATTTGAATGTTGTTTAATACAAGCTTATGCTTTGTAGAGGAATAGTTCTGTAAAAAGCTGTTTCTGAATGATCTGAACAAAAAAGGTTACACTGAGTATACAGGTCTGATCCTCAGGGAAAGGAGTATGATATACTCCTTTCCCTGAGGATATATATAGGCAAATAACTTGGTTGTGGACCAGATGTATACAGGTGTATGATGGATAAGGGGTATCCTGTAAACCAGACCTGTTTTCAGGCCATGAGGATTGAATTTGTACACTTTTGCTTTTCTTTAAGAATTTGGTACCACCCAGTAACTGAGTGTTTAAATTCCGCCATACAAACTGTCAGCTAATTTAATCTTTTTAAAGAATAACTATACTCTCCTAAACATTTAAGAAGTAGGCATGGCAAACAGTAAAGTTCACAACTAAAATACGTTAAAGCTATTTTTTTAAAATTTTAAGATGTTATCTTTTGTGTGTTCCATACACCATGTGCCTAGCCATATTTACAGATGTTGCCAACCACATTAAGCATGAGTATCAACATATTTGCAATATACTATGAAATGGAAATGCTGTCAGTCTACTTGCAATATACGATGGAGTGTTATTCTTACTTTATCCACCTAGAGCTCTACTGGGTTATGTGTAGAATATAAGTATTAAATTAAATTACATTTCTTCCTCCCCCTGACAAAGCTGTTAATGCTGCTTCTGCAGTATCCCAAGCTCTTAAAGATCCAGGAAGCAGAAGACATGAGCCAAGAATCAAACCCAAGTCCCTCTGCCATCATATTCTGTCGTTCTGCACGTCTATATACATTTCATAGACAAACCAGGTTAAATTGCATATTGTGGATACCAAGCTAAATCAGATCATTTTGGGTACTTGAAGACTAAACTGGGAAAACATAGGGCTTTCGTGTAATAAATTACATCAAAAAAGGCAGACACAGCATTTCCATTACATAGTTAACAGAGGGGAACTTCAATTAAAATTTCAGAAATAGCCATTTTTAAGCTCTTCCCAAAATACACATGATTGGCTAGCATGTGATTCTTTAAAAGTAACATGCCATAAGTCTGGAATAGTGCCTATAATGGATGTCTTTAAATATAAATTAAACTGCTTGTTCGATGGTAAAGATAGCCTAAAGGTATTAAAGGATCTTAAATGCCGAGACATCTTAGGCATATATTCAGGTGTCAACTCATATATAGAAACATAGAAAACGACTGCAGATAGACATACAGCCTATCAAAACTGCCCATTCATAAGAACACTAACATTCTCTAAATTCCTTGCTCTCCCTCAGAGATTTGTGTTATGTCCCATGCTTTGTTTGAATTCAAATAGGGTTTTCTTCTCTACCATCTCTACTAGGAGGCTGTTCTACATATCCACCACCATTTCCATAAAGAAATATTTCCTCAGCTTATTTCTTTCACGTTCATCTTATACCCCCTCATTCCAGGGCTTCCTTTCATCTGAAAGAGGGCAACTTCCTGTGCATTTATTCCACTGAAGTATTTAAATGTCTTTATCATATCACCCCCCCCCCCCCCCCGCCTTTCCTCCAAAGTATACATATTAAGATCATTACGCCTGTCCCCATATGCCTTATGACAAAGTTTAGAAACTGTCGTCTGGATGCTCTCCATCCTGTTTATATCCTTTTGAAAGAGACTTCTACAAAGGTACTTTCAGGATTGTCTTACTATACCAGTCTAGACAGTGAGTGAAGTCCCCCTGCCAGCAGATGATGAAAAGAAATACCTAGAAACTTCCAGTGATGACATCACTGGTACTAATGCTGGTGTAGCTGGGGGCACCCTTTAGTATTTCTCTGTCTCCAGTTGATGGTGATCACTAGTCTAGTGCAGCTCTAGTGCCAGCTTTGAAGTTGAGAAACTCCTGGACTGCCTTAGGCTCCCTTTTTACAGTTTGCTTTTTAATTTCTTTATTTTTTTGCCTTTGTAGACAACCACCCCCTCCCCGTGAGAGCCTTTATGCTGACCCTTGAGTCCAACAGCACAGAATTTGGGAGGTACCTGTGATCTGCTCCATTGCAGAGGAAGCCTCTGTCTGCCTTTTTTTCAAGCTAAGGCCGGTTATCACTGCAGCCTGTTCTGGAAGGGGGTGGGGTTTGAGTAAGGCTGCACTTCAGTCTGCCTCCCCACCTGCAGTGAGGACAGGCATGGAGTGGGCTGCTACAGCCTGGGTCTCACCTCCTCCGTGGCTCATTTGTTAGGGGGAGGGGGGCCCAAGGAGGAATCTGTGCAACTGTGTTGTTTCTTCCACCCCCCCGCACGGACATTGTAGGCCATGGGCTACCTGCTGTGCTGTGACCTGGGCCACGCTTGATACCAGCTCTCCCAAGCAGACTTGGAAGCTGATGTTTGCAGAAACGGTGCTGCCTGGCTTGTGCTAAGCAGAGGGTCGTTGGGATACACAGCATTTTGAATCCTGTGCTGCGATGCTTCAGCCTTTTCCTCTGCCCTCAGGAGTATTCGTGATGTGCCTAGTGGTTGTAGCAGCTCACCTATGCAAGAATGGCTTATTCTTCCCCATAGCTCAACTGGCTAATTTCATTACTGAACAAAACTGGAGCATGGTAGTCCACCACCACCAGGACCACCTTTCAGTCTCTGAACTTCCTCATCAACTCACAAAAGGCCATGCTGTCCCCAAGTCAATCCTCTGAGTTTGACCACTCCCCTTTGCACTCTATGAGCCAGAGCCATCCTCACATCCATTCGCTGAACACTTATCAGGGAATTGTGCTAGAAGACAATGGTGGCTCAGACAACCTCTGCTCATGCTATCCTTCAACTTTTGGGCCTTTTCATGGCAGCTGTTTACGCCTTCCTCTTGTCAGACTTCACATGAAGAATTTCCACTGGCATTTGAAGTTTGAGTAGAACCAACACACTCAGTCCTTAGCCCAATGCATCACCATCAACTCCTTAGCCCAATGCATCACCATCAGCTCTTAAATGATGGTGCTAGCCTGCCAGTTAACATCTAGGCTGCCTGTTTCAACAGTGTCTGTACCAAGTGACTATAACCACCGATGCCTTAACAATGGGTTGAGGGGTCCACCTTTTCCATCTGCATACACACAGAGTACCTTGATCCCTTGCAAAAATGTTCTCCACATCAACCATTCGGAGCTTCAGGCTATTTTCTGGGCACTGCAGACATTCAGCAACTAGAGCACAAGCATAGTTCTGCTCATTGTGATAGACCATCAGGTTACCATATTTTATATCAACAAACTCCAGCTCCTTCACAATCATGAACCAACAAGATTCTGGCACCTTGTGATCTCCTCAACTGCTTTCTCTTCATCTTTTATCTGCTGGCTGATGAAAACCAGGTAGCAGATTCTGAGCCACAGACTCCACACAAGTGGTTTGTGCACCATGCAGTGATTGGCCGACTATTTGTCTGCTGGGGCAAGCCAGTGATTGACCTATTTGTCATCCATCTCCATGCTAAATAGTCAGCTATTTGTTTCAGAAGACTGCCACAAATTAACTTGTGCATGATGCCATTGTGATGGACTGGGATAAGGGCTTGCTGTAGACTGATGACTTTCTCAATGGTCTTGGAGATGAATGCAATTTGCGACTCTGCCTGCATGATCCCAGTTGCCCTGAACTGACCTTGACAACTTTGGTTCCCATATCTTTCTGCCCTTGTGGTAGTAAACTAAGTTTCCCTGGGAACCCACCCAACTCTGCTCACATAGCAGGACAGATCTCTCCAGCATCCAAATCTGTCATCACTAGCTTTCATAGCTTAAATGTTGAGTGCTGTCTGACTTCCACCCTACCTTTATATCAGGAAATCAGGTATTATCATTGCCTCCAAGTGCCCTGCTACTAGGAAATCCTACCAAAACAGATGGTGCAAATCTAACCATCAGGACCCTTTTACATGTCAGGTCCCCTGTATTATTGTCCTCTTTTCTCTCTCAGAAGTAGGACTAAAGACTAACACTTTGCAAGTGTACCTTTGTGCTATAGCAGCATACCATGAACCAATTGATACCAAGCCTGTGTCCTCTCACCCTGTGATTAGCAGATTCATAGGAAGGAGCTTCTCCATGCCAAACCTCCTGTCAAGCCTCCCACCCCAGTCTGCAACCTCAGTATAAACTTTGTTCACCTCATGCAGGCCCCCTTTGAGCCCATCGGGGAGATGATACTCAGGTTCCTCACATGGTAGACACATTCTCATTGCCATTATCTCGACCGTAAAATAAGCGAATGCTGAGCACTGGTGAACTGCCACGCCTACACCCAGTTTTTTCATAGTCTGGTGGTACTCCACACCTTTGCCAAGTTTCTGCCAAAGGTAGTTGTCTCCTTTTGCCTTATTTAGTCCATCATCCTGCCTGTTTTTCTCCTTGACTATATTCCATCACAGAAGAAGCTTCCCTATATATTCCAAACTACAGGTGAGTACTGCTGGAGAACAAAGGATCTAAGGAAATGCTCACAACTAATTCATCTTCTTAGATTGCCTCCCCCCCTCATAGAGTGAGTGTGCAAGTGACCAAACAAACCTTTTTCATTTGAATATCCTCCTGCATTTCCTTCTGCTGTTCTCTTGCTCAGCTCCAACTGCCACATAGGATTGGCCCCTACCAGCTTCAGGCAACCACTGCTTCTTTTGCTAACCTCAAATCAGTCTGTCCATTGGACATCTGCAGGACCACTACCTGGCATTCAGTTCATACTTTAGCTCATCACTACTGCCTTGATCAGTCGTCATGTCGAGATGGGGCCTTGGGACAATCTGTTTTGCAAGAACCTCTTTGCATAACCACTTAAACACCAGACCACCCAGATGTCATTGCCCAGGTTGGTAAGACTAATACTAAAAAATCAGCAAACCTTGGTTCTGGAGTTGCCACCTATGTGGCTGCATCCTTCCATCTCGTTAACCGCGAAAGAAGAAGAGTTTACTTGTAACAGGACTTCTCTGTAGATAGGATAATGCAGGTACATAATACTTCCCAACTTCTCCACTCTGTTGATCCTGTCATCTTGTTACTAACAAGTATGCTCGTCTTATGGGGAGCATGGGAACAATCTCACATGCCCAGAAAGACCCCCCTAGGCTTTTTTCGGCTCTGGAGAGCTATTGCAGTCAGATATCACCTGTTCTCCAGGACCAAGCAGGAAGTCAGTCCTCACATATGGGTGACATCGACGCCGATGGAGCCCCTGCGGAGCATTTCCCCAGCTTTCTATGAAAGCCTTTGGGAATACTGCACGCATGCACGGTCCCCTTCCCGCCTAAAGGTGCCATCTTGCTCAGTCTCTCGTTTTCTGTGGAGCCCGTCGGACGTTTGTCCTAGTTCACCCGGAAAAGTTAGATTTTTTCTTCGAATATCTGCGATTTCTTCGCAGTTTTTTCTTCGGTTCGACACCGGTTCCCCTTCTCGCCGGTTTCAGTACACCGGTATCGAGCCCGATCTTATTTTTTTTTGGTTTTTGCCCTTCGTGGCTGGCGTTCGCGCCCTTTTTTCTTTTTCCCTGGAAGGCCGGTCTTTTGACCTTGCAGGGGCTCTTTTTTTCCCGATGGCTTCCCAGTGGTTTTAAGAAGTGTGATCGGTGCAAGAAACTAATGTCTCTCACCGACACACACGACTGCTTCCTTCGGTGCCTCGGTCCTGATCATGATCCTAAGATCTGTGGACCATGTGGGAAAATGTCCACTAAGGCACTGCAAAGTCGTCAGCACCAAAAGGAAAGGCTTTCTTCTGATTCGGCCTCCGGCCGGGCCTGGACCTCATCTGAGGCCTCGACGTCTCGGGAGTCTGACCCCGAGCATCGTCGTGGTTCCTCGGACAGGGGGTCCCCTGAGCGGGAGCGAAAGAGGAAGAAGTGGCTCGCGAGGGCGGCGTCGGAGGAGGTCCCTGGCTCCTTGAGGGCTAGGTCTCGGACTGCCGTCCCGGGCCCGTAGAACAGGAGAAGCCGTCAAAAGTACCTCGTATGGAGCCGGAGTCTGCTGGACACGTAAGTCCTGTTGTCCTCGAGGACTCTCCTCCCAGGGAGCCGACATCGGGCCCGGCGCTGCCAGGGACCAGAGTCGGTGGCTGCTGAGTCTCCTGAGCTGGGTCTCAGGCTGACAGCCTTGGAGTGCAGACTGTCTGCCTTCATGGATCAGCAGCGGGTGCTGATGGCCAGCCTTGCTGGTGCATCTGCCCCGACCACCGGGACATTGACGTCGAAGTCGACCCCGGAGACCGAGCCGATACTCGAGATCATGTAGGCTCGTGGTCACCCTCGACCTCCCGGTCGGGACCGAGGGCGTCGATGCCGGTGCCTTCGGCGTCGGGGCGGGTGCTGCCGGGCCCCGCGCGGTCGGAGCCCGACTCCTCTTCGGATGAGTCCGCCTGGGAGACGGAGGACAAGGATTCCCCTGTTACCTTCAAGACTCGGTGCGTCCCGTCGGACTCACCGCAGTCTGAGCCCCGGAGTAGATCCCCTCCGGAGGATACCCGGTTCTCGGAGTTTGTTCGGAATATGGCCTCTGCTTTGGCGATCCCAGCGGACCCCGAGGAGGAGCCTCGAGCCGAAGAGCTAAGGCCCTCCAGTATGACTCTCCTCCGAAGGAGGCCTTTACTGTGCCGGTTCCTCCGATGCTGGAACAGCTCCTCTTCCGGATGTGGGAGGCACTGTCCTCGGCGCCGGTTCTAAGCAAGTGGGTCGATTCCATTTATCGACTCCGTAAGAGCCCTGGTTTTCAGAAGGCGCAGCTACCTCACCATTCCATGGTGTTGGAATCGGCCATGCATTGTCTGAAAAGCCAGAAGATGCACTCTGTGGTGCCCCCCGGCCGGGAGGTCCGGAACCTTGATGCATTTGGTAGAAAGTGCTTCCCGGGCTCGATGCTTGCTTGCCGTGTCCAGTCTTACCAGCTGTACATGGGCGTGTACTTGCGGGACCTGGCAAAGGAGCTTGCCGGGTTCTCTGCTGGTCTCTCCAGGAAACCTTTGCAGAGGTTCAAGTCCTTGTCTTCGGGGATCCGGGAATGCTCTAAGTTCATGTCCCGAGCAGCCTATGATGACTTCGAGGCCTCGGCCCATGTTGCGGCAGCCGGCATCGTGGCTCGACGCCAGGCATGGCTGCAGTCATCGGACCTCGAGCCATGGGTACAAGACAAGTTGGTCGATGTCCCTTGCCGAGGTGAGAACCTTTTTGGCAAGCCCATGGCCGAGAAGGCTGCTGAGCTCGAAACCGAGCACCTCACCAGGACTCGTCTCTCGAGGAAGACCTCTGCCCCTTCTCAAAAGAAGAAGGCCTCGGGGAAAAAGCCCTTTTACCCGAGGAAAGGTGCTGCCTATAAATACTACCCTCAATATCCGGCCTCAGTGGCTCCCCCACAGGGAAAGCAGGCCAAGGGACGGGGTAATGGGTCCCGTAGGCAGCAAGCCCCAAAGCCTGCACCACCGGCCCCTGCTCAGCAGGGTGGGGGTTTTTGACTTCCTCAGCATAGCCTCTCCCCCTCAGCTGGTTTCTCTCAGCACAGGAGGCCGGCTGGTCCACTTTGCCCACAGGTGGTCCAGCATCACCACAGATACCTGGGTACTTCACATAGTTCAGAAGGGCTATCTTCTTCACTTTCACCAGGTACCTCCCTCCTACTTTCCAGGGGAGCCTCCCAGACTCCCTTTGCACAGGGACTTACTCCTTCAGGAGTTAGCAAGTCTCGTTCAGGAACAAGCCGTGGAACCAGTGCCCCACCACCTGAAGGGCCAGGGGTTTTACTCCAGGTACTTCCTGATTCCCAAAAGAACAGGAGGCCTCAGGCCCATCCTGGACTTGCGAAACCTCAACAAGATCCTTGCAAAGGAAAAGTTCAAGATGCTTACCCTTGGAATTCTGCTGCCCTACCTCCAGCAGGGAGACTGGCTATGCTCCTTGGATCTGAAAGATGCATATACTCATATCCTCATTCATCCGGACCACAGGCAATATCTCAGATTTGTTGTGGGAGGAAATCATTACCAGTACAGGGTACTGCCCTTTGGCCTATCCTCCGCACCCAGGGTGTTCACCAAGTGCCTCACTGTGGTGGCGGCTTATCTGAGACTTCAAGGTCTGTTTGTGTTCCCATACCTGGACGACTGGCTCATCAGAGCCCAGTCTTCCCAAGAGGCCACTCACGCCACTCAGCGCACTGTGGCTCTGCTCCAACACTTGGGTTTTGTCATAAACTTCGCAAAGTCCACTTTGCTCCCCTCTCAAAATCTTGAGTTCATCGGCGCCCGGTTGGACACACTTCAGGCGCGGGCCTTCCTCACTCTGGACAGGGCCAGGCGGCTCATGGACCTCGCTGGCCACTTTCACAGCAATGCGCTGGTCCCAGCCAGGCATTTTCTGCGACTGCTCGGCCATATGGCTTCCACGGTCCATGTGACACCCAATGCCCGACTGAACATGCGTCCTGCTCAGTGGTGCCTTTGCAGTCAATGGCATCAGGCCATGGGGAGCCTAGCGGACTCTGTGCAGATCTCCGACCAGCTGGTCTCTTCTCTACAATGGTGGCTTCATCTGCCCAACCTAGTACTAGGAGTGACTTTTCAGCCCCCTACGCATTCTCACGTCCTGACGACCGATGCTTCTCTCCTAGGTTGGGGTGCACATTGCCAGGAGACCTGTACTCAAGGCCTCTGGACTCCTTGGGAGTCTGCTCAACAGATAAACTTCCTAGAGCTCAGAGCCATCCGCCTAGCGCTCAAAGCATTCTCTCACCTGTTTTCTCACCAGTCGGTGATGATACAGACGGACAATCAAGTTGCAATGTTCTATGTGAACAAACAAGGCGGAACAGGCTCCTTCCTTCTCTGTCAGGAGGCACAAAAGCTATGCTCTTGGGCTGTCCACCACGACATCATCCTCAAGGCTGTCTACCTCCCAGGTCAAGAAAATTACCTGGCCGACAAGCTCAGCAGGATCCTCCAGCCACACGAGTGGAGGTTGGACCCGCTGGTGGTTCAGCGGATCTTTCTCAAGTGGGGCCTCCCCACCATGGATCTGTTTGCCAGTCCTCTGAACCGGCAGCTGCCCAGATTCTGCTCTCGTCAGCCACATCCTCTCCGGGTAGCGGCGGATGCTTTTCTAATTCCATGGTCCACCGGCCTCTTGTATGCCTTTCCTCTCATGCCACTGGTGTCTCGGACGCTCTTCAAGGTTCTCCGCGACAAAGCATCGATGATCCTAGTGGCTCCCCGGTGGCCGAGACAACCTTGGTTCCCGCTTCTGATGCAGCTAGCGGTAGACACTCCTCTTCCACTGGGATTTCAGCCCGACCTCCTGTCGCAGGATCAGGGGACTCTCCTACACCCCAATCTCCGGTCCCTTCATCTGATGGCATGGCTGCTGAAAGGGTAGTCCTTGCTCCTCTGCAGCTACCTCCAGATGTGGAGGAGGTCGTCTTGGCCTCCCGGCGGCCCTCCACCCGGAAGTCCTACGCTCTCAAGTGGCGTCGGTTCTCCGTCTGGTGTACTCAGCAGTCGCAAGATCCTTTCTCCTGTTCAGCATCAGTGGTCTTGCAGTACTTGCTCTCTCTCTCCAACCTTGGACTTAAGTCCAACTCGGTAAAGGTCCACCTCAGTGCTCTTTCTGCGCATCACATGCCGGTGGATGATAGACCTCTTTCCAGCCACCCTCTGGTGGCTCGGTTTCTCAGAGGCCTCCTCCTCCTTAAGCCACCTTTGCGCCCGCCAGCCCCGGACTGGGACCTTAATGTGGTGTTGCAGCGGATTACCTGTCCGCCTTTTGAGCCTATGGCTACCTGTCCACTACGTTTTCTTTCCTGGAAAACCTTGTTCTTGGTAGCTCTCACTTCTGCTAGACGCGTTAGTGAGCTGCAGGCCCTAGTTTCTGATCCTCCTTACACCCCAAATTTCTTCCCAAAGTGGTTTCCCCTTTTCACGTCAACCAGGAGGTGGTACTTCCGACCTACTTTCCCAGGCTGCACTCCAGCCGAGCTGAAATGGTCCTGCATACCCTGGACTGTAGAAGGGCGTTGACCTTCTACCTTGACCGTACGCGGGAGCACCGAAAGGCTGTTCAGCTCTTCGTGTCTTATGACCCCAACAAGTTGGGGCTCCCTGTCTCCAAGCGTACTCTGTCCATCTGGATTGCGGACTGCATCGCTTGGGCTTACGAGGCTGTGGGCCTCGTGCTGGAAGGTAGAGTCACAGCTCATCGTGTTCGAGCGAAGGCTACGTCAGTAGCTTACCTCCGCTCTGTTCCATTGGCAGACATCTGCCGGGCCGCTACTTGGTCTTCAAGCCAGACTTTTGCAGCCCATTACTGCCTGGAGAGGGAGTCCTGCAGGGACAGTGCTTTCGGACAGGCAGTCCTCCGTAACCTCTTCGAGGTATAGGCAACTCCTACCCTCCGTCCCGGATGTTGGGCTACCGGTTAGAGACATATTCAGAGAAGATTCCTTCCTTCTGTGCTACTGACCTTGAGGGAGCTCATTTTTGTGTTTAGGGTCTCCGGTAGCCTTAAGCTTGGGAGTCCCATATGTGAGGACTGACTTCCTGCTTGGTCCTGGAGAAAGCGTAGTTACTCATCTGTAACAGGTGTTATCCAGGAGCAGCAGGAATCAGTCCTCGCAACCCTCCCTCCTCCCCTTGGAGTTGCAGTTATATGCTTTCGATTTTGTTAATTTTTGCTGTCTTTTAGCTATGTCATCTGACTGAGCAAGATGGCACCCTTGGGCGGGAAGAGGACCGCGCATACGCGCTGCAATTCCCAAAGGCTTTCTTGGAAAGCTGGGGAAAATTGCTCCGCGAGGGCTCCGTCGGCGCCGACGTCACCCATATGTGAGGACTGATTCCTGCTGCTCCTGGAGAGCACCTGTTACAGGTGAGTAACTACGCTTTCCCACCTTACCAGGCCTCCCCTGCTCCCCCTCAGGGTCAGCAGGCCAAGGGGCAGGGACATGGGCCCTGTAGGCAGAAGGCCCCCAAGCCTCAGGCTCCTGCTCCCACTCAGCTGGGTGGGGTTTTTGACTCCCAAGGCATAGCCTCTCCGTCTCTGCTGTCCCATCCCTGCACAGGAGGTCGACTAACCCTGTTTGCCCACAGATGGCCACCCATTACAGGGGACAGTTGGGTCTTAAGCATAGTCCACTCGGGCTATATGCTTCATTTCCATCAGCTGCCTCCTCCTTACTAACCTGGAGAGCCTCCAAGGCCTCCTCTCCACACAGACCTCTTCCTTCAAGAGCTTCAGGTTCTGTTGCGAGACAAGGCGGTGGAGCCTGTGTCTCCCCACCTCCAAGGTCACGGTTTCTACTCCAGGTACTTCCTCGTACCAAAGAGAACCGGAGGCCTCAGGCCTATTCTCGACCTCAGAAATCTCAACAAGTTCCTAGTGAAAGAAAAGTTCAAGATGCTTACTCTTGGAACACTTCTGCCCTACCTCCAGCAGGGAGATTGGCTATGCTCCTTAGATCTAAAGGATGCGTACACTCACATCCTCATTCATCCAGACCACAGAAAGTACCTCAGGTTCATTGTGGGAGGAAACCATTATCAGTACAGAGTGCTGCCTTTCGGCCTCACCTCTGCCCCCAGGGTCTTTACCAAATGCCTGGCAGTGGTGGTGGCCTACCGTCTTTACCAAATGCCTGGCAGTGGTGGCGGCCTACCTGAGAAATCAGGGTATCTTTGTCTTCCCCTATCTGGACGACTGGCTCATCAGGGATCAGACGTGCCAGGAGGCCAGGCAAGCCACCCTACGCACTATTTCTCTACTTCAACACCTGGAGTTTGTCATAAACTTCGCAAAGTCCACTTTGCTCCCCTCCCAAAACTTGGAGTTCATAGGGGCAAGGCTAGATTCTCTGCAGGCAAAGGCTTTCTTGCCAGAGGACAAAGCCCAAAGACTGATAACCTTGGCAAACCAGTTTCTCAGCAGGTTACTGGTCTCCGCCAGGCTTTGCCTGAGGCTTCTTGGCCACATGGCTTCGACAGTACATGTGACTCCCAGTGCTAGGCTTCATGAGAGACCTGCGCAATGGTGCCTCAGAACTCAGTGGTCGCAGGCCACAGGGAGCCTCAGTGACAGAGGAAGGGTGTCCAGACCATTCCTGCACTCCTTACATTGGTGGCTGCATCCCCCAACTTACTGAAAGGGATGCCTTTTCAGCCACCTGGGTTCACAGTGGTGTTGACCACAGATGCCTCCCTGCAGGGCTAGGGAGCACACTGTCTGGGCAAGTGCACCCAGGGCCTGTGGTCTCCCTGGGAGGCCACACAACAAATCAATCTACTGGAACTGCGGGCTATTCGCTTAGCCCTCAAGACTTTCTCTCAAACCCTGGCCCACCGGTCTGTCTTAATACAAACAGACAATCAGGTAGCCATGTTTTATGTGAACAAACAGGGCGGCACTGGTTCCAGGCTCCTTTGTCAGGAGGCGCAGGACCTTTGCTTGTTTGCGCTCAGGCGCAACATGTTTCTCAAGGCGGTTTATCTCCCTGGCCAGGAAAATTACCTGGCAGACAGGTTGAGCAGGATTCTGCAGCCTCACAAATGGCAACTCCATCCCTTGGTGGTTCAGAAGATTTTCCTAAAATGGGGACTTCCATCCATAGATCTATTTGCCAGTCCCCTGAACAGACAGCTGCCCAGGTTCTGCTCCAGGCAACCGCATCCTCTGCAGCTAGCAGCAGATGCTTTTCTGATTTCCTGGTCCCAGGGCCTCCTGTATGCATTTCCTCCCACGCCTCTGGTGGCCCGAACCCTGTTCAAGATTCTACAGGACAAGGCCTCGGTCCTTCTGGTAGCTCCCAGGTGGCTGAGGCAGCCTTGGTTCCCACGTCTGCTTCAACTGGCAGTGGACACTCCACTACCTCTGGGGTTGCAGCCCGACCTTCTCTCTCAAGACCAGGGGTCTCTGCTGCACCCCAATCTCAAATCTCTCAATTTGATGGCCTGGAAGCTGCAAGGGTAGTTTTGGCTCCCTGGGACCTCCCTCAGGAAGTTGAGGAGGTCGTCCTGGCCTCTAGGAAGCAGTCCACTAGGAAAACCTATGCCCTGAAATGGAAGAGGTTTTCTGTGTGGTGTCAGCTGCGTACAGAAGATCCTTTCTCCTGTGCTGTACCAGTGGTGCTTCAGTACCTGCTGCACTTATCCAATCAGGGCCTTAAGTCCAATTCTGTTCGGGTCCACCTCTCAGCTCTAGCAGCTCACCACTCACTGGTGGAAGGACACTCTGTCGGTTTGTTGTAACGAAGTGTCCGCAACCAATAAAACCAGGAGTCTATTTACTAAGATTCAAACCAATTTATTTGTGCACAGTCTCAGGCACTTGTCACATTCAAAATGGTCTGAGCATGGAGTCTAGCAAAACAGCTTTTATACCTTTCTTCATTAGTTCTACACAGACAAACTCCTCATTGGTCCCGATGGCCCCCTCCACTTCCCTCCAATGGGGACCGCCGACCGGGCATAACACCTGTTCCCTCCCGCTCAGGCCTTCCTAGCCATGGCTCAGTTTCTAGACATAATACATTCTGCCTTACTTTCTGCTTACAAGGTCACTCTGCAGCACAGAAACTGTGTGAAAACAAGATACTGAAATAGATCTGTGAATAACATAACAAGCTCAATAGAAAATTCTTGCATTCTTATCAAAGCTGTTTAAAGCAGTTTTCTACTTCTCCTGGCTTTCAGCTCTGCTCAGCTATAACATTCTAAAGTGGGGGTTGGGACTCAGGCCTAACCTACAGGCCTTTCTTACTCCTACAGGCTATTCTAGGCTATAGCCTATCACAGGTTCACCCCTTGGTGTCCCGGTTTCTCAGAGGTTTGCTCTTGCTCAAGCCTCCTGTCCGTCCTCCAGCCCCTGAGTGGGAGTTGAATGTGGTCTTTGCAGCAACTGATTCGCCCACCTTTTGAGCCGATGGCTACTTGTCCTCTCCGCTTCCTGTCCTGGAAGACACTCTTGCTGGTAGCCCTAACCTCGGACAGGCGAGTAAGTGAGCTTCAGGCCCTGGTCTGTGACAGGCCTTACACTCGCTTCTGTAGGAACAGGGTAGTCCTTAGGACTCATCCAAAGTTCCTTCCAAAGGTTGTCTCCTCTTTCCACCTCAGTCCTGCATACCCTGGACTGTAGGAGGTCCTTATCCTTCTACCTTGATCGTACGCAGGGGCATAGAAGGGCTACTCAGCTCTTCATATCTTTTGACCCTAATAATTTGGGGTTAGCTGTGTCCAAGCGTACCTTGTCCATTTGGGTGGCTGACTGTATCACCTGGGCTTACAAGGCGGCTGACCTTAAGAACATAAGATATGCCATACTGGGTCAGACCAAGGTCCATCAAGCCCAGTATTCTGTTTCCAACAGTGGCCAATCTAGGTCATATGTACCTAGCAGTTTCCCCAAGAGACACAAGTTCCACAGTGCTTGTACTGGGTCAAGCATTGATATCTTCGGTCACTTCTTAATAATGGTTTATGGACCTTTCCTCCAGGAACTTGTCCAAACCTTTTTTAAACCCAGCTACACTAACAGCCTTTACTACATCCTCCGGTAACAAATTCCAGAGTTTGATTACACGTTGAGTGAAAAAATATTTTCTTTTATTAGACTTATAGTTTACCCTGTAGCTTCATTGCATGTCCCCTAGTCTTTCTATATTCTGATAACGTAAACAATCGATCTATGTTTACCCGTTCCACTCCATTCATTAATTTATAGACTACTATCATATCTCCCCTCAGCCGTCTCTTTTCCAGGTTAAAGAGCCCTAACCTTTTTAGCCTTTCTTCATAGGAGTATCCTTCCATCCCCTTTACCATTTTGGTGGCTCTTCTCTGAACCTTTTCTAAAATCGCTATATCCTTTTTAAGATACGGCGACCAGAATTGCACACAATATTCAAGGTGCGGTCTCACCATGGAACGATACAGAGGCATTATTATATCTTTTGTTTTATTTTCCATTCCTTTCCTTATCATACCTAGCATTCTATTTGCTCTCTTGGCCGCCGCTGCACACTGGGCCGAGGGTTTTAACATGGTATCCACAATGACGCCTAAATCTTTTTCCTGGGTGGTGGGTCCTAATGTGGAACCTTGCATCGTGTAACCATAGTTTGGGTTGTTCTTCCCTAGGTGCATAACCTTGCACTTGTCCACATTAAATTTCATCTGCCATTTTGATGCCCAGTCTTCCAATTTATCAAGATCCTCTTGCAATTTTTCACAATCCTCTTGGGTTTTAACAGCTTTAAATAGTTTTGTGTCATCTGCAAATTTGATAACCTCACTCGTTATTCCACTTTCCAGGTCATTTATGAATATGTCAAAAAGCTGCGGACCCAGCACAGATCCCTGGGGTACACCACTATTCACCTTTCTCCATTGGGAAAATTGGCCATTTAGCCCTACCCTCTGCTTTCTATCTTTTAACCAGTTCCTGATCCACAATAGTACACTGCCTCCTATCCCCATGACTCTTTAGTTTTGCCAAAAGTCTCTGAGGGACCTTGTCAAAGGCTTTCTGAAAGTCCAGATACACAATATCAACCGACTCACCTTTGTCCACCTGTTTATTCACTCCTTCAAAAAAACATAACATTAGTAAGACAAGATCTTCCTTGTCTAAAGCCATGTTGGCTGTCTCCCATTAGGTTGTGACTATCTACATGCTGAGTAATTTTATTCTTTATGATGGTTGCTACCATTTTTCCCGGTACTGACGTCAGGCTCACCGGTCTGTAGTTTCCCGGATCACCCCTGGAACCCTTTTTAAAAATTGGTGTTACATTGGCGATCCTCCAATCTTCAGGTATTAGAGATGATTTTAATGATAGTTCACAGATTACTGATAGCAGGTCTGCAATCTCATATTTCAGTTCTTTCAACACCCTTGGATGTATACCATCCGGCCCTGGTGATTTGCTACTCTTCAGTTTATCTAATAGTTGTAAGACATCTTCCCGATGTATCGATATTTCCTTCAATTCTTCCGCACCTTTAAATACCACTTCAGTCATGGGTAACATCCCTACATCTTCCTCAGTAAAGACCGAAGCAAAGAATTCATTCAGTCTCTCCGTTATCGCCTTGTTGCCTCTTAGTGCCCCTTTAACCCCTTTATTATCTAATGGACCAACGAGACTCTCACAGGTTTTTTGCTACGAATGTACTTGAAAAGGTCTTTATTTTGCGTTTTTGCTTCCGCAGCAAGCTTCTTCTCAAATTCTCTCTTTGCCTGCCTTATCAATGCCTTGCATTTGACTTGCCAGTGCTTGTGCTGTTTCCAGGTTTCGTCGTTTGGCTCTTTTTTCCATTTCCTGAAAGATGCTTTTTTGGCAACAGCCTCTCTGACTTCACCTTTAAACCATGCTGGCAGTTTTTTGGACTTCCTTCCACTTTTCTTAAAGCGTGGAATACAGCTGGTCTGGGCTTCCAAGATAGTATTTTTCAACAACACCGAAGCTTGATGTATGTCTTTAACCTTCGCAATTGCTCCTTTTAGTTTTTTCTTAACTGTTTTCCTCATTTTATCATAGTCTCCCTTTCGAAAGTTAAAAGGTAGTACTGTGGATTTCCTTACTATCCCTCCTCCACTAATTAAATCAAAGGCGATCATGCTATGATCACTATTGCCAAGTGGCCCCAACACCCTTATCTCTTGCACTAGATCTGTCGTTCCACTAAGGACTAGGTCTAATATGGCTTCCTCTCTTGTCGGTTCATGAACCAGCTGCTCCAAGAAGCAGTCATTTATTTCATCTAGGAACTTTATCTCACTAGCATGTCCTGACGTGACACTGACCCAGTCGATACCAGGGTAATTGAAATCACCCATTATTATTACTGCGCTGTAACGTGTTAGCTTCCTTGATTTCTTTGAGCATTTCATCATCCATTTGGTCATTCTGGCCAGGTGCTCGATTGTACACCCCCACTGCCATTGCCTTCCCTCTTTTATATGGAATTTCAATCCATATAGATTCTACAGCAGATTTTGTTTCCTGCAAAACTTTAATCCTTTCTGAGTCAATTCCCTCTCTAACATAGAGCGCACCCCCTCCACCAATTTGATCAGCTCTATCATTACGATATAGTTTGTACCCAGGTATCACAGTGTCCCACTGGTTGTCCTCCTTCCACCATGTCTCTGATATTCCAATCATATCTAACCTTTCATTTAGTGCTATATATTCTAACTCTCCCATCTTATTCTTTAGACTTCTAGCATTTGCATACAAGCATTTTAGAGAATGTATTTTATTCATGTTAATTTGGCTATTGTTAGACATGGGTAAATTGGGATCTTTAAGCTCTGTCTGTTCCATACTTGAGGGCATTTGGGCTACTTTACTCTTTTGTGGAACCTCTCTGCTTTTGGTAGTATCCTTCAAGGATACATTCTTCCGAACCATCTGCTGTTGGGCGACTGTCGGCTTTCCCCTAATATCTAGTTTAAAAGCTGCTCTATCTCCTTTTTAAAGGTTAATGCCAGCAGCCTGGTTCCATCCCGGTTAAGGTGAAGCCCCTCCTTTCCCCAGAATGTTCCCCAGTTCCTAACAAATCCAAACCCCTCATCTCTGCACCATTGTCTCATCCACGCATTGAGACTCCGGAGCTCTGCCTACCTTTTGGGTCCTGCGCGTGGAACAGCCTAAATTTTGCCTCCAGAACCTTCCTACCACATTTTCCTATGTCATTGGTACCGACATGTACCAAGACAGCAGACTCCTCCCCAGCACTATCTAAGACCTTATCTAGGTGGCGCGTGAGGTCCGCTACCTTCGCACCAGGCAGGCATGTTACCAGGCGATCCTCACTTCCACCAGCCACCCAGCTATCTACATGCCTAATTATCGAATCACCAACTATAACGGCTGTCCTAACCCTTCCCTCATGGGCACATGGCCCTGGAGAAACTTCCTCGGTGTGAGAGGGTTTTACATCACCTGGAGGACAGGTCCTAGTTACAGGATCACTTCCTGCCACACCAGGGTGATGCTCTCCTGTCACGTGATCTCTCTCCTCCATGGCAACAGGGGTGCTGCTAGATTGGAGGTGGGACTTCAGGACTATATCCCTGTAGGTCTTGTCTATGTACCTCTCTGTCTTATGTTTTCCAAGTCTGCTACTTTAGCCTCTAGAGAACAGACTTGCTCCCTGAGAGAAAAGAGCTCCTTGCACCTAGTGCACACGTAAGACCTCTCACCAACTGGGAGAAAATCATACATGTGACACTCAATGCAAAAGCCTGGAAAGCCCCCATCCCGCTGCTGGACTGCTGTCTGCATCTTAGTTTAAAGTTTGTGTCTAGATCTTTACGTTCTTACTTACTAGGGGTTGCTATGGGTATTTATACCAATAAAACTGTACCTAATACGTTTAATATACCTTGTTCACCTGAAGCTTAATTAATCTCAGGTCCTTAGTGTATGACTGATTTGGGTAATGAGCTTCACCTGAAAGCACCTCCTGTCTTTTAAGATGTGTAAATACCTATAAAGCTATGATTATCCCAGGGGAGGGTGGGTGGGGGGAGGGAAATAACTTATTAAAAGAGGGCTGCTATACAGTACCCTGTCTTGTGCTGCTGAGGTAAGCTAAATTCTGATTTGATTTAAATTATAGCTCTTAGCTGCTGCTAGGCTCTAACTTCTTATGAAATTTAAACTATAAGCTCTCTGCTGGGTATTAAATTTAACCAGAAAGCTCTCTTCTGTGTGTTAAATTTAAACTAAAAGTACTTTGCTGTTACTTGACCCTGAGTGACTATTAAATTTAAACTACAAGCTCTCTGCTGGGTATGAAATGTAACCAGAAAGCTCTCCTCTGTGTTTTAAATTCAAACTTTTATTGCTGCTACTAGGCCCTAACTGATCCAACAAAAAACAGTGGGTTCACAGATTAAGTAGCTTTAATACAAAGAATTCTTTTTAGAAAATTACCAGAAGTATATACTCACAGTTGCATATTTCTCTTCAGCAGTAACAGTCCCCCTTTCTAGTCCTTCAAGCAAGGGCCTATCTTCCACAGCCCCGCTGTCTTCGCATTGTGCAGTTAGCTTCCCAAGCAGTGTTAAAAACTCATCTCACTGCTCGGGAAATGTTACAATTGCTAGGCCACATGGCATCTACCATGCATGTGGTTCCCTATGCTCGTCTCCATATGAGAGCAGCCCAATGGACTCTATCCACTCAGTGGACTCGAGCATCAGGCTGCCTATCAGACAAAATAGCAAACTCAAGTCGCAGTATTTTGTCCCTACAATGGTGGCAATCAACCCAAAACCTGTTGGTGGGGTCCCCTTTCCAACAGCCCCCACCCCAGGTCACTCAAACAGCAGACACCTCATTGGTGGGTTGGGGAGCTCACCTACAAGATCTCTCTACCCAAGGCACCTGGACTCCTCAGGAGACCTATCGACACATCAATCTCTTGGAACTCAGAGCAATCTTCCTTGCTCTTCGAGTGTTCCACACCCAGCTGAGCTACAAGACAGTCCTAATTCAGACGGACAATCAAGTAGCTATGTTCTATCTGAACAAGCAGGGAGGAATAGGCTCTCTGTTGCTTTGCAACGAAGCTTCGTGACTATGGGCCCTCGCCAGAGAGCATCAGATTCATCTCCTTGCTGTGTATTTGCCAGGCATTCAAAACTCCTGTGCAGACAGACTCAGTCAAGTTCTGCTTCCACACGAGTGGTCTCTTCGTGCAGACCAGTTAGCAAAAACGTTTCAAATTTGGGGAACTCCGGACATAGACCTCTTTGCAAGTCCGCTGAATGCCAAACTTCCCCGATTCTGTTCCAGAATTCCGGCTCAGGGATCTCAGGCCAGGGATGCTTTCCTCCTCCATTGGGGTCAGGACTTCCTATATGCCTTTCCACCCATTCTCCTAATTCCCAAAACCCTATTCAAGCTTCAGAGAGACAGAGGCCATATGATTCTCATAGCTCCACATTGGCCATGGCAGGTGTGCTACCCTCTGCTCCTACATCTCTCTCAAGCTCCATCTCTGGAGTTGGGATCTGCTCCAGATCTCCTGTCTCAGGAGGACGGGATGTTGTGGCATCCCGATCCCCACTCTCTGTATCTCAGGGCCTGGTTGCTTAGGGCCTAGACCTTCACGGCCTTAACCTGTCGCAACAAGTAAAGAATATCCTTTATGCTTCTAGAAAGCCTTCCACAAGACACACTCATGCTTTCAAGTGGAAAACGTTTTCCATATGGTGTTTGCAGAAGGGTCTTGACCCCCTGGCGATACCTCGGGAATCATTATTGGAATATCCCCTTCATTTATCTAATGCAGGGCTTAAGACTAACTCAGTACGAGTCCATTTAAGTGCTATTTCTGCTTCTTTCAAGCCTTTAAATGGACAACCTATTTCCTCTCATAGTGAGATTTATGAGGGGCCGCCTCCTAGCTAAGCCTCCCATTAGGCCACCACCGGTAGCATGGGACCTAAATCTGGTTCTTGGACAGCTCATGAAGCCGCCTTTTGAACCTCTAGCTACTACCTCCTTGAAATTCCTTTCCTGGAAGGTTGTCTTTCTCATTGCAATCACATCAGCACGTCGCATTAGTGAGTTGCAAGCATTAGTGGCTGATCCTCCTTATACGAGGTTGCATCATGATAAGGTAGTCCTTAGGACTCATCCACACTTTTTATGCCAAAGGTGGTCTCACCTTTTCATTTAAACCAAGCAGTTTACCTGCCTGTATTTTTTCCAAGGCCTCATGCTTCAAATGCAGAAAGGAGTCTTCATACTTTGGACTATAAAAGAGCACTTGCTTTTTACTTACAAAGGAGACAGAAGCATAGAAAGTCCTCTCAACTCTTTGTTGCTTTTGATCCTTCTCATTTGGGATTTCCAGTCTCCAAGAGGACATTGTCCAATTGGATTGCATAGTGTATTTCTTTTACCTATCAGAGTAAAAATCTTTCTCTGGAAGGCCATGTCACAGCTCACAATGTGAGAGCCATGGCAGCCTCAGTGGCTCATCTACACTCTGTGTCTATTGACGACATCTGTCGAGCAGCTACTTGGGCCTCGGTTCATACCTTCACAGCCCATTACTGCTTGGACAAGGACTCCCGCCGAGATGCCTTGTTTGGTCAGGCTGTTCTACGACACCTGTTCCATACTTAATCAACTCCTACCCACCATTCCCGGTAGCATGCCGGAGATCCATGGGGGAAAGTGGAGCCCTTTCACAGGGGCACACAACCTCTGGGGTCTCTCCCTGGCATCTGTAGCTAGGGTGTCCCCATATGTGAAGACTACATTCCTGCTTGTTCCTGGAGAGAGCATAATTACTCACCTGTAACAGGTGATCTCCGGGAACAGCAGGAATTTACTCTTCACAACCCACCCACCTCCCCTAGGAATTGTATTTCTTTTCTCTCCCTCTCTCTCTCTTTGCCTCAGTTTTAAAACTCAACTGGAGAGAGGCAATTGGGAAAGGCGGGAAGGCAGCACGCAGGCGCTGTGGGATGCTCCCAAAAGCTTTTTAATTGGACACTGGGGAGCGTTCCCACGCAGACTCCGTCAGTACCGACGATACCCATATGTGAAGACTAAATTCCTGCTGTTCCCGGAGATCACCTGTTACAGGTGAGTAACTATGCTTTTTGCCTTTACAGGCTCCTGTGTTTTCCAGTTGCACCGATCCTCTACCCGTCCTTTCCCCGCTCTATTTTTTAACTCTGTCGGAGATACTCTTTTTCATTTTTTCGTTACGGGCTTCACACCCTTTTCTTCCTCTAACCGCTGGCCATGTGGTTCTTCGACCTCGCAGGGGCCTTTTATGCCCCCATGGCCACCAGATTCAAAAATGATATTGATGTTCTAGGAACCTCGCTTACGGACACTCATGACTGTTGTCTGTGGTGCCTTGGAGCCAACCATGATCCAGAGCTCAGTTCGCTCTGCAAGAAAATGTCCTCTAAGGCCCTGCTCAGCTGTAAGCAGAAGTCCGAAGACATTTTCTGAAAGGCCGTTTCAGAGTCCCTGGTGGGTTCCCCACCTACAGCCTCGAATTCTCGGTGGCACTCTGATCAGGGATCCACAGGCCTCGTGAGGGTACTCTACGTCTGTCTCGCTCGCCCTCCCGTTCCTCGGAGGCGATATCGTCCAGGGCCTCTGGCACCAGACCATCGGCCACTGGACAGGGCGATCTGCCTGGCTCGGACTTCTTGACCGATTTCTCGGAGTGGGAGTCCAATGGGGACATCTTACCAGAAACCCGTACCCACCAGGAACTTCTGTCGGACCCCTCATTGCCCGCATTCCAGCGGCGCTCACCACCCGAAGACACCTCCTTCCTGGTGTTCATCCGGGATATGGCACGGGCCCTTAACCTGGTCACGCAGGCGGAAGAGGACCCTCATGCTGAAGAACTCTACATTCTTCAATACGAGTCCCCGCCCAGGGAATCCCTCACTGTGCCTGTACCTCCGATTCTTTCTCTGCTGCTGCTCCGTATGTGGGAGGCCCCGGCCTCGGTCCGCATTGTAAGCAAACGCCTTGACACGATGTACAAGGTACAACGTGGGCCAGGCTTCTCAAAGACCCAACTCCCACACACCTCGATGGTGGTGGAATCGGCCATGAAGAAGCAAAAGAGCCCAAAATCGCACTCGGTGGTGCCACCTGGCTGAGAGCCGTGAGCCCTTGATGCCCTGGGCCACAAGGCCTACCAAGGCTCCATGCTCTCTTGTCGCATCCAGACATATCGACTGTACGTTGGTATGTTCCTGTGCGATTTGGCTAAGGAACTCGGGGGGGGGGGGGGGGTTGGTTCTCCATGGGCCTCGAGGGAAAGCCCCTTGATAGGTTCTGCACCCTGCTAAAGTTTGTCACGGACTGCTCTAAATACCTCTCCCAAGCCTCCTATGATGGCTTCGAGACATTGGCTCAGGTGACGGCCACGGACATTGGGGCCCGCCGCCAGGCATGGTTCCAATCCTCAGAATTGGAGCAATGGGCGCAGGAGAAGCTTCTGGAATGCCCTGTCTTGGTGAGCAGCTGTTCGGCAAACCAATAGAGGAGAAGGCCTCAGAAATTGAAACAGAGTTTGTCACTAGAACCCATCTTTCCCGCAAAACTTCCACCCTGCCTTGGAAGAAGCAGCCAGCGAAGAAGCCCTTCTTCCCTAGAAAGGGTCTTCAATACCGGGGCTACCCTCCATATCCAGCGACCCCCCCCCCCCATGCTGACCACCCCGGCGCAGGGTAAATCTGGCCAGAGGTATCGTAAACCAAAGGCCCAAACGCCGGCTCCCTCGCAACCCACTCAGAGGTTTTGACGCCATCGGCATAGCCCCTCACCCTCCGGCGACACAGCAGCCATTGGGGGGTTGTCTGTCCTACTTCGCCCCATTGTGGGCTTCCATCCCCTCGGACACTTGGGTCCTCCAAGGCGTCCGAGACAGCTAACGCCTTCACTTCCACCTCCTTTCTCTCCGGCAGAGCCTCCTCGACTCCCCGCGCACCAGCTTCTGCTGCAGCAGGAATTACACACTCTCCTCACCCAATGGGCAGTCGAGAAGATCCCTCCCCACCTTAGAGGTCGGGGCTTCTATTCCCGGTACTTCCTCGTCCCGAAGAAGATTTTGGGGGGGGGGGGGGTCCGTGGCCCATCCTCGACCTCCGCAGGCTAAACAAGTTCCTGGTGTGGGAGAAATTCAAGATGTTCTCTCTTGGTGTTCTGCTGCTCTTCCTCCAGCAGGGTGACTGACTATGCTCCTTGGATCTAAAGGATGCTTACGCACACATCCTAATCCACCCCCAACACAGACAATATCTGCGTTTCAGGGTGCAGGGAGAGCACTTCCAGTACAGGGTGCTCCTCTTCAGCCTCGCGTCTGCCCCACGAGTCTTCACAAAGTGCCTCATCATGGTCGCTGCTTACCTTTGGTGTCAGGGGTTGCCGGTTTTCCCCTACCTTGACGATTGGCTCATTATAGGATCCTCGGTCGAGGATGCTCTACAAGCAATGTCTCGTGCTGTCCTCCTTTTGGAGAGAGCTTGGGGTTCTTGGTCAACTACCCGAAGTCTCACCTCAAGCCTGTGCAGGCTCTCGAGTTTATCGGGGCCTGCCTCGACACTCAGCAGGCGACCACCTTCTTGCTGGTGGATCGCTTCACCCACCTCCGAGCTCTGGCAGCTCGAGTCCAAAGCGCTCCCCAGGTCACCGCTCAGATCATGCTATGTCTCCTGGGCCACATGACCTTGACCGTAGATGTGGTTTCCCACACCCACCTGCACATGCGGATGGCTCAGTGATGTCTCAGTGCCCAATAGAGCCAGTCCCTTGGACACCTCAGGGACTCCGTCAGGGTTCTTCCCGACCTCAGCTTGTCCCTGAGCTGGTGGCAAAATCCCCGCAACCTCTTGCGGGGTTTGCTCTTTCAGGCCCCGCAGCACGATGCAGTGCTGATGACAGATGCATTCCTGTTAGGATGGGGAGCCCACTGCGGACCCCTCTGTACACAAAGGCAATGGTCACCTGAGGAGTTTCAACAGCAAATAAACCTGCTCGAGCTCCGGGCGATTCGATGGGCCCTGAGGGCCTTCGAGGAACATCTCAGCGGGAGGTCGGTTCTAGTGCAGACCGACAACCGTGTAGCGATGTTCTACATCAACAAGGAGGGAGGCACGGGATCACGCTCCCTCTGCTGGGAAGCAGTCCTCATCTGCTCTTTCGCTGTCCGACGGGGATGTACCTCCTGGGTCAGGAGAATGGCCTGGCAGACAGATTCAGCAGGATCCTTCAACCCCACAAATGGTGGCTGGATCGCAGAGTAGCAGACTGGCTGTTTCTTCATTGGGGGTTGCCAGCGATAGAACTCTTTGCCAAACCCCAGAACATGCAGCTCCCCCACCTTCGGACCGGTGCTGCACCTGAGCAGGGAGGGCCCCGATGCATTTCTCCTGGACTGGTCATCCAGCCTTCTCTATGCATTCCCTCCTTTCCCCCTCATTGCGAGGACCCTTTTCAAGGCTCAGCAGGACAGGACATCGCTGACTCTCGTGGCTCCCTCATGGCCTTGGCAGCCTTGGTTCCCGCTCCTGCTCCAGCTGTCAACGGAGTATCCAGTTCCCCTGGGGGGTCTGCTGATGCAGGAGGAGGGTCGGGTGCTGCACCCGAACCTAACCTCCCTATCCCTCTCAGCCTGGATGGGAGGCTGAATGGGTCTCCCTAGCCTCTCTGGACCTTCCAGAGGAAGTTGAGGCAATCTTCCTTGCCTCGAAGGAGGACTCCACTAGGCGAGCCTATGCCTTTAAGTGGAAACGCTTCTCCATTTCATGCTCGGAGCACCAGATCGACCCCTTCTCATGCCCCATTCGATAGGTTCTCCAGTACCATCTCCATCTCTCGAGAGAAGGACTGAAGTCAAACTCTGTTAGGGTTCATTTGAGCGCGATTTCGACTAATCACTTTCCCATCGAGGGAAAACCCCCCTCGGGGCAGCCGTTAGTCTCCCGCTTCATGCAGGGTCTTTTGCTTTCCAAGCCGCCCATCTGCCCTCCGGCAGAATGGGACCTAAATGTGGTACTCACATAGCTCACCTGTCTGCCTTTGAGCCAATGGCTATGTGCTCACTCTGACACCTGTCCTGGAAGGTGGCCTTCCTGGTGACGCTGACCTCGGCCCGCTGAGTCAGGGAGCTCCAGGCTCTCATGGCTAGCACCCCTTACACCAGGTTTTATCGGAAAAGGGTGGTCCTACGTACCCAACCTAAATTCCTGCCTAAAGTCATTTTGGACTTCCATCTCAACCAAGAGATAGTCCTGCCGACCTTCTTCCCGGGGCCCCATGCCGACCAGGCGTCGACGGCTCTCCACACCCTTGACTGCAAAGGAGCCCTCGCTTTTTATTTGCAGCATAGCCAGACTCATTGCAAGTCTGACTGGCTTTTCGTGACCTATGATCCCAATAGACCGGGGCAGGCAGTCACCAAGCGCACCCTCTCAGTTTGGGTGGCGGACTGCATCGCTTTCGCCCATGCGAAGTTGGGCGTCTCGCTAAATCGTCGAGTCACTGCACACGGGGTCTGGGCCAAAGCGGCCTCGGTGGCCTCGCTGCGCTCTGTACCCTGATGGACATCTGCCAGGTGACGACCTGGTCTTCCGTGAATAACTTTGCTGTCCACTACTGTCTGGAGAGGGAGTCCCGCCGGGACAGCGCCTTCGGTCAGGCTGTACTCCTTAACCTCTTCGGGGTATAAGCAACTCCTGCCCTCCAACCCTTCTTCATGGCTACCGAGGACTCGGGCTCCTTCGGGCTTCGGCTTCTGCTCACAGCCTCGTGGAGGAATTTTTTTGGTTACAGGTTTTGTAGCCTGTAGATAGGGAGTTCCATAAGTGAGGACTGACTTCCTGCTTGTTCCTGGAGAAAGCGTAGTTAGTCACCTGTAACAGGTGTTCTCCAGGGACAGCAGGACTCAGTCCTCACTAGCCTCCTGACTCCCCTGATGAGCTGCTGGAATTTTTGTCCTTCCCTTGCCATCTGCTTGGTAGGGCTCAAGCTTAAGGACCTGATTGAGCAAGATGACACCCTTGGGCGGGAAGAGGACCACGCATGCGTGGCAGCAATCCCAAAGGCTTTCTTTGAAAGCTGGGGAATTGCTCTGCACGGGCTCAGTCAGTGCCGACGTCACCCATGTGAGGACTGATTCCTGCTGTCCTTGGCGAACACCTGTTACAGGTGAGTAACTACGTTATCTGCTACCACTGCGAAGGGCCCCAACATAATCGCTTCAACTGTGTTCACTGCAACCAGAGTCTCGGATCTAGGCTGTTCTGAGTCTCAAAGGTGGACACGTATTAGCAGAGGCCTACATAAGAACTGCCATACTGGGTAAGGCGAAGGTCCATCAAGCCCAGTACCCTATTTCCAACAATGGCCAATTTCCAACAATGGCCAATCCATGTCAGAAGTGCCTGGTAGGTTCCCAAAAAGGCACACAGGTTCCACAGTGCTTGTCCCGGGGCAAGCTGTGTATTTCCTAGGTCGTCTTTAATAAAGGTTTATGGACCTTTCCTCCAGGAACTTGTCCAAACCTTTTTTAAACCAAGCTACACTAGCAGCTTTTACTAGATCCTCCAGTAATGTATTCCAGAGTTTGATTATGTGTTGAGTGAAAAAAAATATTTTCTCTTATTAGTCTTAAATGGGTTACATTATAGCTTCATTGTGTGTCTCCTAGTCTTTCTACTTTTTGATGGCGTAAACAACCGATCTACATTGACCCGTTCCATTCAATTCATTAATTTATAGACCTCTATCAATCTCCCCTTAGCTGTGTCTTTTTCAAGTTGAAACGCCCTAACTTTTTTAATCCTTTCCTCATAGGGGCATCCTTCCATCCCCTTTACCATTTTGGTGGTGGTTCTCTATACCTATTCTAATTCTGCTTTATCCTTTTTTTTAAGATATGGCTATCAGAATTGCATACAATATTCAAGGTGTGATCGCACCATGGGACGATACAGAGGCATTATGATATCCTTGGTTTTATTCTCCATTCTTTTCCTTATGATTCCTAGCATTCTATTTGCTTTCTTGGCCACCGCTGCACACTGGGCAGAGGGTTTCATGGTATTATTGACTGACGCCTAAATCTTTTTTCTCCAAGAACAAGCAGGAAGTCAGTCCTCACATATGGGTGACGTCTGCAAAGAAAGCCTTTGTGACTGCTACCACGGATGTAGTCCTCTACTTACCTAGAAAAAGTACCAAAATTCCTTCCATTTCTCCGGTTTACGTACTGGTTCCCTTCCTGTCTCGAGGCGGCCCCCCCCCCCCCCCCCCCCCCCCCCCCCCGGTGCCGGTCTCTGCTCCTTTTCCTTTTTTTTTTTTTTTTTTTCTTTTTCTTGAGGTTCCACCTCGACTGGTCTTCGTGCCATTTTTCACCCGGGGGTCCTCGACCCCAGCTGGGTGTTCTCCCACCATGACTCTCAGTGGGTTCAAAAAGTACGACTGCTGCAGTCAGACTATCTCAGTTACTGACGCTCATGACGCCTGTCTGTGCTGCCTGGGCCCAGACCATGACCCCCTGCAACTGGTGCCAGGCCATGACCCCCAAGACAAAAGGCGTATGGAGTTGCAGGGGAAACGGTTTCTGAGATCTGACTCTGCTCCAGTTTCCCATTGCAGAGCCCCCTCGCAGGAGGTTCATTGCTCCTTAGAGTCCCATGGCAGCAACTCCTCTGGCATGGCCCCAGACCCTCCCAATAAAAAGAAGGTGGTTCCGAAGGAGGTGTCTCCAATGAAGCCGGGCAAAGTCCCCTGCCGAGACTTGATCAATTCCAAGCAGCACCCTCAGAAAGTCTCGAGACAAGATTCCTCGGCCAGCGGAGACCACACTAAGACCCATGAACCTATAGTTCTCATCGAGGATGCACTCTCCAGAGTGCCAGCGTCAGACCTGAGGCCTTCAGTGTCCACGCCAGGAGCTGCACGGTCATCGGGCCTCGAGTCCTGAATGGCGGCCATGGAGCATAGCTTCTCCTCCATCCTGGCGTTGCAGCAGTCATTGATGACTGGGTTCCCGGCATCATCAGCCCCAACACCAGGCTACCCGACCTCGGGGGAATCCCTAGGTGTCTGTCTAGGCAACAAGCACCATCGGCCTTGGGTAAGTCCTCGGCATTGATTGAGGTCTCAGTCACGCTCCTTTGGGATCCCGTCTTCCCCGTTGAGTTTTTGGGACTCTGACCACAGGTGTTCTGGGGGAGCCCAGTTCCTTGGGGCTGCCCCAAAGGTCAACTCCTCGATGCCCTCGGGATCAGATTGGGGAAACAGAGGATGAGGCCTCTCCAGAGACCTCCTGGCATAGGGATGCCCCTCCGAGCCCTCTCCCCCAGAGCCTCGGCAGCACTCTGCTACATTATCCTCAGCCCTTGACACTCTTGCCCCTCCCACCCCACGTCCTGTCAAACGATCTACTCCCCAACCCTGGCTTTCACCCACAATCCGTTACCTACGTATCTGCGCCCGTTCTGCCGAACGAGCTTGATCCAAATCCCGTTCCCCGGAAGACCACCTGCAATTCAAATTCATGCTTGACTCCTTCCAGTCAGCCTTAGCACTTGCCAAACAAGATTACTACATCCTTCTGACCAATTCCCTTGCCTCTGATCCTCGCCGTCTCTTTAATATCCTCAATTCTCTCCTTAAGGTCCTACCACCCCCGATCCCGCCCTCCCTTTCTGCCCAAACCCTAGCCAACTACTTCCACGACAAAATCCACAAGATTACCCTCCAATCCCCTCCCCCCCAATTCTCCTCCCCCATCCATACTCCATCTGCCACCCTCTCTTCCTTCCATCCGATCTCGGAGGAAGAAACTGCACTCCTGTCCTCCTCCAAACCCACCACCTGTCCATCAGACCCTATCCCCACCCATCTCCTACGTTCCATCCCCCTCACCATTGTCCCCTCCATCACTCATATCCTCAATCTTTCACTCTCCACTGCAACTGTCCCCATTGACTTCAAACATGCTGTTGTCACACCCCTCCTCAAGAAACCCTCACTTGATCCCACATCCCCCTCTAACTATCGACTCATCTCCCTCCTTCCCTTCATATCCAAACTATTAGAATGAGCAGTCCACTGTCGCTGCCTTGACTTCCTCACCTCCTGGACCCACTTCAATCCGGCTTCCGTCCCCTACACTCCACTGAAACAGCACTCACAAAAGTCACAAACGACCTGTTCCTGGCTAAACCCAAGGGCCTCTACTCTGTCCTCATCCTTCTTGACCTTTCTGCTGCCTTTGACACCATTGACCACGACCTTCTCCTCATCACCCTCTCCTCGCTTGGCTTCAAGGACTCCGTACTATCCTGGTTTTCCTCCTACCTCTCCCATCGCTCATTCAGTGTATGCTCTGGTGGCTCCTCCCCTACCCCGCTCCATGTAGGTGTACCCCAGGGATCTGTCTTGGGCCCCCTCCTCTTCTCTTTCTGTACCCAAGGCCTTGGCATGCTTATCTCCTCCCATGGCTTTCAGTACCATCTCTATGCCGATGACTCCCAAATCTACCTCTCTACACCTAATATTTCTCCAGCAACCCAATCCAAGATCTCTGCCTGCCTTTCGGACATCGCTGCCTGGATGTCTCATCACCGATTGAAATTGAACATGGCCAAAACTGAACTCCTTGTCTTTCCACCTAACTCCTCCCCCCTACTTCCCCCCTCTCTCAATCCATATGGATGGATCTACTATTCTTCCTGTTCCCTCGGCCCGCAATCTAGGAGTTATCTTTGACACCTCTCTCCCCTTCTCTGCTCATATCCAGCTTGTAGCTAAGACCCGCTGCTTCTTTCTCTACAACATCAGCAAAATCCGCCCCTTCCTCTCTGAACATACTACCAAAACGCTTATCCACTCAATCTCTTCTCGCCTCGATTACTGCAACCTACTCCTCGCTGGACTTTCTGCGAGCCACCTCCTTCCCCTCCAATCTATACAAAATCATGCTGCTCGACTAATCTTTTCCCAATCTCACCATGCCCACATTATTCCTCTTCTCAAGTCGCTTCACTGGCTCCCTGTCCAGTTCTGCATCCAATTCAAGATTCTCATGCTAACCTATAAATGCATTCACTCTATGGCCCCTCAATACCTCTTATCTCTCCTTGCGTCCCCTCGAAATCTGCGCTCCGCTAACAAATTGCTTCTATCAATGCCTTTCACCTGCACCATGAACTCCCGACTGCGCTCCTTTCACCTTGCTGCACCTTATGCCTGGAACAGCCTACCTGCGTCTGTGCACCAGGCATCCTCCCTGGCCCTTTTGAAATCCAGGTTGAAGACCCACCTCTTCACCGTTGCATTCAGATACTGACTCCTTCCTCATCTTACCCTAACCCCCATCATCATTTATGACCAAACTGTACCACACTGTACTTTGCGCAGAACTGACTAATGTTGTGTACTGTTCTAACTAATGTACTGTTCTAACTGGATTGTAAGCTCCGATGAGCATGACTCTGACGGGCAGGGACTGTCTCTTGTATGTTGACTACCTCTTGTAGGTTAGCTGTGCAGCACTGCGTGCGTGACGCTTTACAAATGCTGAATAGTAGTAGTAGTAGTAGGATGTAGCCTTTCACGACTTCATCCATGATATGACTTGGGCTCTTTCAATCCAAATGGAGTCGGAGGAGTACCCACGCACCGAGGAGTTTGAGATCCTGCAGTATGAGTCCTTCCTCTTAAGACTCTCACAGTGCCACTTCCATGCATTCTTGAAAGGCTCCTCCTCAGGATGTAGGAGTCCCCCGGCCTCTGTGCCAGTGGTCAGTCAGTGCCTGGACACTATCTACTGCATCTGGAAGGGCCTTGGGTTCCATAAGAGACAACTCCCCCACAACTCAATGGTGGTGGAGTCCTCTGCAGGAACTGAAGAGTCAAAAAACCTACTCTTCAGTTCCCCCTGGCTGGGAGGCCCGGGTCCTTGATTATGTGGTCTGCAAGTGCTATCAGTGCGTCATGCTTGGGTGCCGCATACAGGCGTATGAATTGTACATGGGTACAGGAGTTCTCAGTGGACCTTGCTGGGGAACCCCTCCTGAGGTTCCAGTCCCTGGTGGTGGGCATCAGAGCCTGGTCCAAATTCCACTTCAGGGCCGCCTACGACATTTTTGCGTCAGCAGCCAGGGTGGCAGCAGTGGGCAACGGCGCTCGACACCAGGCATGGTTACAAACCTCAGACCTTGAGCAGTGGGTGCAGGAAAAGCTGCTTGATGTCCCCTGCCACGGCGAGAGCCTATTTGGAAAACCGATGTCCGACAAGGCAGCGGAGATCGAGGTTGAGGTGGTCACCCAGCCGAGACTGTCCAGAAAGACCTCGGCCCTCCCGAAGAAAAATGCCTCGGGGGGGGGGGGGGAAAGGCTGGGCCCTACCAGTCTTACTCGGGGCAACTACACCAGGTTCCACATCCTAAAAGCCAGGGGCATGGGCCCCGGAAGCCCAAGGCCCCCAAGCTTCAGATCTTTCCCAAACTGGAAGCTTTTGATTCCCAAGGCTGGGACTTCCCTCCCCTGGGAGTCCCACCTCAGCCCACAAAGGGTCGATTGGCCTCATTTGCCCACGAATGGTCCAACATCACCACAGACAAGGTGGGTCCTGCAGGTGGTGAGGGAGGGTTACCATCTCTGTTTACAACAGAACCCTCCAGACTTCTTGCCAGGAGAGCTATCATGTTCTCTCCTCCACCAGGCCTTGCTTATCGCAGCTCGCAGGCTTGCTCAGGGATAGGACGGTGGAGCCCGTGCCCCAACACCTCTGGGGAAAGGGGTTCTACTCAAGGTTTTTCCTTGTCCCAAAAAGAACAGGGGGCCTCTGGCCTATCCTGGACCTGTGCAATTTGAAAAAAGTTTCTGGTGAGGGAGAAGTTCAAGATGCTCTTCTTTGGGACACTGCTGCCCTACCTCCACCAGGGAGACTGGCTCTGCTCCTTGGACCTCAAGGATACGTACAGCCACATCCTGGTGCATCCCCTCCCACAGATAGTATCTGAGATTTGGGGGGGGGGGGGAGGGGAACAGCACTATCAGTACAGGGTGCTACCCTTCGGCCTTGCCTCCTCTCCAAGGGTCTTCACAAAGTGCCTGGCAGTCGTGGCCGCCCATGTGCACCTCCAGGGGGCCCACGTCTTCTCCTACTTGAATGACTGGCTCATCAGAGGCAGTATGGCCCTCGAGGCCAGCCAAGCCACACCACAAGGCTTTACCATCCACGCCCTGTAGTCCAGCCTCTCCCCAGTTCAAAACCTGGAATTCATAGGAGCCCAGATGGACACTCTGCAGGTCAAGACCTTCCTCCCAACAGGAAGGGCCCCCTGCCTGATGCAGTTAACGAAGGAGGTTCAAGTCTGCAGGTCAGTGCCACACCCGCCTGCTCCTCCGCTTGTTAGGCCACATGGCCTCAACAGTTCATGTCATGCCTTTGGCTCGCCTATACATGCGAGTGGCCCAGTGGTGCCTCGGATCACAGTGGACACAGGCCACAGGCTGGCTGAGGGACAAGGTAAAGGTCTCCCACCGACTGTTGGCCTCCCTCAACTGGTGGCAGTCCCCACCCTACCTCAGGGCAGGAATGCCCTTCCAAACACCAGCACCACAAAAGGTCCTGACAACAGATGCCTCCCTGGAGGGCTGGGGCGCACATTGTGATGGCCATTGCACTCAGGGCAATTAGTTCTCAGAGGAATCTCGGTTAAAGATCAACTTTCTCAAGCTCAGAGCCATCTTCCTGGCCCTACAGGCCTTCCGCTACCTCCTGAGCGACCTCTCTGTCCTCATACAGACAGTCAGGTGGCCATGTTCTATGTGAACAAGCAGGGAGGCATGGGCTCTTACTCCCTCTGTCAAGAGGCAGTAGCCCTTCACTCCTTCGCAGTGCGCAGCAGCATGTTCCTGAGAGCATGGTGTACATGCCGGGTCAGGACAACCTCCTGGTGGACAAGCTCAGCAGGATCCCAGGGTGGCACAGAGGCTCTTCCGCCTCTGGGGCAAGCCTTGGCTGGACCTCTTCCCTTCCCTGGACAATGCTCAGCTATCCAGATTCTGCTCACCTTTGCCACCCCATAGATGCCTTTCTGGTTTTATGCATTCCCACTGACCCCTCTGATCGCCAGATGCCTCTTCAAAATCAGAGCGACCATACCACAGTGATCCTGGTTGCTCCCAGGTGGCCCAGACAGCCCTGGTTCCCCCTGCTGCTCTCCCTGTCAGTGGCATTGGGCCGACAGCTGGATCTCCTTTCATAGGAGGGGGGCTCTCTTCTCCACCCCAACCTGGAATCCCTGACGTTAACTGCATGGATGCTGAAAGGGTAGCACTAGCATCTCAGATAAAGTGCAAGAGATCCTCCTAGCCTCCCAGAAACCCTCCACCAGATGGGCATATGCCTTCAAGTGGATGAGATTCTCTTTCTGGTGTGCGGAGAGGTATGAGAATCCCTTCTTATGCTGTCTGCAGCTTATATTGCAGTATCTGATGCATCTCTCCCGTTCAGGTTGAAGTCTAATTCAGTAAGGGGGCATATCAATGCCATAGCAGCTATCCACCACCCTGTGGAGAGGAGACCCTTCACATTCCAGCCCCTGATCTCCTGGTTCCTCGGGGGTCTTCTACCTTCAAAGCCTCCCCTCCACCCCCTGCACCAGATTGGGATCTCAATGTGGTGCTCTCGCAGCTCACCAGACCGCCATTTGAACTCTTGGCAACTGCTACCTGAGATATCTCTCCTGGAAAGTGGCCTTGATGTCCGCTCGGAGAGTGAGCGAGCTACAGGCCCTGGTGGCGGATTCCTCTTATAGCAGGTTTTATACAAACAGGGTTGTGCTTTGCATGCACCCCAAGTTCCTCCTAAAGGTGGTGTCCGCTTTCCACCTCAATCAGGAGGTGGTCCTCCCCACCTTCTTCCCATGGCCTCATGCCAGTAAGGTGGAGGTGGTTCTGCATACATTGGATTGTAAAAGGGCTTTATCCTTCTGTCTCCAGAGGACCCAGGCCCCCACCGCAAGGCTGCTCAACTTTTCATCTCCTATGACCACAGCAGGCAGGGGCTACCTGTGACCAAGTGAACCCTTTCCACTTGGGTGGCAGACTATATTGCCCTTGCTTACGAGCGAGCTGGCCTCTCCCTAGAGCACCAGATCACTACCCATCGCGGGAGGGCTATGGCCATGTCGGTGGCCAACCTGCACTCAGTGCTGGAGACTTGACATTTGTAAAGCCGCCACATGGTCTTCAGTACATACGTTTGTAGCTCACTATTGCCTAGAGTGTGAGTCCTGCAGGGACAGTGCCTTTGGTCAGACAGTAATCCGATGCGTTCTCGGCATATAGGCAACTGCTGCACTCCGACCCTTCTGTGTTCAGGCTACCAGAGCGATGGTGATGCTGGGGTCTGCAGAGTCCTTTGGTGAGGGCTCACCCCCCTGCAACTCACGGCCTTCCTGCTGGTGGCTGTCGGTGCTGTTGTGATTCAGTCCCTGGCAGCTTGGAGCAAGGGGAGTCCCATATGTGAGGACTGACTTCCTGCTTGTTCCTGGAGGAAGTGTAGGTTACTCACCTGTAGCAGATGTTCTCTTGGGACAGCAGGAATCAGTCCTCACAACCCTCCCTCCCCTGGGAGTTGCCTCCTTTACCTTGTTTTATCTTATTTCACCTTTTGCCTGTCATCTGACTGAGCAAGATGGCACCCTTGGGCAGGAAGGGGACCACGCATGCATGGTAGCGTTTCCAAAGGCTTTCTTTGAAAGCTGGGGAAATGCTCTGTGCTGGTTCCGTCAGCGCCAATATCTCCCATATGTGTGAGGACTGATTCCTGCTGTCCTTGGAGAACACCTGTTACAGGTGAGTAACTATGCTTTCAGGGTGGTGGTTCCTAATGTGGAACCTTGCATTGTGTAACCATAGTTTTGGGTTGTTCGTTCCTAGGTGCATAACTTTGCACTTGTCCACATTAAATTTCATCTGCCATTTGGATGTCCAGTCTTCTGATTTATCAAGGTGGTCCTGCAATTTTTCACAATTGTCATCTGTGAATTTGATAACCTAACTAGTTATTCCTTTTTCTAGATCATTATGCATGTTAAAAAGCAGTGGGCCCAGCATAGATTCCTGGGGGACTCCACTATTCACCTTTCTCCATTGAGCAAATCAGCATTTATTCCTACTCTGCTTCCTATCTTTTAACCAGTTCCTGATCCACAATAGTAAACTGCCTCCTGTCCCAAGATTTTTTAAATTTCACCAAGTGCCTCTCATGAGGGACCTTGTTAAAGGCTTTCCTAAAATCTAGTACCTCACAATGGAGAGGTAAAGAAAGACAGACACTAGCCAGTGCTGCATCAGGGGCCAGTCGTGGAATGTAAAATAAATCCAGGCTTTAATAGGAAGCTGGTGAAGGGGAATTTAAAGTAGTGGATCTGTACCTTCTAGACACACCCATGGCTGATTTTGCTGCTATATTTTGCAAAACTTGCAAATGAGAAATTGATGGACAGCAACTTCAGAAAAAAAAAAGATTAGTTTAAATAAGACAGAGCAATATCCTGCACCACTTGTCTCGAGCTTTCCTCAGGTAATGTCAGAGGCTATAGAAAGCCTTCACAGTGCAGGAAGTCTGCATATTAAAACTAAGGCCTAATTCAAAAATAATCCCTAAAATTCAGATTGAGAAATACACATAGCTTGACTGGAGGCATCTTACCCTGCCCACCCATCAACTGCAGTGGACTGATTTTAAGTAAATTCAATCCATGACTTCGTTGGACTAAAACATTTGTGCAAATGCAAATATGTACTTAGGGAATCTTTCAAAGATATTGTCATCACAATATCACCCTCAGATGAAAAATACGTGTTAATAAACTGTAATGGTCTGACTCTTCAGAGCAATAACACTGTTAAGCATAAACTAAAATTGCTCCAGTGTAAACCAGAGAATTGATTCAAAAATCGTATGTTCCCATAGTATTGATTAGCTCATCCATATACCTTAATAGAACATACGCAACTGGTCTCAGACTGTTATGGAGCTACGGTCTTAACTTCTGTTAACCAAATGCTCCGTTTCACATCAAGGGCCATTAAAAGTTGCGTATCAAACTACTTGAATCTTAACCAATTTGAATAGTGAACATATGCTGCAACCTCGTGTGCTTATGCCTTTGAAATGTTATGCAATTATGCTCATCTTTGATGTCTTTGTCCCCTTAACCAATTTGAATAGTCAACATATGCTGCAACCTCGTGTGCTTATGCCTTTGAAATGTTATGCAATTATGCTTATCGTTGATGTCTTTTTCCCAACGCCAGTCTCAGCGCTTCCGCGTTTCACTGCTCATCTGTTTCATTAGGGGTCTCTCACACAATATTTCTCAATAAAACCATCACGTGGTCGCTCTATGCTGCTCAATAAATTCCATGAGCTGGAATGGGGAATCAAAACATACAATTCTCATTAAGGATCGCATAATAAAATCCATCCTTATCTGTAAATATACCAATAGAAATATCTTATCTCCAGGAACAAGCAGGAATGAGTCTTCACATATGGGTACGTCGGTACCGACGGAGCCTGCGCGGGAACGCTCCCCAGCGTCCAATCAGAAAGCTTTTGGGAGCATCCCTCAGCGCCTGCGTGCTGCCTTCCCACCTTTCCAACTGTCTCTCCTCAGTTTTCATTTTTCCGCGGAGCCGGCAGGACTTCCTCCTGTCACCGCAGAAAATGTTTTCTTTAATTCTTTTTTTCTTGTGGTCGCGGCTGTTTTTCCCGCCTCCACCGGTACCACCGGTGGGTTTTTTCTTTTCTTTTTCTCAAACTCAGGGAGAGTTTTCCCTCAGTTTGTTTTAAACTTTTGGGCCTGTAAGTCCTCTCCATTATGGAGCCGCCTTCTCCTAAGAAGTGCCTTAACTGTGGAAATACAGTTTTCTTTTTAGACTCCAACAACTGGTGTCTAACCTGTTTGGGTCCTGACCCTTTTCCTCCGGAGCCATTAGGCTTCAATTTTATGAGAAGAGATTTTCTATTTCGAGTTTCCCTCGATACCGCGTTCCCTTCCAGTGTCAGGGCACCGACCATTTCTTCTCTACAGGATCAGGTAACCCAAAAAGAGTCTGTTAAGACTAGACAATACTTGAGTGGTAGGTCTCATGCCAAGCATAATGACGGCTCCGGCCTTGCCCTCAAGACCCTATTGGCTTCAAAACCCCGGCGGGAGTCTTCGGTCTCCAAAGCCTTTCAGGGGTTTCAGGTTGTTCCTGGGGCTCACCCCTCACAGAACATACCTGAGCCATGCTCGGTGGTGGCATCCGCTTCGAGCGGTACCGATACCCCGGCATCGGCACTGGTGTTGAGTGATCCACTCTTCGCCAGGGATCGTCATCTGGCGTTCTCGGTGCCTTCGGGACCGATCGATACGTCCCAGATTGACTTTCCAGTATCAGCAGCATCGCCGATACGACCACCGACGTCGGTACCCTCTAGACATGCATCGATAGACTCGCTTCCTTCGATGCCGAGTCTGGAATCGATCTCTAGTCTGGAAGACTGGGTACCGACGCGTCTCGGAACCGATGCTTATCGATTCCGGATGCGCGGTACTGAGGATACTCACCAAGGCTTTTTGGTTGCCTCGGTACCGCTTGAGCAGCCTCCGATGACTGCTTCGATGGCGGTATCGCCTCCGATTCCGGCACAGCTACAGTAACATCGGGACCAGTCACTTCCATGCCTTTTTTCACCAGGATCGCTCCTTTCTATACCTAGTTTGGAGTCGATACCTGGCATGGACGATGCAGTATTGACTGTCTCAAGTCGTAACTGCCAGTACCAGTATCCATCTAGTGGGGCTCTTTTTCTGCACCGGACCACTACATCTTCCGGTGCCCAGGCTACTGCTTCAACTTTAGCCTCTCCAGGGATGGTTCCCATTGGAGATCCTTCTTTTCAGAAATTTCTCCTTGACATGGCAACATTCCTTGCTATTCCTATCCCTGGCTGTGATCCTACTCAAGGCTCTCCTGCGGAGAAGGAAAATATAATGCTTCCTTTACATCATTCTTTGCAGGATCTTCTTCTGAGAATATGGGAAACACCTTTAAGGGTTTCCTCACCTTCGGCAGCAACTGATGATCTGTATCAGGTGCCCCCCTCTCCAGGGTTTCAAAAGACTCAACTTCCCCATCATTCCATTGTAGTGGAATCAGCAATGACGAAGGTAAAAAGCAAGAAGAAGCATTCTAGGAACAAGCAGGAATGAGTCTTCACATGTGGGTACGTCGGCGCCGACGGAGCCCGCACGGGAATGCTCCCCAGCATCCAATCAGAAAGCCTTTGGGAGCATCCCTCGCGCCTGCGCGGTGACTTCCCGCCTTTCCCACTGCCTCTCCCCAGTTTTCGTTTTTCCGCAGAGCCGGCAGGACGTACCTCCTGTCACCGCAGAAACCTTTTCTCTTAAATCCTTATTTTTTGTTTTCTTGTGGTCTCGGCCATTTTCCCGCCGATACCGGCACCGCCGGTGCCTTGTTTTTTTCGCTTAACCACTTAGAGGTCTTTTTCTCCTCAAGTCCCTTCTGAGGCCTTCCAGGCCTTACCAGCATGGAGCCTTTTTCCCCTAAGAAGTGCCTCCACTGTAGAGACTTAGTCTTCTTTTTAGACTCCACCACTTGGTGTATATCCTGTTTGGGTCCTGACCCTTTTTCCCCCGGTCCATCAGGCTTTGGGGTTGGGAGAAGACCCTCTCTTTTTCGGGTATCCCTCGATGCTGTTTTTCCTCCTGAGGTGAGGACATCGATTTATTCTTCTCCCCAGGATCAGGTAACCCGCAAACAGTCTGTTAAGACTAGCCAATTCTTGAGGGGTAAGTCTCATGCCCAGCATGACGACGGCTCCGGCCTTCCTCTCAAGACCCCTTTGGCAATACAACCCCGGCGGGAGTCTTCGGGCTCCAAAGCATTCACGGGGTTTCAGGTTGTTCCTGGGGTTCGTTCCTCACAGAACATACCTGAGCCATGCTCGGGGGTGGTATCCGCTTCGAGCGGTGCTGATTCCCCGGCATCGGCGCCAGCGTCGAGTGTTCCACTCTTCGCCAAGGATCGTCAACTGGTGTCCTCGGTGCCTTCGGGACCGATCGATTCGACCCAGACTGGCCTTCCTGCATCCCAGCCACAAGCGGGGTTAGTGCCGGCTTTGGACGGGGCCGATTCCCCGGCATCGACGCCGGTGTCGAGTGCTCCTGTCACTAGGGATCGTCATCTGGGGTCCTCGGTGCCTTCGATCGATACGACCCAGACTGGCTTTCCTCTGTCCCAGCCAGCCGCGAGGTTGGTTCCGGCTTCGAGCGGCGCCGATGCCCCGGCATCGGTGTCGAGTGCTCCACTCTCCACCGGGGCTCGGCGTCGGGTATCCTGGGCCTCGGGGCCGAGCGATACGCCCCAGATGGCTTTTCCTCTTGCTACGCCATGCTCGGAGGGGGTACCGGCTTCGGGCGGTACCTATACCCCGACATTAGCGCCGGTGTTGAGTGTTCCTCTCTTCGCCGAGCGGCGCCTTCGGCGCCGATCGATGCGATTCCAATTAACTTTCCGGGGTCGGCATCGCCGACACCACCACCGACGTCGGTGCCCTCTAGACAGGCGTCGATAACCTCGCTCGGTTCGATGCCCAGTCTAGAATCGATATCCAGTCTGGATGACTTGGTTCCGACGGTTTTCGGAACCGATCCTTGTCCATTCCGGCTACGCAGTACGGTACCGATGTCGACTCCTGTAGTTCCATCGGTGCCTTCGATCCTTTCGATGCCTAGCTTGGAATCGATACCGGGAACCGACGATGCAGTACTAACTGCCTCGAATCGGAACTGTCGGTATCAAAGCTCTTTGGTTGCCTCGGTATCACTTTGGCAGCCGCCGCTGCCGGCTCCGAGGGCATTGCCGTCCCCGATGCTGGTGTCGGTATCAATGTCGACTCCTGCAGTTCCATCGGTGCCATCGATCCTTTCTATGCCTAGCTTGGAATCGATACCGGGAACAGCTTGGAATCGATACCGGGAACCGACGATGCAGTACTAACTGCCTCGAATCGGAACTGTCGGTATCATTCTCCATCTAGCAGGATTCCTTTGGTGCACCCGTCCGGTAGGTCTTCTGGTGTTCAAGCTGATCATTGAACCTCAGCCTACCCAGGAATAGTTCCTCTGTGAGTTCCTTCTTTTCAGGAGTTTCTCGTTGACATGGCAGACTTTCTTGCCATTCCTATTCCTGGCCCTACTCTTAACCAAGGTCCTGCAGAAAAAGCAACCATGATGCTTCCTTTACATCAGGGGTCTCAAACACGCGGCCCGCGGGCCGCATGCAGCCCGCGAGAGCATCTTGTGCGGCCCGTGAAGTACCGGCGAGTAAAAAAAAAAAATTCCAAACTTGCCGCCGCAGTATTAAGCGTCCCGTGGGCCCCTCTGCCTGGTCCTCTCCTCCCTGGTCCTCTCCTCCCTGGTCCTCTCCTCCCTGCAGTATCAGCTCCAAAAGCGGCGGCTTTCAGAGCCGCGAAGAGAGAGAGTTTCTCTCGCGCGGTTCTGAAGAGCAGCGCGAGAGTCTTCAGAACCGCGCGAGAGAAACTCTCTCTCTCTCTCTTCGCGGCTCTGAAAGCCGCCGCTTTTGGAGCTGAATGCTGCAGGGAGGAGAGGACCAGGCAGAGGGGCCCGCGGGACACTTAATACTGCAGCACCAGCAGCAAATATACATTTTTTTTTCATCTAATTTGGCTGATGGTGGGAGGGGGGTTAGGACTGGTAATGGGCGATGGGGGGGGGCTAGGACTGGTAATGGCCTATGAGGGGGGTAACTGAAAATGGGGTGATGGGGGTAACACTGAAAATGGGGGGGGGTTTAGGACTGGTACGGGCCTATGAGGGGGTAACTGAAAATGGGGTGAGGGGGGTAACACTGAAAATGGGGTGATGGGGGGTTAGTACTGGTAATGGCCTATGAGGGGGTAACTGAAAATGGGGTGATGGGGGTAACACTGAAAATGAGGTGATGGGGGGGGTTAGTACTGGTAATGGCCTATGAGGGGGTAACTGAAAATGGGGTGATGGGGGTAACACTGAAAATGGGGTGATGGGGGTGTAGTACTGGTAATGGCCTATGAGGGGGTAACTGAAAATGGGGTGATGGGGGTAACACTGAAAATGAGGTGATGGGGGGAGTTAGGACTGGTAATGGGCTATGAGGGGTAAGACTGGAAGTGGGCTATGGGGGGTTAGGACTGGTAATCGGCTATGGGGGGCTAGGACTGATAATAGGCTGGGGGGTCTGCTAGGACTGGAAATGGGCTGAGTGGAAGGGGGGCTTGAACTGCAAATGGCTGATGGGGAGGGGGGCTTGGAATGGAAATGGGCTGTGAGGGGAGGGAGCTAGCACTGGAAATGGGCTGATGGGGGGGAGCTACGATTGGAAATGGGCTGATGGGGGGCTAGGACTGAAAATGGGCTGATGCAGTGACTAGAAGGGAGGGGGTGCTGTGTGGGACTGGAACTAGAAGGGAGCTGATGTTGGGGGAGGATTAGAATGGGATGGAGCTGGGAGAGTGAAATGGAGAGGGGAAAATATTTTGTGTGGGAGGGAAGACAAATCTACAATTGGCCAGGTAAGTGGGGATTGAGGATGGAGGGGTAAAATTTGAGTGGATGAAAATAGGAATGAGGAAAGAGCAAAAGGAGAAAGATTAATATGTTAAAGCAGATGTAGAGGGAGAATGGAAAAAGCTAGAAGAGAGAAGGACAAATGGACAGCAGACGATGGAGAGTTAGCAGAAGGCACGAAGAAGAAACCAGAAGAAAGTGGCTGGAACTGAAAAAAAATGCACAAAAGGTAGAAAAATATCTTTATTTTGAATTTATTAACTGGAATATGTCAGTTCTGGGAAATGTGCATCAATAACGTCTGTGCTTTGTTTAGTACAAGAGGAAATTAATTTATAGTTTTATTTCTACAGTGTTGTTGTACATTCCAAATTTGGCTTTTGGGGGGTCCCAGTTTAAATTGTCTTGTTTCTAAATTTTGATTCCTTGTTTGGTGATGGTGTATTCTGCATGTGTAACTGAGCTAAGGTATTCTGTTTATGTAATTCCTATTTGACATTGCTACTTGTTCTCTGTCCCCAGTAGGTCATGTATTGTTATTCTCTGAAATGTATTGATTTAATATTTGCAGTGTTGCCTTTTGATAGGTAGGGTATGGTGCTTTGTGAGTCCTGGTAGTGCTGTTAGGATATGGCGGGTTTGCTATGGGTTCTAAATGGGCAGTGTTTGTTTGTAGTAGTTCCTAATGTGCCTGGCGGTTGCCACTGGATTATAGTAATGTAGAAATCTTTTAGTCTTTCTTTATTCATGCACTCATTAAGAGGCATGTTTACTAAAAGTTAGGGTATGGTAACATTATGCAAATATTTATGCAAATGAGGTCCCTTATGCAAATGAGGTACCACATCTCATGCGGCCCCCGGGTTATTTTACAAGTCCTCATTTGGCCCTCAAAGCAATTTGAGTTTGAGACCCCTGCTTTACATCCTTCTTTGCAGGATCTTCTTCTGGGGATTTGGCAGTCGCCTTTAAAGGTTCCTGCACCTTCTACAGCCATGCATGTTCTGTATCAGGTGCCCCCCTCTCCGGGGTTTCAGAAGAACCAAATTCCGCATCATTCCATTGTAGTGGAATCGGCAATGAGGGAGGTCAGAAGCAAGAAGAAGCATTCTTCTTCTCCTCCAGGTCGTGCATCTAAAGCACTTGATGCCTTTGGGCGTCAAATCTTCCAAACTTCCATGTTGGCTTCCAGAATTATTTCATATATCTTTTATATGAGTCTAACACTTCGGGAGGTCACAGAGAAATTATCTCTTTTGTCTCCTTTTTTGTCAGAACCTAAGGCTCTGACTATTCCTTGCTTCTTAACCATAGCAGGAATATCTCTTGGTTTCTTTCTCGTGCTTCTCTAGACTCTTTTGAGTCTGTTAGCAGGTCCTCTGCTATTGCCATTGGAGCACGTCGTACAGCCTGGCTGCAGGCTTCAGACCTGAGCAGATGGGCACAACATACACTGGGTAATTCTCCGTGTACTGGAGAAAATCTTTTCAATATCGAGGCTTTACGTCAGGTTGCTCAGTGCTCCACTGACTTTCCTAGTTCTGGAAACCATCCTAAGCCTTCTTTTTCCCCAGGATGTAGGAAATGTCCTACCAAACCTTCTTTCCCTAAGAAAAAGTTTCATCCTCCTTCTGCCCATCCTCCAGATGTCCCCAAGCAAGGGACATCTCCTCCTGGTCTGAAGTTCCCAGGCTCTCACCAGGATAATCATAACCGGCAGCCATAGGCTCCTGTATGCTGCAGTCTACAATTAACTACTTCTTACCAGAAGTTTTTCTTCCAACTCTACACTGGGTTTTCTTTCCAGTATGCTTTTGTCCATGGGTCACAGTATTCTCCCTTTCTTATTGCTATAAAGGGAGATCACCACTATCCCATGATAGCTTCTGTCCCCACATGGACATTCTTTCCTTCTGCTGACTTACCATATGGTACATCACCTTCAACCCCTCTCTTCCAGGGTTTCCCCTGCTTGAGTCGGTACCATACTGGAATGTCTCTCTCTCTTTCTTTCCAGTGTAGGCTTCCTGTTATCCTTCAACGCATGTTCTGGACAACTCCTCAGACAGGGCCGGAATATCCCCGATTCCCTTGGTCTGTCTTCTCCCTGTTTCATACAGGAGAATCCCCTCTGCTATCTTGTTCAGTTGCTGTGCGTGCAGGAGTTCCAGTGCGTACTTTAATGCTTCTGCACGCTGCTCTCAACTATCTGCGTGCTAACACTCACTGCAGGTTATCTTCTCCTGGCCATGTCCTTATCGAGGATGTGGCAACCTGTCGACTTCTGTCAGTCCCATCTCCTGCACGATGCTCTCTGCAATCGTCAGAGAGGCTTCCCACTATGGGCCCTTGCCATAGAGCATTGGGCTTTGTCTCTGAGGGTCTTCCATATAATAGAAGAGGCTTATATAGTCATTCCATGGCTATCTAGATACTTATACCCTCTTGTCTTCCGTTGTGATGCAGAAGACAAGTTTGTTCTGCGTGAATGTCCAAGGAGCTCCCAATCTGGCAGGAATCCCCCCCCCCCTTTTTCCTTACAGCTTGGCATTATGTTTCTGCTCCACTTGGACAACGCATACTCTTTTATTGTACATGATACCCCTGAGTCCCTTGGCTGGGTCATCCTGGTATCTTGGTCTATGCGTTTTCTGTCCTTGGGACGCATCAGCAGCCTAAAGTGCTCCTGACGTGCTTTCCCCAGACTGATATTGTCCTCTGTTCTTCACGTAACTATACTGTTAATTCCACTGATCTGCATCCCTGTACCACAGAAATAAATTCTCTATACTCTTTGGGTGGTTTTCGCCCCCTACTATTAGATGTAGTTTTTCGCATCACATTTCCCATGTGGATGTTTCTTCTGTGGCCCAGTTGCAGGCAGTATTGTTTTCATGTATGTATGTGTCCTATGCATACATGTTTTTTGTACCCTGGGTGGGCATAAACCATGCCCATCTATATATATAGCTATATATGTCACACTTGTCTAGACATATATATTCAGATCTGTATTGATATGTATATAGTTTCATATATATATATATATATATATATATATAGGTATGTGCTTTTTGGGAGATGGTCATAGCACCCTGTGTATTACCCACTATCTCCCTAACTGTCGGTACTAAATTTATTTTACTTTCTAAGGGGTCCAGACAGTCCGCTTGCCTATTATCATACGGCTCGGTAAACTGGGTCCGGTTATACTCACAATTATTGCTGTGGCGTCAACAGCTTCTATTTTTGTTATACACCTCCTTATCTATGAGGTATCAAACTTCAATGTCTTCCTATTCTTATTGGCTAGGAAAGACAGTGTACATCTTCAGTGTTCTGGAGTACCCTCCTGTTTTCCCTGGGAAAAGGTTTTTTTTCCATATCTTCTCTTCCCTTCCGGACTGGGCTAATTCCAGATCGGTCAGTCTACTTCTTTTAATCCTCAGTGTTAATAACTCTGTGCCTAAAAGAGTTCTCAGCTTTTTCACATAAAGCTTTCCATTGAAGACCTGCCGTTCTTCTCCTGCTCCAGTTGACACCTGGGTCACCTGCCCATTCCAGATTTGGAACTTCATCCTCACTGCTGTGAAGTTCCCTTGAATATTCCGCTACTGCGTCTACAGTACCTTCCATCACAGTTCTACTTCCTACAATCCAGTAGGTAAGCTCTATATGGTACCTAGTTCATTAAATGCTTTAATGATACCTGACATGCATTCTAAAGACTCATCTCCCATGTGGTCTTTAGTTTTTTGTTGTTCCTCTGCAACTCTTCTCTCCTCAACTCCTACCCCCCATCCCTCAGGGGATGCCAGGGATCCAGGTTGGGGAAATGCCGTCCTGTCCAGGGATACACATTTTATGGGATCTCCCATGGCACCCACAGCTAGGGAGTCCCCACATGTGAAGACTCATTCCTGCTTGTTCCTGGAGATAGCACAGTTACTTACCTGTAACAGGTGATCTCAGGAAACAGCAGGAATTAGTCTTCACAACCCTCCCACCTCCCTTAGGAGTTGTATCTATCTATTTCCTTTCCTCCTCCTCTCCTTCTGTCTTAGCTATGAAACTCAACTGGGGAGAGGCAGTGGGAAAGGCAGGAAGTCACCGCGCAGGCGCGAGGGATGCTCCCAAAGGCTTTCAGATTGGATGCTGGGGAGCATTCCCGTGCGGGCTCCGTCGGCGCCGACGTACCCACATGTGAAGACTAATTCCTGCTGTTCCCTGAGATCACCTGTTACAGGTAAGTAACTGCTTTCCCTTATCGCTTCTCCTGGCCAGTCCAGGGAAAGGTAGAGTTGTCAATCCCCTATAGCAGCTGAGGATTGAAGACTTCAAGTTTTCTTGAGAGGTGAAGCCACTCCCCCTGAGGGTAAACCAGCAGTCTTTCAGTCCTCAGCAGCTAAGGAGGATCAAATCCCTCTTTCTCCCTCCTGGACAGACTTTTCTTTCTTTGTTTTTGATTAAACACTTGTCTTGGCTCTAGCAGAGCTGATTGATTTTATAGCCCTATCATTTTTTTTTTGACTGGGGTGCACTTTCCCTTTAAGGAAATCTGAGACGTGGAGAGCAACTGCATTTGCGGTGTGAGGTAGAGCCTGCCTCGTTCACCGCCCCCGTCTCTGATATCGGAGTGAGCCTGGGAGCCCCAGGTGTTCCTCTGCACTTTTCTGGGCCGGTGTCTGATGTTCCGCTAGCAGCGGAACTGTTTTTGAAGAGTCCGCCTTTTTATCCTCTCAGCTCCGGTGAGTCTCTACCTTACTTTTCTTTTTCACCGGGCGCGCTCCCATCGGCGTGTTCAGCGCAGGCTCTCAGCGTTTTTTTCCCCTTCGCGGTGTTTTTTCAGAGTGCCGGTTTTTATTGCGAGCGTCTGTTTGTCGGCGCGGCTTCGCTTCTCTCATGTCAGACAAGCCAGCCATTAACTCAAATGAGCCCTCTTTGCCCGCGGGAAAGGCGGCCATTTTGGTACCCTCTGCCAGTGTGCCGACGGATCAGTCCCGGCCACGTAAGAAGAGGACAAAGTCTTCTAAAGACCCAGTTCCTCCAGAACAGCTTTCACCATCGGTTGGTGCTCCGTGGGAGAGCATGAGCTCCTTTTTTTCCCCCGAATTTATTTTAGCGCTGCACAAGGCATTTTTGCTTCTCTCCTCTCAGCCTGATATCTGTTCAGCGGTGCAGAGTCCTGGACCTGTTTCTCTTTCTTGTCAGCTGCCAGAGGATCCTGGGGAAGGGTCTTCCCATGCGCCTAATGTTATTAAGGACCCTTTAGATCCGCTACCTTCTCTGTCTTCGGTTCTTATAGGTCAGGGGGGCACAGACCTTTTGGCTGAGCCTGATTTGGAGCTGGAGACAGATGACTTGGAAGAAGGGGAGATTGCTCCTGGTGAAGATCCAAATATTTTTAGGGTCTTTCGTAAAGAAGAGCTGTCGGCGCTTATTTCCCAATCCTTGGCAGCACTTCATTTACTTCTTCCTTCTGCCTCTCAAGAACCTTTGGAGGATCCGCTATTTCAGGGCTTTAAGGCTGAGCAACGGTGTTTCCCAATGCACAGAGTTATTAAACAGATGATTGAATCTGAATGGGAGTGCCCAGAGGCCACCCTTCGGGGAAGTCGCGCGTTAGCTCGCTTGTACCCCCTGCCACAGGAGGAGAAGGATTTGTTACGCATGCCAAAGGTGGATGCTATCATCTCGGCAGTGACTAAGAAAACTACTATTCCTGTAGAGGGAGCGGCGGCTCTCAAAGACCTGCAGGATAGAAAATTGGAAATACTCCTTAAGCAGGCTTTTGATTCTAGTGCTTTGGCGCTGCAGACGGCAATCTGTGGAGCGTATGTGTCTCGGGCGTCCATTAGATGGTTGCAAGGCGATGCTTCCGGAGACTCTGCTTCGGAAGCTGCAGATTCTGCAAAATTGGAATCCGCCGCTGCTTATATGGCAGATGCTTTTTATGATTTGCTGCGTATTGCGGCTAAGACCATGGCGTCTCTTCTGGCGGCACGACGTTTTCTCTGGTTACGTAACTGGTCTGCGGATGTATCTTCAAAGTTGCAACTCAGTAAATTGCCCTATAAAGGGAAATTGCTCTTCGGAGAGGCTTTGGAAAAGATTGTAAAGGATTTGGGCGAATCCAAAGGGGGTCGTTTGCCTGAAGATAAGCCTAAGCCTTCTAGAGGTACGGGTGGTTTTCGAGGCTCCGGTCGCGACTCCCGTAGATTTCGCGGGGCGCGCTTTGCTCCCTATTCCAGAGGCCGTTCGAGTTTTCGTGGGCAGTCCTTTCGTGGAGCCAGAGGTTTTGCCCGCTCCTACTTCAGTACCTCTCAACCTTCCGTCAAAAAGCCGCAATGAAGTTCGGCTGGTCCAGGCTTTAGTGCCCGTAGGCGGTCGCCTGGGGGAATTTCTGGCAGCCTGGGCCAACATCACTTCCGACAAATGGGTGTTAGAGATAATTCAGAAAGGGTATGCTCTCGACTTCGCATGCCCTTTGACGCCCGCCTTTGTAATGTCTCCCTCTGCGCCTGGGCGCAAGACCCAAGCAATTGCGGACATGCTCTACCGCCTTCTTCAGCTGCGAGCGATCATTCCGGTGCCTCTAGACCAATACGGGTGCGGTCGATACTCGATCTACTTTGTGGTTCCCAAAAAGGAAGGTTCCTTTCAGCCCGTGCTCGATCTCAAAGAAGTAAACCGTACTTTGCGAGTTCCTCACTTTCGGATGGAAACGCTACATACGGTAATTCGAGCGGTACAGCCGAGCGAGTTTCTCTCGTCCATCGATCTCACGGAGGCCTACCTTCATATTCCCATCAGACCGTCTCATCAGAAATTTTTGCGGTTTGCTCTCCCGGCGGGACATTTCCAGTTTCGAGCGTTGCCCTTTGGGCTCGCTACGGCCCCGCGGACGTTCACGAAGCTGATGGTGGTTGTAGCAGCAGCACTTCGCAAGGAAGGTATTCGAGTGCATCCTTATCTCGACGATTGGTTGATCAGAGCCGACTCTCTCTCGGCTTCGGTGGCAGCGACCGCTCGTGTGGTTCAACTTCTCGAACAGCTCGGTTGGGTGATCAATCGAGCCAAGAATCGTCTCGAACCAGTGCAACAGCTCACTTATCTCGGGGCCTTCTTCGACACCGAGCGCGGGAAAGTTTTTTTACCAGAGGAACGAGTCGCGAAGCTGCTCCACCAGGTGCAGGCTTTTCTACGTCTCACGACGCCGTCAGCGTGGACCTATTTACAGCTCTTAGGGTCCATGGCGGCGGCTCTGGATCTGGTTCCGTGGGCCAAGGCTCACATGCAACCTTTGCAGCAAGCGTTGCTTTCCCAATGGTCACCGCAGCTTCATCCACTTTCGCAGCGTCTGCCCTATCCGGATCTCGTACGCCACAGTCTACAATGGTGGTTGGTTCGAGATCATCTGACCGCGGGGATGCCCTTACACGAGCCCTCGTGGGTGTTGGTTACCACGGATGCCAGTCTCTCGGGCTGGGGAGCTCATTGTCAGACACACATTGCGCAGGGGGCTTGGTCCCCAGAGGAGAGCTCATGGTCGATCAACCGGCTGGAACTCCGGGCGGCTCGTCTGGCTCTTCTCCACTTTGCGCCCTTCCTCAGCGGATCGGCGGTCAAGATTTTCTCCGACAATGCCGTGACGGTCGCATATATCAATCGTCAAGGGGGAACCAAGATTCCTTCTCTCCTCGCCGAATGTCAGGAACTGATGGTTTGGGCGGAAGCCAATCTCTTGGCGATTTCAGCGGCTCATGTGGCGGGCAAGGAAAATGTGCACGCCGATTATCTCAGCCGTCATCTACTCGATCCAGGCGAATGGGAATTGAACGCGGCAGTTTATCACGAACTGACGTTGCGTTGGGGGCAGCAGATCATGGATTTGATGGCGTCCTGCAGCAATGCCAAGTCCAGCCGTTTTTTCAGCAGGCGCAGAGAACACATGTCCGAGGGGCTCGATGCTCTCGTGCAGCCCTGGCCACAAGACTCTCTCTTGTACGTTTTCCCGCCTTGGCCGATGTTGAGTCGGGTTCTTCAGCGCATAACGCAGCACCGGGGGGTGGTGATTCTCATAGCTCCGGATTGGCCTCGTCGACCTTGGTATGCCGATCTCATTCGACTTCTCGTAGCTCCGCCTTGGCCTCTACCGGTCCGTATCAATCTGTTGCATCAGGGGCCGGTTCTCATGCCTCCGGTGGATCAATTCTTACTTACGGCTTGGCTCTTGAAAGGGCTCGCTTAGAGCGTAAAGGATATGACAGTTCCGTGGTAGCCACTTTACTCCAGTCTAGGAGGCCTGGGACTTCATTGGCGTATGTAAGAGTTTGGCGTCTTTTCGAAACTTGGTGTTCTCAACACCATATTTCTCCGATGGCGTCTTCCTTGCCTCAGTTGCTCCTCTTTCTGCAGCGCGGCTTGGACAAGGGTTTGGCGCTTAGTACCCTTAAGGTTCACATAGCCGCCCTTTCTTGTTTTCGGGGATCTGTAAACCGTCGCCGTCTTTCGGTGCATCCGGATGTACATCGCTTTTTACGCGCAGCGAAGATTCTCCGACCTCCAGTGCGTCCCATTGTACCTCCTTGGGATTTGAATATAGTGCTGGGGGCTTTCTCCCGGTCGCCGTTGACTTCCCTTTGCTCTCGGAGTCTTCGGGAGTGTTCCTGGAAGACGGCTTTTCTTGTAGCTTTATGTTCGGCGCGCCGCATTTCGGATTTGCAGGCCCTGTCTTGTCAAGAGCCTTATCTTCAATTTCTTCCTGAACAAATTTTGCTTCGGACGGTGCCCTCTTTTTTGCCGAAAGTGCTCTCGGTTTTCCATGTTAACCAATCTGTGGCATTACCGTTTTTTTTCTGATACCTCAACTTCTCCTATGGATTGTGCTCTAAAGCATTTGGATCTGGAGCGGGTCTTAAAGACTTATCTTCGGGTATCGAAACCCTTTCGGAAAACGGATAGGCTTTTTGTCCAGTTTGCCGGTCCTCGGAAGGGTCAAGCAGCGTCTAAGTCCACCATTGCTCGTTGGGTTCGCTGCGCTATTGGAGCAGCTTACGCTGCTCAGGACATTCCACTGCCGGTCGGTTTGCGGGCTCATTCAACTCGAGCTCTAGCGACGTCCTGGGCGGAATATGCTTTCGTGCCGCCCGTAGATATTTGCAGAGCAGCGACGTGGTCTTCGTTGCATACTTTTACAAAGCATTACCGGTTAGATGTACAGGCCAGAGATGATGCGAAAGTAGGAGCCTCGGCTCTTGTTGCAGGCCTGGCGGGTCCCTCCCGAGTATAGGTACTGCTTTGGTACTGCCCTACCTTTCCCTGGACTGGCCCGGAGAAGCGATAAGGGGAAAAGAAATTAGGTCTTACCTGCTAATTGTCTTTCCTTGAGCTTTCTCCGGGCCAGTCCAGGGTCCCACCCCTTTCGTGTTTCCGGTGCTTTCGTCAAGAACAGTAAGAATTTCTCTGTATCTGCGTCATCGCCTGAGAGGGGATGGGCGTGGGGCTTCTAGGTTTCACTCCGTGCTGATCTTCTCGGTATCTCAAAAAATAGTTAAAGAGAAAAAACAAAACAAAAAAAACAACAACCTAGGGAGCGAATTTCGAGCTTCCGAGTTTTTGAGGGCTATAGAATGTTATCAGTTGTTCAAGGGTTAATTTGTGGTTTGTCAGTTCTTTCGTTTTAGTTGCTTTGTCAGAAGGAGACTGCTGGTTTACCCTCAGGGGGAGTGGCTTCACCTCTCAAGAAAACTTGAAGTCTTCAGTCCTCAGCTGCTATAGGGGATTGACAACCCTACCTTTCCCTGGACTGGCCCGGAGAAAGCTCAAGGAAAGACAATTAGCAGGTAAGACCTAATTTCTTTTTATCTCTTATGTTTTTTATATGAGTCTATTTCTCCAGGAGGTCACAAGGAAATTATCTCTTTTGACTCCTTTTCTATCAGAGCCCAAGGCTGCAGACTATTCCTTACTTCTTATAGCCAAAATATCTCTTGGTTTCTCTCTCGTGCTTCTCTAGACTCTTTTGACTCTGTTAGCAGAACTTCTGCTATAGCCATAGGAGCACGACGTAGAGCCTGGCTTCAGACTTGAACAGTTGGGCACAACAACGACTGGGTAATACTCCTTGTACTGGAGAAAATCTCTTCAATAGGGAGTCTTTACGTCAGGTTGCTCATTGCTCCACTGACTTCCCTGTTTCTGGGGGCTATCCTAAGCCTTCTCCTTCCCCAGTAGGTAGGAAATGCCCTACCAAACCACCTTTCCTAGGAAAAGAAGGTTTCACTCTTCGCCTGCCCATTATACAGATGTTCCCAAGCAGGGAACACCTCGCCCTGGTCTGAAGAATCCAAACTCTAGCCAGGCTGAACAAACCCAGCAACCATAGGTTCCTGAAGGTTACAACCTACAGTTAACTTCTTCTTAGCAGAAGTTTTTTCACTGTTTTTTCCTTCAAAACTCTACACATGGATTCCTTTCTTCAGGACATCCTTTTCCTCCTAGATATGCTGAGCTGTCAGGATATTCATGTCTATGGTCACAGGTTTCTCCTCTTCTTCCTACCAAGAAGAGAAGTTAACAACTATCCCATGATAGTTTTTCTGTTCCAACATGAATTTTTTCCTTCCGCAGACATACCATATGGTAAGTCACCCCTCAGCTCCTGTTTCTCTACCCTTTCATCCAGGGTTCCCCCTGAATGAGTGGTACTATGTCACTGCAGGGCTTCTCGAACCTTTCATTCCAGTGTAGAGCTTTTTCCCTTGAATAAATTCCCTTCTTTTCTCTGGGCAGCTCATCAGACAGGGACAGGAATTTCTCCTCTCCTTTTGTCTGTTCTCTCTGTTTTACACAGGAAGATTTTCTCTGCTGTCTCTTTCAGCAGCTGCCCATGCAGGAGTTCCAGTGATTGGACTACTGGTACTTTTCCACAAGTTTCCAGTCTGTCTTCCACTACTTTCTGTCTGGCCTTAGTTGTGATTCCAAGATAGTGCTTTCATCTATCTTGGATAATCCTAATCACTTCAGGCTTATCACACTATCTTCTTTTCTTGCCATCTCCACTTTCTTGGATTTGGCAGCAGAGCTGACCTACAGCCAGTTTTATTTCCTAATTCTCCTGCATAATGCTCTCTGCAATCTTCAGAGAAGCTTTCTACTGTGGTCCCTTGCTAGAGAGCATGGGGTTTTGTCTCTGATGACTATTCTATATGGTTGGGAAAGGCTCCTCAGTCATTTTCCATGACTGAGGGTTCTCCACACCCTGTTATCTCCTGTTATAATACAGGATATAAGCTTTTTCTGCGTGAATGTCCAAAGAGTTTTCCAATCCTGCAGGAATATACTTTTTTTTTTTTTTTCTTGCAGCTTGTCCTCATGGTATCCTACTCCTTTATGGACAGCACATATTCTACTAGTAACGCATGATACCCCTTGTGTCCCTCCAGTGGGTCAGCCTGGTATCTCATCCTATGCGTTTTCTGTCCATTTTCCATGTCAGAGTTCTACAAGACTCAGGACTTGCTGTTTACAGACTGATATTATCCTCTGTTTTTTCACGCAACCATCCTGGTTATTTCACTGGATAGCATTCCTGCACCTTCTTAGCCAGGAGGAATAGATCCTCTATATATCTTCTCAAGTAGGTTCCACCTTCTTGTTGTTAGATGAATCTTTCTCCTTCACATCTCTCATGTGAATGTTCTTATGGACATATCTCTATCTGCTTACTTGCTGAAATTTATCTTCCGACATACATATTCATGTATGTATATATCTCTATATACTTCTATAGATACATATGTCTGTAAGCTGTGTGTGCATATGTTATGCCCCTATATATATATATATATATATATATATGTGTGTGTGTGTGTGTGTGTCTCTGTCGAGATGCTTCCCTATAAGTAGATATGTATTTATATACTTACCTCCCTAACCATCTATGCTATAAAGGTTTTTACCTTCCTAGAGGTTCCAGACAGTGGGCTTGCATATGTTCATACTGTCCCTCAGTATGTCGGGGGTATTATGCACACAACCACTACTGTGGTACTCACAGCTCCCACTTTACCTCTAGATCTCGCTATCCCTGAAGAACCATGCTTCAATATCTTTCCTATCTCTCACCAGTTAGGAAAGACAGGGTAGATCTTCAGTAGCTCTAGGTTTCAGCCCTTCACACATCTGTCCTCCTTGGGAATACGGACTTTTTCCCATACCCCTTCTTTCCCTCCAGGACTGGGCTAGTTGTCCAAATCGGTCAGTCTTCCTCTTTTACTCCTACATGTTAATGACTCTGTAGCTAAAAGAGTTTTCAGCTTTTTCCCATAAAGCTTTCCACTGCAGACCTGCCGTTTTTATACTACCCCAGTTGACACCTGGGTCACCTGCCAATTCCAGATTTGGACCTTCACCTTCACTGCCGTGAGGTCACCTTGAGGATTCCTCTACTGAATCTCCAGTAGACTCCATCAGCCTCTCTACTTCCTGCAATCCAGTAGGTAAGGTCCATATTGTGATTACTCATTCAATATTTTTAATAGTAATTATCATACATACCAAGGACTCCTCCCCTGTAGTCCTTAGGTTAGCTGTTTTCCTACAGCTCCTATCTTTTCAACTCCTACCCACCATCCCTCATGGGATGCCAGAGATCCATGTGTGGAAAGTGCAGTCCTGTTCCATGGACATGCATTTTATGGGATCTCCCCCTGGCATCTACAGCTAGGGAGTCCACATATGTGAAGACTCATTCCTGCTTGTTCCTGGAGATAGCATAGTTACTTACCTGTAACAGGTGATCTCTGGGAACAGCAGGAATAAGTCTTCACAACCCACCCACCTCCCCTAGGAGTTGTATCTCTCTATCTTCCTTTCCTCTTTCTCTCCCTTTGTCTCAGCTATGAAACTCAACTGAGGAGAGAGTTGGGAAGGCAGCACACAGGCGCTGAGGGATGCTCCCAAAAGCTTTCTGATTGGACGGGGAGCGTTCCCGTGCAGGCTCCGTCGGTACCAACATACCCATATGTGAAGACTTATTCCTGCTGTTCCCAGAGATCACCTGTTACAGGTAAGTAACTGTGCTTTACCGTTGGCTACATGCCTTGCTCATTTCCCCGGTTAACCGTTGATGCTTGAAGTGTGAAGAAGGGCACGTCTGATTGGATCACCAGTGTATATGGTAAGTTGACAGATCAAAATGGATTATTACACTATCATAGTGCACATCCTAGAAGTCTGAAGGATGGTCTTCCGTTCTCCCAATTCCTTCGCTTTAGAAGGAATTGTTCAGATGTTATTGAATTTAAAAAACAGTCAGAAGTGTTAAAGCAACGGTTTCAAACTTGAGGGATATCCCAATCACATTGTAGACAGAGCGTATAAACAAGCTTTATTTAACAATCGAGCCCTTCTATTGACTCCAAGAACAGTCTTCTCAGAAGAGAGTAGTGTCGATTTAGTGACTAAACATTCACCATTTAACAATCAAATACAACGAATTCTAAAGAAACATACGAATGTGCTACATAGTATTCCAGAATTGAGGGGAAAACACGTTTGGTGTGTCTGGCGAAGACATAGAAATTTCAAGGAGATACTTAGTCCCACTGCATTGTGACCTCTTCGATTCCATTCTGTGACCGAGACAAGTGGTCATTTAATATGTGGAGCTTGCAACATTTGTGTGGTTACCTCAGAAATTACATTTTTTGAATATCATGGTAAACTCTATGATTTGAGACATAGAGCTACCTGTGACAGCTGTTTTGTAGTATATGGGATTAAATGTCCCTGTCAGCTTCTCTATATAGGGAAAACTAGTCGCCCATTTAAGGTGCGTGTTGTCGAACATCGGAGCAAATTGAAATGCAAGACACTTACAGCCCCCATTGTTGACCATTGCTTGCAAGAAAATCATAAATTTGAAGATCTACAGTGTTTTTGTGTGAATCATGTCATAGCGGGTTATGCTGGGAAGTCTAAGAATCACGTTTTGATCACTAGGGAGCAACGTTGGATTTTCAATTTTCAATCAGCCCGGGAGGCCTGAACACACAAATTGATTGGAATCTATGTAGGTAGGATGGTACTTATGGGTGCCAATTGAACATTTAGAATAGTTAAAAAGGCTCCTTCCACCGATGGTCTGCTTGCGCGGCGTTGTAAGCATCAGTGGTTAACTGGGGAGCAGAGCTAGGCATGTAGCCAACAGTAAAGGATATTTCTATTGGTATATTTACAGATATGGATGGATTTTATTATGCGATCCTTAGTGAGAATTGTATGTTTTGATTCCCCATTCCAGCTCATGGAATTTATTGAGCAGCATAGAGCGACCACGTGATGGTTTTATTGAGAAATATTGTGTGAGAGACCTCTGATGAAACAGATGAGCAGTGGAACGCGGCAGCGTTGAGACTGGCGTTGGGAAAAAGACATCAAAGATAAGCATAATTGCGTAACATTTCAAAGGCATAAGCACGCGAGGTTGCAGCATATGTTGACTATTCAAATTGGTTAAGGGGAAGATGACATCAAAGATAAGCATAATTGCATAACATTTCAAAGGCATAAGCACGTGAGGTTGCAGCATATGTTGACTATTCAAATTGGTTACGATTCAAGTAGTTTGATACGCAACTTTTAATGGTCCTTGATGTGAAACGGAGCATTTGGTTAACGGAAGTTAAGACCGTAGCTCCATGGCAGTCTGAGACCAGTTGCGTATATTCTATTAAGGTATATGGATGAGCTAATCAATACTATGGGAACATAAGATTTTTGAATCAATTCTCTGGTTTACACTGGAGCAATTTTAGTTTAGGAAAAATACGTGTTTACTAAAATTTGATATACTGCCCTTCAAAAAGATGGCAGAGCGGTTTACAATAAAAACATTTTAAAGAGAGAAAGGCACTCCATAAAATTATAGTAAAGAGGAACGCAAACAGACTGTATGAGGGAAGGGAAAGTAGGTGTCATCAACAGGGGACCCAGCGCATCATTTCCAAATCTGACATTACCATTCCTAAATACAGTTGTGGTCAACATTATTGGCATCCTTATGTTTTAGTTATGTTGTGTAAAATATCTTGAGAAATAATTGGAAACATTACAGCTGTATGTAATTTTAATATTATGTTCAAAGGTATACAACATAAAAAGATGTTTGTGCAACTTAGACGTAATTTCTGAGAAAAAAAATACAAAATATAATCTGGACAGGATAAGTGGCATCCTTCACTAATATTTGGTTGCACAACCTTTGGTAGTGATGACAGCCTCCAACCATTTCTTGTAGCCATCTGTAAGTTTCGTACATCTGTCTGGCCAGCAATGAGTCCAGATCCCAATTCAATCAAAAACCTTTGGAAAGAGCTTAAATTGCCATTAGTAAAAGGAATCCTGGAAACATTCAAGAGTTGAAACAAAATGCAGTTGAAGAGTGGAAGAAATTGCCAGCAGTTTAACAGTCCATTTGTTCCTTTTTAACCATTCTTTTGTACTTTTGAATGTATGTTTTGGGTCATTGTTTGCCTGGAGTACCCATGACTTTTGACCCAGACCTAACTTTCTGATGCTAGGTAGCACATTTCGCTCCAAAATACCTTGGTAGTCCTTTGACTTCATGATTCCTTTAATATGTTCCAGGCATCCAGTTCTTGACAGCAAAACAGCTCTACAACATTATGGAACCTCCACCATATTTAACTAGGAAGGGTGTTTTTGTTTTCCTTATAAACTTCATTTCTTCACCTATAAATGTATCGCTGGTCTGCATTCCTGAGAGCTCAAGTTTGGTTTAATTTGTCAATAGAACTTTTTCCCAGAAGGATTGTGGTTTGTCAAGGTGGGTTTGGGCAAAGATCAGGCATGCCTCTTTGTTTTTGAGCAGTGAGATCCTCCTTGGCCTTCACCCATGAAGTACTACTTTGTTTAGTGTGCGGTGTATGGTCGGGTTGAAAACACCACTCCAGATTGCTCCAGGTCAGCCTTAAACTCTTTGGATGTTGTGTGTGATTGTTTTTCCAACAGTTCACACTAACCTTCAAAGACTACTTGGATTAATTTTCCATTTCCTACCAGTTTCTGGGAGGTTCTTGACAGTTCCATGAGCAGAAAACGTCTTAACATTGTAAATTGTAGACAGGAATCCCAAGGTCATTGGAGATGGCCTTATACTGCTTTGCAGTTTGGTGATGAAGACTTTTCTGATGGTCTCAGGCAGTTCTCTTGTCTTCACCATTGTGAAAATGGAACAGAGAGTGAATGTAGCCATTTTAAACATTAGAGCCATCATTCATTGGTTAATTCAAGTCATATGAGTACTGATGATCATAGGTGCATCTAATTATCTTCAGGAACAAGCAAGAAGTCAGTCTTCACATATGGGTGATATCAGCACTGACAGAGCCTGGCGTGGGAACACTCCCCAGCATCCAATAGAAAAGACTTTGGGAATGTTCCTCCATGCATGTGTGGCTGCCTTCCTGTCTTTACTCCTGGTCTCTTCAGTTGTCTTTTTTCCTGCAAGCCATCGGGACCTCGTCCCTTTCAACCGCATCAAGAGGCTTCTGTAGTTTTTTGGTGGTACCATAGAGTACTTCTCTTTTTTGCCTTCCCATCACTGACTCAACTTCCTGTCCATTCCGCTCCTGTTACTATTTTTCTTTTCTTTTCATTCTTGTATCTTGTCGGGATGAGGGCCTATGGCTTTACCATACTCCACTGTGCAATTTGACTTTGCCTCAGTACTTTTCCCAGAAATGGAAAAGCCCCACAGTGTGTTTAAAAAATGCTCAAAGTGTGCCAGTACCATTTCCATCACTGATGAGCATAGCTACTGCCTCAAGTGTTCAGGCCCAGATCATGCTGTAGGTTCCTGCCCCTCCTGTAGCCACATGACTGCCAGAGGTAGGAAGAACCGGGATAAACAGAAGGCTAAGCTGTTTCCAACAGACTCTGCTCCTTCAGTGCACTCCTCGGGGGCGTCGACTCCATCTAAGTCCTCCCATACCTCTAGCTCGCCACTTAGTCAAAAAAATAAGCATTGATCTGAATCTCCTGTGCAAAAGAAGAAAAAAGACATAGCACTGAGATCATCGACCTTGAGGTCAGCATCGGACACCGAGCATCAGCATTGTCACTGACACTCCTCACTCCGATAAAGTCCGGCCAGCGAAGCAGCACCAGCAGGAGCTCTCACCCTCCAAAGTCATAAAGGGGCTCAGGGATGCCCCTGAGGTACAATCCTCGGCAGAGCCCCCAATACCAGCGCCAGGAGTTGTGGCCCACACAATCATGTCCGAAGCCACTCCTCCCCTGGTACCAGTGCTCGATGACCAGGTCATTGCCATTGAAAAGAGTATCTCTGCGCTCCTGGCAATAGTGATACCATTGGCATTAGGGGTATCGCAATTGGCACTGGTTCCATTGCCACTGGCAGCTATGGCGAACCTTCTCAATACCCTTCTGCAGGCATCACCTGCATCACATCGATCCGTCGAGCAACCAGTACTGAGGTCTTCAGTACCAGAGCTCTCGATACTCTCGACATCTGAACACCCTCCTGCCAAACACCAGATTTATAGGGGGATTCATAAGGATTATTTTTATTTCCTTCCAGACTCCAATTCTTCTCCAGAGGCCTCCGACTCCGAATCCATCTTTTCTGACACCAACAGTATCAGATCCATCGCCTCCCTATGAGCATCGAAGGTCTCCGCTTGAGGACATATCCTTTCAAGATTTTATTAAGGATTTGGCAGCTGCCCTGGAGGTATCAGTGGCTACGGAGACAGAACCCAGAGCAGAAGAGCTGTACATTCTCCAGTATCCATCGGCACCGAAGGAGGCGGCAACCCTCCCAGTACATAACATCTTGAGAAACTTGATGGCTCAGATGTGTAAATCTCCTGTATTAACTCCTGCAGTCACTAAGAGGTTGGATACTCTTTACAGAGTCCCTCCTCCAGGGTTTCAAAAATCTCAACTCCCTCACCAAGCTATAAAAGTTGAGTCTGCCATGAGAAGAATTAAAAACCAAAAGAACCACTCCTCTGTTCCTCCTGGAAGGGAGGCCAGAACTCTCAATATCTTTGAGAGAAAGGCCTTCCAGGCAACAATGTTAGCTTCCAGATTAGATTCCTACATGCTATATATGGGCATGTTCCTTAGGGATGTCTCAAGGGATCTAGCAGAATTTACCACCTTGCTGCCTCCTGAGAAACGGGCACTCATCAGGTTTTAGTCACACATGCCCAGAACACTTCAAACTTTCTAACAAGGGCAGCCTTTGAGGCCAACAGCAGAGCGGCTGCAGCTTGCATTGGAGCTAGAGGAACAGCCTGGCTTCAGGCATCTGTCCTGGAACACTGGGTCCAAGATAGGGTCTCACCATTGCATGAAAAGAGTAGTTACTCACCTGTAACAGGTGTTCTCCAGGAGCAACAGGAATCAGTCCTCACATATGGGTGACGGCGCCGATGGAGCCCCCATGCAGAGCATTTCCCCAGCTTTCAAAGAAAGCCTTTGGGACTGCAGCACGTATGCGCGGTCCCCTTCCCACCCAAGGGTGCCATTTTGCTCAGTCAGATGACATAGCTAAAAGACAACAAAAAACAAAAATAAATCATATGACTGCAACTCCAAGGGGAGGAGGGAGGGTTGTGAGGACTGATTCCTGCTGCTCCTGGAGAACACCTGTTACAAGTGAGTAACTACTCTTTCTCCAGGACCAAGCAGGAAGTCAGTCCTCACATATGGGACTCCCCAGCTTAAGGCTACCAGGGACCCAAAGATGAAAAAATTGAGCTCCCTCTAGAGCCTCAGCATGTACGAAAAGAATCTTCTCTGAGAACGCCCCCGTACGGTAGCCCAACACCAGGGTAGGAGTTGCCTATACCTCAAAGAGATTACGGAGTACCGCCTGTCCGAAAGCACTGTCCCTGCGGGACTTCCTCTCGAGGCAGTAATGGGCCGCAAAAGTCTGGCTTGAAGACCAATTAGCGGCCCGGCAGATGTCTGCCAACAGAACAGAGCAGAGATGAGCCACTGACGTAGCCTTCGCCCTGACACGGTGAGCCATGACTCGACCCTGCAATGAGAGGCCGGCTGCCCTGTACGTCCAGGCGATACAGTCTGCTACCCAGATGGACAGGGTACGCTTGGAGACAGGTAACCCCAACTTATTAGGGTCAAAAGAGACGAAGAGCTGGACAGCCCTTCAATGCTCCTGCGTACGGTCAAGGTAGAAGGATAATGCCCTCCTACAGTCCAGGGTATGCAAGACCATCTCAGCCCGGCTGGCATGCGGCCTGGGAAAGAAAGTTGGAAGAACCACCTGATTGAGGTGGAAGGAAGAGACAACCTTGGGAAGGAACTTAATGTGAGTCTGTAAGACTACCCTGTTCCTATAGAACCTAGTGTATGGTGCCTCTGACACCAGGGCTTGAAGCTCGCTCACTCGCCTTGCTGAGGTAAGAGCTACCAAAAACAATGCTTTCCAGGAGAGAAAGCGCAAAGGACAAGTAGCCATAGGCTCAAATCGTGGGCAAGTAAGCCATTGCAAGACCACATTCAAATCCCACTCAGGGGCAGGTGGACGAACTGGAGGCTTAAGCAAAAGTAGGCCTCTTAAGGAAGTGAGCCACCAAGGGGTGGGTTGAGAGAGACTGACCCTCCACCGGTGAATGGTGCGCAGAGAGGGCACTGAGATGGACCCTAACGGAGTTGGATTTAAGGCCCAGATTGGACAGGTGAAGCAAATATTGCAGCACCACTGGTACCAGGCAGGAAAAAGGATCCTACTTGCGTTGAGCACACCAGGTGGAGAACCTACGCCACTTGAGGGCATAAGACGTCCGAGTGGACTGCCTCCTAGAGACCAAGACCACGTCCTCCACTTCCCTAGGCAGCAGTAAGGGTGCTAGAACTACCCTTTCAGCAGCCAGGCCATCAGATTGAGGGACTGGAGGTTGGGGTGTAAGAGAGATCCCTGCTCCTGAGACAGGAGATCGGGTTGCATCCCCAGAGGAAGAGGAGTGTCCCAACCACCAGTTGCAAAAGAAGCGGGAACCAGGGTTGCCTTGGCCACCTGGGGGCCACCAGAATCACCGAGGCCTTGTTCCGAATCACCTTGAACAGTGTCTTGGGCACTAGAGGCGTGGGAGGAAACGCATATAGGAGGCCTGTAGACCATGGAATGAGAAACGCATCCGCTGCTTCTCTGAGAAGATGCGGTTGTCTGGAGCAGAACCCGGGCAGTTGACGGTTCAGTGGACTGGCAAAGAGATCTATGGTGGGAAGACCCCATCTTAGGAGGATCTGTTGAACCACCAGGGGATTCAACTGCCATTCGTGTGGCTGTAGAATCCTGCTCAATCTGTCTGCCAGGTAATTCTCTTGTCCAGGGAGATAGACCGCCCTGAGAAATATGCCATGATTGACTGCCCAGGAGCACAGGTCCTGTGCTTCCTGACAGAGAGGTTGGGACCCTGTGCCCCCCCCCTGCTTGTTCACATAGAACATAGCAACTTGATTGTCCGTCTGAACCAAGATGGACTGGTGAGAGAGGACATGAGAGAAAGTCTGCAGGGCTAAGCGGATTGCTCTGAGTTCTAGGAAATTGATCTGCTGTGTGGCCTCCCAAGGGGACCAGAGGCCCTGAGTGCATGCTCCTTGGCAATGTGCACCCCAACCTTGAGGAGAAGCATTGGTTGTCAGCACTGGAGAGTGTGGAGGTGCTTGAAAAGGCACCCCTTGCAGCAGATTCGGAAGATGAAGCCACCACTGAGGAGAAGAGGCTAGTAGCTTGGACACCTGATCTTGTCCGTTAGGTTTCCTGTGGCCTGCAGCCACTGAGTTCTGAGGCCCCACTGGGCTGGCCTCATGTGCAGACAGGCATTTGGAGTTACATGGACCTTGGATGCCATGTGGCCTAAGAGCCTCAGGAATTGTCTGGCGGAGACCAGAGAATTGCTGTGGAACTGTCTGGCCAGATCCATCAGTCTGTGGGCCCTGTCCACAGGTAAAAAGACCTTTGCCTGAAGGGTGTCTAGTCTTGCTCCGATGAACTCCATATTCTGTGAGGGGCGCAAAGCGGACTTTGCGAAGTTTATGACAAACCCCAGATGCTGGAGAAGAGAGACAGTGCGGAGGGTGGCTTGATTGGTCTTCTGTGGAGACTGACCCCTGATGAGCAAGTTGTCCAGGTAGGGAAACACAAAGAGTCCTTGAACCCTGAGATAGGCTGCCACCACCGCCAGGCACTTGGTGAAAACCCTGGGGGCGGAGGTTAGGCCAAAAGGGAGTACCCTGTACTGGTAATGGTTTCCTCCCACGACAAATCGAAGATATTGTCTGTGGTCTGGATGAATAAGGATGTGAGTATAAGCATCCTTTAGGTCTAAGGAGCATAGCCAGTCTCCCTGCTGGAGGTAGGGCAGCAGGATTCCAAGGGTAAGCATCTTGAACTTTTCCCTCTCCAGGAACTTGTTGAGATTCCGCAAGTCAAGGATGGGCCTTAGGCCTCCTGTCCTCTTTGGTACTAGAAAGTACCTGGAATAGAAGCCTTGACCCCTCTCAGGTGGTGGGGCACTGGTTCCACCGCCTGTTCCTTTAGAAGACTTGCTAACTCCTGCAGGAGTAAGTCCCTGTGTAGAGGGAGTCTCAGAGGCTCCCCTGGAAAGTAGGAGGGAGGTACCTGGTGGAAGTGGAGAAGATAGCCCCTGTCGACTATGCTGAGCACCCAGGTATCCCTTGTCACGGCTGACCACCTGTGGGCATACAGGGTCAGTCGGCCTCCTGTGCTTAGGGGGCCCAGCTGAGGAGGAGAGGCTATGCCACTGGAGTCAAAACCCCGCTCCCTGCTGTGCAGGAGCCAGAGCTGGTGGCTTGGGGGTTTTCTGACTACGGGGCCCATGTCCCCTGCCCCTTGGCCTGCTGACCCTGCTGGGGAGCTGTGGAGGCCTGAAAGTGAGGGTATGATTTGTAGGCAGACTTCTTTCTCGGGTAAAAGGTCTTTTTTCCCGAGCCCTTCTTCTGAGAAGGGGCAGAGGTTTTTCTGGACAGCCTTATCCAGGTGAGAGTCTCGGACTCGAGTTCTGCAGCCTTTTCAGCCATGAGCTTGTCAAAGAGGTTTTCACCTCGGCAGGGGACATCGACCAACTTGTCCTGCACTCATGGCTCGAGGTCCGATGACTGTAGCCAGGTTTGACGGCATGCACCGATGCCGGCCCCGGCTACTCAGGCTGAAGCCTCGAAGCCATCATAGGCTGCTCGAGAAATAAACTTCGAGCACTGTCGGATCCCCGATGACAGGGCCTTGAACCTCTGCAAAGGTTCCTCGGAGAGACCAGCAGAGAACCCGGCAATCTCCTTTGCCAGGTCTCGAAGGTACATGCCCATGTACAGCTGGTAGGTCTGGACACGGCAAGCAAGCATAGAACCCTGGAAGCACTTTCTACCGAGGGCATCCAGGTTCCGGGCCTCCCGGCCAGGAGGCACCAAGGAGTGCATCTTCTGACTCTTCAGACGATGCATGGCCGATTCCACAACCATGGAGTGGTGCGGTAGCTGTGCCTTTTGGAGCCAGGGGCTCTTGCGGACTCGACAGATGGAATCGACCCGCTTGCTTAAAACTGACGTCGACGCCTGCGCCTCCCACATGCAGAAGAGCAACTGTTCCAGCATCGGAGGAACCGGAACAGTAAAGGCCTCCTTGAGAGGAGAGTCATACTGCAGGGCCTCGAGCTCCTCGGCTTGAGGCTCCTCCTCGGGGTCCGCGGGGAAGGCCAAAGCCTTGGCCATGTCCTGCACGAAGTCCGAGAACCGGGTGTCCTCCGGGGGGCCGTCTCCAAGGTTCGGACTCCAGTGAGTCTGAAGGGAAACACCAGGTCCAAAAGGTGTCTGGGGACTCCTCCTCCTCCCTTTCCCAGCCCGACCCCTCGGAGGAGGAATCGAGTGGCTCCGGTCGGGCAGGCAACAATGCCATCCGCCCCGACACCGAAGATACCGGCGTCGACGACCTTGGTCCCAAACGGGAGGCCAAGGGAGACCTCGGCTGAGGATCGACTCGAGCGCGCATGGACTCTAGGATCAGCTCGGCCTCCGGGGTCGACTTGGACGTTGATGTCCCGGTGGTTGGGGCAGATGCACTGGTGAGACCAGCGATCTGCGCCCGCTGCTGTTCCATGAAGGTAGCCAAGCTGCTCTCCAAGGCCGTCAACCTGAGTCCGAGCTCAGGAGACTCAGCAGCCCCCGACTCGGGCCCCGACGGCGGCTCCCCCCGGAGGAGAGTCCATGAGGACTACAGTACTCACGTGACCCGGGGACTCCAGTTCCACATGAGGTTGTTTAGCAGGGCTCTCCAACTCCGAAGACCCGGGACGGCGGTCGGGGCTATGCGACCTGGCCCCTGAGGAGCCAAGTGCGTCCACCGACGCCCTCGCGGGTTTCTTTTTCTTGCAATTCTCCCACGAGCGAGACCCCCTCTCAGAGGAACCCAGGCGATGCTTGGAATCGGAATCCCGAGACGTCAAGGCCTCTGACGAAGTCCAGGCCCGGCCAGACACGGAGTCAGAGAAGATTCTTTCCTTCTGGTGCTGTCAACTCCTCAACGCCTTCGAGGACATTTTCCCACACGGGCCACAGATCATCGTGTCATGATCAGGCCCGAGGCAGCGGAAGCAGCAGTCATGTGTGTCGGTGAGAGACATAAGTTTCTTACACCGATCACACTTTTTGAACCCGCTGGCAGCCATCGGGGGAAAAAGGGTCCCTGCTAGGTCAAAAGACAGGGCTGCCAGTGAAAAACAAAAATGGCGCGAACGCTAGTCACGAAGGACAAAAACCGAAAAAATAAGACCGGGCTCGATACCAGTGTACCGGGCCCAGGCGGGAAAGGGAAACCGGCGTCGAACCGAAGAAAAAACAGTTCCACTAGCAAAATCAACTTTTTTCTCGGGTGAACACGAAACACATCCATCGGGCTCCACGGAAAAAAGAAGACTGAGCAAGATGGCACCCTTGGGCGGGAAGGGGACCGCGCATGCGTGCTGCAGTCCCAAAGGCTTTCCTTGAAAGCTGGGGAAATGCTCCGCATGGGGGCTCCGTCGGCGCCGACGTCACCCATATGTGAGGACTGACTTCCTGCTTGGTCCTGGAGAATGTTAATTAACTTTTTTGGCCAGAGGTGGAAGGAAAAGGAAGGTGAGATAGACACAGACGACCTCGCCATGAAGAGGCTTTCTAGAAAGATGGAAGATCCTTCTAAAAAAAAGTCTTCCCAAAGAAGAAACGTTACTGTCCACCCTGTCATTCCTATTCCTCTTATTCTGCTCCACAACAACAGAGGCAGCAGGGCCAAAAACAACCCAGGAAATCCAAGGATACCAAACTATAACCTGCTTCTCCACCTCAACTATCTCAGAGTTTTTGACTCTTTTCTCGGGAGCATGGCCAATCCTCCCAGGATCCCAGGGAGACTAGTGCATTTTGCACACTGCTGGAGCAACATCACCTCAGAACCCTGGACCTTACATCTAGTAAGCCAGGGTCTGCAGTTGAAATTCGTAGATCTTCCACCCACTCATTTTCTTGGCCAACATTCCTTAGATTTCCAGCAAACCACCTTGTTACAAGAGGAGATTCACTCTCTATTACTTCAGGGGGCAATAGAGGAAGTACCTCTCTCTCTCAACAAGGCCTAGGGTTCTACTCCCAATACTTTCTTATCCTAAAGAAGACGGGAGTCCACAAGCCTATACTAGATCTCCAAAATCTCAACAAATTCCTGGTCAAGGAAAAATTCAGAATGATCTCTCTGGGTACCCTTCTTCCTTACCTTCAACCAAACGTTTGGCTTTGCTCCTTAGACCTAAAGGATGCTTATACACACATCCTCATCCACCCAGATTACAGAAAGTTCCTCAGATTTGTTTTCCGGAACAATTATTACCAATATCGAGTACTTCCCTTTGGTTTAGCCTCGCACCCAGAGTGTCCACAAAGTGTCTGGCTGTGGTCGCAGCCTACCTTTGAACTTTGGGGATCTTTCTGTTCCCCTATTTAGAAGATTGGTTGCTAAGGGCAGATATACTCTGGCAGTCACTGCTGCCCTCAAAATATCCATCCACTTCCTACAGGAGATAGTTTGTCATAAATTATCTAAAATCACACCTCACTGCAACTCAAAATCTAGAGTTCATAGAAGCTCATCTAGACATGCCTCAAGCCTGAGCTTTTTCTCCCAGAAGACAGATGTGCCCGACTAATAACCTTGGCCTCACAAGTCCAACAGCAGGCATCAATAACTGCCAGAACATTCCTATGCTTTCTGGGCCATATAGCCTCCACAGTCCATCATCCCATATGCCCATCTGAACATGAGACTAGGACAATGGACTCTCACAGCAGTGGAAGCAGTCCACAGACCACCTCTGACTCCATCATTATTACTCCTCAGATGAGGAGTCAGTGCTTCAGTAGTGGTGCAAACCCCATAGCCTCTTCATAGAGTTACCTTTTCAAAGGTCTGTACCACAGTGTACCCTGATGACCAATGCATCTAGGTTGGGGGGCTCATCTGAAGGGTCTTATGAGCTAGGGTCTATGGACTACTCAAGAGAATCTCCTACACATCAATCTCCTCAAACTCAGAGCAGTCTTCAACACCATCTGAGTCATCTCCAGGAACAAGCAGGAATGAGTTGTCACATATGGGTACGTCGGTACCGACGGAGCCTGCGCGGGAATGCTCCCCAGCGTCCAATCAGAAAGCTTTTGGGAGCATCCCTCAGCGCCTGCGTGCTGCCTTCCCACCTTTCCAACTGTCTCTCCTCAGTTTTCGTTTTTCCGCGGAGCCGGCAGGACGTCGTCCTGTCACCGCAGAAAATTTTTTAATTCTTAATTCTTTAATTCTTGTTTTCTTGTGGTCGCGGCTGTCTCCCCGACTCCACCGGTACCGCTGGTGTTTTTTCTTTTCTTTTCCTTAAATTCAGGGAATTCTTTTCCCTCAGTTTCTGTCTTAACTTTTTTGGGCCTTCTAGGCCTCTCCATCATGGAGCCGCCTCCTTCTTTTCCTAAGAAGTGCCTAAGCTGTGGCGGTACAGTTTTGTTTTTAGACTCCAAGAACTGGTGTCTAACCTGTTTTGGGTCCTGACCATTTTCCTCGAGCCATTAGGCTGCAATATTGTGAGAAGAGATTTTCCATTTCGAGTTTCCCTCGATACCGAGTTCCCTTCCAATTTCAGGGCACCGACTATTTCTTCTTCTCCACAACATCAGGTAACCCACAAACAGTCTGTTAAGACTAGCCAACCCTTGAGTGGGATGTCTCATGCACAGCATGATGACGGTTCCGGCCTTGTCCTCAAGGGTCCATTGGCTTTAAAACCCCGGCGGGAGTCTTCAGCCTCCAAAGCCTATCAGGGGTTTCAGGTTGTTCCTGGGGCTCACCCCTCACAGAACATACCTGAGCCATGCTCGGTGGTGGCATCCGCTTCGAGCGGTACCGATACCCCGGCATCGGCACTGGTGTTGAGCGATTCACTCCTCACCAGGGATCGTCATCTGGCTTTCTCGGTACCTTCGGGACTGGTCAATACGCCCCAGATTGACTTCCCAGTATCGGCATCAACGCTGATACTACCACCGACGTCGGTACCCTCTACACATGCATCGATAGACTCGCGTCCTTTGATGCCGAGTCTGGAATCGATCTCTAGTCTGGAAGACTGGGTACTGACACGTCTCAGTACCGACGCTTACCGATTCCGGATGCTCGGTACCGAGGGTGATTACCAAAGGCTTTCGGTTACCTCGGTACCGATTGAGCAGCCACCGATGACTGCTTCGATGTCGGTGTCGCCTTCGATTTCGACACAGCTACCGGTATCGGTGCCGGTACCCGCAGTAACATCGGGGCCAGCTCCTTCCATGCTTCTTTCAACAGGATCGCTCCTTTCTATACCAAGTTTGGAGTCGATACCTGGCATGGACGATGCAGTACTGACTGTCTCAAGTCATGACCTCCAGTACCAGCATCCATCTCTTAAGGATCCTTCCTTGCACCGTACAGGATCTTATATTCCTATATTCTCAAGTAGATCCTCCGGTGCCCAGGCTAGTTCTTCAGGGCTAGCCTGCCCAGGGACGGTTCCCTTTGGAGATCCTTCTTTTCAGAATTTTCTCCTGAATATGGCAACGTCTCTTGTTATTCCTATCCCTGGCTATGATCCTACACAAGGCTCTCTTTCTACTTGAGAAAAGGAAAATATAATGCTTCCTTTACATCATTCCTTGCAGGATCTTCTTCTAAGAATGTGGGAAGCACCTTTAAGGGTTCCTTCACCTTCTAGAGCAACTGATCTTCTGTATCAGGTGCCCCCCTCTCCAGGGTTTCAAAAGACTCAACTTCCCCATCATTCCATTGTAGTGGAATCAGCAATGAGGAAGGTGAAAAGTAAGAAGAAGCACTCTTCTTACCCACCAGGTCGTGAGTCTAGGACACTAGATGCCTTTGGACGTCAAACCTTCCAGACATCCATGCTGTCAACAAGAATTCTCTCATATATATTTTTTATATGAGTCTATCCCTTCAGGAGGTAACAAAGAAATTATCTCTTTTGACTCCTTTTCTTTCAGAACCCAAGACTGCAGACTATTCCTTACTACTTAGTCATATTCAAAGTATCTCTTGGTTTCTTACTCGTGCTTCCCTAGACTCCTTTGAGTCTGTTAGCAGAACTTCTGCTATAGCCATAGGGGCACGACGTAGAGCCTGGCTCCAAGCTTCAGACTTAAGCAGATGGGCACAACAAAGACTGGGTAATACTCCTTGCACTGGGGAAAATCTCTTCAATAAGAAGTCTTTACATCAGGTTGCTCAGTGGTCCACTGACTTCCCTGTTTCTGAAGGCTATTCTAAGCCTTTTCCTTCCCCAGTAGGTAGAAAATGCCCTACCAAACCTTCTTTCCCTAGGAGAAGAAGGTTTCACTCTTCTCCTGCCCATCATACAGATGTTCCCAAGCAGGGGAAACCTCGCCCTGGTCTGAAGAATCCAAACTCTAGCCAGGCTGAACAAACCCAGCAACCATAGGGTCCTGAAGTTTACAACCTACAGTTGACTTCTTCTCAGTAGAAGTTTTTTCATTCAAAACTCTACACATGGATTCCTTTTCTCAGGACATCCATTTGCTCCTAGGTATGCTGAGCTGTCAGGATATTCATGTCTATGGGTCACAGGTTTCTCCTCTTCTTCCTACCAAGAAGAGAAGTTAACAACTATCCCATGATAGTTTTCTGTTCCAACATGAATTTTTTCCTTCCACAGACTTACCACATGGTAAGTCACCCTTCAGCTCCTGTTTCTCTACCCTCTTATCCAGGGTTTCCCCTGAAAGAGTGGTACCATACCACTGCAGGGCTTCTCTAGCCTTTCTAGTCATTTCTTTCATTCCAGTGTGGAGTTTTTTCTCTCTCGAATAAACTCCCTTCTTTTCTCTGGGCAGCTTATCAGACAGGGACAGGAATTTCTCCTCTTATTCTGTCTGTTCTCTCTGTTTTACACAGAAAGATTCTCTCTGCTGTCTTATTCAGCAGCTGCCCATGCAGGAGTTCCAGTGATTGGACTACTGGTACTTTTCCACAAATTTCCAGTCTGTCTTCCACTACTTTCTGTCTGGCCTTAGTAGTGATTCCAAGATAGTGCTTTCATCTATCTTGAATAATCCTAATCACTTCAGGCTTATCACACTATCTTCTTTCCTTGCCATCTCCAATTTCTTTGGATTTGGCAGCATGGTTGACGTACAGCCAGTTTTATTTCCCAATTCTCCTGCATAATGCTCTCTGCAATCTACAGAGAAGCTTTCTACCATGGGCCCTTGCTAGAGAGCATGGGGTTTTGTCTCTGGTGCCTATCCTATATGGTTGGAAAAGGCTTCCTCAGTCATTTTCCATGACTGTGAGGGTTCCCACACCCTATTATCTCCTGTTATAATACAGGACATAAGCCTTTTCTACGTGAACGTCTAAAGAGTTCTCCAATTCCTACAAGGAATATGCTCTTTTTTCCTTGCAGCTTGTCCTCATGGTATCCTACTCCTTTATGGACAGCACATATTTAACTAATAACGCATGATACCCTTTTGTGTCCCTCCAGTGGGTCAACCTGATATCTCATCCTATGCGTTTTCTGTCCATTTACCATGTGAGAGTTCTACAGGACTCAGGACTTGCTGTTTACAGACTGATATTATCCTCTGTATTTTCACGCAACCATCCTGGTTATTTCACTGGATAGCATTCCTGCGCCATCTTATCCAGGGGGAATAGATTCTCTATATATCTTCTCAAGTAGGTTCCACCTTCTTGTTATTAGATGAATCTTTCTCCTTCACATCTCCAATGTGAATGTTCTTAAGGGGATATCTGCTTAGTTGCAGACATTTATCTTAGACAATAGATACATATGTCTGTAAGCTGCGTGTGCATATGTTATGCCCCTCCAGATCTCACTATAGACATATATATATATATATACACCCATATATATATATATATATATATATATATATATATATATATATATATATGGGTGTATATATATATATATATCTGTCGAAATGCTTCCTTATAGGTAGATATGTATTTACATACTTATCTCTCTGTCTATGCTTATAAAGGTTTTTACCTTCCTATAGGTTCCAGACAGTGGGCTTGCATATGTTCATACTGTCCCTCAGTATGTCTAGGGTATTATGCACACAACCACTACTGTGGTACTGACAGCTCCTACTTTAACCCCAGGTTTAGGTATCCCTGAAGCTCCATGCTTCAATATCTTTCCTATCTCTCACCAGTTAGGAAAGACAGGGTGGATCTTTAGTAGATCTGAGGTTTCAAAAAGACAGGGTGGATCTTCAGTAGATCTGAGGTTTCAACCCTTCAGACATCTGTCCTCCTTGGGAATACGGGCTTTTTCCCATACTCCTCCTTCCCTCCAGGACTGGGCTAGTTTGTCCAACTCGGTCAGTCTTCCTCTTTTGCTCCTAAATGTTAGTAACTCTGTAGCCAAAAGAGTTCCCAGCTTTTTCCATAAAGCTTCCACTGCAGACCTGCCGTTTTTCTACTACCCCAGTTGACACCTGGGTCACCTGTCAATTCCAGTTTGGGACCTTCACCTTCACTTCAGTGAGGTCACCTTGAAGATTCCTCTACTGGATCTCCAGTAGACTCCATCAGCCTCGCTACTTCCTGCAATCCAGTAGGTGAGGTCCATATTGTGATTGTTCATTTCAATATTTTTCATGATAATTATCATACATACAAGGACTCCTTACCTGTAGTCCTTAGGTTAGCTATTTTTTCCACAGCTCCTCTCTTTTCAACTCCTACCCTCCATCCTCAGGATGCCTGCCATATGAGGTGTAGCATGTTCCAATCCTCACCATGCTAGGGCTCCAGGCATCTTAGCTTGGGAGTCCCCATATGTGAAGACTCATTCCTGCTTGTTCCTGGAGATAGCACAGTTACTTACCTGTAACAGGTGATCTCTGGGAACAGCAGGAATAAGTCTTCACAACCCACCCACCTCCCCTAGGAATTGTATCTCTCTATCTTCCTTTCCTCTTTCTCTCTCTTTGTCTCAGCTATAAAACTCAACTGAGGAGAGACAGTTGGAAAGGCGGGAAGGCAGCACGCAGGCGCTGAGGGATGCTCCCAAAAGCTTTCTGATTGGACGCTGGGGAGCGTTCCCGCGCAGGCTCCGTCGGTACCGACGTACCCATATGTGAAGACTTATTCCTGCTGTTCCCAGAGATGACCTGTTACAGGTACGTACCTGTGCTTTCTCTGCCCAACTGAGGGGCCGCTCAGTCCTCATCCAGACACACAACCAGGTGGCCATCTTTTATATAAACAAACAGGAAGGGACATGTTCTCTCCCCTTATGCAGAGAGGCCATCCAGTTGTGGAACTGGTCAATCTCTCGGGGAGTTCACCTCCATGCAATATACCTTCAAGAAACAGAGAATTCCTTAGCCAAAAGACTGCGTCGCATTCTCTATCCACATGAATGGCAGCTGGAGCCTCAAATAGCACAATACTTGTTTCCATCTTTGGGGGAGGCCGATAATCAACCTCTATCTTCCAGAAAAGATTCCACCAGACGTTCTTATGCTTTCAAGTGGCACAGATTTGCCATTTGGTGTTCACAGAAAACACTCCTTATACATGTTCAGTTCAGGATCTACTTCTATACCTGCTCCAGTTGTCCTCTAGCCTCAAAATCAACTCGGAGAGGGTACATTTATCTGCCATTGCGGCTTCTCACTATACTTTGGAAAACCAGCCTATCTCCGCACATCCCTTGGTGGCTAAATTCATGAGGGGTCTACGCCTGCCAAAACGCGCCTCTGCCCACCACCCACAGCATGGGATTTAAATGTTTTTCTTTGACAACTCATGCACAGTTCGTTTGAACCCATGGCATCAGCTTCTTTACATTTCTTAACATACAAAGTTCTTTTTCTCATTGCAGTAACCTCTGCCCATAAGATCAGTGAACTGCAGGGTTTGGTGGACTATGCTCCATATACTACATTCCACCACGACAAGGTGGTCCTTCAGACACAGCCTAAGTTCTTACTTAAGGTCGTCACCTTCTTCCATCTGAACCAATCTATCCTACTTCCAACGTTCTTTCCAAGGCCTCATAGTTTTCCTGCTGAGGCCAAACTACATAGGCTGGATTATAAAAGAGCATTATCCTTCTACCTGTACCGTACTAAGGCTCATTGGCAATCCTCTGTTATTTGTTTCCTTTGACCAGTGTCATCTGGGGCTACTAGTTTCCAAAAGAACAATTTCTGACTGGCTAGCAGACTGCATATTTTTTACTTACACGCAAGCTGGTCTATCTCTTCAGAATCATGATGTCTGGGCCATGGCTACCACTGTAGCTAAACTCCGTTCTGTCCCCATTTTGGAAATCTGCCAAGTAGCTACCTGGTCTTCACGTCATACCTTTGCAGCGCACTATTGCCTAGAAAAGGACTCCAGATGTGATGCTCCATTTGGTCAATCTGTTTGTGATCTTTTTCAAATTTAGACAACTTGCCCTCTGCCCATTGGATTAACTCACAATGAGTGTTCTGAACGAGCTGAGTCTGAGGTCTGAGTTCTTGCTTCAACTTCTGGTTGCGCTAGGATTCTTCTCTTGCTCGGCAGTCTGTGGCTAGGGAGTCCCATATGTGAAGACTGACTTCCTGACTGTTCCTGGAGATAGCGTAGTTACTCACCTGTTCAAACCACCCACCTCCCCTTCAAGGTGTCCCCTTTTTTCCTTTTAATCTTAATTGGTCTCCGATATACACCTGACTGAGATCAGGAGCGAAGGCGGGAAGGCAGCCACGGATGCGTGAAGGAACACTCCCAAAGACTTTCCTATTGGGGAGTGCTGCTGTGCTGGGTTCTGTTGGTGCCAATGTCACCCATATGTGAAGACTGATTCTTGCTGTTCTCGGAGATCACCTGTTAAAGGTGAGTAACGACGCTTTACTGCAATGGGAAATGTGGTTCTGTTCAAACTGATTTGAAGTTTATAAGGGTGCCAATAATCATGTCCTGGCAATGTCCCAGTTTTTATACTATTTCCTACTATTTCTTTTTTTTAATTGGTCTTGTTTTATATAATTCTTTTGTGTCAAATATGTGTGCATATATAGTCCAAAGCTATTTCACTGGCCTCTTTTTTTTTTTTTTTTTTTTTTAGGAGATACTGGACATTAAGGGATTGAACTGCAAGGGTGTTGCTAATGTTGACCACAACTATAACTTGTAAAAAGATTGAATAAGATGGGGGGAAAAGGGTATCTCTAAGAGACCTCACATTTCATCTGCCAGACAACCGATATCTGACCATATTTACAAACCAATGTTATTTTGCAAAAAAACTCAGAAAACCATTGCAATAAATTCTCAACAAAACATAGCCAATTAAGTTGATAATAATAGAATAGGTGTTGATATATTTGCTCTGTCATGGACTGAAGAGACCCAATGGTAAGTGCTGCTCAGGAACTGCATGCATGCTGGGAAGGACTTGCTTTTGAGTGGGCTCCATAGATGATTCATCCTGCTATCGATGATGAACCACTATTGCAGGTAAGGCACTCTGATTTCTTTTGTTAATGTTTGCTTCTTGTGCATTATATGTACCTTTTAAGCCATTTAAACGTAGTATAGCAGATGCCAACATATAAAGACTGAGTGACCCATTCAGTCTGCTCAGTTTTTTAGGTCCACACTAATACGTACATATGCAAGCTGTAGAAGCTTGTTTACATGGAGGATAATCTTTTCCTAGAGCGAAGGAGTAGCCTAGTGGTTAGAGCAACTGCCTAGTACCCAGAAGATCAAGGGTTCAATTCCCACTGACACTCCTTGTGACCTTGGGCAAGTCACTTTACCCTCCATTGCCTCAGAAGAAAAGGCTGGCAATCTACTTCTACATTGCCAAGAAAACCCAGAGGTAGCTGGGTCGCTATGAGTCAACACTGACTTGATGACACTAAAAAAAAAAAAAAAAATTCCAAGGCAGTTTTTGTTGTCGTTGTCTTTGTTATGGTGTCATTACTTCTCTTAGAAGGTGGCTTTCCTGGTTGCGCTCACCTCTGCTCACAGTGTTAGCAAGCTTCAGGCCCTTGTGGTGGAGGTGCCTTATACCAGTTTCTACAAGAACAGAGTGGTGCTTCGCACGCCTCCCAAATTCCTACTGAAGGTAGTGTCATCCATCTCAACCAGGAAGTGGTGCTCCCTACATTCTTTCCAAGACCTCACGCCAGTCAGGCGGAGATGTTCCTTCACATCTTGGACTGTAAGAGGGACTTGTCCTTCTATATCCAACCCCCTTTCATCTCAACCAGGAAGTGGTGCTCCCTACATTCTTTCCAAGACCTCACTCCAGTCGGGCGGAGATGGTCCTTCACACCTTGGACTGTAAGAGGGCCTTGTCCTTCTATATCCAGCTCACTCAGGGCCACCGCAAAGCTTCTCAGCTTTTCATCTCCTATGACCCCAGTAGGCTGGGGGAAGCGGTGACCAAACGTACATTGTCCACCTGTGTGGTGGACTGTATTGCCCTTACTTATGAGCAGGCGAGGCTTCCGCTGGAAGGCTGCGTCACGGCGCACTGTGTCAAGGCCATGGCGGCTTCGGTGGCAAACTTACGCTCCTTCCCGATGATGGACATGTGCAGGGCCACCACCTGGTCTTCAGTCCATACCTTTGCAGCCCATTACTGCCTGGAAAGAGAGTCCCAACAGGACAGTGCCTTCGGCCAGGCAGTGCTCCGTAAACTTTTTGGGGTTTAGGCAACAAACTGCCCACCATATCAGGCCTCCCCAGCTCCCTCCAACCCTTCTGTGTTCAGGCTACCGGCTTTTCGTGTCATCAGACACAGGGGTCCTACTGTGGTCTATGGACATGGACTCATTTGCTGCTGCTTGCGGCTCCCCATGAGGGAAGTCCCTGTTTTTGCTATGGGCTTTTACTAGCTTGTAGCTGGGAAGCCCCATATGTGAGGACTGTCTTCCTGCTTGTTCCCAGAGAAAGCAAAGTTACTCACCTATAACAGGTGTTCTCCTGGGACAGCAGGAATCAGTCTTCACAACCCTCCCCTTGGAGTAGCTCCTTTACCATCTTTTATTTTTGCCATCTTTTAGCTGTGTCATCTGAGCAAGATGGCACTTTTGGGCAGGAAGGGGACCACCCATGCATGGTGGCATACCCCAAAGGCTTTCTTTGAAAGCTGGGGGGATGCTTCTGCGAGGGCTCCATTGGTGCCAACGTCACCCATATGTGAGGACTGATTCCTGCTGTCCCTGGAGAACACCTGTTACAGGTGAGTAGCTGCTTTTTCCACATTGGTTACTGATAAAGTGGCTATGCTGTGAAGGACCAGTCAAAACCCTGGCTGGCTGAGGAGCAGACTGGGGTTTGAGGCATCTCTTTATTTACATTCTCTTATATACCGCGCTATTCTGCATCAGTGCGGTTTACATTGAACAAACTGAAATTACATTGAACAGGGCATTATAACTTGGAGATAACTATTTACAGGGAACATGGGCTATGGAGGGTTAAGTGGCTTGCCCAAGACCACAAGGAGCACCTGTGGGACTAGAAACCCCAGTCCTTCCGGCCCAAGGTTGCTGTCCTCTAATGGGATTTGAACCCCCGACCTTCCGGCCTTGACACTGGTGAGGGTGAGGAGCCTGTTTGGGCTCGGAGGTTTGGGACCCAGGAAAGTACCTATGCCTATAAGAGTAATAGGTCTTTTTCTTTTCCTGTGATGGAGTGTATAGGAAACGCCCCATCCCCACAGGGACTCTCCCCAGTCAAGGCCAGAACCGGTGAGGTATTGCTCTGGTAAGAGCTTAAACCCCTGTTCCTTGAAGAGAATAGGCTGGAGATTGCTTGCGGAGGGCGTGGCAAGGTCCCAGGGTTTAAACCAGGAAGCAGGAGACCTGGGAAAGAGAGGAGCCTGGGGTTCGGGACCATACTTGAAGATCACTTACCTGTGAAAGAGAGCCTGCTATGAAGAATTTATTACTGTCTGCTTAACCTTGCTGCTGGAGTTCTGCTTGGCTTGGGAGACTGCTGTTGGGTTGTACTGCCCAAAGCGAAGAACATTTGAGGAGCCAGTTTTGTAAGTGCTATCTGTACTGGAGCAGCATTTAGCTATTCAGCAGAGTAGCTCTGTTGAGAGTAATTAAGGACCTTTTACAGCTGGGGAAAAGCCTATGGCAACAGAAAGTTTAACCCTATGTATGTCTAAAACCCAAGGATGGCCAAGGCAGTTGTCTGAATGCTGGTGCCCAAATAAAGTATATTTTCTTTAAACCTTTGTTGGCTCTGGAGTCCTGTGTCGTGCCTCACACTGGCCACATCTACCACAGCCCACCTTCTTGATAACCACCTGTAATAGGAGGCTGGCTCGGACATGCTCCTTGAGAGATAATGAAAGGTGGTGTACTGCTTTTCGATGAAGCCAGCTTTCTCTTCAACCTGTTCTCTGAAGAGATTCTCTCCAAAGCACGGCATGTCAGCAAGCTTGTTCTGAACAGACCGTTCTAGATCTGAGGACTGGAGTCAGGTGAGTCTCTGGGTGCCAATAACTATGGCAGAAGTTCTTGATGCTGTTTCAAAGATGTCATAGATTGCCTGAACCATGGACTTCGAGCAGTCCTTGCCATGAGCCATTAGGGAATGATACTGTTCCTATTTCTCTGGAGGGAGAAACAACTCAGCAAGGTTGCACATAATGTTCAAGAATATCCCCAGGTAGAGCTAGTAAGAGGTCACGCAGACTACTAGAATGAAGCTCTGAAAATGCCTTTAAGGAGTCCATTGTCCGAGCCTCCCTCCCCAGGGGCACTGAGGAATGAGTCTTGGTACTCTTAGACCTCTTTGGGGCAGACCAACAAGGAATGGTGAGGAAGCTGAGCCTTCTGAACTCTGTAGAAGGAGTCAAGCCTTCTACTGACTGTGGAGGCACAGTGAGGGGGTTCTCCCACATTTTTATCTGCACTACAGAGGATGTTGTGCATGGGCACTATCTCCAGGAACAAGAAGGGTGACATTGGTATTGATGGAGCTCGTGTGGGAACGCTCCCCAGTGTCCAATTTGAAAGCTTTTGGGAGCACTCCACTGCTCCTGTGCGACTGCATTCCCATGTTCCCAACTCCCTCTCTTCAGTTCTTCATTTTCTACAGAGCCAACATGAAGCAAATCCTGTCACCACAGAAAAACCTATTTTTGTGGATAGCGCCTCTGCCTTCCCGTCGACACCAATACCATCTAGGACATCGCTGGTTCCCTTATTCTTTTCTTTTACTTCTTTCTTTGTTTCATTTTCTCTTTTAAAAAAAAAACAACCTACTTGGGTATTGACGCCCTATTTAGGCCTTAAGCCTACCATACTCTTCACTCTCAAAGGTATGCAGAAACCAACTAGTGGTTTCAAAAAACATTCTAATTGTGCCAGCACCATTTTGGCAACGGACACACATGACTGCTGTCTAAAATGCCTTGGCCCAGAACACCAGCCAAAAACTGTCCCCTTTGTCAGAAAATGACACGGAGAGCACTACAAAATCAGGCTTCTAAATTTGGAGCTCTCTTTGCTTTGGACACAGTATCAATGGTGCCCACTTCATCAAGGGCCTCCTCATCCTCTCATGATTCTCAGGTATCTTCGAAGGCCAAGCATAAGGCTGCATCAAAGTCTGAGGCACCACCAGGGGAAGATCTCGCTCAAAGCATCGAGACCTCTCGGGAGTTGCCTTGGAGGTGGATCAGCTTGCTAAACAGCCCTGGCAGGTAACTTCCTTCTCCTCAGAGTGAGCTCCATTTATTTGTACCCTTTGTCGCCTCCCACTCAACCAATTTCTACCCAAGCAGTAACCTTAGGGTCCATCCCTAGGGTGCTCAGTTTGTCTGTAAGTCGCCTGTGAGGAACAGTGTCAAAGGCTTTACTGAAATCTAAATACACCACATCTAGGGCTCTCCCTCGGTCCAACTCCCTGGTCACCCAGTCAAAGAAATCAATCAGATTTGTCTGACAAGACCTGCCTCTGGTGAATCAATGCTGCCTCGGATCCTGTAATCCGCTGGACTCCAGAAATCTCACTATTTTCTCCCAAACACAATCTTCTGAAAATTGCTCAAGATGCCCCTCGCTTCTCTTTCCTGTTCGTGGGTGTTTTCAGACGTCCTGCTCCTGGTTCTTCATCTGTGAACACAGAACAGAAATATTTGTTAAGCAATTCCGCTTTATCCTTATCAGCTTCTACATATTCCTCCCCTTCACCTTTGAGTCTGACAATACCACTTTTGCCCTTCCTCTTCTCATTAACATATCTGAAAAATGTCTTATCCCCCCATTTTATTGCATTGACTATTTTATCCTCTTTATGAATCTTTGCTTTCCTGACTACTTTGCTAGCTTCTCTAAGTTTTTCCAGCTATAGATAGTAATATAGTACATGACGGGAGATAAAGACCAGTATGGTCCATCTAGTCTGCCCAGTAAGATGGCAAGAGTAGTTGCACCTGCTGCTCCGTGCAGGCCACCCTTCCCCATGTCTTTGTTTTAGGGGTGAACCCACCGCTCCGTGTAGGACACCCCTGTATGTTGAGAAATTAGATAGTTATGTTTATTTTGATTGTATCCTGTTGCTGTAAAGGGATCCACTGTGTTTCTCCCATGCCATTTTGAATTCTGTCACTGTATTTGCCCCACCACTTCCATCGGGAGGGCATTACAAGCATCCACCACCATTTCAGTGAAAAGGTATTTCCTAACATTGCCTTTCAATTTACTCTCTTGCAGCTTCATGTTATGCCCTCTAGTTTTACAGCTTCCCCGTCTTTGGAAGAGGTTTATTTGTTCATTATTTCTCTTTAAGTATTTAAAGGTCTGAATCATATCTCCCCTGTCCCCCTCTCCTCCAGAGTGTACATATTTAGATCTTCAAGTCTCTTCTCAAGACTTCTGACGCAGGCTCCAAATCATTTTGGTCGCCTTCCTCTGAACAGTTTCCGGTCTTTTTATATCCTTTGCAAGATATGGTCTCCAAAACTGAACACAGTATTCCAAGTGAGGCCTCACCAGTGACTTATACAGTGACATTAGTACCTCTTCCTTTCTGCTGGTAATTCCTCTTTGTATGCAACCCAACATCCTCCTGGCTTTTGCCACAGCCTTGTCACACTGTTTTGCCACCTTGAGAGCCTCAAACAATCACACCAAGGTCCTTCTGGCCCGTGCACACCAACCTCTCACCTCCTATCACATACATTTCCCCTGGATTTCTGCTTCCCAAGTGCATGACGCTGCATTTCTTTGCATTAAATCTTAACTGCCAAGCATTAGACCATTCTTCCAGCTTTTGTAGATCTTTCCTCATGTTATCCATTCCTTCAGGGGGAGTCCACTCTGTTGCGAATTTTCGTGTCATCTGCAAAAAGACAGACTTTTCCATGCAGTCCTTCAGCAATATCACTCACAAATACATTGAACAGTGCCGGGCCCAGGACCGAACCCTGGGACACCCCGTTAATCACCCTCCTTTCATCCGAGTGAGCTCCATTTACCATCACCTTCTGTTGTCTGTCAGTCAACCAATTTCTGATCCAGTTCACCATCTTGGGACCCATCCCCAAACTACTGAGTTTATTGATAAGTCTCCTATGAGGAACAGTATCAAAGGCTTTGCTGAAATCCAGGTAGATGACATCCATCGCATGCCCCTGATCTAGTTCTCTGGTCACCCAGTCAAAGAACTCAATCAGATTTGTTTGGCAAGATCGTCCTTTGGTAAAACCATGTTGCCTCGGATCATACAACCTGTTGGTTTTGAGAGAGTCCACTATTCACTCTTTCAGAAGCGCTTCCATTACTTTTCCTGCCACCGAGGTAAGGCTCACGGGCCTGTAGTTTGTCACTTCTTCCCTGTCACCACTTTTGTGAAGAGGTACCACATCCGCCCTTCTCCAGTCCTGAGGAACTTCTGTTTCCAAGGATCTGTTGAAAACATCCTTTAACGACCCTGCAAGAACCTCTCTGAGCTCTTTCTGTATCCTGGGATGTGTCCCATCCGGTCCCATGGCCTTGTCCACTTTCAGTTTTGCAAGTTCTAACAAATCATTTTCTGTGAATGGTGTGGTATCTACTTCATTCCCATTTTTATATTTGGAAGTCACAGATGGTCCTTCTCCAGGATTTTCTTTAGTAAAAACAGAGCAGAAGTATTTGTTTAGCAATTTTGCTTTTTCAGTGTCACTTTCCACTAATCCGTTCCCAGCACTTCTGAGTCCTGCAATTCCATCTCTGAATTTCCTCCTCTCCCGAATATACCTGAAAAAGGTTTGTTGCCACACTTCACATCTTTAGCCATCTTTTCTTCTGCCTTTGATTTTACTTTCCTTATTTCTGTTTTTGTCTCTTTTACTTTGATCCTGTATTCCTTTCTGTGTTCCTCTGTTTGCAAGCTTTTGAATTTTGTGAAAGCTGTGGTTTTTGCCTTTATTTGAGCAGCCACTTCTTTGGAGAACCAAATAGGTTTCCTTCTCCTCTTGTTTTAATTTACTTTCCTTACATATTTATCTGTTGCCCCTTTTATTACCACCTTTAGTTTAGCCCTTTGCAATTCCACTTTCCTTATCCCCTCCCACCCTGCCAGCTCCTCCTTCAGGTACTTGGCCATTTTACTGAAGTCAGTGTTTTTGAAGTTTAGGACTTTGAGCTTGCTATGATTGGACTGCACCTTGGCTTTTATCTCAAACCACAATGTGTGATGATCGCTGCTGCTCACAGGGGCACCCACCCAGACATTCAACATGCTCTCTCCGTTGGTGAGCATTAAATCCAGCATTGAGCTTTCCCTGGGTGGTTCCATCACCATTTGTATAAGTGACGCATCTTGGAAAGCATCCACATTTTTTTTGCTTCTTGCCAGATTCACAGAAGGAGTACTCCAATCCACATTGGGTAGATTAAAGTCACCCAATATGATCACTTCCCCCTTTGTGGCTATCTTTGCAATATCTATAATCAATTTGTTATCTATTTCTTCGATCTGAGTTGGAGGTCTGTAGACTACACCAGTATGGATGACAGTGCCATCTCCTCTTTTCAACACAATCCAGAGCGCTTCTTCTTTTCCCCATGCCCCCTGCATTGCAGTAGCTTTAATATTGCTTTTTACATACAAGGCTACTCCTTTTTCACTTTCTCTGTCTCTTCTGAATAGATTATAGCCAGCTATGGCTATATCCCATTCACGCTATTCATTAAACTATGTTTCTGTAATGGTCACAATGTCCAAGTCCATTTTCATCATTAGGGCTTCCAGGTCCAGAACGTTGTTGGCCAAGCTTCGAGCATTTGTGTTCATTGCTTTCCAGCATTTAACTGGCTTGCATATATTTTTCATTGATTTTGTTCTGCCCACTTCTTCCCACTTTTCGTTGATGTGTGGTTTAAAAGTGTGGCTGTTTCTGATGATCTGCTTTTGCCGGGAGTGACGTCCTGAACTTGTCCTTCCCCATCCGTCACCCCCTTTTTCTAGTTTAAATGCATATCCACATACTGCATGAATTTTTCACTTAGGATTCTTTTCCCTGCGACAGAGAGATGTAGTCCATCAGCACAGTATAGTCTCTTGTTGGTCCATCTGTTTCCCCAGTCGCCAATAAATCTGAATCCTTCTCATTTGCATCAGGTCTGGAGCCATGTATTAAAGCTGTTTATGCGATGCAGCCTTTCTGCCCCCTTACCATGAACAGGTAGAACTTCTGAGAATGCTACAGTGTTAACAATGGGTTTGAGTTTCTCTCCCAAAGTCAGGAAGTCCCTTTGAACTGCAGAGGCACTGTTTCTAGCCATGTCATTTGTACCCAGGTGGATGACAACATCAATTTTGGAGTGCTCACTTTCTGTGCTAAGTACATCAACAATTTGGTTTGTATTCCTGCTGGCTGAAGAGCCTGGGAGGCATTTGATGCCTGTCATCTCTTATATTTCCTGAAGGCCTCCCTCTTTTTCTTCATCTTTTCTGCTACTTCTTTCAAAAGCCATAGCGGTCTCCTTTTCCTTTTATTTACCATTTTAACAAACAGGTTGGTTGCCCTTAAAATACTCCTCTCAGTTTTGCCCACTGTTTTTCTACATCCCTCAGCTGTTCCCATCCCTGAGGTATTGGCCCATCTTGGCAAAGTTAGTTTTCCTAAAGTCAAAGACCCTTGCTTTTGAATGGATTCTAATAGCCTTAGTCCTAATACTGAAACACACCCATCTGGTGATCGCTGGATGGTTTCATTTACTCTCTTTTCTTAGCTACAAACTCAAGAAAGGGAGTTGGGAAGGGTAGTTGCATAGGTGCAGTGGAGTGCTCCCAAAAGCTTTCCGTTTGGACACTGGAGAGCATCCCGCGTGGGCTCAATCTGCACCGACATCATCATATGTGAAGACTAAATTCCTGCTGTTCCTGGAGATCACCTGTTATAGGTGAGTAACTACACTGTCACCGCCTCCTTAGGGACCGAAGAGTACTGCAGGATCTAAAACTCTTCTGCTCTGGGTTCATCCATAGTCTCCAAAGAAAATGGTATGGCCTTGGCCATGTCTCTCTCAAACTTCTGGAAGGTCATCTCCTCAGGAGGGAATTTACACCATTCATGAGGTGGAGAAGGGTCTGATGGAAGTGGAGACCTGCCCTCCAACACATCTTAAGATTACATATCAGTTACCCAGCCTTCTGAATCAGACTCTGAGGAAATAAAAGTACTTCTGAATCTTTGCCTGGATCTTTCTCCAGACCTGGGGGCATTGGGAGTTCCTTAGGGAGTAATGATGCACTGATGCTCTTGATTTCTAAGGTGTACTAGGCCCTAAAACACTAGAGAAGGGATATTGGCTGAGCAGGTATCGGTGTCGGGGCCCTTCAGTGCCCCGATGTTGATGCATCTCCTGCAGGCAAGGCATGCATCTTGAGGATCGGCCGTATAGTGGTCGATGTTGATGCAGCCATGTTGAGGCACTGGCCTGCTGCACCGCCAAGAGCACCACAGTGCATTCCTTGAGAACTCCCAGAAGGCGTTTCTCCATGGCTGCCAATTCTGAAGGCTGTGGGGCCATGGCAACTTCAACTAATGTACGAGGTTTCTGTACAGGGGTATCAGTGGCTTGGTATCGGCTCTTGGCAGGCTTTCAGTGCCACCTGATGTTTCGGAGGATGAGCTTTTCTCCCGTTGGGGCAACTCCAAGGGGTACGCACGCAGACCCTCAGTGCTCTTGATGCCACGCCTTCACTCTGCTCGATTCAATCACCCTTTGATGTTGATGAAGACGAAGCTGAATCCTTCCTCATCTTTGGGTGAAGATCTATCAATGGCCAATGTTCTGGGGCATGACAGATGCTCTGCTCTAAGTGGACTCAAGAACTCCTCTGTCAATGCATCAGTAGTGTCCAATGCAGCCGCAAAAGCCATCGGTGTTTGACAATGGATTGGACATCTCTGCCAAAAAATGATTTGCGCTGCTTCCCTTGACCTTTGAGTCTGCTGCTTGGATGTCTCACCGTCGCTTGAAATTGAACATGGCCAAAACAGCTTATTTTTCCCCCTAAAACCTCCCTCCTTTCTCAGTCTCTGTGGATAACTCTCCTCCCTGTTTCCTTGTCTCGCAACCTTGGGGTTGTCTTTGACTCCTCTCTCCCCTTCTCCGCACACATCCATCTGACGGCTAAGACCTGCCGTTTCTTTCTCTGTAACATCAACAAAATCCGCCCATTTCTTTCTGAACACACTAAGACACTTATCCACTCCTTAGTCATCTCCTGTTTTGACTACTGTAACCTACTTCTTGTTGGTCTCCCTTTAAATCATCTCTCTCCCCTTCAATCTGTTCAGCACTCTGCTGCATGGCTAATCTTCCGCCAGCCTAGTCATGCCCATATTACCCCTCTTCTCAAGTCACTTCCCTATCTGTTTCCGCATCCATTTCAAACTTCTCCTGCTAACCTATAAGTGCATTCACTCTGCAGCTCCTCACCCCCCCCCCCCCTTCCTCAGGAACTCCGCTCTTCTGGCAAATTGCTTCTATCTGTGCCCTTCTCTTCTATTGCTAACTTCAGACTTCGCTCCTTTCACCTTGCTGCACCTTACACCTGGAGCAAACTACTTATGTCTGTATGCCAGGCATCTTCTCTGACCCTTTTCAAATCCAGGCTGAAAACTCACCTCTTCGCTGCTGCTTTTGGATCTTGACGCCCCTGATCTCCTTGTTTCTTTGCCCTTCCCCTTAGATGTATCCCTGTCTACATCTTTTGTGTTGTCTGTCGTGACTAGATTGCAAGCTCTGATGAGCAGGGACTGTCTCTTAAATGTCTGTGCAGCGCTGTGTATGTCTTGTAGCACTATACAAATGCTCAGTAGTAGTAGTCTTTTTGTCATCCGCAAACACAAATTACAAGAAGAGGGTTGATGATCAGGTCCTAGGCATTGGAGGCACCAACTGGGGGTATCTGGCTGATATGGTCTTAGTGCACTAGGAACATTTTTTTAACCCGCTGGCTGGTTTCTGGGACATGTCATCCAGGAATATAGCCACAGCAAAATTAATCTGCTTTATTTTGAACAGGTAAGCCCGACTGGTGAACTGGCACCTAACATTGTATATGACGGAAGATAAAGACCAGCATGGTCCATCTAGTCTGCCCAGCAAGGTGACAAGAGTAGATGCACCTGTCGCTCTGTACAGTCACCTTTCCTCATGCCTTTGTTTAGGAGTGTACCCACCGCTCCATGCAGGTCATCTTTACTTGTTGAGATAACCGAGACAGTTAAGTTTATTTTGATTTTATCTTGTTTCTATAAGGCGATCCACTGTTTCTGTCCCATGCCATTTTTAATTCTGTCACTGTATTTGTCCCTCCCACTTCCATCGAGAGGGCATTCCAAGCATCTGCCATCCTTGCAGTGAAAGTGTAGTTACTCACCTGTAACCAGGTGTTCTCCAGGGACAGCAGGAATCAGTCCTCACATATGGGTGACATCAGCACTGACTGAACCTGTGCAGAGCATTTCCCTAGCTTTCAAAGAAAGCCTTTGGGAATATCACCATGCATGCATGGTCCCCTTCCCGCCCAAGGGTGCCATCTTGATCAGTCAGATGACATAGCTCAGCAAAGACAAAAAATAACAAGGACAGTGAGCAACTCCAAGGGGAGGTGGGCGGGTTGTGAGGACTGATTCCTCTGTCCCTGGAGAACACCTGTTACAGGTGAGTAACTATGCTTTCTCCAGGAAAAAAACAGAGTCAGTCCTCACATATGGCAATCCCCAGCTACAGGCTACCGAGGACCTGTAGAAAAGCACCAAGACGAGCAGTGAGCAGTCACTTGTACGCGAAGACAGCCCAAGACCCCCGCTTCCCTGGAAGACTAAGCTCTCAGTAACCACAGAAGAAGAGTCGGAGGGCAGGAGTTGCTTTTAAACCCAGCTACTCTAACAGCTTTTACTACATCCTCCGGTAACAAATTCCAAAGTTTGAAGTCAGGAAGTCAGTCCTCACATCTGGGTGATGGAGCCTGCGCAGAAGCATCTCCCCAGCTTTCAAAGAAAGCCTTTGGGAGATTCACCACACATGTGTGATTATATTCCCGCCCAAGGGTGTCATCTTGCCTCAGTCTCCTTTTTTCCGCAGAGCCCTCCGGACATTTGTCCAGTTCCCCCCCCCCCCCCTCCCCCCGAAAAAGTGTGTTTTTTGATAACTTTCTATCCGGTCTGCACATTGGTTCCTTTCCTGCCCCCGAGACAGCTTGCATCAGCGTCGCTCCTTGGGTTTGTTCCTTTTGGGGGGGGGGGGGGTTCTTTGAGGTATCCCTTGACTGGCGTTTATGCCCTTTTTTGGCTGGAGGCCTCAGAACCCTGCCGGGCGGCAGGACCTCCTTTTTTCCAATGGCCTCTAGCGGCTTCAAGAAATGTGATTGCTGCAGCAATATAAAGGCCCTCACTGATTTGCATGACTGCTGCCTCCGGCGCCTTGGCTTGGAACACAATGATTTGGACTGTGAACTTTGCAGGACTATGACCTCAAAGGCCCAGAAGAGCCATCAGCAGTAGCCGGAAAAGTTTATCCAAAAGTCCAACTCTGCACTGGAGTCTCTGGCGACACCCCACTCCAGGGCCCCCTCCAGTACCTCATGCCCTGCGAAGCCTTGTCTGCCTTGGAGTCCTGCGGCTGTGGTTCCTCAGAGAAGAAATCCCTGGAGGTGAAACGCAAGAAGTCAAAGTCCTCTGAGACCGGGTCCTGGAAGATGGGAAAATCCCACTCCAGGCCCCGCAGTCCCCGGTGTGAGTCGGAGCAGCCTCACAAGCTGCCCCGGAAGGAGGTATCGGACACCCGAGGCCATCATCGTCGAGGATTCCCCCTTGACAGAATTGATGCCGGACCTGGAACCCTTGATATCCACGTCAAAGGCTGCAGAGCCACTGGCATGGAGACCAGGATGACGGCCTTAGAGCGCAGTATCTCTACCCTCATGGTCCACAGCAGGCATACATGTCCGGTTCGTCTGCCCACAAGACAGGACCCTCAACATCAAGGGCCTCCCTGGACATGGAGCTGATCCTCGAGCACTACTGGCCTCGAGAGAGCTGCCAGCATCAGACGAGGTCTTAGTCCCCGTTCCTCAGGTCACTGGTCCTTTCCAGCAAGCCTACGTGGCTTGGACCGTAGGTCCTATGGAAGCTCTGGGCTCAGGCATGGCTGCAATCGTCTGACCTTGAACAATGAGTTCAGAACAAAGATATCGCTATCCCCTGCATTAGAGAGAGCCTCTTCAGGAAACCCATGGCAGACAAAGCAGCGGAGACAGAGACTGAATTCCTAATGAGGACCAAACTCAAAAAGACCACGGTGCAGCCCCGTAAGAAGGCCCCGTGAAAGAAGCCCTTCTTACCGAGGTAAAAGGTCAGCTTTGGCAACGCCTCATAGTTTTAGGCCTTCTTGGCCCCACAGCATGGCCAACAGCACAAAGAGTAGGGGCATGACCCCGTAAGCAAAAGACCCCCAAGTCCCAGATTCCGGCTCTGGCTCAGCCTGGGGGGAGTTTTTGTCTTCCTGGGCATGACCTCTTTTCCCCCAGGAGGTACCCTACAGCCGACAGGGGGCGTCTGGCTCTGCCCACAGGTGGTCCACCATCACTACCGATACCTGGGTCCTACAAGTGGTCAGACAGGGCTACCTCCTCCACCTACAGGAGATGCCACCCTCATACTTTCCAGGAGAACCCGTAAGACTGCTCCTTCACGAGACCCTGCTCCTCACCAAGCTCACAGGTCTCCTAGAGGACAAGGCAGTGAAGCCAGTGCTGAAACCTCTCTGGGGCACCAGTTTCTACTTAAGGTATTTCTTCATCCCCAAGAGAACAGGGGGTCTCGGGCCCATCCTAGATCTGTGGGATCTGAACAAGGTCCTGATAAGGGAAAAGTTCAAAATGCTCTCCCTTGCAACATTGCTGCTATTCCTCTAGCAGGCAGACTGGCTATGCTTCTTAGATCTGAAGGATGCCTGCACACACATCCTGATCTATCCCAGCCACAGAAAATAGCTCTGGTTCATGGTGAGAGGAGAGCACTACCAATACAAGGCGCTGCCCTTCGAGCTGGCCTCATTGCCAAGGGTCTTTACCAAGTGCCTAGCAGTGGTCGCAGCCCACCTTCTTCTCCAAAGCGGCCTTTGTCTTTCCCTACCTGAACAACTAGTTGATTAGGGGAGGCACAGCTGCAGAGCGCAACACAACACAGGGCGCACCATCCACACCATGCAGCACCTGGGGTTTTTCATTAACTACCCCAAGTCTCTCCGATTCAATGCCTGGAGTTTATAGGAGCTCAGACAGACACCCTCCAGGTCAAGGCCTTCCTCCTGCAGGAAAGGTCATAACATCTCAGGGGGCTAGCTGCAAAGGTACAGCAATGCCGGTCACTACCCGCCCAGCCTCTCCTCTGCCTGTTGGGCCATATGACCTTCACGGTTCACGTGACTCCATACACCCGACAACACATGAGAGTGGCACAGTGGTGCCTCTGCTCTCAGTGGACACAAGCCACAGGTTGGCTCCGGGACAGAGTGACCCGCCAGCTGCAAACTCCCTTGGATGGTGGCAGATTCCCCGTCATCTTCAAGTCGGGATGCCCTTCCAGGCACCCACCCCTCAGAGGGCCCTCACCACGAATGCCTCCTTACTGGGTTGGGCAGCACATTACGAGGGTCTCCAGATGCAAGGCAGCTGGTCCCAGACAATCCCAGATACAAATCAATCTGCTGGAGCTCTGGGTGATATTCTTGGCTCTCCAAGCTTTACGCCACTGGCTACAGCACCAGTCTGTGGTCAACAGAATGTTCTACGTGAGCAAGCAAGGGGGCATGGGTTCATACTCCCTATACCAGACGGTAGCCCTATGCGACATGCAGAGGAATGCCCCTAAGAGCGGTCTACCTCCCGGGCCAAGACAATGCCCTGGCAGACAAGCTGAGCAGGATCCTCCAGCCGCATGAGTGGTGCCTGGATCCCAAAGTGTTTAAACTCAAGGGTGTCCCCCTGGTGGACCTGTTAGCCAGTCTGGACAACATGCAGTTTCCCTGCTTCTGCTCCCGCCAGCCTCACCCAGTCCGGGTGGCAGCAGATGCATTCCTGATTCCATGGACAGAAGGCCTTCTTTACACCTTCCTGCCAACACCACTGGTTGCCAAGACCCTCTTTGAAAGTCCAGTGCGACAGGGCATCACTAATGCTGATAGCCCTCCGGTGGCCCAGGCAATCCTGGTTCCCGCTGCTCCTTTTCTTGTCGGCAGCATCACCGATTCCCTGGGCCGAGTCCCAAGACTACTCTCTCAGGAGCAGGGTGCTCTCCTATACCCCAACCTGGGGACCCAGTTGCTCATGGCTTGGCTGCTGAAAGAGTAGTTCTAGCTCTCTTTAACCTCCCATGGGACATGGAAGAGGTTCTTCTGGCCTCTCGTAAGGCTTCCACAAGTATGGTGTGCCAAAAGACGGGTGAACCCATTCTCTTGCTTGTTACTAAAGTCCAACTGTCAGCATGCACATGAGCACTATTGCAGCGCACCACCATTCCATTGAAGGCAAACGCCTCTCGGCTCAGCCCCTTGTATCTCGGTTCTTGCAAGGCCTCATGCTATCCAAACCCCCGTCCACCCTCCAGTGGCGGAATGGGATCTTAATGTAGTGCTCTCACAGCTCACTAAGCTGCCGTTTTGAGCCCCTGGTTACCTGCCACTTGAGGTACCTCTCCTGGAAGGTCATCTTCCTTGTGGCACTCATAGCTCACAGAGTCAGCGAGCTCCAGGCTCTGATAGCAGAACCCCCACACACGAGGTTCTACAAGAACAGGGTGGTGCTTGCACACAACCCAGGTTTCTGCTGAGGGTGGTGTCACCATTCCACCTCGGTCAGGAGGTGGTTCTCCCCACCTTCTTTGTGAGGCCTCACACCAGCAGGGCAGAAACTGTCCTCCATACTTTGGATCGTAAAAGGGCCTGTCCTTTATTTATTTAACAGGTCCTTCTATACTGCCTTATCATACATTCAAAGCAGTTTACATGGAACAGTTACAGCAACAAGCTTTACATAGAACGGGGATATACAACTTGGAGGTTAGTTAGGGTATAACAAGCAATTAACAATTGCTAACTATATACAAGGAAATTGTTGCAGTGTTTTGTGGTCCATTTCGTTAGGGATCATAGTTTCCTGGGGTGGCTCCAAAGTATTCTAGGAAAAGGTGGGTTTTTATTGCTTTCCTAAAGTCCACTAGGTCTTTGATTGCACATGTTGAGGTGGGGAGATTGTTCCACAGCTGGGGTGCATACATGGTGAAGGCTCTATTGCAGGTGGATTGATTTGCTTTCCTGTAGTGGGGTCTCTAGGATGTTGTTGTCTACTCCTCTTCTTGTTCTGGTTAGGGGTGTTTTCCTGATTAGTGGTTGGAGAGTTGCTGGAGAGAGGTTATTTAATGTTTGAATATTATTATTATGTTTTTGTATTTGGTACATACAGAAATAGGGAGCCAGTGTAGCTGATGGAGAGTGGGGGTTATGTGTTTGTGTTTTGCTGTTCCAGTAATAATTCTGGTCGCAGTGTTTTGCACCAGTTGTAGGGGGAGAGTTGTTTTCTTTGGAAGGCCATGGTAAATTGCATAACAGAAATCCATTATAGGTATTATTATGACTTGGCATACAGTTCAGAAGTCATTGTCAGTGAGAAGTGGTTTCAGTTTGCGTAGGATTCTGAGTTTGTGATAGGCTGATCTGGTCGTCTTTTTGATGTGTGACTGGAAGCTGAGTTGCTGGTCAAAGGTAACTCCAAGGTATTTGACTTCCTGTTTATTGCTTATGGTATGGTCAAAGATCTTTATTGAGGCCGGTGGTAAGAATATAGTACTCCTGGTAATGTGCATTAGTTCAGATTTTTTGTAATTTATGAATAGGCTTTGACTGTTGAGCCATTCTGACATTGATTCAAGGTATGCTGTGATTTGTGTGTAGTCTGGTTGTTTGATGTTTATAGGGGTGAATATCATGATGTCGTCTGCGTATATTCTGTAATGGATGTTGAATTGTTTTATAATGTTGCATATTGGCTGAATGTACAGTAGACATTGAATAGCAGTGCTGAGAGAGCTGAGCCTTGTGGAATGCCTTGGTATTGGGTGAAGGCTTCAGACTGTTGGTTTTTGCTTCTTACTTGCTGTGTACGGTGGGAGAGGTATGAGAAGAACCAGTCTAGCACTGTGCCATTTATCCCCACATCTCTGAGTCTTTGCAATAGAGTGTTGTGATTTATGGAGTCAAAGGCAGCAGTGATGTCTATGAAGCATAATACAAAGCCGCGGTGTATATTGTCCATGCCTGTTACAAGGGTGTCCAAGAGAGATGTAATAAGTGTTTCTACACCGTGGTTTTGTTTAAAGCTGTATTGATGGGGGTCCAGTGGGGCGTAGGTTTCTGTGTGGTCCTGTAGTTGATGCTGTACACATTTTTTCAATTATCTTGGCTATGAAGGTGAGGCTGGATATTGGTCGGTAGGAGTTTGGTTCATGTTTGTCCAGATTATTATTGTTATTCTCGTTGTCTGATGGATGCTTTCTTGAGTTGCTGGGGGAGGTATCCTTGAGTGAGTGAGGATTCAACAATCATTTGTAGATGGGGTGTTAGGTATTCTCTTGTTTGCTTGATCCAGGTAACTGGGCATGGGTCAATAGGTGAGGTTGTTGTGTTTATGTTAGTTATGATGGAGTTGAGTTGTTGTCTTGATGGGATGTGGAATGTGTCCCATGTTTCATCCATTATATGCTGTTTATTAGATTTGGTTGGTTTCTTGAGTGGTATCTGTGTGTATTTGAGTTGTATATAGTAGTTGGCTAGGTTTTGTGGATGAATGGGGTTTGGATCATCTGCTTTCATCGGTTCTTTCGTGAGGTTGCTTACTATAGAGAAGAGCTCTTTATCTTTATTTGTGAAGTTTGATATACCGCCCTTGCCGAAGCATCAGGGCGGTGTGCAATAAAAAGAATAATTGGTTATCGAAAATAAAGCAAGAAAAGGAACACCATTAACAGATAGGAAAGTAAAAGAAAAGAGAGAAACCAAATGAGAAACAGAACAAGAACACGACTAACCAGGGAACTGAAAAGGGCAGGGGGGTAGGGAACTGTGGGAGGGTAGGATGTAGCATTAGTGAGTTGCAGCGGGAAGGGAGCCTGGCGTGGAGGGGGTGATATCACTGGTGGGGACAGGGAGATCATAAGCCTGACAATAAAGGTGTGTCTTGAGAAGTGCTTTGAAGTGGGGGAAAGATAATTTGGTGTGGAGAGAGTGTGGAAGGGAGTTCCATAAAACAAGACTAAGGAAGAAGAACGCAGAATGACGGGTAAGTTCAAGACGAGCCTGGGAAGAGGAAGGGAGAAAGACAATTGCCGTGAGCAGAGCGGAGAAGACGTGGGGCTTGGTTGGGAGTGAATGAGATCAGCCAAGTACTGTGGGGGTGCTGGTGTGTAAGACCTTGTGGGTGGTGATAAGTTTGTAGATGAATCTGACATTAACCGGGAGCCAGTGAAGAGAAAGGAGACATGGAGTGACATGAGTGTGGAGGGGCAAAGGGCAGAGTGGAGCTAAAGCATCAAGAGCGGCAGAGAGGGTGGAGGTCCAGGTGTCCACCTGCTGGTCGACAGGGAGAGAGGCAAATTCGGAGGGGAGAAGGGAGTCAGCTGAGGGAAAACGTTGAAGGACGAGTGGGGTGAGGTGACGTTTGAGTGTCCGAGAGGGGGGGGCCAGGATGGCAGGATTCGAACTCCTGGGGGCAGGAAGGGGGAAAGAAAACAGCAGACAGTGGTGGTTGGACCAAGGGAGGGGGAATGCATGAATGCAGGATGGAAAGTGAGGGGAAGATGCAGGAGTCAAAATAAGATCCAGAGTGTGACTGGAAACATGGGTTGCGCATGTCACGTGTTGGGTGAGAGATAGGTCATGGAAAAGTGAGAGGAGAGCCTTGTCACGTGATCTAGCGTGGGAATCAAGGTGAGCATTGAAAGTCACCCAGAACAACCAGGTGTGGAGATAGAAGAACAGAGTCAGAAAGGGAGAGTAAGAGGGAATCCCAGAGATCCGTGTGCAATGAAGGGGGGGGCGTAAATGAGAAGGAAGTACACAGGGGCGGGAGACCCTGAACGAAACAGAAGGGATTCAGGGTAGTGGGGGGGGGATGGTGAAACCAACGAGAAGGAGAGAGAAGATCTATGGATAAATGCCACACCGCCACCTGTTCGGCATAGGCGGGGCGTGTGGAAGGCAGAGTAATCCGGGGGGGGGGGGGGGAGGCAGCGGTGGAGAAAGCCATCTTCCCCTTCTCGAAGCCAGGACTCTGTGATGAAAAGCGCGTCCAGGGAGTGTTGGGTCAAAAGGTCGTGAACTAGATTGGTTTTGGTACGGAGGGATCGACAGTTCAGGAGGGCAAATGAAAGTGTCAGCAGTGTAATAGGCGGCATAACTGAAGGAGAAGGGCTCGGGGGCGCCTGAAAGGAATGGCATGGAATAAGATTGTGCACATTGCGCATCGGAAACCCCAATGGTACTGGAACAGACGTGAGTAGGCGGTGGCCCCAGAACACTGGGATGGTGGCCATGCCTAAGAGGGGTAGCTGGGCGGGAGCTAACAGAGAAGGCCCAGATGAGGGTGATAAAGGCCTCAGTAAGAGTGACACAAATACCGTGAGGGTGAATAGGAGCAGAGAGCCTCGGTGCCGCAGTGAGGGAACATCAGGTTGATGGCACAAGTCACCCCAGCCGTCGTCCCAAGGAGCACGTTCTGCTTCTTGGGCGCGTGCCGCCCATGCCGCTGCTGAGCTCCTTAAATCCTGTCTGATACCTAGAGGCCAACGCGGACACGTTGCATGTGTCCGCGTCACTTCCGGGCATCGTGAGAGCGACTTCTGATTGACGGGGTGGCAGCAAGGGACCTGGGGAGAGGAAAGACAAGCGGTAGAGAACATACAAAGCAAGCAGCAGGTAAATAGCAGTAGCAACACACAATAGCCTCTCTTGGTTTGTTAATTGATTTCATTATCACGTTTGAGTGATATTCCTTCTTGTGACTGTTTATCATACTATGGTATGTGGCTTGCATTTCGTTGTATTTTGTCAAGATGTTACGGCTTTTGGTTCTTCTCCATTTTGTTTCCATTTTCCTTAGGCATTTTTTGTGTTTGTTGATTTCACTTGAATACCAGGGGGCGTAGTGTTTTCTTTTGTTGTCATGGGTTGGTTTATTTGGTGCGATTGCTGCGTTATGTAAAGTTTTGTTCCATTTGGTAATGGTGGTATCAAAGTTTGTTATGCTTTGCTCTAGTTCTGGCAGTACTTCTTCCAGGAATTTGTCTTTGTTAAAGGTTCGAAATCTCCTTTTCTCCTTGAGGTTTGTTTCAGGTGTTCGGCTCATCATGGGTGGGTTTATGGAGAAGTTAATCATGTGGTGGATTGGGGAGACTGTTATGTGTGTTATCATGTCCTTGATGTAGTGTTGGTTTGGTGTGAATATAAGTTTGAGGGTTCCTCCCAATTTGTGGGTTGGGGTATTTATTAGTTGGATGTACTGCAGATCTTCCATTGCTTCCATGAAGGTATCTTGATTCTGGGTGGATAATGATGGAATGTTGGGGTCCCCTAGACTATGAGTGGTTTGTTTTGGATTGCCAGGGAGCAGATTTGTTCCAGTATGGTGGAGAGTTTGTCTTCATTTGAGCTTGGGGCTCTGTAGAGGAGGCAGATTGCTAGATGCTTATTTGAGATTGTTATTATGCTACTTCCTGTGGTTCGGATGTTGGATTTGGTATGGAATTGTAGGTGTGACTTCACAATAATGAGCACACCACCGCCTCTGCATGTTGGTCTTGTGGAGTTGTGTATTGTATACTGTTGGGAGGCCATTTATGTTTGTTTGTTTATTGATTTGATTGACCGCCCTTCAAAATAGCAGAGCGGTTTACAGTGATAATAAAATATTACAGTAACAGCAAGGCACAAGGCCGGAAAAGTAGAAAGAAAGTTACAATTACTTTGTAGAGAGAAAATGGGAGAGCAGGTTGATATCAAAGGGTATAGGAAAAAAGGTTAGGGGTGAGAGGAGGGAGGGCCAAAGGCAAGGGAGAAAAGGTGAGTCTTTAGATCCAGCTTGAAGGTAGGGTGATGATGTTCCAGGTGGAGGGAGGTGGGAAGGGAGTTCCAGAGGGCAGGGCCTAGAAAAAAAAAAGCTGAGGAACGGGTAGAGTGCAGGTGGGCTAGGGAGGGAGGGGGTAGTGTGAGACGGTTGAGGTGAAAGGAACGGGGAGTGTGTCTGGGAATGTGAAAGTGGATGAGGTCAGCCAGGTATTGAGGAGTGGAGGTGTGAAGTGCTTTATGAACAAGGGTGAGTAGTTTGAACTGAATGCGGAAGGAAATTGGTAACCAGTGAAGGCGGAAAAGAAGGGGGGTGACGTGGTCTCTGGGGGAGGAGTGGGACACGAGTCGAGCGGCTGTATTTTGGATTCGTTGAAGACGTGACAGTTGGAGCTTGGTGAGACCAGTGAAAATGGAATTGGCGAAGTCAATGCAAGAAATAACCAGTGATAGAAGCAGAGTAGTAAGAGCAGAGGGAGAAAGAAAAGGACGAATTGCCCGGATCTGACGGAGGTAGTAGAAAGAGGTTTTGGAGATATGGGAAATGTGGGCTGAAAAGGAAAGGTCAGAATCGAAAAGTACACCAAGATAACGAAAAGTAGGAACAAGAGAGATAGGTGAACCGGAGAAAGAGGGGGCCAGAGAGGGGGGCTGATGACCGTGGGAAAACCAAATAGCAGTAGTTTTGGAGGTGTTGAGATGGAGGCAGTTATTAGTTAACCAGTCGGAGACAGCAGTTAGACACAGGTTTAGGGGGGCAAGATCAGGACAAACAGGGGAGGTGTGATAGAGAAGAAGAATGTCATCTGCATAAAAGAAGGCCGTGATCCCAAACTGTTGTATCAACAAGGTGAGAGGAGTCAGAAAGAGGTTGAAGAGCAAAGGTGCGAGAACGGAGCCTTGTGGGACTCCGCAGGGAAGGGGAAAAGGGTCTGAGGGGGGAACGGATGGAGAGGAGGAAAGGACTGCAGCAGATCTAGAAGAAAAAGAGTGGAACCATCGATATACAGTGCTACAGAGGCCAGCTTCACGTAGACGAGACAGAAGAAGGGAGTGATCAACCAAGTCAAAGGCGGCAGAAAGATCGAGAGCTACCGCCACCGAGATATCACCTCGATCGTGTGCAGTGTGCAGAGAGTTGGTGAAGGCAAGAAGAATAGTTTCTACACTGTGCCCAGGGCAGAAGCCAGACTGACGAGGGTGAAGAAAATTAACAGAATCCAAATGGTGAGAAAGCTGTGCGAAGACAATCTTTTCCAGAACTTTTGAAAGAAAGGACAGATTAGAAACTGGGCGGTAGTTGGCAGGGTCCAGAGGATCAAGAGAGGGTTTTTTAAGAATCGGGCGGATAAGTGCGTGCTTCCAGGAGGTGGGGAAAGTGCCCGTGGAAAGACTAGAGTTCAGCATGGCTAGAAGATATGGAAGGAAAGACAGAGAAGGAAGGAGCAACCAGGAGGAAGGGATAGGGTCAAGAGGGCAGAAGGTCTTGTTGGATAAGGAGATGAGGTGGTGAAGCTCAGCTGTGGTAGTTAAGGAGAAGGAGGACCAGGTGGGAGACAGGTGGGAGGGGGGGAGGCAACAGGGGGCGGGGAGGAGATTGGGGGGGGAGGGTAGGTAGGGAGGCTCTTAAGGTAGAGACTTTGTTACTGAAGGCGGAAGCAAGAAGGGAAGGGGGGGGAGTGGGATGTGCGGGCACAGCAGAGGAGGTAGGAAGAAGGGGAAGTGAGGAATCTAAGGGTAGAGTAGAGATGCCGGGTCTGGTTAGGGGCGTTGGCAATGGCAGCAGAAAAGTAAGAGGACTTGGCAAGGTGAACCTCGGATCGATACTGAGAGTGGCGGGCTTTGAAAATAGATAGGGTGGTTGGAGAGGGGGACTTACGCCATAGCCTTTCAGCTCTCCGTAGTTGGGAGCGGAGGAGGAATAGACCAGTATGATACCAGGGCTGGGAAGGGCGGCGTGAGGCTGGGCGTGGGTGAAGAGGAGCAATGCGATCGAGGGCGGCAGAGAGAGAGGAGGACCAGGTAGACGCTTGAGAGTTAGGGGATAAGGAAAGTAAGTCGGAGGGCAGTAAGTCTGTGGCAGGAGGCAACTGCTGGGCAGTGGAAAGAGAGATAGTGCGGGATAGATATGGAGGGAGAGAAGAGGAGGGTGGGGGAACTAGAGCTGGGGCCGCAGGATGAGAGCAAAAGACTGTCAGGCAGAGATGGTCTGTCCAGGGAAGGGGGAAGGAAGTCAGGTTGTCAAGAGAGATGGTGGAAGAGGAAAGGGTCAGGAATAGATCAAGGGTGTGTCCAGCAGAATGAGTACATTGTCAGTATCGGAGAGCCATGTTTCAGTGATACACATGATGTCTATTATTGTGTGGAATTTGTTCCGTATGGAACGGGCATTGACTAATGCGCAGGAGAGTGTGGTATCTTGTGGTATTTTGATAAGAGGTATTCCTTCATTGCTGGTTGGAGTTATGTGTATTATTCTTCGTGGTCTGTTGTGTGATTTGTAGCTGTATGTATTTTGTATGTTGCTTATCTGCCTGTTTGTATTTATTTATTTATATTCTCTTATATACCGCGCTATTCTGCATCAGTGTGGTTTACATTGAACAAACTGAAATTACATTGAACAGGGCATTATAACTTTGAGATAACTATTTTACAGGGAACATGGGCTATGGAGGGTTAAGTGGCTTGCCCAAGACCACAAGGAGCACCTGTGGGACTAGAAACCGCAGTCCTTCCGGCCCAAGGTTGCTGTCCTCTAGTGGGATTTGAACCCCCAACCTTCCAGCCTGAAGTACCTTGTCCCAAACACTAGGCCACTCCTCCATTCCATATAATTGTATAATTGGTATCTGGTGTGTGTGTGTGATGGTAATTTGGCTTCTCCATCATGTGTGTATCTGCTTTTGAGGAGGAGGAGGAGTGTGAGTAATATCTTTTTATCCATTTTAGTTGTTTTTGCGTATGCTGTGTGGGTGGCAATAGATTAGGGCTGCTTGTGCAGTGACTAATCAGCAGGTAAAATTGGTTTAAATTTCTGTGTGATTGGGTTACGTATGGTTGCTTTGTTCAGCTGAGTGCTGTGTACAAAGTTTACTCACAGTTCTTCGTGTTCTGTGTCTTGGTTTGTTTCCGGTCTGTGTCTTGTTTTGAGCTTTTGATTCTCCTGGTGGATGGGCTGGAGGCTTCAGGGTGTTCTTTGGATGGTGGTGTTAGGCTCAATTCAGTTCGCTGTATTCTGCTGGGACTGGAATTGTGGTGGTGCCTACTGTCCATGCCTAAGGACCACGCCAAAGGGTCCTCTGGCGAGGCCCTCAGGCAAGGGCCTGCCAGTCGCGGGCGCACCTGCAGCACGCTGCACTTTTAAAGGGTGTTCCCCGCCTGGCTGATGATGCTGTTGGGCGGAGCTTGCAGATTGCGTGCAGGAGAAGGCTGCCTTTGATGCTGGAAGGGCAAGAAGGTGGAAAGGAAACGATCACAGTCTCACCTCGTGTTGCAGCAGATGAAGGTTTTGTCTTAGAGTGTCTGGTGGCAGGATCTGATGAGGGAGTGCTGTTTCTTTCTCTTGGGGTGGTCAGATGTTGATTGCAGCCCCGGTGCCGGCAAAGAGGGTTTCCCTGCAGCATGCTGCACATTTAAAGGGTGTTCCCCACCTGGCTGATGATGCTGTTGAGTGGAGCTTGCAGATCGCATGCAGGAGAAGGCTGCCTTTGATGCTGGAAGGGCAGGAAGGTGGAAAGGAAGCAATTGCAGTCTCACCTCGTGTTGCAGCAGATGGAGGTTTTGTCTTAGAGTGTCCGGTGGCAGGATCTGATGAGGTCCTTCTATCTACAATGGACTCAGAGCCACTGCAAAGCACCTCAGCTTTTTGTATCCGATGATCACAGTCGCCTGGGGCACCCAGTGATTAAGCGAACTCTGTCCACTTGGGTGGCGGGCCGCATTATCCTCGCCTATGAGCAGGTGGGGATCTCACTGGACTAGAGGGTCACAGCATCAGAACCTATGACGGAAATCTGTCAGGCTGCTAACCTGGTCTTCGGTCCATATCTTCGCAGCTTACTACTACCTGGAGAGGGAGTCCTGAGGGACAGCGCCTTTGGCCAGGCTGTACTCCATAATCTCTTCAGTGTAGACAACTCCTGCCCTCTGACCCTTCTGTGTTCACGCTTCTGGAGGGCTGGTTTCCCACCAGACACTTGAGTCTTGAAAGAGTCTCTCAGTAGGGGCTCAACTGCTGCAGCTCACGGCTCACCCTTTGCAGGTTGCTGTGGCATTTTATACAGGTTCTTGGTAGTATGTAGCTGGGGAGTCCCATATGAGGACTGACTTCCTGCTTCTTCCTGGAGAAAGCGTGGTTACTCACCTGTAACAAGTGTTCTCCAGGGACAGCAGGAATCATTCCTCACAACCCTCCCTCCTCCCCTTGGAGTTGCTACTTTACCGCATTTTAATTTATTAGACTGAGGTGGAAAGGGGACCACACATGCGTGGTGCATCTCCCAATGGCTTTCTTTGAAAGCTGGGGAGATGCTTCCACATGGACTCTGTCAGCGCGGATGTCACCCATATGTGAGGACTGATTCCTGCTGCCCCAGAGAACACCTGTTAGAGGTGAATAATTCCGCTTTACGCGTTAAGTGAAAAAATATTTTTCTTATTAGTTTTAAACGGATTAGACTGTAGCTTCATTGCATGTTCTCTAATCTTTCTACTTTATGATGGCATAAACAATCAATCTACATTTACCTATTCCACTCCATTAATTTATAGACCTCTATCATATCTCTCCTCAGCCATCTCTTTTCCAGGTTGAAGAACCCTATCCTTTAAGCCTCTCATAGGGGTATCCTTCCATCCCCTTTACCATTCTGGTGACTCTTCTCTGTACCTTTTCCAATTCCGCTCTATCCTTTTTAAGATACAGCGACCAGAATTGCACACAATATTCAAGGTGCAGTTGCACAATGGAACAATACAGAGGCATTATAATATCCTTGGTTTTATTCTCCATTCCTTTCCTTATGATTCCTAGCATTCTATTTTCCTTCTTGGCCGCCGCTGCACACTGGGTGGAGGGTTTCAACATATTATCCACGATGACGACTAAATTTCCTGGGTGGTGGCTCCTAATGTGGAATCTTGCATTGTGTAACCATAGTTTGGGTTGTACTTTCCTACGTGCATAACTTTGAACTTGTCCACATTAAATTTCATCTGCTATTTGAACGTCCAGTTTTCCAATTTATCAAGGTCCTCTTGCAATTTTTCACAATTCTCTTGGTTTTTCACAACTTTGGATAATTTTGTGTCAGATGCAAATTTGATTACCTCACTCGTTATTCCTATTTCCAGGTAATTTTCGAATATGTTAAAAAGTAGTGGACCCAGCACAGATTCCTGGGGTACTCCAGTACTCACCTTTCTCCATTGGGAAAATTGGCCATTTAACCCTACTTCTCTGCTTTTTATCCTTTGACCAGTTCCTGATCCACAACAGTACACTGCCTCCTATCCCATGACTTTTTAATTTCCCCAAGAGTCTCTCATGAGGGACCTTGTCAAAGGCTTTCTGAAAATCCAGATACACTATATCGACTGGCTCACCTTTGTCTACCTGTTTATTCACACCTTCAAAAAAAATATAACAGATTAGTAAGATGAGACCTTCCTTGGCTAAAGCCATTTTGGCTTTCTCCCATTAAACCATGACTATCTACATGTTCAGTAATTTTGTTCTTTATAATGGTTTCCACCATTTTGCCCGGTACTGATGTCTGGCTCACTGGTCTGTAATTTCCCAGATCACCTCTAGAACCCTTTTTAGTAAATGGCGTTGCATTGGCCATTTGCCAATCTGCAGGTTTTACAGATGATTTTAATGATAGTTCACAGATTACTAATAGTAGGTCTGCAATCTCATATTTCAGTTCTTTCTACACTCTCAGATGTATATCATCCAGTCCAGGTGATTTGATACTCTTTAGTTTATCAAATAGTTGTAGTACATCTTCCCGGTTTATCAATATTTCTTTCAATTCTTCCGATGCATCACCTTTAAATACCATTTCAGTCATGGGTAATTCTCTACATCTTCTTCAGTGAAGACCGAAGCAAAGAATTCATTCAGTCTCTCCTCTATGGCCTTGGCCCCCATTAGTGCCCCTTTTACACCTCTAATGGCCAAACTGACACTCACAGATTTTTTGCTACTAATTTTGCTTCCACAGCAAGCTTTTTTAAAATTCTCTTTGCCTGCCTTATCAATGCCTTGCATTTAACTTGCCAGTGCTTATGTTTCCAGTTTTCGTCATTTAGCTCCTTTTTTCTATTTCCTGAAAGATGCTTTTTTTTGGCAACAGCCTCTCTGACCTCACCTTTAAACCATGCTGGCAGTTTTTTGGACTTCCAATTTTATTAAAACATGGAATACAGCTGGTCTGGGTTTCCAAGATAGTATTTTTAAACACTCATGCTTGATGTAACTCTTTAAACTTTGCAGCTGCTGCTTTTAGTTTTTTCTTAACTATTTTCCTCATGTTATCATAGTCTCCCTTTTGAAAGTTAAAAGGTAGTACTGTGGATTTCCTTTCCGTCCTTCCTCCATTTATTAAATCAAACAAGCTCATGCTATAATCACTATTGCCAAGTGGCCCCAACACCCTTATCTTTTGCACCAGATCTGGTATCCCACTAAGGACTAGGTCCAAAATGGCTTCTCCTTTTGTCGGTTCATGAACCAGCTGCTCCAAGAAACAGCAGTTTATTTAATCTAGAAACTTTATCTCCCTAGTATATCATGCCATTTTGTTAGCTTCCCTGATTTCTTTAAGCATTTCATCATCCATTTGTTCATTCTGGCTAGGAGGTCGGTAGACTCACTGGCGGACAAACAGGTCTTTATCATGCCCCAATACGTTTCGGTCAATGATGCCTTCTTCAGGGGTTAACAAACCTCGAAAATACATTAAAAACATAAGTAAATAAATAACAAATTGCATTCACATAAAGCTAATAAACACATACATAAAAATATAAAAAAGTGTGCATATTATTCAACATAAAATATCTATATTCAAAAACATATTTAAATAAATACACCCTTAGTTACTCTGCAGCAGTCATGTTGATTCTTCCTAGTCTTAAAATACAATGCTAACATAATGTAACAATATAAACTTGTACTTGGGTGCGTGCCTTTATCGCACCCCCCCCCCCCTTTGTCTTTTGCCATTTTCCAGGCTGTATCTGGCTTTACACTATTTTTTGCTAACGCTAAGCAGGAGTGTTCTCCTATTATCGGCATAAAAATGAGATATTTTGCATGATTGAGCACAAGTGTTCTCTTATCATGTGACAACATTTTCCCTTAGGTATAACTCCGAACACATTTAGGGGTATGTTTACTAAACCATGGTAATATTACCCATGTTAAGTTCCGCGGTAATGGTACAGGTGCCCATATAAAGGAGTGGGTGGTGCATCGTTAAAGCAAGCTGTCAGCTAACGCACGTTACAAGGCGATAACGCGCGGTACAGTGCGCCATGGACCCACCGCGCGTGAACACCACAGTGGATGGGAAGCAGCAGCACATCCGAAGGGGTTGCAATCAAAGGCGTGCTGACAGTAGAAGACACGCTAAGGGATGTGCAGACATGGTGCCATTTGAGAAACGTAGCCTTAGGTGTAAGGCCATAGACCACAGGCATCACAGTCTGTAATGGGGACGTGAGCCATAGTTAACACATGCACACACACCATGAAATGGTGTGCAGTGAACCCAGCATGCAGAGGAGTAAACAATGGTAATGGAAAGGGCACCAGTGGTCGGTCTGAAGGGCCAGCTGTGTGAATGGTGTGTGTATAAGGGCAAAATGGGCAAGGAATCCAAAAAGGAGTAAGAGGGAATCTAACTGGTACACTGAGGAGCCCAACCGCAGCTCACCGACACCAATACCAAACCACTGAGCAACCTGCTCACCCAGACAATCCGAAGAAAGGGAGCATATGTAACAGCTAGCATGTGACACATAGGCTGCATGGAGGGGACACTGCAGTGTACAGTGAAGAGAAGGAAGGGTGTGTGGAGAAGGGACAAAGCTGGAGCCATTGTATGGTAAGGAGAGCAGAACAAACAAAAGGAAAGGAAAAGGAACCTGTGGGACACAAACCCGCAACCTATGTTGGCTCCATGCATGTCTGCAACCACTATCCCAAACAACCACAACAAGCCCAATGCAAATATGTTCCACCGAGTGGCCATCGTGTCTGTCAGATTATCACGCAGTAGTGTGGCGTATGCGTGTTGCGGTGTGTCTGCCGTGCAGCACGCACAAGAACGTGCATGACGTTACTGACCTTCCTACATGCCTTATACGTCTAAGCGCCTTAGAATATGTGGTTGGATTATGGCGCGTAACAAGGCGTCAGGGGTCGTACTGAAGGGCCGCCTGTGTGGATGGTGTGTGTACAAGAGCAAAATGGGCAAGAGAACCAAAAAGGAGTAAGAGGGAATTGAACCGGTACACTGAAGAGCCCAAACACAACTCATCGACACCAATACCAAACCACTGAGCCAACTACCACAGACAGCCCAAAGAAAGGGACCATATGTTACAGCTAGCATGTGATGGATAGGCTGCACGGAGGGGACACTACACTGTACAGTGAAGAGAAGAAGGGTGTGCAGAAAATTGATGAAGCCAGAGCTGCTGTACGGTAGGGTTAGCAGAACACAAGAAAAGAAAAGATAAGGAACGTGTGGGAATCAAACCCACAACATACGTCTGTAACCACTATCCCAAACAACCATAACGAGTACAATGAACATATGTTCCACCAAAGGGAATGTGTTTATGGAAACCTGCAGCACCGCCTGAGATGGCAGATGGCTGGCACACAGACAGCTGCCACCATCTAAGGATGTGAGCACAGGTGGGCCATGTACATCAGCAGTATACCACTCAATATGCTCGTCAGTGCGGTGATGCTGTAGTACAGACAAATGTGTGTCCAACATGTCACACAAAAGTCACTGGCCCGTCCACAGAGGATGGGCAGGACAGATCATGTCAAGGAGCTGCATGGTGTGTATTGGTCAGTAGGCCACCCCCTAATGCAGCTGCTCGCACCAAATGCCGTAGTCACATATGCAGGCATGTAGAAAGTAGGTGGTGCATGATTGGAACCAAACACGCATCAGTCATGAAATGTCCACAAAAACATACCTGCCTGGCAAGACAGGACACACAAACCTAAAAAAGCATACACAGCAAAATGTCAGCAAGTGTATACATGTCTATATGTAACAGCTGTCCGATACTGCCTCATGATATCAATCAAAGCGGTGTACATAGCAACGTAAACCTTGTAATGTACGTTAAAAAGTGACAGTGATCAAATGGATCCTGTCACAGCAATGCAGGGTATGTAACCTGACAAACTCCACATGGTGTGGCAGTGGGAATTGAACCCTCATCTCCTGGTCCCCTGGCCATTGTGCGAATCATTATGAACATCGCTGCAGTCGATGATGTGTAGACAAGGAGGCAGGCGCATTTCCAATACGCCCCGCCGCCACTGTCAGCAACAGTGCCAATGAACACCAATGCCAGCTATGTCCCACAAACACATCCCAGGTGGGGATGTACAGGCACCAGCCTGAGCATGCATGTGGCCAAGTAGTAGAGATGGCCACCCAAAAGAAGCCATAATGGTCCAAATGAGCCGACATGCAACTGGCCAGGCACATGGGAGCGATGAATGTACCTGTTAAAAATGAACACCTATGTGGATAACATTGAAAACCATCTGTGGGCAGGAATGCAGCAGCACAACATTGGATACACCACACACATCCTGTGTATGATACAACACACACACAGGTCAATGATATGAAAGGTGAACTGTGGTTATAGTGCTGTGAGTGATCCAGATGGCATCGACGTACGTTGTCTGCATCATCACGGCAATAGCACCAGAACACACAACTGACAGGGGGCATGGTCCAGACAGGTACACCAAGCTGCCCACACAACCACAAGGCGATAAGGTAGGAAGGGAAGATACAGAGATGTAATGCCATGCTGCCATGCAGTGATGTGGATCTGCAGTGCACAGGCAAATGCACAAACATGACAATGATGTCATGTCCCAATGCCCCCAGCACTACCCCTTAGCTGTGTAGACCATATGTGTGTGTATCAGTGGGTCATACAGCAGTGTAGATGGCCAGACAACAGTATGTGATATGCCGAGAATGAGCAGACGTCAGGTACTCATGTAAATAAAAACCTTTAATGCACAAATGGGAGCAAAAACAGTGACACAATGCAAAATGAGGACATGGTAACAGGTACGAGAGGTGCATGTTGCCCAAGAACAAACAAAGCAGAACCTCACTGACATACAGAGTTAGCACTATGCAGAAGGCCTGCTGCAATGGGTGCTGTGGATACAGGAGCATCACATATATGCCAATGTACAGGGAATGCACAGATGAAGTCAGAAAATACACACCCACCGCCACACTGCAAAGTTACTGGTGCAGTGTGAGTGGCGCAATGTCATGTGATAAAGAGGGCTGTGCACACATGCAAAGATTAGTTTGTAAATCAATGTACAGCGCCACATTTTACTGTAACCACACACAATAACATGTATGTGGAGGTAGACAGAAAGGTCCACAATGGTGCACTAACCCACACAGAATCCACACCGGTACATGCACTGGTGTAACAACAGAATCAGGCAGATGCACATGCACCGTGTACATTGAACCATGACAGAGTGCTGCCCCAGATGCACTGTAACACCCCTTGCGAGGGTCAAACAGCAATCACAGATGTTGGCACACATCACAGTGGTGTGGTGGCAAACAGCATGTCATGTCCAAGTGTAAGGTAGCCAGACAAATAAACAGGACCTACAGAATGTACCTCCTGTGCCACACATGTGGCTGCTTGCACCTGTTGATCCCAACATATGTGCAAATACTGCAATGCAAGTCACACACATGGGCCACACACAACACAATGTCAGAAATAATGTACAACATACAGCGAGTATGTGAGTCCCTGCTGTATATGTACGGACCAGTACAGTGTCCACAGTGGAAATGTCATCTGCAACCCCACATCACGTTACGACTGTCCCAGAATCCATGGGCATGCAAAGTCACGTGTGACATTTCAATGTGCCACAGTAATGCAATGGTGCTGTGTGCCCCCTGCGATGGTGGTGGTGGTGCTGCTGCTCTTCAGGCGACAGAGCAGCACCACCACCATCGGCGCACACAGCATGGCGTGGGAGGAGGTGCGCTCAGCAGTGGCTGAGCCAGGGGGCCCAAGCCATGATGCGAAAGCATTAGGAAGCGGTACTGCAACATTAAGCAGGCTATACGGGTGCACCTCACTGAAGAGATGCGCCATGCACATGCCACAGGTGGAGAGCCAACCTGTCCCCGCTGGAGCAGTGCCTTGCAGAGAGACTGGGGCCCATCTACCTCCATGGCCTGCCCCCTGCGCTGGACACAGCAGACCCATCTGCAGGTAAGATGGAGATGTGTGGTCCTGGGAAAGCTAACTGCCCAGCACATGCATAGGCTGATGCAGGGGGGTGTGGGGGCCATGTCTCGAGACTCATAGAAACGCATGTCCTCAGCCAGTCACACGCAACATATGGTGTAACTGACAAGCCTGTTGCATCATGCCTACACCATCCCTGGACTGTAGTCCCATCAGCAATGCACAGTTAACCTGCCACATGCAGTCCACAGCTACATACGCCCAATACCTGGCCCAACGTAGAGACACCATCCTGCCCACACCAACCCACCCCCACCATGACATGTCCCCAGCCACATACCATGTGGCCCTGACACAACACAGGTCACTGTATCCCCAGCCCATACCAGTGCTCGCTCCCATCAGGGCCCTGAAAGGCCCACAACCAGACCCTGGTACCCCACCACCACCTCCTGAGGGTCACCAGCCTGCCGTAACGCAGATAGGGATGCTGACAGCACATGGCCACCTGGACTGCATGGCCCCATGCAAACAACAGCCCTGCGGGATGGAAGGACCGGCACTGAACACGTGGACAAGGGTAGCGCACCAAGAGACTGCGTATACAGAGGGAAGGAGCAGAGCCAAGACAGATCCATGGGGTACACCAACTGTGAGCAGGAAAGCAGTGGAGGGGCAGCCACAGGAACACACACCAAAGGAGTGGTGCAAGAGATAGGAGGAGACTGAGGATAGTGCAGAGCCCTAGAACCAAGCAACGACGGTACCAAGGAAAGGAATGTGGGCAGAGAGACCAAGAGGGTTGGGGACAGAGTAAAGGCCCATTTATCTCGCCAGAGACAGGTCACCAGGAACCTGGGAAAGAGACGTTTCAGCAGAGGGTAGAGGACACATGCCAGGCTATACCGGATCCAGGAGGGCATGAGAGGGAAGGACGTAGGTGCAGCGGCAGTGATCAGCATGTTCAGGTAGTCGGGAAACAAAGGGAGGGAGAGAGGTGGGCCGAGACCCAGAGAGACATGTGGGACCAGGTGAGGGTTCTCGGAGAGGTGTGACCCCCGCTGTCTGATGGCTGCAGGGACAGTTGCAGTGGAGAGGGAAGGGATGAGAATATGAGAGATGGAGGGTACAACAGTGGGGGAGATGGGGCCTCGGCAGCGGGTGGGGACAGCATCAGAGGAGCAGGTGGTGTGTTTGGAGGGTGACAGGCTCACCCTCGGAGATCACAGCAAAGGGGGGGAGGGTAGCAGAGCCAAGGGAGGATGTTTGGGAGGGAAGAGGGGGAGGTGGGGATGTAGCTGACCCTGTAGGGAACTTGAGGGTGATCCTGTGGATAATGGCACGGAATCGGTCAGCCAGGGTCGGGGCACATAGGGAGGGAAGGACCAGAGGTGGAGGCACCCTGAGGAGGGAGCTGAGCGTAGGCGTGAGATGGCGAGGGCCAGCTGCAAGGGAGCCAGTCACAGCAACATAACAGCCCTGTCTCCAATGAGCTAGGGCTGACTGGAAGAGGACACGCATGTACCTGAGGTGCCGGAGGTCCCCAAGGGAGCAGGATATGAGCCAGGCAGGCCCAGCTGAGCAAGCACACAAACGTAGATAGTGGGTAATGGATGACAGACAAGTCTGTGGTGCAGGGGTCCACAGTATGTGGCATGGAGGACCGAGAGCACACAGAGCAGAGGTGGGGGCAGGGATAGAGCACATCACTGCATCATCAACATACCTAGCTGACATAGCAGACAGAGCTGACGCAACTCTGTATGGGAGAGGCAAAGGGCCACTGGCTAGATAACAGATTAGGCTGGGGGAGACAGTACAGGAATGGAGCAGCAGGTGATGCGGGTTGAGGCATAACAGGTGATGCCCGGATATGGGAGGCACCGAGCTGTAGAGGCCGATGAGCATGCAGCTGATGACATATACCGGGCCAGGCACGTGGCCATGCTGGTGAGTGCGAGCATTGGAACGATGCGGGTGGCCAAATGGGGGGGGGGGTGAGGGAGAGGAGCCCCAAAGCAGGGGGAATGGGGGGGCCACCAACATGGATGTTAGGACCCCCGGGGAACATGACTGTGGGAAGGGGGCCCCAGACAGGAGGGGAGCCATGAGTCAATGGCAGTGAGAACAGTAGATGCAGACCTATCATGAGGTTGACATGGGACAGCCACCCAGTGAGGGGGTGCAGTGAGACGACGGATGGAGGAACAGCTAAAGGGGGTAGGGGTGAGATTGGTGCAGCAGGAGGGGTCGGAACCGGCAGGCTGGGGGATGTGTGAGCCCAACACCACCACGGGCAGAGGGACATGGCATGTGGGAGAACAGGTAGACCCCATGATGGAGAGCGGCAATAGATGCTGTGTCTTCAGAGGGAAGGCAGGCCTCAGGTGGAGCAGGACATGGCACACCATCAGAGATAAGGGGATCATGGGGGAAAGCTGGTGTATGTGTGACAGAATGTGCATCCCACAGGGCACATGGGGGAGGGAGAGTGGAAGGGGAAAGGTGAGGGATTATGGATAGGTCTAGATGTGCTGCGTGACCCCCCCCCCCCTCAGAGTGCAACAGAGGTCCAGGGGGGCCAGGGTTGGGAGTGACATCTCCGGATGAGAGATGGTGCAGGATTAGTGGAGTATGCAGCGGAACCGAAGGCGAGACTGCCATAGAGAGAGGGGAGATGGATGACTCAGAGGCAGAAGGCATTGCTGCACAGGGGCTGCTGATAGGGTAGGGAACAGAATGGAGGGGAATGTGACGATGGTAAATGGGGGTGAGGGAGGGGAGGCGTGAGGGTTCCGGTTGTGGGGTGTGACAGTTTGGGGGTATCATAGGAGGACGACAATGTGCTGTCGAGCCATAGTGCAGGGGTGAGGAGGAAAGCAATGGCCAGGGGATGTAGAATGTTTGTGAGACAGAGATTGGCTGCACCTGTGTGTGAGGTAGGTGATGAGTGGCTGCAAGCTATACGGGACAGTCAGCAACAGGGTGGGTGGCTGGGGGGAGGCGTATGGGTGTGGCAGCTGGGAGGCAGGCCATGCAACAATATACAGGGGTTGGCGTGGCTAGGGGCCACAGCGGGCCCTACACATCCATGTGGCACAAGCCCACTCATGCACCCTCTCCGCAGAGCCACCCAATGTCCAGCGCCAGTCTCGGCACCAGGGCCCCCACAGGGCCACTCATGCACACGGATCCCAGGACCCCCACAGGGCACACATATCCCAGCCAACAGTAGGCCCCCACCCCCTGCCCCACCCCCACAGACACAGCTGTTGATGTGGCTCATCCCCAGATGCATGCATGCGCAGGCACCAGTGAGGCGATGCTGGCACCCGGGGCACGGACACCTGATGGTACCACATACGTCACTGCACCCGTACATCCCCAGCCCACACGCATGCAACCTGGATGGTCCCATATTGATGTAGATATCTTGCAGTACTGACAGTCCGTTAGGTGAGGGCGTAACAGGTATGTGCGGGGATGGGCAGGCATGCCACACCTAAGCTGTGTACCCTGTTCCCCCCAGGTGACATACATGCCATGGAGGTGGAGGTGTTAGCTTAATCCGGGCTGGGGCCCCTGCCTGAGGAGGTGTTTGCCGTTGAGGCACCCGGGGGTCCCGCTGCAACACAAGTGGCAGTGGAAGAACCAGCTCCCCCACCTGGCAGGCGATGGCGGGTCGGGCGCAGCAACTGACGTAGAGGGGGTGACTGGCCCACCAGCACCTGGTCCCGCCCCACAGGCTGCACATGACGCCATCATTGAGGTCCTTGCTGAGATGACCCATGCAGCGACGGTGCATGTGGACACAGAGGGTGAGCGACCGACCATTCGGGTCACCTGTTACATGTGTACAGGTGGCATGTGCAACCCATGTCTCATGGGTCACACCGTGTCTCACCTACAGGCATACAGCTGGCACTGCACGAGGTGGCGTGGGAACAGTGAAGGCACCACGAGTCACGTCAGCTGCGGATGGAGGTGCGGGTCCTGTGCATGGAAACCGAGGCTGGGGCAGACAGCATGGCCCAGATGGCGGCTGCGTTGGAGGCCATGGCAGGATGTGGGGTGCAGCCAGCAGTGGCAGCAGCACCAGTGCCACAGGGTGGGAGGGGACTTGGCAGGCGCAGGAGGGGGCGACAGCGCAGGGTGTGGGTATAGGTGGATGGAGTGATATGGGGGGGGGGAAAGGCATAATTCAATGATCCCACCTGTGGGCACGTGTCCAGTGTTTCATTCTGCACCCCCATGTTTGCCCTGTCCTGCATGTGTTTGCCCTGGGCACATTACCCTTGCCATGGTGCGCAGACCCATTGGCACGCCATTCATGGTCCACAACACACATCACAGGGGGGTCTGTCCTGCCACCATCCCGTGCATGTCTGACCTGCATGCCACCCATGCAGTGCACCGTGCCAGGTGTGCACTGATGGCATGCTCTGCCGCCATACATTTGGCCATGTCTGTGGACCTTGACAGCATATTGGTACATCCTGGTGGCTGTGGGGCTACATCTGCCTGTTCCCATGCTCATCCCCCACCCCTGCCATGGGGACTGTACCATGTATGTGATAGTTTCCCACACCCAGACACACAGGGGCATGCACACACGTGTCACTCTCACTGCAATGGCATGTCAGTAAGTGAGACTCGCTACCATTGCGCTTTAGAACAGAACTATGTATGGATTTATTTAGACAACTGTAACATATTTACAAACACCGCCCCATGGTGTAGGTTATGGGCCTGACACCCCCAGCACAAGGTGGGGGCTGCCCTTGCCGGGTGGCTGATCAGCTGCGCTGCCTGCGAGTATCTCGCACAGCATGTGCAGCTGATCAGCCACCCTGCACATGGCCTCTACCACCTGTCTCACAGTGTGGCTCAGCTCCCGCTGTGCAATGGACATAGCACGCACCTCCGCAGTCAGGGGGCGTGCAAACATGCCCCCACCCAGACACACTGTACCCATTGTCTGTGTGGAGGCATGGGCGTACCGCCTATCTGCAGCGATGTGGGCTGGGCCTGTGCCCAGATGGGAGACAACCCCGGCACTGTGGGGCAGGTGACAGGGGCCCCCAGTGCCCTGTGCTGCTCAGGACTGGCCACACCCTCCCCCCTCCGCTGTCCCCCTCCCCCTCCATCCATGGCCATCATCTACTGCATATCACACATGACTATGAGCGGCAGGGGGTAGCTCCTACTGTACCCTGTGTGTCCAGTGCTAGCTGTTGCCACTGCCGCCTGCATGTGTGTGAGTGCAGCTGGCCATGTGTGGGTTGCCCCCTACGTGCACTGTGTGCTACCCTCCGGGCACCCCATACTAGCATGATGGCCTACACTTGCATGACATAACAGCACCAAGGCATATGTGGCATTGCAATGATGCAGGTCATGTGCATCATACCAGCAGTGCTGCATGGTGCCGTTATCCATGCATAGGGTGCCAGGGTGGGTCGGGGCATGCGCCACATACTACACATATGCACTGTGTTGTAATATCTGCTAATACCCATCAACCCGACCACAACATGTGGCTCACATATGCAGAGACTGCATCTGCCTGTGCCACAGTACGCAATGCACATGTGCTTTGTCATTGTGCCTTGGATACAGCAGCAGCCGCACCTACGTGTGGGCAGGGGATGTGACTCCACACTCTGTATGGTTCTGGCACACCTGGGCGTAGGGCAGACTTGCGCACATCACCAGGCACACCTACCCTAGCACCAGAGTGATTAACAGACTTATGAAAATAGGCCTAGGCCCACCTGGGAATAGGCAGACCTGCGCACAACAACTGGCTCACCTACCATGGCACCAGGATGAGTAACAGACCTCTGTAAATAGGCCTGGGGCCTCCTGGGGATAGGGCAGACCTGCGCATAACAACCTGCGCACATACCGTAGCACCAAGATAATTAACAGACCTCTTTAACCAGGCCTGAGACCTCCTGGGGAAAGGGCAGACCTACGCACATACCATAGCACCAGGATGGATACAAGACCTCTTTGACCAGGCCTGAGGCCTCCTGGGGATAGGGCAGACCTGCGCACATCAACAGGCGCACCTACCCTGGCACCAGGATTAAAGACAGACCTCTGTAAATAGGCCTGGGGCCTCCTAGGGATGGGGCAGACCTGCACACAACAACCTGCGCACATACCGTAGCACCAGGATGATTAACAGACCTCTTTGACCAGGCCTGAGGCCTCCTGGGAATAGGGCAGACCTGCGCACATCAACAGGTGCACCTACCATGGCACCAGGATGAATGGCAGACCTCTGTAAATAGGCCTGGGGCCTCCTGGGAATAGGGCAGACCTGCGCACATCAACAGGCGCACCTACCCTAGCACCAGGATGAATAACAGACCTCTTTAACCAGACCTGTGGCGTCCTAGGGATAGGGCAGACTGCGCACATCAACAGGGGGACCTACATTGATCACATGTTGACCCACAGACACGTCCTTTTCCCATGTTGCACGTGTATGGTATGTGTGTGTTGCTTGCCGGCTATTGTGTTGCACTCCTAGGTTTGTGGGACCTGTCCCTATGCACTTCCCTCATGTGGGTAGTCGGTTGCACTATTATAGTGCCCGGTGAGGTCCTGCCAGCGGGAGGAGCCTGGGAACAGGTGCTCCTGGCGGCAGCAGATATTCTGCGCCAGGAGGTAGAGGTCCCCGGGGGTAAATGCAGGCTTACGTGACCTTGCAGCCATCTTGTCTGCTGTTTGTGGTCCATGCCCTCATGACGCAGTCAAAGTGCATCTGCGCAGTGTGGCGCGTTCCTAAGCGCCTACCACACTCGTGCCTCGAGTTGTGATGTGTGTTAGTCTGTTTGTTTTGGTTGCAGGTATCCTGTTACATATTTGGGATGCGTGACGCATGACGCATATCTGCATGTCTAACCACGACTATCCTCTGTGGGTGCGATGTGCAATATTCTCATATGGTTTACATTACGTTATGATCTTCCGGGATTTGAACTCACACTACATTGTTGACTGACATATCCCCTAACCACTGCGCTACATACACCAGGTTGTATTGCTCTGATGGACCAGTATCTTGTGGGCATTGCCGCTTTACGTTATGGCGTGTCAGGCTTTCAGCCGTCTAAGCCTGAGGCGCGTTTTACAGCAACTTTGATTACGGCACCATAGAGCGAGCCTTAGGCGTGTCATAAGGCGCATTAGCCCCATGGTACATTATACAGCGCCCTAAAACGCATGTTAGGCCACCTTGCATTATAAGGCGCCATATACGGCACCTTATAAGGTGCCTTGTAAGGTGCTTGTAAGATGCCTTCTAATGTGCCTCATAAGGTGCCCTGAAAGGTGCCTTATAGGGCTCCTTAGGCTAGGCGCCATATTAGGCACCCCTTGACAAGGCACCATAGAGGGCACCCTGGGTTATGGAACCATAGGTTAAGGTTCCCCAGGTTAGTGTGCCCTAAGGGCTGCAAGGTGCTTCAGGTTGACATGCATGACCTGTGAGGCATAGAAACAGATGTACCCCTAACACTGGATAGAGCACCGAGGAAAGGCAATGAACAGGTGATTGAGGGAGGGAGAGCTGAGAGCTGCTGGACCTGCCATATCTGTGGGCATCCCATGTGGCTGCCAGTACTGTTGACAAACATGTTGGGGGCAACTGTACCACAGCACAGGGTGTTGGCAATGTAAAGTACTGGAAAGACAGTGGGTGGCAGATGATGGGATTACGTGTCCCCCAGTGGAGGCGGAGGTGGCAGGATAGTTACAATGATGGGTGGACAGAGGAGTGGTGGTGCCATGCAGATCAGGCACAGGCAAGGCAAGCACGAAGAGGTGCAATGCAGGAAAGGGTACCAGTGCAGGACATGGGGTGGCAGCCTGCACAGGAGGACAGGACTCTACACAGTTGACAGACGCAGATAGATGGACTGAGGGATTATTGGCAACTGTGTTGAGGATATTATGGGCTGGCAGCACAGATCTGAAAAGATATGATTGTGACAGGCATGCAAAATATTTGAGTTGGACAGGCATGAAAGGAGGGAACAATGAGGAATTGAACCCATGACCACTGCCTAGAATATCATTGTACTAACCAGTAGGCTATACCTCTATGGCTTGTTGCACAACAATGGCTGGGTACAAAGGGACTGCAGGTCACCGCACAAACTGTCTGCTTTGTGTGCCAGGATAGGTTATCTCCACCAGCACCCATGATGCAATGCACATGCAGAACAGCGGTCTACAGCTGATCACCAAATGGGGTCTGCACCTCTCAGGTACAGCAGCTTGGTAAGACGGACTGACAGTGCGTGAAACTGGCACAGAGTAGCTACAGATCTTTTCATTGTGCAGGTTCTGTGTTTACCCTGAGGGTTAGGATGGGTGCCCAGCACTAGGTCCGTAGTACATGTGGTGCTAGAGATAGGTCCTGCTGCACATCCCTATCACTACCAGTGTGTGACAGTGTTTCTAGCAGTGCAACCGGAAGTACCTCTGTGTCCATCTGTGTTCTGCAGTCACATGTGGCCCTCTGGGACTAGACACCACCCAGATTAGTGCATACCCAGTGTTAAGGTCTGGCTGCCATGGGCACCAGTTAGCAGGGCAGAGGGGTATCTAGACTCACATGAGGGGTATGTAGCACTGCCCCCTACAGTTCAAGGTGGTATACACTATATACCCCCAAGGGCCCACAATCACCCATTTTGTAGGTAAGGGAGTGGAGGGACACGTGCCTGAGCCCTGAGGAATGGCTGTAGGATCAGCAACCCCCGTCCTGATGGCAAAAGACAGCCCTCCAGGGCTGGTGCGCAAGACCCATACCTGTGACTAGGGCAGTGGCAAACCAGCAGTAATGCGGGGGGTAGGCCTGGGAAACCTCAACTGCCCCACACCACGGTCTGCCATTCACAAGCAGATGGCACAGTCAGACTGCACCTGCAGCAGCCTACAAGGTGTTTCACCCATGCACAGACTAACTGAAGACAGTCTACTAGCCAGTCCATAGTGCATGCTTACAGAGGAAACATGTGCACACAGACGTAGGATATACAGCACAGACACCAAGCAAGTATCTCAGTGACTAGGCCCCAGAACTGGGAACACACAGGTATCACTGGAGACAGATAGTATAGAGCACTATGTGGGAACATAGATATGCCATGGTCACTGCTCAGTCAGAGTGAGAGCAACCTCACAGCATGATATGCTGTGGCCACCCTGTCCATGCAGGTGGTGTTCAGGCATACAGTGTCCCAGCCATTGCCCTACTCCCAGTGCAGAAGCATCCTGGACAATCCGCCCTGTCCAGGCCATACCCACAATACCTTACTCCTCATTATGCACATTTGCAGGCTAACACTGGTAACAGTTGGACATTGTGGGCCCAGAGAGGTGTAGGCAGCCACGAAACAATGGATAGACATATATATACACACACACACACCCCTACTGCAGCATTGTGCAAAGATAGGGGTGGTTGGCAACCCTGCCCGCCACACTGGTCATGATCACAGTATCGACATTGTCAAACTGTGCAGGAGGTAGTAATAATGCTCTGGTGATAACTGCAGCTCCATGCTGGGGCCAACGGCCTGACTCTCCATGGAGCTTTGGATAGTGGAGCCTGTGTGAGTGGGTGTTTGCACCCCTGTTGGCCCCTGCTTTGGGGAGTGCACATGTTGTGGTTGTATCTGTATTGTGGGGAAAAATATAGAGACATGCTCTGCAGGAGCCACAGCTGGGATCTGAATCTGTGACCCTCTGCTCCCGGACACTCTGGCTGTGTGTACTGCACCACACTGTTGCCACAGATGCACAGCAGTCCCTGGGGCTACCTTTACGTCTCCTCAGCCAGACCTTTTCAGTTGTACTGTGCACCATGTACTGGTACAGGGCATTGCCTGGGTGCACAGCAGGCAGGTGCCACTGCACCCTCCAGCACACGACCCCCTGCCATGCTGCCTGGGCATATGCTGTCGGTGCTGGTAGTGCGCAGTCCCAGGCCATCCACTGTGCAGGTAGGCGGTCGCCTAGGGAGCGGGGTCTGGGGTGGGGAGGCATACATGGACATCCTGATATCCCCCCATCACCGCCTACCAATATTATGTCCCTTCCACATGGGGGAGGGATGGCTGGGGGAATGATAGGTCAATGCCCTTGCTAGGGTGGACTAGGTAGATGTAGGTGGATTGTGTTTGGCCTTGGTCAGCTGCTGTCTTGTGATTTCCAGTTTCTATGTTCCTAGGCGACAGCCTAGTCCACCCTGTGCCCCATTTGCACCATCGCTATACTGGCCGTTCATACTTGGGCACTATGCTGTTGCTGCATATGGAGCCCTACTATCACGTTTCTTGGGCTCCCTGCCTATGTTGTACATTGCTGATGCTGAAATAGTTTCACCCTCCTGCATATCTGCAGCTAACGACAGGTTTTCATTCCTGGTAATGTTCAGCCCTTCAGTACCACACGTTAGTGCCGTGGGAGCTTCTCCCTGCCCACTCCCCCACCCATTGACCCCTTCTCTCTGCCCTCTTTCCGCCCACTGCGGAAATGACCGCGGACGGTGACGTTAACATGCGTTAGGTACCCTTAATGCGCGTTAACATTACCTAACGCGCATTAACGTAGCCGTTGCTATGTTAACGCGGTTTAGCAAACATACCCCTTAGTTATCTTTTTTCCCTCTTCATCTTCATTGTCTCTGCTTTTTGATAAACATTTTTCACACTGGACATGTTTTTGCAGACTATATATATATTTTTTTGTTACATTCACATTGTTTCCTTCACGTTTCACACAACTTGTTGTTCAGCCTTATGCTGTGGCGCATTATGTCTGGTGGGGACAATGCCCCAGCAACTATGACTTTCACAATTAAGATTTTAATTTCTTTATGGCCACTTTTATAATTATTATCTAGTGGTGAATAGACACTGTTTAATTTTAAATTTTGGATCATGTACGTTTTACCTTACATTTTGATTGTTGACCTTTGCCCCTTCTTTTTGGCGCGAATCAAGCTCGGCGCTTTAAAGGTTTGACAGTACGCACATACGGCTTCTTGCTTTCACAATACAGTGAGCTTGTCTTCCCATCTGCCAGGTAAGGTCTTTGTTTCACTTATGTCTCAACTTTGCAGGTAGTAGTATTTTTCTTATAATTTCATTCCTTCTAGCGTGCAGTAATTTCATTGGTTTGTTCTTGTGGAGTTTCTTCCCTTCCAATTTATAAGCGATGCAAGACACAGGTATTTACTGTTTTTTTCCCCTCACCCTCCATGGCTGTCTCACAAAAGGATGGTTTTACTCATTTTAAATTATGATATATAGCCACACCAGGTCCTCCTCATCTCTTTCCAGTGGCACTACTGTTTTGTCCACATTCTTTTTGTCCTTTACATGGTTTTTAATGTGTTGGTGTTATATATAGAAGTTTCCCTTGCATAATATGGTTGGCTAGTCTTTCAAACATCAAGCTCTTTTTTTTACATATTTTAATATCATTACCTTGTTTTAAATTATTTATTGCTTTATTTAATATGCTTTTGAATATAGATATTTTATGTTTAATATGCACACTTTTTTATATTTTTATACATTTATGTTTTATGTATATGCAATTTGTTATTTATTTACTTATGTTTTTGATGTGTTTTCGAGGTTTGTTTCTACCTGAAGAAGGCCTCATTGTCCGAAATGCATTGGGATATAATAAAGACCTGTTTGTCTGCCAGTGTGCGTACCAGCTCCCTTGTCTCCTAATACTGTGCTGCAGGTACCTGTGCTCTGCTTTTGTTGCCCTAGGAGGTCGGTAGTACATGCCCACTGCCACTGTCTTTCCCTTTTGAGTCTGTACGTCAGACGCCTTCTCTAGCCCTTTTATAATCCAGGCTGAAAACTCACCTCTTCGCTGCTGCTTTTGGATCTTGATTCACCTGATCTCCTTTGTGTTTCCTTATCATTCCCCCTAGATGTATCATGTGTCTACAGCTACTGTGTTGTCTGTCTTGACTAGATTGTAAGCTCTGATGAACAGGGACTATCTCTTACATGTGTCTGTGCAGTGCTGCATATGTCGTGCAGTGTTGTGTACATCCTGTAGCGCTATACAAATGCTCAGTAGTAGTAGTAGTAGTTGTTACATGGAATTTCAATCCTTAGAGATTCTACAGTGTATTTTGTGCCTGCAAAACTTTAATCCTGTTGACTCAATGCCCTCTCTAACACAGAGTGCAACTCCTCCACCAATTTATTCTACTCTATCATTGCAATATAATTTGTGCCCAGGTATCAGTGCCCCACTGGTTGTCCTCCTTCCACCAGGTTGGAGATACCAATCGTATCTAATCTCTCATTTAGTGCTATATATTCTAACTCTCCCATCTTATTTTTTAGACTTCTAGCATTGTATACAAGCATTTTAGAGTTTGTATTTTATTTATATTAATCTGGTTATTGGTAGGCAGGGATAGTTTGGAATCTTTAAGCTCTGCTCTGTTCGTAAGAGCATTTGGGTTACTTTTGTCTTTATTGGAACCTCCCTGTCAACATGTCCTAACTTCAATTTTTTCCTAGTATCCTTTAAGGATACATCGTTCCGAACCATGCATTCTTGGGAGAATGTTGGTTTTCCCCTATTATCTAGTTTAAAAGCTGCTCTACAGTATCTCCTTTTTAAAGTCCCACCTAGGTGTTGAAGCGGGCTCCCATATAGACTAGATCCAACACCAGATTGAGCTTGCTCTTTGCCAAATTGACCACCCAGCTGAGGTGCCAGTGGAATTCCATCACCTGCTGGGTAGTGGAGGTGTTTTCGCTCTTGGGTTCTGTTCTGATCAACCAATTGTTGAGATACAGTTGAACTAATACGCCCTCCTATCTCAGAGCAGCCGCCACGACCACTGTGATCTTGGTGAAAGTCCGTGGTGCCATAACCAGGCTGAATGGCAGAGCTTGGAACTGATAATGTCCCATTGGCACTGCAAACCGCAGATACTGCTGATGGTCTGGTCAAATTGGGATGTGAAGATATGCTTCCATGAGATCCAGTGCCGAGAGGAGCTCTTCCTTCCTGACTACCACTAACACCAAACATAAGGTTTCCATGTGGTAATGCGGCACCTGAAGGGCCCAATTTATATTCTTGAGGTCTAAGATGGGACGGAAGGCACCCTCTTTCTTGGGAACCACAAAGTAAAGGGAGTATCAACCATATTGGTCATTCAGAACAGATACTACAGCTTGGAGTTTCTGCAACTGCTGTAACATATCCTGAACCGCTTGCTGTTTCGAGCGAGTTTTGCAAGTGGACTGCACGAAGGCTTCCGAGAGAGGATGAGCCAATTCCAAAGCGTACCCTTCTCTGATAACTTCCAGCACCCATTGGTTGGTAGTAATAGACACTGTGGCACTGCAGACCAGCTGCAAGCAGAAGGAAAGGTTTTAAACACAGGAAAAAGAGGTAAAGAACAGCTGCAGCGTCATGAGGAACCACATAGAGGGAGCCAGAGAGACCTCTGGAGGTCTGAGGAGCCACGCCTTAAAGCCAATGACGTAATTCCAGCCAACACCCAATGCAGAAGGGGAAGAACTCCTCTTAAATGCTCAGATGACTGGAGGAAGGGGGAGAGGCAAGGAGACTGGCAAAGAGCCGAGCCAGAACACAGTCAAGGAGACTGGCAAAGAGACGAGCCAGAACACAGTCAAGGAGAGTGGCAAAGAGCCGAGCCAGAACACAGTCAAGGAGACTGGCAAAGAGAGACCGATACAGAGAAAGAGGTTGGAGAAAAAGAGAAAGACAAGGAGGTTGGCAGACAGCTCCAGACAGGCAAGGAGGCTGTCAGGAAATCGTGCAGGAACTTCCAATTCCAGATTTATATGGATATCTGGAGGATCCAGGGAGAGGACTCCTGACCAAGGGAACCAGCCTAGCCGAACCAGCCAAGCCAGGTACAGAAACCTACGGTAAACATTTTAAAGAAGGAAGAGATAAACTCTCCAGGAGAGAAAGCTTTTATAAAGAAGCTGACCCTGAAAGAAGGTGGACTATAAGAGAGAGTCCCAGGCCTAAGTTTAATAAGAGCCTGAGGCCTACTTGGGCAACGGATAATCTAGGACCCGGCAGGCCCAAGCCTCAGCCTTCACCTTTCAGAGAGCACCGTGGAAGAAAAGGTAAATGCTATTTTTATAATGATGATACTTTGAATGCTGTGACACGGAAAGAGGCAGGCACTAGAACATGTTGTCCTTACAGAGGCCTTCAGGAAACAAGGTTCAGACCTGCAGTTAACAGGAAGCTTAACAGAGAAAGAACTGTATGCAAGCGAGACTGTCCTCAGCAGAGAAATATACAAATACAGGACTTACCTTGTAACGCTGACTATTGGCGCTTGATCCAAGCACTAAGCAGAGAGCCTGAAGAAAAGCTCCCAAACGCTCTAAACAGTGAGCCGATGCAGGTGGAATACCAGGAGGATCCCTTAGACATTCCCATGGAAGTTAATTACTGCCTGTCAGAAAGGATTGAGCCCTAAGAGAGGCATAGACGTGGTGAGCTAAGAATTGGATGCTATATCTCATTTACATGTGCTGTGAAGGTAACAGTGTTTTCAATACTTATGTTTTCCCTTAACCTGAAGCAAGGATATTTTTCTTTTTATGTGTTGTTGTTGTACTCTGGGCTAAAGAACCTGTTTTGCAAAGAGGGAAATAAAAGCCTTATCATTTCCCTAAACTCGGACTGTAATTTCTTGGGAGAGTTAGTTGTACAGAAGGCTACCAGGCCTACAGAAGCCTGGGCCCTGCAAAAGAACCAACCTCCTCTATAAACAAACTTTTCTCCTCTCTGTCCACGCCCTTCTGTCGTGCCACGCCATCACCACTAGGGGGGCAGTGTGACAACACCTAGGAGACAAAAACTGTTGAAGATGACCCCCTATTGGAACTACCTCTGCTTGGGCTTGCCTTGTTTCTTTGGGACTTTTGAGAGGAACTGCAGGGTTGGAGAAGTACCCCCTATTAGAACCTCTGTAGCCTCGAAAAGGCTGGCCTCCAAGTATAGCGAACTCATTGAAAAGGGGCAAAACAAGAAGATCAAAACCTTCTAAAATCCCTAGGCTGACCCCTTGGGACGGTCCCCTGCTTTGGCCCTTTAGACAGTCTTCCGGCAACCAAGCATGCCCTTAGAGTCACCCAGATCTTTAACCAATTTGTCCAGAGCTTCTCCGAAGAGCAGCTTGCCCTTAAATGGAAGCTTGCTGAGCCTAGTCTTAGAAGACACATTAGCTGACCTGTTTCTTAACCACAGAAAGCAGTTGGCCACAATAATCAAAACCGTGGTCGTGGCTGAAACTTGTACCAGGTCATAAAAGGCATCTGCCAGATAAGCCAAGGCCGACTCTAGTTTGGCCGATTCCAGCTTAGCTACTTCCAGCACTACAGCTTGCGATTCCAGCTCTCCTATCATCAAACCTTAGATCCAGCGAATGGAAGCTCTGGTCACATAAGCCTCACAGATCGAAGCCTGAAGAGTCAGAGCACCTTGTGGATCTGCAAGTCTTTTAATGCTGCCCTGCCTTCTACCACTTTAGACATCGTAAGCAGATCTTTTTCCTCTTGAGGAATAGGGTACAGACAGCTCATGGACCAACCCCAAGTGAGGGGTCTTACGTGTGCACAAGGTGCAAGGAACTCTTTGTTCTCAGGGAACGAGTCCGATCTCTGGAGGCAAGAGTAGCAGAATTGGAAGAGATAAGGAAGACAGAGAGGTACATAGACAAGATCTACAGGGATATAGTCCTGAAGTCCCACTTCCAGTCTGGCAGCATCCCTGTTGCCATGGAGGAGAGAGGTCATGTGACAGGAGAGCATCACACTGGAGTGGCAGGAAGTGATCCTATAGCAAGAACCTGTCCTCCAGGTGATGTAAAACCCTCTCGCACCAAGGATGTTTCTCCAGGGCCAAGTGCCCATGAGGGAAGGGTTAGGACAGCTGTTATAGTTGGTGATTCAATCATTAGGCATGTAGATAGCTGGATGGCTGGTGGATGTGAGGATCGCTTGGTAACATGCCTGCCTGTTGCAAAGGTAACGGACCTCACGCGCCACCTAGACAAGGTCTTAGATAGTGCTGGGGAGGAGTCTGCTGTCTTGGGTACATGTCTGTACCAATGACCTAGGAAAATGTGGTAGGGAGGTTCTGGAGGCTAAATTTAGGCTTTTAGGTAGGAAGTTGAAATCCAGAACTTCCAGGGTAGCTTTCTCCAAAATGCTTTCTGTTCCACGCGCAGGACCCAAAAGGCAGGCAGAGCTCCAGAGTCTCAATGCGTGGATGAGATGATGGTGCAAGGATGAGGGTTTTGGATTTGTTAGGAACTGGGGAACATTCAGGGGAAAGGAGGGGCTCTTCCGAAGGGATGGGCTTCACCTTAACCGGGATGGAACCAGACTGCTGGCATTAACTTTTAAAAAGGAGATAGAGCAGATTTTAAACTAGATAATAGGGGAGAGCCGACAGTCACCCAAGAACGCATAGTTCGGGACAATGTATCCTTGAAGGATACTACCAAAACAATGAAGTTAGGGCACATCAGCAGAGAGGTTCCATTAAAGACAAAGGTAGCCCACATGCCCTTGAGTACAGAACAGAGATTAAAGATTCTAAAGTACCCCTGCCTACCAATAACCAGATTAATATGAATAAAATACAGTCTCTAAAATGCTTGTATGGAAATGCTAGAAGTCTAAAACATAAGATGGGAGAGTTAGAATATATAGCACTAAATGAGAAGTGAGATAGATTGGTATCTCAGACACATGGTGGAAGGAGGACAACCAGTGGGGCACTGATACCTGGGTACAAACTATATCGTAATGATAAGAGCTGATCAAATTGGTAGAGGGGTTGCGCTCTATGTTAGAGAGGGCATTGAGTCACAAAGGATTAAAGTTCTACAGGAAACAAAATTTGCTGTAGAATCTCTATGGACTGAAATTCCATGTAAAAAAGGGGAAGGTGATGCCTGTGGGCTTGTACTATCGACTGCCTGGCCAGAATGAACAAATGGATGATGAAATGCTCAAAGAAATCAGGGAAGCTAACAAAAGTTACAGAACGGTAATAATAATGGGTTATTTCAATTACCCTGGTATTGGCTGGGTCAGTTTCATGGCAGGACATGCTAGGGAGATAAAGTTTCTAGATGAAATAAATGACTGCTGCTTGAAGCAACTGGTTCATGAACCAACCAGAGGGGAAGCCATTTTGGACTTAGTCCTTAGTGGAACACCAGATCTGGTGCAAGAGATAAGGGTGATGGGGCCACTTGGCAATAGTGATCATAGCATGATTGTGTTTGATTTAATTAATGGAGGAGGAATGGTAAGGAAATCCACATTACTACCTTTTAACTTTTGAAAGGGAGACTATGATAAAATGAGGAAAATAGTTAAGAAAAAAACTAAAAGGAGCAGTTGCAAAGGTTAAAGACTTTCATCAAGCTTGGGTTTTCTTTCAAAATACTATCTTGGAAGCCCAGACTAGCTGTATTCCACGCTTTAAGAAAAGTGGAAGGAAGTCTAAAAAACTGCCAGCATGGTTTAAAGGTGAGGTCAGAGAGGCGGCTGTTGCCAAAAAAGCATCTTTCAGGAAATGGAAAAAAGAGCCAAATGATGAAAACGGGAAACATCACAAGCACTGGCAAGTTAAATACAAGGCATTGATAAGGCAGGCAAAGAGAAAATTTGAAAAGAAACTTGCTATGGAAGCAAAAATGCATAATAAAGACTTTTTCAAGTACATTCATAGCAAAAAACCTGTAAGAGAGTCAGTTGGAACCAGTCAGAAACCGTGGCAGGAGGTTCAAGAGTAACCTTTATTGATCCACGGATAAGGTGCGCCAAACCCAACACAGGCCGTGTTTCGTACACCACTTCCTCAGGGGTATAGGCTCACTACAAAATATACATACATGTGAAACCAACAGCAAACAGATATTATTGTGTAAACATGAAAAACAGACAAATCATGTTATGCCACATTAAATAAATAAATAACTAAAATAAATCATTTAAAAATTAAATATGAAAATTATAACTAGAACACTTTAATAATAATAAATAAATTAAAAAGTAATTAAAAACATATAAACACTCATAATGCGATAACCCACTTACTAAAACTATAAAATTTACATCCCATTAAGAATATATATAGTGGTATTAATGACAAATGTAATTACAACAATAAAAATAAAATATAATAATAAAAAAAACTAAAAACTGGATGTGTCAACTATGTGTATATATTCATAAATCCTCTCTTAAGTATAACCACAAGAACCAAAGAAACAGGAGAAAACCGGAGAAAGGCAGAGGAGGAGGAGGACTTGAAAAACAAAAATATATAATGTTAATGCCAATGTTCAAAATAAATTAAAACTAAATTAAATAATAAATAAATATAAATATAAAAAAAAATAAAAAATATCAAAAAATAATAAAAGTGATGATAATAATTAAAAATATCAAAAATAAAATAATTAAAATATAAATAAATAAATAAGAAATATAAAAGAAATAAAATAAAATGATAATAATTAAAATTAAAAATATTAGTCAAAATAAAATAATTTAAAAAATAAATAAATAAGAATATAAATAAAAATATTTGTAAAAAAATAATAACACAATAAGAAATTATAAACATAAAACCAATAGTTGTTAATTATTGCTAAAATAAAATTTAACATAACCATTAAAAAAGTTAAAAATAATAATACTACAACCTACCAATGCACCAAGCTAAATTCAGAAAAAACCTTTGGCTGAGCAGAGGCACGGATCCCACCGGCCTCTAGTGCGCGATGCAATTATGATTGCGTATGAAAAAGCTAAAACCAATAAACAAACAAATAAAATCAATAAATAATTCAAACATTGGCAAAGACAATATGAAATAAAAATTATCTTTCAGAGGAATCATAAACCTAGGAACAACATAGAATGGGGAAAAACCCATATTCAAATGACTAGATTATGTATAACCCATTAGGTGCTGTGATTCAAACCCCGTATTTTGCTGTCCTTAGAGAGGCTACAAGTGTAAAATATAGCTTAATTTAGTGCTGTATTAATTTTCTAATTTTGAACCATACCATGTTTTGGTTGTTTTAACACGATTAGTTAATTTAAAACCACGCAAACCGCCATAGGCAAGTTGCCACCATGGTAAAACTCCAAAAAAGGAAGAGAGGAACAGTTCGTCATCTTTGTGCTCTATTTATTTAAGGCTAACCTATATTAATATTATTAGCACTAAATATACTACTGGATTGGAAACATATATTGTAAATTAACTTCTAGTGTGAAGAGTACAGGGTCGTGACAACAACGGTGGAGTGCAGTGAAGTATTTTCATACATTTCTCAAATGTTCAAGCAAAGCAAAATATTAAACCTGTCCAATCTAGTGAAATCGTAGGTTTTATGACAAGATAAAAAATTGTATATATAAAGGTAAAAGCTTGTGTACCGAAGACAGATGGCGACTAGTCGCCATCAACTGATAACATAATTTTTAGATGTTAAATAAAGACATATGCTTGCCCCGTATGTCCGTTGTTTTAAGGGGAGCAATGAAGATCAAAAAACTTTCTTGAACAGTTATAAAATACCCCTGTAGCCCATAAAAATGCCGCATCTGATAGATTATCTAACCTGAGAAACACTGGATACCGCCGTGAAACGGACACTTCGTGCTGATAAGGATGGCGCCATTAACTGCACATACCTGCTTCTTTTAAAACGCCGTTTTTGGCGGGAAAAACAAAGGCGTTCAAAACTAGACTGTCATCGTATAAAGGGTACTATTGAAAAATTTTTCTAAAACAAAAAGTATTTTGATTGATAGAAATTTTGGAAAAAACGAGGGTGGCATGTGACTAATATGAAGAACACTAATGATAAAACATCAAGTGGTTAAAATTCAAAAAAATATATATATTTTTGCCGGAGACAGTGAGCGAATGACCACTGCATACTAGCATAAATGGAGATATGATTTAAAATACGTTCTAGCCTCATATACATATTGCTTATAGGGGACAAAATAAACTTTATAAAGCATTAGCGAATATGAAACACCCTTATAGCTCCTAAGAACATACCGTATGTAAATGGTTATCCAAACTTGAAAACCACTCGTTACCGTCATGAAACCAGCCACCTCGCACTGAGTATAACATCGCAGACAACTACACATGCGTACTTCTTTTAAAGTGCCCTTTTTGGCGGGAAAAATGTGTTAATTCAAAACTCAACCTGTCAGCTCTTTGCTATTAAAATTTTTTTTGCTGTCCATTAAACATTTTTTTGATTTCGGGGGATAACATATAAATAAAATTATGAATAATAAGGACCCCTAAGAACATTAAACAATAAAAAAATAAAATAACTAATTAAAATATAAAACCAATTAAAACATAATATAAATATACTTAAAAACAATAAATAAATAATCAATAAATTTGTTAAAAACAATAAAAAAATTTTAAAAAATATTTAATAAAAAAAAATTTTGAAATCAAACCTAAGATGCGGGTCCATTAGATATTGAAGAATCTATCAGACGCAGCCTATTAAAAGAAATGTTTGCAAAACCCCGAGAGGAAATACTAATGTATACCTAGCCCAAACTACAAAAACACTGATAAATCCTGATCCATGTTTAATCCATGTGGTACCATGGAATTTAACAGAAAAATGTATTTTTGTTCTAACCTGGCTGTAGTTTTGACTAAATCTCCCCCTCTCCAGTTCAACTGTATTTTTTTCAAAACAAAGAATTTTATGTCAGCCAAAGTATGTCCCATATCCAGCCAATGTTGTACAATGGGTTTATCGGTTAGTTTTCTTCGTACGCAACTTTTATGTTCCACTATACGTGTCCGTATACAACGGTTAGTCCTACCTACATAAAGTTTGCCACAAGGGCACTGTATCACGTATATTACATTTGCTGTTGCACAATTTGAAAAATCAGTGATGTAAAACTTTTTTTGAGTATCTGGATGCATAAAAAACCCCCTCACGGGCAAGACATTAAGACATACCGAGCAGTGTCCACACTGAAATTGGCCCTTAAATTTAGATAATCTCTTACGTTCGGTAAAAGATGACGGAACCAACAAATTCCTAAGATTAACATTTCTTTTGTGGGCAACAATGAGAGAGGTGTCATGAAAACCAGGGAGCGACTGAATAAGATGCCATTCTTTTTTGAGGATATGTACGATCCTCCGCGATTCTAAAGAATATAATAGGGGACAAACCAGTGTGGATTGTTGGTTAACTTTTTGTGTTTTAAGTAGATGTATTACAAATATTTGATAAACTGAAGAGTTGCAAATCACCTGGACCGGATGGTATACATCCAAGGGTGTTGAAAGAACTGAAATAGGAGATTGCAGACCTGCTATTAGTAATCTGTGAACTATCATTAAAATCATCTGTAATACCTGAAGATTGGATGATCACCAATGTAACACCAATTTTTAAAAAGGCTTCCAAGGGTGATCCTGGAAACTACAGATGTCAGTACCGGGAACAATGGTAGAAACCATCATAAAGAACAAAATTACTCAGCATGTAGATAGTCATGGCTTAATGGGAACATAAGAACATGTGGCTTTAGACAAGGAAGTGGAGGAGTGGCCTAGTGGTTGGGGCAAGGTACTTCAGGCCGGAAGGTCGGGGGTTCAAATCCCACTAGAGGACAGCAACCTTGGGCCGGAAGGACTGGGGTTTCTAGTCCCACAGATGCTCCTTGTGGTCTTGGGCAAGCCACTTAACCCTCCATAGCCCATGTTCCCTGTAAAATAGTTATCTCCAAGCTATAATGCCCTGTTCAATGTAATTTCAGTTTGTTCAATGTAAACCGCACTGATGCAGAATAGCGCGGTATATAAGAGAATGTAAATAAAGAAAAGGAAGATCTTGTCTTACTAATCTGTTATGTTTTTTTGAAGGTGTGAATAAACAGACAAAGGTGAGTCAGTTGATATAGTGTATGTGGACTTTCAGAAAGCCTTTAACAAGGTCCCTCATCAAAGACTTTTGGCAAAACTAAAAAGTCATGGGATAGGAGGCGATGTACAATTGTGGATCAGGAACTGGTTAAAAGATAGAAAGCAAAGGGTAGGGCTAAATGGCCAATTTTCCCAGTGGAAAAAGGTGAATAGTGGAGTACCCCAGGGATCTGTGCTGGGTCCGCTGCTTTTTGACATATTCATAAATGACCTGTAAAAGGGAATAACGAGTGAGGTTATCAAATTTGCAGATGACACAAAACTATTTAAAGTTGTTAAAACCCAAGAGGATTGTGGAAAATTGCAAGAGGATCTTGATAAATTGGAAGACTGGGCATTCAAATGGCAGATGAAATTTAATGTGGACAAGTGCAAAATTATGCACCTAGGAAAGAACAACCCCAACTATGGTTACACAATGCAAGGTTGCACATTGGAAACCACCACCCAGGAAAAAGATTTAGGTGTCATCGTGGATAACATGTTAATACCCTCCGCCCAGTGTGCAGCTGTGGCCAAGAGAGCAAATAGAATGCTAGGTATCATAAGGAAAGAAATGGAAAATAAAACAAAGGATATTATAATGCCTCTGTATCGTTCCATGGTGTGACCACACCTTGAATATTGTGTGCAATTCTGGTCGCCGTATCTTAAAAAGGATATAGCGTTATTAGAAAAGGTACAGAGAAGAGCCACCAAAATGGTAAGGGGGATGGAAGGATACTCCTGTGAAGAGAGGCTAAAAAGGTTAGGGTTCTTCTACCTGGAAAAGAGACTGCTAGATATGATAGAGGTCTATAAATTAATGAATGGCATGCAACAGGTAAACGTAGATCGATTGTTTACGTCAGAGGTTCCCAACTCCAGTCCTGGAGGGCCAAACACCATTCAGGTTTTCATGCTGCCCCTAATGAATATGCATGAGATGCATTTGAATACAATGGGGTCAGTGCATGCAAATGCATCTCATGCATATTTATTTAGGGACAGCCTGAAAACCTGAATGGTGTTTGGCCCTCCAAGACTGGAGTTGGGAACCTCTGGTTTACGATATCAGAATATAAAAGGTCTAGGGGACATGCAATGAAGCTATAGGGTAACCTATTTAAGAAAATATTTTTTTCACTCCACATGTAATCAAACTCTGGAATTTGTTACTGGAGGATGTAGTAAGAGCTGTTAGTGGATCCAGGTTTAAAAAAGGTTTGGACAAGTTCCTGGAGGAAAGGTCCATAAACCATTATTCAAAGGGACTCGGGATATCACTGCTTGACCCAATACAAGCATTGAGGACCCTGTGTCTTTTGGGGAAACTGCTAGGTACTTATGACCTAGATTGGCCACTGCTGGAAACAGGATACTGGGCTTGATGGACCTTGGTCTAACCCAGTATGGCATATCTTATGTTCCCCTCTAATGCTGGCCTTCTGCACCTCCCATTCTGTTTCTATTATTTTCTTGATGACTCTGTGCACCGGAAATGTAATTTGTGAGGACTTGCATCCTTGCAGAAGTGGGTCCTCCAGGAGCTCCTCTGCTATTGCAGGGGCTGCTATAATGTTAAGCCAGTGGTTCCCAAACTTGTCCTGGGGGACCCCCAGCCAGTCGGGTGTTCAGGATAACCACAATGAATATGCATGAGACAGATTTGCATACACTGCCTCCATTGCATGCAAATCTCTCTCATGCATATTCATTGCGGTTATCCTGAACACTCGACTGGCTGGGGGTCCCCCAGGATAGGTTTGGGAACCACTGTGTTAAGCGCAGCCCTCAAGTTTATAACCAGCACGGCCAGTTCCTCTTTGTGAAAAACTCTAACCACATTGGACTCCTCCTCTTGAGGGATCTCCCCTTCTTGTTTAGTAGCTGCTGTTTTCCCACAGAGATCTGCTGCCCTTTGTAGAGGTTCCTCTGAGTGAAGAGACTGAGGAGAATTCTGGTCTAACCAAGAATCATCCTCAAACGTTTTTTCTTTTTAGCTGGAAGTACTTCCACAGCTAGAGAGGTCTCCTGCAGGGTATTAGGCAAATTCTCTGACCCAGAAGCCTTAGAAACTTGCGCCCCACATGTTCTCTTTAGTAGAGCTAGAATGAACTCTGGGAGGAAAAACTCTCTTCAGCCTGTCCAGGAACAGTAGTTTAAGCTGTCTCTGGTGCTGAATACAAGTACTTACTAATTTCAGTGCTTTGAACTAAAAGGCAAACTCCACAGCATTAAAATCCTCCTGCTGTTCTAGTGACAAGCTACTGAAAACACCCAGGTATAAAGCTTTGGTTATCAGTTGAAATTTAAAAGCACAGTAGCATATGAAGGGAGGAAAGTCAGCAGAGACCTCTTAGATAAATGCTGGACTGTCTGGCTGTGGGAGGGGGGGGGGGGGCTAGATCATTAGTTATTTGACTCCTAGGTGACACCTGACCCACTCAAGGGTCCTGATACTGAAGAGAGAAACCCTGCCAGCTGCCAACGCCCACCAGTAAAATGTATCTCCAGGAACAAGCAGGAATGTAGTCTTAACATATGGGTATCGTCGGTACCGACGGAGCCTGCGCGGGAACGCTCCCCAGTGTCCAGTTAGAAAGCTTTTGGGAGCATCCCACAGCACCTGCGTGCTGCCTTCCCGCCTTTCCCAAAGGTCTCTCTCCAGTTCTTCATTTTCCGCGGAGCCGGCAGGTCGCACTTCCTGTCACCGCAGAAAATATCCCATTTATTCTTTTTATGTGGTCGCGTCTGCCTTCCTTCGATGCTACACCGGTACCGCTGGTTTTCTTTCATTTCCTTGAAAAAAAAAAAATATTTTCCTGGAGTCTTCCAGCTTTTTTCTTCTCTGGTGCCACGTGCCATTTTGGGCACTAGGCCCAACTTTCCTCTACAATGGAAAAACCTGCTTCGGGTTTTAAAAAGTGTTCTAAGTGTGGCGGTACCATCTTTGTCATCGACACCCATGAGTGGTGCCTCAAATGTTTAGGTCCTGACCACTCTATCTACGAGTGTGTTGCCTGTGGGATGATGTCGAAGAGGGGTCGGCAAAACCGAGCTGCTATACTTGGCACCCTTTTTCCCTCCGATGCAGCATCTGTGGCATCAACATCTTCCAGGGTTTCGTCTTCCTTCCATGGATCTCAGGTAACTAAACATAAGTCTATCCGGTCCTCAAAGGGTAGATCTCCTTCTAAGTATCGAGATGCCTCTGGCGTTGCCCTTGAGGGACTCAAACCAGCAAAATTGCCCCGGCGGGAGGCTTCGGCTTCCAAAGCATCATCGAGGCTCCAGGATGTTCTTGAGGCCCCAACCTCGGCAGAACTACTGGTGCCATGCTCTGGGGTACCGGCCGCTTTGTCCGGTACCGATACCCAGGCATCGGCGGCGTCGATAGACCAGAGATTCTTGGCTATTGAACGCAGTCTGGCGGCTCTTCTCTCATCATCGATGCCCCCAAAACCGCTTCAGACAATTCAACCGGTACCGGTCCCTACATCGGTACCATGGCCAATTGCATCGACGTCGGCAGGTGGACTACCGTAACCGACGCATGCTGTGCCCTCCGGTACTGACAAGTCGGTACCGGACCTTTGAATCCTCTGACAAGTCTGAAGACTGACAGCTCTGTCGATACCAGAGTATTTCTTCCTGAGGATTCTTCCTCTCCTAAACGTAGGATGTCTCCTCCAGAGGATATATCCTTCCAAGATTTGGGATGTGGCTCGAGGTCTTTCCATCACAGTGGCTCCTGAAAAAGAGCCTAGGGCGAAGGAATTGGAGATTTTACAGTATCCTAAAGCTCCCAAAGAGGCAGCTACTTTGCCTATTCATGAGATCTTGCATGATCTCATGCTAAGGATGTGGGAAACACCTCTCACCACTTCTCCTCATTCTCGTAGGCTCGATACCATGTATTGAGTTCCTCCCTGTCCTGGATTTCAAAAAACTCAGCTGCCCCACCATTCCATGGTGGTGGAATCAGCTATGAGAAGGATCACGAGTGCAAAAAGACATGCATCTAATCCTCCAGGATGTGAATGTAGAACTCTTGATGCCTTTGGGTGTCGAACCTTCCAGGCCTCTATGCTTTCTGCCAGGATTAGTTCCCACATTTTATATATGGGAATGTTCCTTAAGGAAGTTACAGGAGATCTATAGCTTATGAGCCCCCTCCTTCCTGATGACAAGAGACAAGATTATCTTGCACTTATCAAACGTGCTCAGGATTTTTCCAAATTCGTAAATCGTGCAGCTTTTGATTGTTTTTAGTGCATAAGCAGAACTTCTGCTATTGCCATAGACGCATGTAGGATTGCCTGGCTCCAGGCATCTGACTTGGAACTTTGGGTACAGGACAAACTGGGAAATATTCCTTGCACAGGAGAGAATCTCTTTGGCAAAAATTGGCAAGAGAAAGCTAATGAGCTAGATAATGATAATCTCACCTTGGATAGATTATCAAAATCTACAACTGATCCTGCAAGGAAAAAGTCCTACAAAAAAACATTCTTCACTAGAAAGAAGAAGTTCTACCCCTCCTATACCCAGCAAGGGCATCGTTCAGGTCAGTCTGCCCAAAAGGGACAGCAGCAACCTAAACAAAGAAAAACAAAGGCTGCTAAGCCTCAACCGGCTCAGCAGACTCAGCCTCCACAGGGGCTTTGACTCCCATCTAGAGAACTTTGTCTTCCTAGCCCTGAACGGGCCAGAGCCTTCCAAAATTCCAGGAAGGTTATGTTATTTTGCCCCCAGATGGGGGCAGATAACAGCAGAAAGTTGGACTCTGTCCATTGTAAGAGAGGGATACAAGCTTCACTTCCTCAGCATGCCCCCTCCTACAATGGTAAGACAGTTCAATTCTCAGACCTCTCTCAACTACCAGTTAGATCACGAGGTCAGTCTGCTTCTTGCCCAAAGGGCAATAGGAGAAGTACCTATTCATCAACAAGGTGCAGGGTTCTATTCCCCCTTTTTCCTTATTCCAAAGAAAACAGGAGGGCACAGACCTATTTTGGACCTGAGAATTGAACAAATTCCTGTTCAAAGAGAAATTCAAAATGATTTCTCTGGGAACTCTACTGCCATACCTTCAGAGTCAGGACTGGCTTTGTTCTCTAGATCTCAAGGATGCGTACACTCATATTCTCATCCATCCAACTCACCGAAGGTTTCTTCGCTTTCTATTTCAAGGGAAGCACTACCAATACAGAGTTCTTCCTTTTGGCCTGGCCTCTATCCACTCAGTGGACTCAGGTGTCAGGTTGCCTGTCAGACAAAATAGCAACCTCAGATCATCTTATTTTGTCTCTGCAATGGTGGCAGTCACCCCAGAATCTGTTGGTGGGGTCCCCTTTTCAGCAACTCCCACCTCAAGTAACAACAGATACCTCACAGGTGGGTTGGGGAGCCCATTTGCAAGGCCTCTCTACCCAGGGTACCTGGACTCCACAGGAGACCGAGCTACACATCAATCTCCTAGAGCTCAGAGCAATCTTTCTTGCTCTTCGAGTGTTTCACACCCAGCTCAGCTACAAGTGTCTTAATTCAAACGGACAACCATGTAGCCATGTTCTATGTGAACAAGCAGGGCGGAACAGGCTCTCTGTTGCTCTGCAACAAAGCTTTGCGACTTTGAGCCCTCGCCAGAGAGCATCAGATTCATCGCAACTGATCGCTGGAAGATGCGGTATATAAATAAGTGTTAAATAAATAAATAAATAAAATCTCCTTGCAGTGTACCTTCCAGGCATTCAAAACTCTTGGGCAGACAGACTCAGTCGAGTTCTGCTTCCACACGAATGGTCTCTCCATGCAGACCAGGTTGCCAAAATTTTCCAATTTTTGGGAACTCCAGACATAGACCTCTTTGCAAGTCCACTGAATGCCAAACTTCCTCAGTTCTGTTCCAGAATTCCGGCTCAGGGTTGTCAGGCCAGGGATGCCTTCCTCCTCCATTGGGGTCAGGACTTTCTGTATGCCTTCCCACCCATTCCCCTAATTCCCAGAACTCTATTCAAGCTTCAGAGAGACAGAGGCCATATGATTCTCATAGCCCCATATTGGCCACGACAAGTGTGGTACCCTCTGCTCTTACATCTCTCTCAAGCTCCATCTCTGGAGCTAGGATCTGCTCCATATCTATCCCAGGAGGACGGTATGCTGTGGCATCCCAATCCCCAGTCTCTACATCTCAGGGCCTGGTTGCTGAAAGCCTAGAACTTCATGGTCTTAACCTTTCTCAGCAAGTAAAGGATATTCTTTATGCTTCCAGGAAACCATCCACAAGACGCTCTTATGCTTTCAAGTGGAAAAGGTTTACCATATGGTGTTCGCAGAAGGGTCTTAACCCTCTTGCAATACCTCTGGAATCATTACTGGAATATCTCCTTCATTTGCTTAATGCAGGGCTTAAGACCAATTCAGTGAGAGTTCATTTGAGTGCTATTGCAGCTTCTCTCAAACCTTGAAATGGGCATCCTATTTCCTCTCATCCTATCATACTGAGATTTATGAGAGGCCGTCTTCTAATTAAGCCTCCCGTTAAGCCACCACTGGTGGGATGGGATTTAAATCTGGTTCTTGGCCAGCTCATGAAGCCGCCTTTTGAACCTTTAGCTACTACCTCTTTAAAAATTCCTTTCCTGGAAGGTTATTTTTCTTATTGCAATCACATCAGCACGTTGCATCAGTGAGTTGAAAGCATTGGTGGCTGATCCTCCTTATACAAGGTTCCATCATGATAAGGTTGTCCTCAGGACTCATCCTCACTTTATGCCAAAGGTGGTTTCACCTTTTCATTTAAACCAAGCAGTTTACCTTCCTGTTTTTTCCCAAGACCTCATGCCTCTAATGCAGAAAGGAATCTTCATACTTTGGACTGTAAAAGAGCTTTGGCCTTTTACTTGCAAAGGACGCAGCAACATAGAAAGTCCTCTCAACTCTTTGTTCCTTTTGATCCTAGTCATTTAGGGTTTCCAGTCTCCAAAAGGACTCTCCAACTGGATTGCACAGTGTATATCTTTTGCCTATCGGAGTAAGAACCTTCCTCTTGAAGGACATGTCACAGCACACAATGTGAGAGCCATGGCAGCCTCTATGGCTCATCTTCGCTCGGTGTCTATCGATAACATCTGTCGAGCAGCTACCTGGGCCTCGGTTCATACCTTCACAGCCCATTACTGCTTGGACAAGGACTCCCGCCAGGATGCCTTGTTTGGTCAGGCTATTCTTCAACACCTGTTCCATACTTAATCAACTCCTACCCACCATTATTTATTTAACATTTCTTATATACCGCACTATTGTCATCAGCGCGGTTTACATGGAACAGAACATATACATACAGGGTAACTGTAGTGCATTTTACAAGTAACAGGGGTTTGAGAACTTGGAAGAAACAAGGTAAAAACTGTATAAACTATATACAATAAGCTATATACATATATACCATCCCTGGTAGGATGCCAGAGATCCATGGGGGGAAGTGGAGCCCTTTCAAAAGGGCACACAACTTCTGGGGTTTCTCCCAATTCTCCCAGGAGCCTGTGTAGCTAGGGAGTCCCCATATGTGAAGACTACATTCCTGCTTGTTCCTGGAGATAGCATAGTTACTCACCTGTAACAGGTGATCTCCAGGAACAGCAGGAATTTAGTCTTCACAACCCACCCACTTCCCCATGGAGTTGTATCTCTCTTTTTCTTTTTCCCTCTCTCTCTCTCAGCTTTAAACTCAACTGGAGACAGTTGGGAAAGGTGGGAAGGCAGCACGCAGGCGCTGTGGGATGCTCCCAAAAGCGTTCCTATTGGATGCTGGGGAGCGTTCCCACGCAGGCTCCGTCGGTACCGACAATACCTATATGTGAAGACTAAATTCCTGCTGTTCCCTGATATCACCTGTTACAGGTGAGTAACTATGCTTTCTCAGAGGAAATAACCCAGCCTTGTAAGCTCCTGAGAGCTGCTTAGCTTCTGCCAGTAAACTGCAGCTTCCTCTTTTCTTTTCTATTTTCCTTATTTTTAAAGCCTGAATAAATTCTTTCAATGGAGTTTATCCATGGGAAAGCTCTCCCAGCTGCTGGGAATTGAATACTGATCGCTGGAGCCTATTGGGGGAGCTCTTGCACTATGCCATTAGAAAGCTGACACGTTCAGTTTCCAGCTGATTGTAGAGGCTGATAACCCACATGGACTGGAGGGAGGAGAGCAGTGGCTAGTTGAGCGCTGTCGAAGAAAAAACTGACGTCTCTGTAAGCAATCAGGCAGGAAGCAGGCATGCATGCTCAGAGAGGTCCAAAGAATTCTCGGAGCTTTGGGAGATCTAGGCAACTCAGTTCAGTTGGAATTTCACCCTAGGAATGTGCCTGCATCCCTCTGCTTGTCTCCAGAGTGCAATGTTTCCATTACGCTTAATTATGGTCAGATCCCAGGCAGATAAAACATTTGTAATGCATATCAAATTTCTGGATCTGTTAGCCACATAATGCGCAGGGTCAAAACCCTGATTTCAGCACTATAGTGAGAGTAAGAGTAGTTACTCACCTGTAACAGGTGTTCTGCAGGAGCAGCAGGAAAGCGTAGTTACTCACCTGTAACAGGTGTTCTCCAGGAGCAGCAGGAATCAGTCCTCACATATGGGTGACGTCGGCGCCGACGGAGCCCTCGCGGAGCAATTTTCCCCAGCTTTCAAAGAAAGCCTTTGGGAATTGCAGCGCGCATGCGCGGTCGCCTTCCCGCCCAAGGGTGCCATCTTAGCCAGTCAGATGACATAGCTAAAAAAGACAGCATAAAAATTTGCAAAAAAACTTAAGCAGATGATTGCAACTCCACGGGGAGGAGGGAGGGTTGTGAGGACTGATTCCTGCTGCTCCTGGAGAACACCTGTTACAGGTGAGTAACTACGCTTTCTCCAGGACCAAGCAGGAAGTCAGTCCTCACATATGGGACTCCCAAGCTTAAGGCTACCGGAGACCCTAAGCACAAAAAATGAGCTCCCTCTAGCTCAGCAGCACAGAAGGAAAGAATCTTCGCTGAATTATTACCCACCGGTAGCCCACATCCGGGATGGAGGGTAGGAGTTGCTCAAACCTCAAAGAGATTACGGAGGACTGCCTGTCCGAAAGCACTGTCCCTGCGGGACTCCCTCTCGAGACAGTAATGGACCGCAAAAGTCTGGCTCGAAGACCAAGTAGCGGCCCGGCAGATGTCTGCCAGCGGAACAGAGCGGAGGTAAGCCACTGACGTAGCCTTTGCCCGAACACAATGAGCCGTGACTCGACCATCCAAGGAGAGTCCGGCCGCCCCATAAGCCCAAGTGATACAGTCCGCAACCCAGATGGACAGAGTACGCTTGGAGACCGGGAGTCCCAATTTATTGGGATCAAAAGACACAAAAAGCTGAGTAGCTTTACGGTGCTCCCGCGTACGGTCAAGGTAGAAGTTTAATGCCCTTCTACAGTCCAGGGTATGGAGGACCATTTCAGCTCGGCTGGAGTGTGGTCTGGGAAAGAAGGTCGGAAGTACCACCTCCTGATTGATGTGAAAAGGGGAGACCACTTTTGGAAGAAATTTTGGGTGAGTCCGTAGGACTACCCTATTTTTGTAGAACCGAGTGTAAGGGGGATCAGACACGAGGGCCTGCAATTCACTTACGCGCCTAGCGGAAGTGAGGGCTATCAAGAACAATGTTTTCCAAGAAAGAAAACGGAGAGAACAGGTAGCCATAGGTTCAAAAGGCGGACAGGTGATCCGCTGTAAAACCACATTCAGATCCCAGTCAGGCACTGGCGGGCGCAGAGGTGGTTTAAGTAGAAGGAGACCTCGGAGAAACCTCGCTACGAGAGGGTCGCTGGAAAGAGGTCTGCCGTCCACCGGCACATGATGTGCTGAAAGAGCACTGAGGTGAACTTTGATGGAGTTGGACTTAAGTCCCAGATTAGAGAGGTATAGCAGGTACTGCAAGATCACCGACACCGAGCAGGAGAAGGGATCCTGAGACTGTTGGGTACACCAAACGGAAAAGCGACGCCATTTAAGGGCGTAGCATTTGCGGGTAGAAGGGCGCCGAGAAGCTAGGACGACCTCCTCCACCTCTGCCGGCAGGAGAAGGGGAGCAAGGACTACCCTCTCAGCAGCCAGGCCATTAGATTGAGAGATCTGAGGTTGGGGTGTAGCAGAGACCCCTGATCCTGAGTGAGGAGATCCGGCTGAAACCCCAGAGGGAATGGATCCTCTACCGCTAATTGCAGCAGGAGTGGAAACCACGGCTGTCTGGGCCAGCGAGGGGCCACCAGGATCATGGAAGCTTTGTCTCGGAGAACCTTGAAAAGAGTTCGAGAGACTAGTGGGATGGGAGGAAAAGCATACAGAAGGCTCTCCGACCATGAGAGTAGAAAAGCGTCTGCCGCAACTCGAAGGGGATGTGGCTGACGAGAGCAGAAGCGAGGAAGTTGCCGGTTGTGAGGACTGGCAAAGAGATCCATCGTGGGGAGGCCCCACTTTAGAAAGAGCTTCTGAACTACGAAGGGGTCCAGGCGCCACTCGTGCGGCTGGAGGATCCTGCTGAGTTTGTCCGCCAGGCAATTTTCTTGGCCTGGGAGATACTGCCTTGAGAAGAACGCCGTGACTGACGGCCCAAGAGCAGAGCTTCTGTGCTTCCCGACAGAGAAGGAAGGAGCCCGTGCCCCCCTGTTTGTTCACGTAGAACATGGCAACTTGATTGTCCGTCTGGACAAGGACGGACTGGTGAGAGGTCAGGTGGGAGAAAGCCTTGAGAGCCAGGCGGATCGCTCTGAGCTCCAGGAAGTTGATCTGCTGAGCAGACTCCCACGTGGTCCAGAGGCTCTGAGTACGTGCCCCTTGACAATGTGCTCCCCAACCCAGGAGGGACGCATCTGTCGTCAGCACCTGGGCCGGCTGAGGTGACTGAAAAGGCATGCCGAGTACCAGGTTCGGCCGATGACGCCACCACTGGAGAGACGAGGCCAGCGGCTCGGAGACGCGCACTAGGTCTGCTAGGCCGCCTGTGGCTTGTTGCCACTGCTTGCGAAGACACCATTGAGCAGGCCGCATATTCAGGCGGGCATTGGGGGTCACATGGACGGTGGAAGCCATATGGCCGAGCAGTCTCAGGAAGCGCCTGGCGGAGACCAGGGACTGGCTGCGAAAACGGTCGGCTAGGTCCATGAGCCGCTGAGCCCTGTCGAGAGGCAGGAAAGCTCGCGCCTGAGGAGTGTGCAGTCTTGCGCCGATGAACTCGAGATCCTGTGAGGGGAGCAAAGTGGACTTTGCGAAGTTTATGACAAAGCCCAAGTACTGCAGAAGAGTCACCGTGCGGCGTGTGGCGTTGGTGACCTCCGGAGCGGACGCTGCTCTGATGAGCCAGTCGTCGAGGTACGGAAAGACATAGAGGCCGTGAAGCCGGAGATGGGCCGCCACCACCGCGAGACATTTTGTGAAGACTCGCGGTGCGGAGGACAGGCCAAAGGGCAGTACTCTGTACTGGTAATGATTTCCTGCCACCACAAACCTTAGGTATTGGCGGTGGCTTGGGTGGATGAGGATGTGCGTGTAGGCATCCTTTAGATCCAAGGAGCATAGCCAATCTCCCTGCTGGAGGTAGGGCAGAAGGATTCCAAGGGTAAGCATTTTGAACTTTTCCCGCACGAGGAACCTGTTGAGGTTGCGCAAGTCCAGGATGGGTCTGAGGCCTCCTGTCCTTTTTGGTACTAGAAAGTACCTGGAGTAAAAACCTTGACCTCTCAGGTGGTGGGGCACCGGTTCCACCGCCTGTTCCTGTAGAAGACCTGCTAACTCCTGAAGGAGTAAGTCCCTGTGCAGAGGGAGTCGTGGAGGTTCTCCCGGGAAATAGGAGGGAGGGACCTGGTGGAAGTGCAGAAGATAGCCTTCTCTTACGACTTGAAGCACCCAGGCATCTGAAGTGATGCTGGACCACCTGTGGGCGAAGTGAACCAGCCGGCCTCCGGTGCTGGGAGGAGCCAGCGGAGGGGGAGAGGCTATGCTTAAGGAGTCAAAAACCCCCACCCTGCTGAGCAGGGGCTGGTGGTGCAGGCTTGGGGGCTTGCTGCCTACGGGACCCGTTACCCCGTCCCTTGGCCTGCTGGCCCTGTTGGGGAGCTGCAGGGGCCTGATATTGGGGGTAGTGTTTGTAGGCAGCCGCCTTTCTCGGGTAAAAGGACTTCTTTCCCGAGCCCTTCTTTTTCTGGGAAGGGGCGGAGGCCTTCCTAGAAAGCCTAGTCCTGGTGAGAGTCTCCGTCTCGATCTGTGCAGCCTTTTCAGCCATGGGCTTGCCAAAGAGGTTTTCACCTCGGCAGGGGACATCGACCAACTTGTCCTGCACCCAGGGCTCAAGTTCAGACGACTGAAGCCAAGCCTGTCGGCGGGCACCGATGCCGGCTGCGGCCACTCGAGCCGATGCTTCAAAGCCATCATAGGCTGCTCGGGATATGAATTTTGAGCATTCCCGAATGCCAGTGGACAAGACCAGGAACCTCCGCAAAGGTTCCTCGGACAAACCAGCGGAGAATCCGGCTAGCTCTTTAGCCAGGTCTCGGAGATACATGCCCATGTATAGCTGGTAGGTCTGGACACGACACGCAAGCATAGAGCCCTGGAAACACTTCTTACCAAGGCCATCCAGGTTACGGGCCTCCCTGCCAGGAGGCACCGAGGAGTGCATCTTCTGGCTCTTAAGACGATGCATGGCCGATTCCACTACCATGGAATGGTGTGGTAGCTGTGCTTTTTGGAAGCCAGGGCTCTTGCGGACTCGATAGATAGAATCGACCCGCTTGCTCAGGACCGGCGAGGAGGCCGGACTCTCCCACATGCGGAAGAGTAGTCGTTCCAGCATGGGAGGAACCGGTACAGTAAAGTGTTCCCTGGCGGGAGAGTCATACTGGAGGGCGTCGAGCTCTTCGGCTCGAGGCTCCTCCTCGGGATCCGCAGGGAAGGCCAAAGCCTTGGCCATATCCCTGACGAAGTCCGAGAACCGGGCATCCTCCGGGGGGGACTGCTTCCGAGGTTCGGACTCAGGTGAGTCCGAGGGGACACACCGAGTCCGAAAAGAATCAGGTGACTCTTCCTCTTCAGACTCCCAGACCGACGAGGAATCGGTGGGGTCGGCCCGGGCAGGCCGCGGCGCCTGCCGCCCCGACGCCGAGGGAGTCGGCGTCGGCGACCTCGGTCCCCAACGGGAGGCCGAGGGTGACCTCGACCGAGGATCGACTCGAGTTCGCATGGACTCGAGGATCGGCTCGGTCTCCGGGGTCGACTTAGACGTCGACGTCCCGGCGGTCGGGGCAGCGAGGCTAGCGAGCAGTGCCCGCTGCTGGTCCATGAAGGCAGACAGTCTGCTCTCCAAGGCCATCAACCTGAGTCCGACCTCAGGTGACCCAGCAGCCCCCGACGGCGTCGGGCCCGACGTCGGCGGTCTCGGAGGCGAGTCCAGGAGGACCACAGGACTTACCCGAGCAGGCAGCTCCGACTCCAGGCGAGGTCGCTTCGAGAGGTGCTCCTTCTCCAAGGACCCGGGACGGCTATCGGGGCTATGCGACCTGGCCCTCGCGGAGCCAGGAGCGTCCACCGACGCCGCCCTCGCGGGTTTCACCTTCCGTCGATGGTCCCCGGAGGGAGAACCCCTGTCGGAGGAACTCCGGCGGCGGTCCGAGCTGGAGCCTCTGGACGCGGAGGCCTCCGACGAGGTCCGGGTACGGCTGGGGTCAGCGAAAATCCTATCCCGCTGATGCCGCCGACTTCTCAACGCTTTAGAGGACATTTTGCCGCAGGCCCCACAGATCATTTCTTCATGATCCGGGCCCAGGCAGCGGAGGCAATTGTCGTGTGTGTCAGTTAGTGACATATTTCGGTCACACTGACCACACCGCTTGAAACCACTGGCAGCCATCGGGGGAAAAAGGGCCTCTGCGAGGTCAAAGGACCGGGCTGCCAGGGAAAAACCGAAAACGAAACTGACTAAGTCAGAAAAACCGAAAAAGAAGAAGAGGACTTGTGACCGGCGTCGCGAGTCCGGGCGGGAAAAAGACCGGCGTTGAACCGAAGAAAAAAGAGAAAATTACTAACAAAATCAACTTTTTCGCGGGGACACGACGGGTACGTCTGTAGGGCTCCGCGGAAAAAAGAAGACTGGCTAAGATGGCACCCTTGGGCGGGAAGGCGACCGCGCATGCGCGCTGCAATTCCCAAAGGCTTTCTTTGAAAGCTGGGGAAAATTGCTCCGCGAGGGCTCCGTCGGCGCCGACGTCACCCATATGTGAGGACTGACTTCCTGCTTGGTCCTGGAGAATCAGTCCTCACATATGGGGTGACGTCGGCGCCGACAGAGCCATGTGGAGCATTTCCCCAGCTTTCAAAGAAAGCCTTTGGGAATGCAGCGCGCCTGCGCGGTCCCCTTCCCGCCCAAGGATGCCATTTTGCTCAGTCTGATGACATAGCTAAAAGACAGCAAAAAACAAAATAAAGTATATGACTGCAACTTCCGTGGAGGAGGGAGGGTCTGAGGGCTTATTCCTGCTGCTCCTGGAGAACACCTGTTACAGGTGAGTAACTACTCTTTCTCCAGGACCAAGCAGGAAGTCAGTCCTCACATATGGGACTCCCCAGCTCTAGGATACTGGGAACCCAAAGCTGAAAAAATGGCTCCCTCTGCAGAGCCTCAGCATCCGTGATAAGAATATCCTCTGAGAACACCCCCATACAGTAGCCCAACACAAGGGCCAGAGGGTAGGAGTTGCCTAAACCTCAAAGAGATTACGGAGTACCGCCTGTCCGAAAGCACTGTCCCTTCAGGACTCTCTCTCGAGGCAGTAGTGGGCTGCAAAGGTCTGGCTTAAAGACCAAGTAGCGGCCCGGCAGATGTCTGCCAATGGAACAGAGCAGAGATGAGCTACTGATGCAGCTTTTGCCCTGACTCGACCATGTAAGGAGAGGCCGGCTGCCCTGTACACCCAGGCAATATAATCTGCTACCCAAGTGGACAACGTACGCTTGGAGACAGGTAACCCCAATTTATTAGGGTCAAAGGATACGAAGAGCTGAGTAGCCTTTCGATGCCCCTTCGTACGTTCTATGTAAAAGGACAATGCCCTCTTACAGTCCAGAGTATGCAAGACTGTCTCAGCCCGGCTGGTATGCGGCCTGGGAAAGAATGTCGGAAGAACCACCTCCTGATTGAGGTGGAAAGAGGAGACAACTTTTGGAAGGAACTTCGGATGAGTCCAAAGGACCACCCTGTTCCTGTAGAACCTTGTGTACGGTCTATCAGAAACCAGAGCTTGAGTTCACTCACACGTCTGGCCGAGGTAAGAGCTACCAGGAAGAGCGCCTTCCAAGAAAGGAAGCGTAAATGGCAAGTAGCCATCGGCTCAAACGGTGGGCGAGTAAGTTGTTGCAAGACCACGTTAAAGTCCTACTCAGTGGCAGGGGGACGAATCGGAGGCTTAAGCAAAAGGCCTCTGAGGAAGCGGGACACCAGGGGGTGAGCCAACAGCGCCTGTCCCTCCACCGGTGAGTGGTGTGCCGAAAGAGCACTGAGGTGGACCTGAACAGAGTTGGACTTAAGGCCTAGGTCTGACAGGTGAAGCAGGTATTGGAGCACTACTGGCACCAGGCAGGAGAAAGGATCTTCCTTGTGCTGAGCACACCACACTGAGAACCTGCGCCACTTGAGTGCATAGGACTTTCTGGTGGATTGCCTCCTCGAGGCCAAGACCACCACCTCAACTTCCCTAGGGAGAAGCAAGGGAGCTAGCACTATCCTTTCAGCAGCCAGGCCATCAGATTGAGGGATCTGAGATTGGGGTGCAGAAGGGGAGCCCTGATCCTGAGACCGGAAATCGGGTTGCCACCCCAAAGGGCATGGAGTTTCCACTGCCAACTGCAGAAGAAGTGGAAACCACGGTTGCCTCGGCCATCTGGGGGCCACCAGAATCACCGAGGCCTTGTCCTGTAGAATCTTGAACAGAGTACGGGCCACCAGGGGCGTGGGAGGAAACACATAAGTAGGCTCGTAGACCAAGAGATCAGAAACGCATCTGCTGCCACTCTCAGGGGATGCAGCTGACGGTTCAGAGGACTGGAAAAGAGATCGATGGATGGAAGTCCCCATCGTAGAAAGATCTGCTGAACCACCAGTGGATTCAACTGCCATTCGTGAGGCTGGAGAATCCTGCTTAGTTTGCCAAAAGGTTCTCCTGACCCGGTAGATAAACTGCTTTGAGAAACATGCCGTGCTTGACTGCAAAGGAGCAAAGAGCCTGCGCCTCCTGACATAGGGGCCTGGACCCTGTGCCCCCTTGCTTGTTTACATAAAACACTGCTACCTGATTGTCTGTCTGAATTAAGACAGACTGGTGAAAGAGGGCATGAGAAAAAGTCTGTAGAGCCAAGCAGATTGCTTGCAGCTCCAAAAGATTGATCTGCTGTGTGGCCTCCCGAGGAGACCAGAGGCCTTGAGTGCATGTGCCCTGGTAATGTGCACCCCAGCCCTTTAAGGAAGCATCGGTCGTCAGCACCCTTGTGTGTGCTGGGGCCTGAAACGGTACCCCCCTGAGAAGGTTTTGGAGATGTAGCCACCACTGCAAAGAGTCCAAGAGTGGTTTGGACACCCTCACTCTGTCTCGGAGGTCGCCTGTGGCCTGCGCCCACTGAGCCCTGAGGCACCACTGAGCAGCCCACATGTACAGAAGGGCATTCGGACTCACATGTACTGTGGATGCCATGTGGCCCAGGAGCCGCAGGAATTGCTTGGCGTAAACCTGAGAATTGCTTTGGAACTGGTTGGCCAAGTCCATCAATCTGTGGGCCCTGTCCTCGGGCAAGTAAGCCCTTGCCTGCAGTGTGTCTAATCTTGCCCCTATAAACACTAGGTTCTGTGAGGGGAGAAAAGTGGACTTTGCGTGGTTTATGACAAAGCCCAGATGCTGGAGAAGAGAGACAGTGCGAAGAGTGGCTTGTCTGGCCTCCTGGAGAGACTGACCTCTGATGAGCCAGTCGTCCAGGTATGGGAAGACAAAAATTCCCTGATTTCTGAGATAGGCCGCCACCACTGCCAGGCATTTGGTGAAAACCCTGGGCACGGACGTTAGGCCAAAGGGAAGTTCTCTGTACTGGAAATGGTTTCCTCCCACAACAAATCTGAGATATTGTCTGTGGTCTGGATGAATGAGGATGTGTGTATAAGCATACTTTAGGTCTAAGGAGCATAGCCAGTCTCCCTGCTTGAGGTAGGGCAGCAGTATTCCAAGGGTAAGCATCTCAAACTTTTCCCTCTCCAGAAACTTGTTTAGGTTTCGCAAGTCTAGGATAGGCCGGAGGCCTCCTGTCCGTTTTGGTACCAGAAAGTACCTGGAGTAGAAGCCTTGCCCTTTCAGTTGGTGAGGCACCGGTTCCACTGCCTGATCCTTTAGAAGACTTGTCAACTCCTGCAGGAGGAGGTTTCTGTGCAGAGGGAGTCTTGGAGGCTCCCCTGGAAAGTAGGAGGGGGGTATCTGGTGGAAGTGGAGCATGTAGCCTTGTTGGACTATGCTGAGGACCCAGGTATCCCCTGTGATGGCTGGCCACCTGTAGGCGTACAGGGTCAGCCGACCTCCTGTGCTGAGTGGAGCCAGCTGTGGAGAAGAGGCTATGCTGTGGGAGTCAAAACCCCGCTCCCTGCTGTGCAGGAGCCGAAGCTGGTGGCTTGGGGGTCTTCTGCCTTCGGGGCCCATGCCCCTGCCCCTGCTCCTTGGCCTGCTGGCCCTGTTGGGGAGCTGGAGAGGCCTGATAGTGAGGGTAGGATTTGTAGGCAGCACCCTTCCTCGAGAAAAAGGGCTGCTTCCCCGAGCCCTTCTTTTTCTGAGAAGGAGCAGAAGTTTTCCTGGACAGCCTTGTCCTGGTGAGAGTCTCAGTCTCGATTTCCACAGCCTTTTCAGCCATGGGATTACCGAAAAGGTTTTCACCTCGGCAGGGGACATCGACCAACTTCTCCTGCACCCATGGCTCCAGGTCCGATGACTGTAGCCAGGCCTGACGGCATGCACTGATGCCGGCCGCGGCTACCTGGGCCGAAGCCTCGAAGCCATCATAGGCTGCTCGAGAGATAAACTTCGAGCACTCTCAGATCCCTGTTGACAAAGCCTTGAACCTCTGCAAAGGTTCCTCGGAGAGGCCAGCTGAGAACCCGGCAATCTCCTTTGCCAGGTCTCTTAAGTACATGCCCATGTACAGCTGGTAGGTCTGGACACGGCAAGACAGCATAGAGCCCTGGAAGCACTTTCTACTGAAGGCATCCAGGTTCCGGGCCTCCCGGCCGGGGGGCACCAAGGAGTGCATCTTCTGACTCTTAAGACGGTGCATGGCCGATTCCACAATCATGGAGTGATGCGGTAGCTGTGCCTTTTGGAACCCAGGGCTCTTACGGACTCGATAAATGGAATTGACCCATTTGCTAAGAACCGGTGTTGAGGCAGGTGCCTCCCACATATGGAAGAGCAGCCGTTCCACCATCGGTGGAACCGGTACAGTAAAGGCTTCCTTCAGAGGGAAGTCATACTGGAGGGCATCGAGCTCCTCGGCTTGAGACTCCTCCTCAGCGTCCGCAGGGAAGGCCAGGGCCTTGGCCATGTCCCTCACGAAGTCCGAGAACCGGGTATCCTCTGGGGGGGGACCTTCTCTGAGGCTCGGACTCCAGTGAGTCCGAAGGGACACACTGGGTCCGGAAGGTGTCCGGGGACTCCTCGTCCTCTGTCTCCCACTCCGGCCGCGTGGGCCTCGGTGCCACCAGCCCCAATGCCGAGGGTATCGGTGTCGACGACCTCGGCCCCGCACGGAAGGTCGAGGGGGACCTTGACCGAGGAATGACTGGAGACTTCATCGACTCGAGGATCGGCTCGGTCTCCGGGGTCGACTTAGATGTTGAGGTCCCGGTGGTCGGGGCAGATGCACCAGTCAGACCGGCGATCAGCACCCGCTGCTGTTCCATGAAGGCAGCCAAGCTGCTCTCCAAGGCCTTCAACCTGAGTCCAAGCTCAGGAGACTCAGCAGCCCCCGACTCGGGCCCGACGTCGGCTCCCCCGGAGGAAAGTCCACGAGGACAACTGCACTTACGTGACTTGGGGAATCCGGCTCCACACAAGGTAGCTTGGAAGGCCTCTCCGACTCCGAGAGCCCGGGGCGGCAGTCAGGGCTACGCGACCTGGCCCTCGAGGAACCAGGAGCCTCCACCGACACCGCCCTCACGAGCTTTTTCTTCCTTCGGTGCTCCCGTGAGGGAGACTCCCTTTCAGAGGACCCCCGTCGGCGCTCCTGGCCGGACTCCCGAGATGTCGAGGCCTCTGATGAAGTCTGGGCCCGACCGGACATGGAATCAGAGAATATTCTCTCACGTTGATGCTGACGGCTCCGAAGCGGCTTCGACGACATTTTGCCGCACGGGCCACAGGCCAGCGGGTCATGGTCGGGCCTGAGGCATCGGAGGCAACTGTCATGTGTGTCGGTGAGAGACACAAGTTTCTTGCACCGATCACACTTTTTGAACCCGCTGGCAGCCATGGGGGGGAAAAGTGCCCCTGCAAGGTCAAACGACCGGGCTGCCAGTGAAAACACAAAAAGAGCGCGAACGCTAGTCACGAAGGACAAAAACCGAAAATCACAATTCCGGACTCGATACCGGTGTACTGAGCCCAGGCGGGAAGGGGAACCGGCGTTGATCCAGATAAAATAACGCTAAAATCGCCGAAAAAAAACCCAACCTTTCCCGGGTGACACGAACTCACGTCCGTCGGGCTCCGCGAAAAAAGAAAGACTGAGCAAGATGGCACCCTTGGGCGGGAAGGGGACCGCGCAGGCGCGCTGCATTCCCAAAGGCTTTCTTTGAAAGCTGAGGAAATGCTCCGCACGGGGGCTCTGTCGGCGCTGACGTCACCCCATATGTGAGGACTGACTTCCTGCTTGGTCCTGGAGAAAATAATATAAACAAATGTAAATATTTTGGTTTTTTAGAAAAATAAAACAAAGAAAAACTATATACCAATGCCGAACAAATGCTGAAAGATGGAGAAGTAAAAACTTCTCTAAGACATTGGGGAACTTTCTTTTTGCATTCATTTGGTACAGCAGAGAATAACAAAACGGAGGAGCTGAGAGGATTGATGTGCACAAGTGCCATGCTTGCTCAGAAGTTTGCATTATGTGGTGTTTCGAAAAGCTAAGCTATCCTGTTGTGCAATGATGTCGCACACTTGTGTGCCTGGATCAATCTTGTTTGTTGATGAGAAAGCGTAGTTACACACCTGTAACAGGTGTTCTCAGAAAACAGCAGGGATCAGTCCTCTCATATGCGTGACACCTGTGCTGAAGGAGCCCTGCTGAAGCATCTCCCCAGCTTTCAAAGAAAGCCTTTGGGAGATGCCACCATGTATGCATGGTCCCCTTCCTCCCCAAGGCTGCCATTTTGCTCAGTCAGATGACATAGATAGAACTGACAAAAGAAGATGGCAAAATAAAGCAAATCCATGGGGTGGAGGGAGGGTTGTGAGAACTGATTCCTGATGTCCCCGAAGAACACCTGTTACAGGTGAAGTAATTATGCTTTCTTCGGGAACAAGCAGGAAGTCTGTCCTCACATATGGGACTCCTTAGCTACAGGCCACTGCAAACCTGTAGAAAACCATGGTCAAAGCGTGAGCAGCAGCACGTGGTTCTGAAGGACA